>CM060430.1:4445598-5091040 GCA_030545235.1 Helianthus tuberosus
AAACTAGAAAGGCAGGAGCAGGCTCTTTCTTCGGCTCAAACTGCTGGCGTTGCACTTAATGCAAATATGAACCGCAACCCCCACCACCCCATTCACAAAACGATTTTCGCACTCCTGACCTGAACTCGGACCGCACCCCTGGCAGGTCCTCTAGTCCAGCGAACTACACGACAAACCAGTCCCAAAACCCATGGTAGTGGGCCGCAAAGTAGTAGTCCTCACTGTGGCCCATTTATCAGCAGTGGGCCGGCCCAAATCAGCAGCCTCCTTGGCAGTCTTGGTCGGTTCCCCCATGCCCATATTCGACATCCGCAAACAGGCCCAATAACAACACAGGGAATGATATCCTCGGTCCACGACCAAACCAGGCTCATAACACTAAATACACTCCCACTAACATAGAACATGCTCTTTCAACTGGATCCGACCTAATACATGGACACGGGGGCAACGGGAAACATGACCAACAACTCAGTAACTTTCAGTACTTTTCTAATAATAGCATACCACAAACTATAATTGTTGGAAATGGCTCTACTATACCGGTCCTTGGACAAGGGACACCAACGTTACCCCCACCCTTTCCCCCACTTATCCTAAAAGATGTCCTTTATGCACCAAAACTTATCAAAAACTTAATTTATGTTCGTCGGTTCACAGCTGACAACTCTGTTTCTGTTGAATTTGACCCATTTGGTTTTCTTGTGAAGGATTACAATACTCAGATCCCGATCCTCCATTGCAACAACACTGACTTATATCCACTCTTGCTCGGGTATGGGAACACAACACCTTCTACCTTTGCTGCTATCTCTTTACAACTATGGCACCAACATCTCGGCCATCCGGGACAACCTTTATTGCATTCTTTAAAGAAATCTTGTTCTATTACTTTTGATACATCTAATAAACATGTTTATCAATCGTGTGTTTTCTACAAAAGCATTCGTTTACCATTTGCTAGTTCTCATACACGCATGTTTCAACCATTTGATATATTACACCGTGACTTGTGGACCTCACCCATCTTGAGCTCCGAAGGACGTAGATATTATATATTGTTTTTAGATGATTTCACAAATTTCCTATGGACCTTTCCCATATCTAAGAAATCACACGTTTTCTCAATTTTTTGCCTACTACATAAACAAATACAAACCCAGTTTCAAAGAGATACTAAAACTTTTCAATGTGATAATGATAGAGAATATGTCAACTCCTCCTTCATGCAATTTTTCTACAAACATGGCATGTTATTCCGTCTTTCTTGTTCGCATACTTCATTTCAAAATGGTAAAGCCGAAAGAAAAATTCGTACAATTAATAACATGTTACACACCCGTCTTGCTCATGCCTCTATCCCTAACACATTCTGGCATCATGCACTAGACACCGTCACATACCTCCTCAATATCTTGCCAAATGAACAATACCATAACAAAACACCGACTGAGCTACTATACCTACGGTCACCATCCTATGACCACCTACGAGTTTTTGGTTGCTTATGCTACCCTCTCAGTCCCTTGACCACCATTCATAAACCAGAAATCGTTCATCCCCGTGTGTTTTCCTAGGGGTATCCTTTTACCCATCGCGGATACAAATGTTTTAACCTACAAACTCAACAAATCCATATCTCGTGACACATTGTGTTTGACGAGACCACCTACCCCTTTGCTAACACTCTCTCCCCTAACCCACATATGACTTTCTCACCGATGGTTTTCCACCATCTTTTTGGCCTTATGTCCAAACCCCCCACTTTATTGTACAACCCGACCCCACATCCAACTCGGCCCACATCCCTCCCTCCTCTTCAGCCAATTCTACCCCATGCTCTCCCCACCACACACTCATATGCCCCACAACTCCTCGGCTCACTCCAGTTCCCCATCGGCCCACACGTCTTCACCTCATCTGACCCCTCCTCTAAACCACACTTTCAATGCTCCATCTCAGCCGTCCGACACACCGTTGCATTCCGCACCTAACCCCCTCGTCCACCTACTACCCACACCATGCGCACTCGCACCACAGACGGCATAGTAAAACCCAAAAAGCACCTTTACCATTATACCCATACCTAAGAAACCTGTTGATGCTTTGTCCATACCGGAATGGTACAACGCCATGACTAATGAGTTTGATGCTTTTATTAATAATGAGACATGGGAGTTAGTGCCATGCCAACTGCAAATGAATGTTATTCGTAGCATGTGGTTGTTTAAGCATAAGTTCAAATCTAATGGTAGTTTGGAACGATACAAAGCAACGTTGGTCTGTAATGGTCGGTTACAACAAGTGGGTGTCGATTGTGGGGACACGTTCAGCCTGGTAGTTAAACCTGCTACTATTCGCATAGTTTTATCTGCAGCTTTATCTCAATCATCGTCGGTTCATCAATTAGACGTCAGAAACGCCTTCCTCCAAGGCACCTTGAATGAAACCATATACGTGTATTAGCCTATGGGTTTTCGGGACAGGCTCTTCCCGGATCATGTGTGTCGGCTTAAAAAGTCACAATAAGGGTTAAAACAAGCACCGCGAGCTTGGTACCAACGATTCACTGATTATGTACTCACCTTAGGTTTTCGGCACAGCAAGTGTGGTGCCTCCTTATTTGCTCTTCACCATGGTAACAATGTCGTTTTTCTTCTTTTATATGTCGATGATATCCTGTTAGTTACTTCCTTGGATAATCTTCAGCACCAACTCATGGCTCGGTTAGCTAGTGAATTTGCCCTGAAGGATCTTGGTCCTCTCAGTTTCTTTCTTGGCCTCTTGGTAACAAGAAATAAAGATGACATGTTTCTCTCTCAACAGGCTTATGCGTTAGACATCATTGAACGAGCGGGCATTCACTGTTGCAATCCGGTTTCTACTCCAGCTGATACACATGCCAAGCTTAGTGCTACATCAGGTACTGATTTTGTTGATCCTACACAGTACCGAAGTCTCACGTGTGCTCTATAGTACTTGACGTTTACTCGTCCTGATATAAGCTATGAAGTTCATCAGATCTGTATTCATGTGCATGCTCCAAAAACATACCACTAGAATGCACTTAAGCGCATTATCAGGTACATCAAAGGCACTGCCTCGTTTGGTCTCACCCTCACCGTGCGTCGACCTATGCGCTTCTCGCATACACCGACGCCGATTGGGCGGGATGCTCGGATACACGTCGTTCAACGAGCAAGTATTGTGTCTACTATTGCGATAACCTCATATCTTGGTCCTCTAAATGACAAGCTACAATCTCTCGATTTAGTGCTGAAGCTGAATATAGAGGTGTTGCCAACGTCGTTGCAGAAATATGTTGGTTGTGTAATTTACTGCTAGAACTTCAGTGTCCATTAACACGGGCTACCATGGTTTATTGTCACAATGTCAGCGCCATCTATCTTACCGGCAACCCCGTGCGTCATCAGCGCACTATACACATCAAGCTTGACATCCATTTTGTTCGTGAACAAGTACAACGAGGCCAAGTGCATGTTCTTCATGTTCCATCCAAATACCTAATAGCTGATATTTTCACCAAAAGGTTGCCACGGGTTCTCTATTCGATGATTTCCGCTCTAGTCTCAGCATTCGTTCTCCTCCCGCTTCGACTGCGAGGGTGTAATAGCTAATGTATTTTAGTATATAATTATTACCATGTTTATCGTTCTCCTCCCGCTTCGACTGTAAGGGTGTAATAGCTAATGTATTTTAGTATATAATTATTACCATGTTTAGAGGACAGTTAGTTTGTATCTCATCCCAAATTATGCGTTTGTAATTTTTGAAATATATATTGAATACAGAAGGAGAACAGGGATCAAGGATCCATTCAAAAATTATACCACTCTTCACAAAATGCTTTTTTTATTTAAAAATCAACCCCCAACAGCTACCTCACCCCCAACGTCCATATTCTCCTCGAATTTCGCACCCCAACATTCCAATTTTCAATTGACGTTGTTAATGGGTTAACGGAACCCCCAATAACGACGCAGCGCGGTGTGTGGGTTCATTAATGGGGTGATGTGGCACCCTGGTTAACCCACAAAGTACAGTCTACAGACTGACATACCTTCTCCCTCTGTGTTTGAAAATTAACCCATTCTTTAAAGCGAGGAATAGCACTAAATCATACGTGAACCTAGAAGTCTAGACTTAGTTTACATTTTAGTCACGAGGGACCTCATTTGGGCTGCATTGCTCCAGCCCAACCCACTACCGAAAGCTTGAAGCCTCTAGTAGATATATATTATTTTAAACTCAGAATGTTAGATTTTTAATATTAAACCTGAATACCTTCTAATTTTAACTTCTAGTTTTATATTTTGTTTTCTTAACATGGTATTTTAGTCAAACAAACTTTTCTATAGAGAGGTTCTAACAATGATCTTAATTACCCTCCGAAGAAGTCGGGATGAGGCAAGGAAGACCTACAACAGAAGAATGGCAAGATGTTCCGGTGAGAAGAAAGGGAGGCAAGAATCACAATGAGGAGGGTATCAAAGACAAGATCTCAGTTTTATGTGGCTAATATTCCGAAGAGGTGCTCGGCTGATGATATCAAGAGGTTTCTTAGGGAGTGTGGAGATATTGATGGGATCTATGTGGCACGTAAAAGAAATAAGATGGGACAAATATTTGCTTTTGTGAATTTTAGAAAGGTGGAAGATAAAAATGAATTGGAATCAAGACTTCGGATGGTTAAGATTGGTGATAACAAACTTTTCATTAGTATTGCAAAGTTTGTTGATGGGGAGTTTAGTGGGCAAGAAAAGAAGCAGGATAAACCGTTTGAGGACAGGAAAGATATACCGGTTCATAATGAAAAGAAAGATAAGGAGGTCAACAATGGAGGGATTCAAGGAGGTTCGGAGCAGTTTGGTGGGAAGTCATTCCGGGACACATTAACAAATAGTGTTCCGATTATGGAAGCAGATACAATACTTTTGGCACCCAATATCAATGCGTTTGTTCAGCGGCATGGAAAGGCGATTGTTGGAAGGGTGTTGGAGTTCCAAAAACTCATTTCATTGAGAAGGTGGTTACAGGAGAAGGGTCACCGGGATGTGGTGATTAAATACATAGTAGGATTTTCAGTTGTGCTTATATTTGGATGTGAAGAGGCGGCCAATGGGTTTGTTTACAACAAAGTTATTTGGAAGGAATGTTTTCTGAAGGCAGCCGGTTGGAAAGGCCAAATGCTAGTATACAAAAGAATTGTGTGGCTTAAAATATTTGGTGTTCCGTTAAATCTCGCGATTAATCCGGTGTTTAATGTGATCGGTGGGAAGTTTGGCATGGTTGTTCAACCAGCATAGGTGTCCGAGGAAGATGATGATTATTCATACGTGTGTATTGGGATTTTAAGTGGTGAGGAGGTAGGATAAATCGATCTATGTTTTTAAAATAGCAAGAGAAGGTTATTAGGGTGTGGGTGGAGGAGGAATAGAGGGAATGGATTCTGGATTGTTTGGAGGAGGAGATTGAAGACGAAGTCAGATCGATTAACAAGGAGGGGAATGTCGGAAAGGAGGAGGATTATTCTGATGATCGGAAGGTTAATTCCGGTGTAGATCCGACCACCGGTGATGATGTGGATGTCGGTAGTGTAAATAAGGAAACTTGCATGCGAATGGAAGGTCTTAAAGTGGGCATTGATGAGAATACAACAACAACAACAACAACCATACCCAGTATAATCACACATATAGCGAAGCTATTGATAGGGTCTGGGGAGGGTAGGATGTAGGCACACCTTACCTCTATCCCAGGGGATAGAGAGGCTGCTTCCAGTGAGACCCCCGGCTCCAAAAACCATAACCAAGGCATATATTCTATAAAAAAAAAGCACGGCACTACTACAAAAGATAGAAATAAAAATAATAATAAACGGATAAATAAGTAAGTGCTTGTTAGTAAAACTACGACACCGAGAATAGGTGAAAACCATAATATTGATGAGGGGAGTGATTTGCGGAATACTCAGTCAAAAGATAATTTTTTCTGTTATGCTTTTTTAAATAAAAGTCATAATATTGGAAAAGTTGGGCTTAAAAAATTTAAGAAGGTTGACCGAAGACAAAGAACATCTTCTACTTCACCACAAGATACGAGTAGGCCCAAAAAACGGCCTAGAAATGGGATCCATTTGGGCTGAATTCATTGTTGGGTATTGAGGATAGTGAAACTGGGCCTAAAGCATGTGGGTCTGATTATAGGAATGAAGAGCAACAAAAGGAAGCGAATTATTTAACACCTGATCTTAATCAATAGATTCCTTCAGAGTTAATTTTGAAGATACAGAAGCGCTGGGCATCATTCTCACGGTGGCGATGAAAATTATAAGGTGGGAAGGGTCGAAGATGTTGGGAGGACACAGAATCATGGGTTGATTCAAGACGAAGCCGATGACACAATGGAATTAGGGAAACAACTTGGAACAAAAAATATTGGGGAGTTTCAACATCAGGTGTTAAATTCTATTGTCAAAGAAGGTTTTAAATTGGTTCTTCCATGAACTTTTTGACCTTAAATGTGCGTGGGTTGGGAGTTCAGGGGAAAGGGTTATGGTTTCGGGGTATAAGAATAGAACAGGAGATTGGGTGTGTTATGTTTCAGGAAACATTATACAATAATGTGGTTCGTTCGGGTCTTGAGGGATTTTGGGGAAATGGCGGTTTTGATTTTGGTTTTGTAGAATCAACAGGCAGGTCAAGGGGTTTGGTGACGATGTGGGATACGAACTTGTTTGATATGCAGGATGTGATAAGGAATAGGAATTTTCTGTTGTGTTCCGGATTGATAAAAGGTAGTGGGGAGTGTTTGAATGTTATAAATGTTTATGCTCCACAATATGAAGTTTGGAAAAGACAGTTATGGATGGATATTGTTAATGTGATAAAAGCGAGGAGTGGTTTATGGGTTGTTGGGGGGGATTTCAACTCGGTCCGTTATTAAAATGAACGGAGAAACTCTAATTTTAATCCAGTAGCAGCAAGAGATTTTAACGCTTTTATTGAAGAGGCGGGTCTTCAGGAGATGATGTTAAGGGGAAGGAAATTTACTTTTGCGGCAGGTAATAAGTTAAGTCGAATCGATAGAATATTTGTTTGTTGGGAATTTTTTAGTAGGTGGTCATCAGCTGAGTACAGAGAGCTGCCAAAAGGAAGACCAGATCATTGCCCGGTGATTTTAAAGACGTTCTTAGGTAACTTTGGTCCAAAACCGTTTCGCTTTTTTAATTCGTGGTTGGAAAGGATGGATTTTGAGGAGATTGTTATTAAGGCAAATAGGGAATTCAGAGGTAGTAGTTGTCCAGATGTGGTTTTTTTTACAAAAACTAAGATGGTTTAGGAAGGTCATTAATGTGTGGAAGGAGAAAACAAAGAAAAACGAATTAGAGGATGAAACTATTTTAAGGGAGGATGTGAAGCTACTTGATGTGATTCGAGAAGACAGAGATTTGTTAGAGAAGGAAGAGTTAAAGAAATTGAAGATTTCAAATATAAAGACCTTTAGCAAAAAGCGAGATGTAAATGGGCAATATATGGAGATGATAATACGAGGTATTTCCATGGTCTCATCAATAAAAGAAAGGCGAGTAATAGCATACCGGGGTTGATGATAAATGGGAAATGGGAAACGAAAGCATCCAAAGTTAAGAAGGAAGTTTTTCAGTTTTTCAAGAATAAGTTTGTGGAAGATTTGGATAGTAGACCAATGCTGAAATGTCATGGCTTGAAAACTTTAACAGAAGAAGAGGCGGAGAGGCTTGTTATGCAATTCTCAGAAGTTGAGGTCAAGGAGGCGGTGTTTGGATGCGGGGATGACAAAGCGCGGGGCCCGGATGGATTTAATTTCAAATTTATAAAGAGGTTTTGGAGTATATTATCAGCAGATTTTATGAATATTATGAATCAGTTTTATGTGAATGGCTCCATTAGTCGGGGTGTCGGATCTTCATTTATAACATTAATTCCCAAGAATCCGGCTCCAACTGGATTGGGAGATTATAGACCTATTAATCTCATTAGCGTGACAAGCAAGGTGATATCTAAGCTTTTGGCGAATCGTTTAAGGAAGGTTATGGGGAATATCATTTCAGAAACGCAATCTGCGTTTTTAAGTGGTAGATATATAATGGATGGGCCAATGATGATTAATGAAATTATGGCGTGGGCGAGGCAAGCCGGAAAGGAGATGTTCATTTTTAAAATTGATTTCGAAAAGGCGTACGATAATGTACAATGGGGTTTCTTATTAGATATGCTTCGGCAGTTGGGTTTTCCTATGAGGGTATCTTGTCATCAGCTAGATCGGCGATGCTAGTGAATGGAGCTCCAACTTTTGAGTTCGATTGCAAGAAAGGAATTCGTCAAGGAGATCCTTTATCGCCTTTCTTGTTTGTGATAGTTATGGAGGCATTTTCATGTTTATTCAAAAAAAAGCTAGTGACATTGGAGCTTTTGATGGTATTCGTCTTCCAAATGGCGACCCAGAGGTAAATCATTTTCTGTATGCAGATGATGCTATGATATTGGGAGAGTGATCGAATTTCAATTTGAACAATTTAAAGAGAATGCTGAGAATATTTTATTTATGTTCGGGTCTAAGGATAAATATTCATAAATCTAATTTATATGGTATGGGGGTGGGAGTAGATGAAATACATAGAATGGCTACGTGTTTGGGTTGCACTGCGGGTAGCATTCCATTTGTGCATCTTGGTATTAAAGTTGGAGCGAACATGAACAAAATCCTTAGTTGGGAACCGGTTAAGGAAGTTTTTCGGTCACGATTGTCGAATTGGAAAGCACATGTTCTATCCATTGGTGGAAGATTAACATTAATTAGTTCGGTCTTAGAGAGTTTACCGACTTATTATTTTTCTCTGTACAAGGCGCCTAAAAAATAATACTAGAATTGGAGACGAAAATAAAGAAATTTATGTAGGGAAGCAGTGATGAAGTGAAAAAGATGCACTGGGTAGGATGGGATAAAGTGACAGTGGCGAAAAATAAAGGCGGGTTGGGTTTAAACAAGTTGGAAAATTGCAATAATGCCCTTATGTTGAAATGGTTATGGAGATATAGAAATGAGACTAATGTGATGTGGAAAAAAGTTGTGGACGCCATTCATGTTTCGGCTCGCAAATGGGAGATATATCCGGTCCAAGGAAGATATAAAAGAGGGTGGCATAGTGTTGTTAAGTTGGGTCGGGAAATGAAATTGGAAGGCGTGGGCTTCAATTCTTTGATTCGTGCAGAAGTAGAGAATGGTAAAACAATTCGATTTTGGATGGACCCATGGATATGTGAGCAACCGTTAAAAGCGAGATTTCTTAAACTTTTTAGACTTGAGTCTGAGAAGGATTGTAAGGTGGAGGATCGGCTTTTGAAGGTTGGAGGCGCAAGCTCTTTTGCGTGGAGATGGAGACAAGATCCAATATCTTTAGAAGAAACTTTGAAATTGACGGATTATTTTAATATGCTTGCGACAGTGAAGCTTTCTGAAAAGAAAGATTCATGGTCATGGCAAGGTATAGGTGCAGAATTTTCGATGGCGAATGTTAAAGCTTGGATTGTAAGCGCTGATAGCATAGTCTCGACGGCGATGTTCGATTGGTGCAAATGGTTTCCTTTGAAATGTAGTGTTTTTACGTGGAGGGCGATGTTAGAAAGGATCCCGACGAAAGCAGCTTTAGCTAGGAGAAACATTCAAGTGGAGAATTCTAAGTGCATGTTCTGTGACGATGGCGAGGAGACTGCAAAGCATATTTTTACAGGTTGTATTTTTTCTGGTGCAGTTTGGCAGGCGATTGCATCGTGGTGTCAGCTGTAGAACATTTTCGGGTTTGGTCTAAAAGATCTAATGGAAGTTTACAAGAATACGCGACTTACTTCGGCGAAAAAGAACATGGTTCAAGGTTTGATGATTATAGGATGTTGGAGAATATGGAAGGCTCGGAATGATCGCATGTTTAATGACGGAAATACTAAAACAGTGGAGGTTATAGCGGATATGAAGAATTATGGTTATATGTGGTATAAACAAAGACATAAAACTAGAACGTGTATTTGGGAAGAAGGGTGTAAATGTGAACTGATGTAAGGGGCTTTTTGGGCTGCTTGGTCTCCGCCTTGGGGATCGAGTGAGTCTGTTTTTAATGAAGTTTAAGTTAAAAAAAGTAGAATTTGTATACACTATCTTCAAACTATATAAACTAGTGAAATTCCTCCCGCACTTCGCGGCGGGAATTCGGTTGATGTTTGTTCTTTTCGTTATTGTACCAGTATTCGCAATAGCCTATAGTAATCCAAAGAGAAAATTTTACATCAAAAACAATATAAACGAATATCTGATACTGGTACCGATGTTGTTCAATTAGTATCGGTTTGGTTGGTTTACGTTTTATGTTTATTTATTTTTTTCAACATTGCGATATAAATTTTATTGATAATGAATATTATGCCGCTATCATACCATACCAAACCGAACCGAAACCGACTAAACAACATCTGTATCGGTAGTGGTATTTATTTTTTTATTGCTTTTCTTTCAATAAATTGACATGGTATCGCTACCATGCCGTACCGAACCGAACACCATCGTTTTCGGTACATGAGTTTATTTATATTGTTTTTTTCTTTTGATAATCTAACATCATATTGCTACCGTACCACCGGTACCGATATCTATATTCATTTTTTTGATTTTCGATTTCAAAACATTTTCATTTATACAACTCTATCTATTAGGATAAACGAATAACGCTACCGATACCGTGCCACTTTGAACCGACCAGTTCCGTACGAACAACATCGGTGCCAGTACCGGTGTTCGTTTTTAACATTTTCGCTCTTGTAAAAATTTATTGATTTCTATACAAAATGCATGTATCGTACCAATATTGTAACGAATTGAATCAATACCGATCTAATTATTAAAGCTTGTAATCAATCATCTTCTTCTTCTTCTATAAAATACTTTAATAATTTTAAAACTAAAAAAATAACTAAAATTCATGCACTGTTCATCAAGAGTCTAAATTCATATATATATATATATATATATATATATATATATATATATATATATATATAACTAGGCTGTTTCTTCGCACGTTGCGACGGTGCGTTATTGCAGGCATTTGATCATTATCAGTATCGGTTAGGTTCGTTATAGTACTGGTACGATACATGCACTTGGTATAGAAATCAACACATGTTTTACGTCGATCAAAAACGAGAAAAAGCGAACACTGGTACCGACAACGATGTTGCCCGAACGGTATCAGTCGTTTCAAATCGTCAAGGTACTGGTTATGATATTCGTTTGTCATCGCAAATAGAGTTGTATAAATAAAAAATATTAAAATTAAGAACCATAAAAGTGAATACAGGTACATGTACCAATGTTGTCGGTAGGATACGCCAGTTTTTTGAAAGCAAAAAACAATAAAAATAAGTAGCGTTACCGAGACTGATGTTTTTCGGTCGGTTTCGATTTGGTTAACTACGGTAGTGGCACAAAACTCATTACCAAACAGAAATCATACAAATGAGTACATATACATGTACCGATGTTGTTCTGTACGATATGTTAGCGATATGATGTAAATTTATCAAAAGCAAAAACAATATAAATAAATATTGGTACTGATACATATATTTTTCGGTTGGTTTCAATTCTTTTTGGTACGATAGCGGCACAATATCCGTTCAATAAAGTTTATATTGCAATGTTGAAAAAAAAGCAATCGGTTTGGTTTGGTTTAGTACGATAGGGGCACATTATCGGTTTTCAATAAATTTATACTGCAATATTAAAAAAATAAACATAAAACGCAAGGTGTCAGGAAATAATAAAAATATATGATAATCGAATATTATTAAAAAGAACTGAAACAATTGTTCAAAAATTTAAAATCAGTATTCATGGCAACTTTGTTTTATCCATATTAATAATATTTGCATTGAATTTCAAGTATATTCTGTATTTGATCATATTTCCGTATACTCGTCCTATTAAGGGAATATGCCACATAATAGTAATGAAGTTTTAGGAGTGTTCCAATTAGGTCACTGATAAAATTTATTGTTCCAATTAGATCATTCTACTTTATTTTGGTGTTCTAATGCTAGAGATTTTACCTGAATAGCAGGTTATAGTCCTACATTGCATTTATTTAACTTTTCTTTTTAAAAAACATGATGACATGGAATAAAAAAAAGAAATATAATAAATCAAAACAAAATCAAAACCCAAAAGGATCAAATATTACAAATCGTTGAAATTTTATCGTTAGTTGTTTATCTTCATTTATAACTTTTTAGATATTTTGAAAAAAAATCACATTTTTTAAATTTTTTTCGCATTTTTTTAACTTCTCTACAATTTAAAAAAAATAAATTAAACCTATTTTGTATTTTTTTTTCTAATCCGTTTGTCATTTATGTGCCATGTCAACAAGTTTTTTAAATAAAAAACCTAAATAAATGTCATGTAGAATGGATGACCTTCTATTTAGGTAAAATATATAGGATTGAAACATCAAGTGAAACTTGAATGACCTAATTGTAACAAAAAAAATTACGAGTGACCTAATTAGAACACTCTTGAAACTTGGTTACTATTGTACAAAGTTAACCCTTCTATTAAATGATTCAAACTAAACAATATAATAAAAAAAACAAATCAGAATAAAATCATACATTCATGTATTTCGTTACATAGAGTATCGATTTACTTTATTTAATTATTCTGAATGTGTAACATCTTTTAGAACAGATCTGAATATTTGCTGAGAAATTGTGTGGAACATACTAAAAACATATAAATCGGAATTTATGCAAAGAATTTCGTGTGACATTTTAAGTAGAGATCTGAATGTTTGCAAATAAATTTGTATGAGATGTTAAAGAACAGATTCGACTGTTTGCAAATTAGAAATCCGTGCGATTTACAAAAATCACAGCAAGCAATCTGGTGGTCATGCAATCATATATTCAAGTAAGAAAGAAAATACCTTTGAATATGTCGCCTTTCACTTGAGATCTTCCTTTCCTTTCTTTGTAAGACTCTTCTCAATTCAATTGTCAAGTATAGAAATTGTTTAGTAATAAGATGGTAGAGAAAGGCTGTACGTCAATATAGTACAAATAATTTAATGCTATGTACTGGTTGCTTCAGAATAGCTTGTGTAGTCAAAGTCCGACTCATGTTGCTTCAGTAAATTCTCTTTTTTATTTCCAATTATTTTCTGGTTTTAAAAGTATACTATCGGATAACTAATTTAAAATATTAATATTTTTTAACCAATGTATTACACACATCTGTTATGTTTGGGTCACTTTAATATCACTCATGGTAGAGTTTTACCCATGATGTCCGGGTTCGATCTCCACTTAAGAAGGTTTATTCTCCTATGTGGCGGCTCTCAATCCGTCAAGCCTTACTCGATGGGCGAGGCACCTGTGGGGTTTTTCCTTAGACGCCGGTCACCCTCTGATGCCAGTTGAGGCACGGTTAAGACACTCACATCTGGCCGTAGAGGACGACGGGCCTCCCCGCAATGAGGGGTGTGGGGTGTCTCGCACCCAAAAAAAACAGTGACCCCTTGCCGTTCAAAAAAAAAAGAGATTGTGTAACAAGTGGGTCACCTTGCAAATTCGTCATCATAACACCGCAGTACCACACCAATTTTTTTTTTTTTTTTTTTTTTACGAAAGCCAATGATATTTATATAGATCTATATTAAAATATTATGTTTGGCCGTACATGCTTATTTAATTATGCATATAAAAGACATACACTTGTTCCTATATTTACAAACTTAATGGTTTAGATGAATAATTATGCAAATAAAAGACACACACCTGTCTATATATTTACAAACTTAATGTTTTACATGAATAAAGTCTGGATTTCATCATCATTTGTGTTTTGTTTGAGAAACAGCAGAACCACAATGACAAAGAAACAGCCATGGATGCAGTATACATATATCAAGTAGCAACCAGATGAATTGAAATAAGCAGCACACTTGGAAGCTTGTAATTAGATTTGTACATACATACATACATAAAACTAATCAGTTAAGAAAATACCTCTCAACCTTTGCTTTTACTTGCGATCTTTCTCCAATATCTCTGATGATAAGCCTCTGATTTTTGTAGAGGAAGAATAAAAGGAGTAAGAGGGTCTTATAATTGTTAATTTCTGAGATGTTGCCGACAACATTTCACGTTTTGGTGGGACAGTACAAAAAGTTCATATACCCATTAATCTTTTATCATAAACGTCATTTTTTTAACCGTGAACAGAATCAATCCTGAGCATTCTCAGGACACCTACTGTACAAACAAAGTACTCCATGAGTAATCCGAGTCCATCACCAATTCCGAGGAAAACCCGGTAACCCACCCGCCCGTAGGCACGACAGTGAAATCACCAGTAAAACCCGTTTGACTTAAGGATCCAACTCAGGTTTCTTTGTGTCTCCTATCATTGCCCACCAGTTTCCTCTTTAATAACTAACTACTTTAAATTTTTAACTTATTTTCAAATATATTTTTCAAAAAAAAAAAAAAAAACAAGTCAAAAAATTTTACGAATTGTGTAAGATAAAGTTCAATATGTGTAGGATAAATTTCGAAATGTATATAATAGCTTTTGATGTGTGTAGACAAAAAATTTTAGTGTGAGGGATTATAGTCTTTATGACTAATTAGTTAGTCAAACAAAACAATAAATAAGATGGGAGAATAACTATTTAATATTTTACAATTGTACCTTTTGTTCTTTTTATTCTCAATCATTTTTTTTTCTCAAATAAACCTCCCCTATATATATTGAAGATCCTGTGCATTAATTAAAAAGTGTGAGAAGTGTGAGAAATATTGTGGAGATGACATGTGTCCTCAATCTAAATTAATTCAAACGGGTAAACAAGTAATTTTCTTATTCATTTAATTAATTGATAACCTTCCATAACCGTCACCCTTAATTATAGGAATACGAATTAAGAATTAATCTACGAATTTGTGTCATCTCATTCATCAATTATTAATTCTGAAGATCGCAAAATGAAAATTTATAGAGTGTTACATAACACCGTATAACCCTTTTATAACTCTATATAACATTACAACCACCATTCAGAACTGTATAGTGTTATATATTTTTATATAGTGTTATATAGTGTTATATGGTGTTATATAGTGTTTTTTGGTGTTATATAGTGTTATATGATGGATGTATAGTGTTATATAGTGTTATATGGTATTATATGGTGTTATATATTGTTATTTAGAGTTATATAGTGTTATATAGTTTTATATTTTTCTGATAGCATGTTTATGATAGATGTATAGTGTTATATATTGTTATATAGTGTTACATAGTGTTATATGGTGTTATATGGTGTTACATAGTGTTATACGGTGTTATATGGTGTTATATAGTGCTATATAGTGTTATATGATGGATGTATAATGTTATATATTTCTTGTAGCAGTTACATATTTCTGCATTTTTAGAATATCCGGATTTTAGAATAAGTTTAAAATTGGATCGCTAGAATTGAGGAGTGAATCCCAAGAATTTAGGAGAGGTTATCTAATTTTCAAAGACACTATTATCGCTACAATTTTCAAATCAGTCCAAATAATTAAAACACAATTTATAATTTGGTCCCTATTGATCTTAACCATTAGATCAAAGATCTAATGGTTTAAAACATTTCTCACACTTTACACATTTTGTACACTATCCCTACCCTATATATATATATATATATATATATATATATATATATATATATATATATATATATAGGCTAATTATAATGAGAAAACTCACCCCAGTTAAGAAAACCCAGGAAACCTATATGTATGGTTAGTATTGAACCACGCCATATGCACACCAAATAATAAAAAGGGTATATAAGTCTTTTTACATTTTCTAGGGAGAGTGAATGTGAAGTGTATCAGACTGCATGGCAGTCATCACATGTTAGGATCTGAGTTTGGATTGATTGTGATTTGTGTTTGAATTAAGATGAACAATGAAAGAGTAGTGCAGCGGAATTTAAATGGAAACAAACTTTTCACAATCAAACAGGAGAATTGCTTTCAACACACATTTTCAACAATGAACCGAATGCTTAAATTTATTTCAAGATTCAATTACACTTGCATGTATGCAACAAACTCCCCCTCAGCCTGAGCTCAGTGATTTGTTCGTACAGGAAACAGATGGTGAAGAACTAATAGAACAGTACAGAGCACTGTTCTATTTATAGGCACGAGCAAACCACTGAGCATCTTTGCTGACGTCACCATGAAAGTGACATCTAACCTCCTAACAAACTCTAACATCTGATCTATACAACTACTGCTGTGCTAACAACTGTTATATATTACATTTCATAAAGTAAACTAAACTACTGCTGCATCCTTCCACTGATGTGAACCCAGCAGCACTTGATATATCCAGTAGAGCTTGACTCATAGCAGTAGATTGAACACCAGAGCTTTAGTCTTCCATCAGTCTCTGACTTGGGCAGCAGTTATAGGTCAGCAGTTTGTAATGGTCAGTGGATTGGAGGTCAGCAGATGTTAAGATCACTTTCAAGGGGAGAGACTTGTATACAACATCTGCTTATTCTGGATCCACTGCCTTGATCCAGTTTTGGCTTTAATTATCTGTTCCTCTGATAGGGTTCAATCCCAACAATATCCCCCTAGAACAGATAATGCCAAAACTCTTCATTATTGGTAGATCTTTATTGCCTCATCAACAGTTCCCTTATTTGCCCTTTGAGTTGTAATTCAAAGGCTAAGGCATCTGTGTCATCATCATCCCTGCTAAGTGGAAGATCAAGAAGATCCTACAAATCTTCAAGACTTAGGCCAAGTGCTTGTTCCCTTGTTATTTTCTTCACTTCTCCACTAGACTTGATCACTGTCAGTACATGGGTCTGTTTATCAGTTTTCCATTTTAGTACTTTTGAGTCTGGTGGGTTTCTTGGGAGATTTTTATTTGATGAGGTGTTTGGTGATGCAGGCCTATTAATGACTGACTGAGCAGTACTTGCAGGTTGATTCAGCCCAACAGTTTCTTCAATGATTCTCTTAATACCCTCTTTTATAAGGTCATCACCTGCTATTAACTCTTGCACTATTTCAGCATCCAACGGTTTTTGTTGCCTTCTTTTGTAGATGGCAGCACCAACAGGAGCAGTGGCTCTCTTGATTTTCAGCTTTGGTGGTCTTGTTGAAACCTCTGCTTCAGGATAGTTGGGTTTTTGTGGAGTATTAGGATCTGTCTTCCTTAATCTCTCCAAGCTTTTGTAGGTGGACCTGACTTTCTCTTTTTTCCATCTCAACACTTGATTCAAGGACCCATAATCAGCAGCAGCTAATTCCTCTTTCATTCTCCTCAGCTCTACCTTTTTATCAGGTACATTCTTTTTGTATTTTGCCCAATCTGGAGGAGTATGTTTCACTTTGTTCTTGATCATGTCTTGAATCCTGGCTGCTTCACTTTCCAGCTCAGGAATGGTCCAGTCTTTATACATGTATTTTTCTCCTTTGTATTTCTTGTGGGCCATGATGTTTTCAACATAATCTTTTCTCAGGGATTCATCTGCTTTTTCTGATATTTGCTGACACACATTATTTGCAAATTGTTCCAAAGATCTGACTTGTGTGAGCAAGAATTGGTAGTTCTGCTGAATTTCTCTATCAGATTTCCCTTGTGAATTTCTTTTTTGAGATATCCTCTGCTTGTTTAGCTTTGACTTTCAAATATTCTTCAATATTATTTGGCCTTGGATATCCTTCAACAGATAGCAAGCTCCTTTTAGCAGGATCATCCTCATAATAGAAAGATTTAATTTCTTCTCTGACTGCTATGAGCTCAAGAGGAAATTGAACACCTGCAGGAGCTAATGGCTTTTGAATCTGAGCTGATGAGAGAGGAACAGGGTTTGGTATAGTAACAAGTGTTAGAGATTTTGAAGATGTTGGTGGTGGTGAAATGTCATCATCTTTCAAAATTAGTCTTCTCCTTTTTGGTTGAGGAGAGGCTGATGATGTTTTGGGTGGATCAGTGGTGGTGATTTTAGTGGCAGTGATTTGTGATTGACTAACAGCTGTTGAAATAACTGGTGTTTCAACCACTGTTGTCATTACAACAGATGTTGTAACATCTGATGTCTTCTGCTTTTTAGCAGGAGGTGATGGTGGAGTGGCTGTTTTTGGTGGTGAAGAAATTTTTGGTGGTGATGATGGTAAGGCAGTGGTTGTGGTGTGTGTTGAAGTAGTGTGTGCTGAAACCACTGATGTACCAACAGTTGTTGATACAATAGGAGTTACAACAGCTGTTTGGGTAGAGGTTTGATGCTTGGATCCTTTTGGAGGTGGTTTGGAGGCATGCTTTGTGAGTCTGGATGGTGTGGATTTGGGTTGCCTCACTTGTCTAGTGGGCTTCTTCTTCTCATCCTTAGGATTTTCATCATCCTTTAGCCCAGAAGTACCCTGTGCATTCAGCTCCATATAAGCTCTCTTCTCCTGTTCCCACCTGGCTTTATCCTTAGCCCTTCTATCCCTTTTTACACTTGTTGTTGCCTCAGCAAGTGCATATGTTGTAGTATCAACTTTCTTACTACCATCTGGCAAAGGGATGTCTCTAGTCATGGCATCTTTTTCTGGTTCAACATAGAGACCATCATCAATTCCCTTCTTTATCCACTGATTGATTTTCTCCCCCTTTTTGGCATTATCTGGGGGTAGTTGATCGATGAAGAGAACAGTGGGAGGAGCAGTGCCAGTGGTTTTCAAGATGTGGGCCTTTATAGCCTTGATGTCTGTTTGAGTGTTTCTGAACCTGGACTCCATTATGTTTCTCAGCTCTTATACATGTATTGCATGCTGCTGATCAGCCGTTTGTTTTTGTTGTTGGAGAAAAGGTTGAAATAGATTCCATAACTCATCTGCAGCAGGTGCTTGTGGTGGAGCAGGTGCTTGAGTTGGAACAGCAGTGGGTTGCACCTTTTGAACTTTCAACAACTGATGCAGCATTTCTTTGATTTCTGCAACAGAGGTATCCAGTTTTGCAACTCTATCCATCAATTCTAGGTACTTTAAACCATCACCCAATTTAATAGGATCATCTGATTTCCCACTATCAGTGGTTGTAACAGGGGTTGATGTATGGAGTGTACTCCAAACATTATCCATTGATGCCCCTTTATCTTGGTACTGGGGTCTTCTTCCTTCAGCACTTGACAACCTTTTGATGTGTCCAGTGGTCAAAACAAACTCACTGGTGGATATCAGATGTGCTATGGAAGGAATTGCCTCCAAGAAAGTCTTATTGATGTAACCACTGTCCAAATGTAAACCAGTGGGTTCTACACTTGTAGGGGCTGCTTCACATAGACTACCACCAAGAGTTACTTGTAACTCAGGGGGTGTAACCTCCTCTGGTTGTGTTGGTGGGTTAGCAATGATTGATGCATCAGACCCAGTCAGCTGTTGAGGTATATTCTCATTGACAGGTGATTGAGAAGGACTGGTTTGTACCTGGTTCAAATCAATTGCATCCAACAAGATTTTTGTTTGTGGTGGAAGTGTGGATGTGAGGTTGGGTGTAGAAAGAGAATTGGCCCCGGGCATTGGGATGTGGATGATGGAAGCAAGTGATTCCAGAGCATCATATTGTGGTGTCCCTAATTGTACAACCTGTTCTTTTTTAGAAGAAGCAGGAGGAGTTTCAGCCATGGGTTGAGATATTTCTACCAACTGCTGTGAGGAAGTAGCAGCAGTGGTTTCTTGTGACTTTTGTGCTGTCACTGGCAGTTGCTCTGGTATCTCATCCACCAGAGTTGCCTTTTTGATAGGTTTGGGGGGCTTTTGAGTTTTCTTTTGTTTTGGCTTTTTGGTGATTTGAGGTGTGGGTTTCAAAGCAGTTGTTTTGCTGCTTTGATCACCTTGAGCAGTGGGCTCAGCAGCAGATACCTGAGGAGCAGTGGTAGCTGCTAAATTCTGCTTAGGCACCTCTGCTTGTGTTTTACAAGGTGTTGACATTCTTGTAAAAGTTTCAGCAGTTAAGCTGTTTATTTGAAAAGATTCAGAAGCATTATCCTTACCAAATTTCTTTTCAAAATAATAGCTTAGAAATCTTGGAAAAAGTAAGAATGGCTTGGTTTCAACATTTTTAACCAGATCATTAAAGATTTCCTGAGAGTAATTGAAATTTTCATTTTGAAGAATAGCATATCCCAGATTTTGAATCTTTAATGGTATTTCATTAAAAGCAGTGGTTTTGTTTGAAACACACATGAGGAGGGTATGAAATAAAAATCTTGTTGCAGGAGGGAAGAAACCTTTTTGTAAGGTATCCCTCTTCATCATTGTATCTGCATACCCTCTTTCAAGAAAGTCAATTTTTAACTCGTTTTTAGGAAAGAAAGTTTTACCTTGTTGATCATCGAGCTGAAAGACTTCCGAGATGGCTTGTGGTGTGATTTTGACAGCTTTACCCTTTAGAGAAGAGTTAATGACTATAACAGTCTCTCCTTGGTTGTCAAGGGTTACATTTTTCCAAAACTCTCTTTGGGTTGCCAGGTAAATTGGAGCATCTGTTGTTAACAAAGTTTTGTACTTTGATGCAGACATAATATCAATGATGGAGTCGAAAGCATCGGTGGTGCCTGGTTTTGTAAGAAGACCCAGGTAATTGTGCGGTGCTTTGTATGGGATTTTGATGGGTTTGGCCTTTTGAGAGGCCTCTTTTGAAGATGATTTGGAAGTGGATTTTGCTGAAGACTTCGATTTAGTCATTTTGGAGAAGACGATCGAAGAAGGTAGTGAGGAAATTTGAGGAAATGTGATGAAAACTGCTTTGAGAAAGGAATTTTTTTTAAGAATTCAATTTGACAGTAAAAACCTTGTTTTGGGGTTTTGAAGGGGGTTTTATAGAGAAAAAGTGAATGCTGACATGGCAGCGGTTACAAAAGGTCTGACCACTATGTACTGTCCATGTGTCATCCCCTGATAAAATGAAGGACAGTACTTTTATGAAAACTACTGATGAAGGGCAGTGGTTGCAACGGTAACAAATGGAAGCAGTGGCTGATTTTTACCATCAGTAGATAGCACATCAGTGGATAAAAACACTGATTTTGAGCAACAGTGCTTAAGAGAATGAGAGGACAGGGGATGACTTTCAGCAGTGGACAGACTTTGAAGTAGAACAGACTTTTGAACAAAGCAGTGGTTATGGCAGACTCTTAAGGATTTAATGAAAACTTCATTTTTAGCTATTTTTAACGATGGATTTTTTATTTTCTGAAAACATTTTAATGCTTTTATTCATAGAAAAACAGAATTTTGCCTGTTATTCCATGTTTAGCATGCCAATCCTAGAGATCAAGCTTTCAAAGGTGGATGTGTCTAATGCTTTGGTTAGCACATCTGCCAGCTGATCCTTAGTTGGAACATGGTGCAGAGAAATCAAACCTTTTTCATAGCAATCCCTCACAAAGTGATGTCTGATGTCAATGTGCTTGGTGGTTGAGTGGGAAACTGGATTTTTGATGATATTTTATGCTGCCTGACTATCCAACATGAGTGGTGTCTTTAGGGCAGTGATACCAAAATCCAGCAACTGATTTTGAAGCCAAAGCAGTTGGGCTGTACAGCTTGCAGCAGCTATATATTCTGCCTCAGCAGTGGATGTGGAAACAGCTGGTTGCTTTTTGCTTTGCCAAGATACTAAACAATTTCCTAGGAATTGGCATCCTCCTGAAGTGGACTTCCTTGTCTTGTCACATCCAGCAAAGTCACTATCTGAGAAACCTGAAAGCTCAATTTTACCATCAGCTGGATACCAGATACCAAGTGTGGGAGCACCTTTGAGGTATCTGAATATCCTTTTTACAGCAATAAGGTTTGACTTTCTAGGGGTTGATTGGGATCTTGCACAAACACATGGTGCAAACATGATGTCTGGCCTGGATGCAGTTAGGTGCAATAAGGACCCAATCATGCTTCTATACATGGTTTGATCAACCAATTCATCCTTTTCATCAGATATGACAACTTTATTGGTTGCAATGGGTGTACTACATGGCTTACAGTCATCCATCTCAAATTTCTTTAAAAGTTCTTTGGCATATTTGCCTTGATGGATGAAAGTGCCATTTTGTAGTTGCCTTACTTGGAGACCAAGAAAGCACTGGAGTTCACCCATTGCACTCATTTCAAACTCAGCTGTCATGAGTTGCCTAAACTCTTCACACATTTTATTACATGTGCTTCCAAAGATGATGTCATCCACATAAATTTGGACAATCATCAAGTCTTTTCCTCTCCATTTTAAAAACAGTGTTTTATCAATTCTTCCTCTTGTGAAACTAATGGAGAGTAGAAAGGTGGAAAGAGTTTCATACCAGGCCCTTGGTGCTTGTTTCAGGCCATACAAAGCTTTATTTAGCTTGTAGACATGATTTGGATTAAATGGATCCTCAAAACCTGGAGGTTGACAAACATAAACCTCCTCTTGAATCTTACCATAGAGGAATGCACATTTGATATCCATTTGATACACCTTGATGTTGTGGTTGACAGCAAAGGCCAGAAACAATCTGATAGCTTCAAGTCTTGTTACAGGGGCAAATGTTTCATCATAGTTGTTATGGGTCATTTTCTGAGCGTATATATCCTGACTAATATCTTGCTTTTAATTATTTGCTTGTGATCAGGATACTGGATCGGGATATTGGTAACATCCTGGGCGATATCCTGATGTTAACTAAATTGACCACGTGCAGGTAAGTAGCTGTGGGTTACTAACGGTCAGATGGACTTCTTCTCCTCAAGACTCGGGCGTATCTGTTATGTGAGAGATGTTGAACCCGAAAGACCAGGTCTACAACGTTCGAGTGGGGAATATTTGCCGGATCCCGGTTTATTAGGATATTTTGTTGCATTTCTTTTACTATAAATAGATGGGGGCGGATCAGATTAAGGCACGCAACTTTCACACACACTTTCGCACACTTTTGCTCTCTAGCTCATAGCAAACACTATACATAAACACTTGTATTCGAATTACATTGTAACACCTAGTTGATCTGCATCGCATCCTGCACTGTATGCTGATATTTGAAGCAATAGAAGAACAAGGCAGCTGCAATTGTCAGCTCCCGAGGTTTTGTGCCGGCGATCTAGATTGATCAAGGGCTTTCCTCGTACATCACGTGTCAACCTTTACTTTTTTGCTCATTGTTTGATCATAGATACAGCTCTATATCCTGAGCCGTATCCTGAAACTGTTTTTGCGATTAACTTGGTTAACATATTTTTCACACATATTTCTAGCACACTACCTCACTTAACTAATTTGATCACTTAATTGCTTCGGTAATTTTTGACCAAAACAATTTGGCGCCCACCGTGGGGCAAGTGGTGCTATTTTTGCTAAAAACTTTAGTAAAATCATTACTCGGCTTTCTATTGTCAAAACTTTTTGCTACATTGTTTTCAATGGCCTCGAGATCAAACATGAGCTCTTCCACCATGTCTGCTACAACCTCTGCAACAATTGGTTCGGTGTTTCCACCTCCTCCTCCACGAATGCAAACTTCTTCACATGGAACTGAAAGTCATGTGGCTCGGGATGTTATCCTCGCTCCCACTACTCAGGGATCTGGTCCTGTTTTGGCTTCTAATGATGAAATTCTGAATTTGTTTGGTAGTGTACAGGAACAGATGAGGCAGCAGCAGGAAACTAATCGGATGCTGATGAGAGAGATACAACTCTTGAAATCCGGCCCAAGTAGACCTGCTGAAGAAACTGTCACTCCTTTGCAGCCTAGAGCTTTGAACTTCAGTTCTGCAGTTTACACTGAAGATAACCGGGGGAATATCGTGCCAAGCCATTCTCAGAATCATATTCCTAAGATACCCTCCTCGGTCAGGATGTCAACTGTGAAGAGCTCAGGATATGGCCAGAATCCTCAAACCGGTAACATGTCAAATAATAATACTCTTGCTACTAACAATAATGGGTCTTTGCAGGATGCAGGTATGACGTCAACATTTACTAGGGAGCTTCAGAAATTGAAGGACATGATATCCAGTGTGCCTGGAATGGTCCAGCCAATTCCGGAAGTATCCCAAGACAGCCACAGGATATCCCGCTTTGCATATCCTATTTGTGATGCTGAAATCCCAAAAAGATTTCAGACCCCCAACATGAAACTGTATGATGGGACTACGGATCCTGAAGAGCATATTGCCCAGTATAGAGAAAGAATGGAGATTAACCCTATCCCTCCGGAGCTCAAGGAAGCATGCTTGTGCAAGGGTTTCGGTTCTACCTTGACAGGATCAGCCTTAAAATGGCTGTTAAATGTTCCTCCTCACTCAATTACTTCGTTTGCTCATTTGGTTAATTTATTTAATAGTCAGTTTTCTTGCAGTCGGAGTTTTGATAAACTAACCAGTGATCTTTACAGGATAACTCAAGGACCTCAGGAATCCTTGAGGGATTATGTGAACAAGTTTAGTCGGGAATCCTTGGATATCCCACATCTTGATGTTGCGACCGCTGTGCAGGCTTTTAAGATGGGGTTACAAAAGGATTCTCAGTTTTATCAGGATCTTGTAATGAATCCCTGTAGGAATCTCGACGAAGCTCGTAACAGGGCTTTGAGATATATCCGCTTGGAAGATGACAAAAAGATGCAAGAGAGGATGAATTCTACCTCAACCTACGAATCAACCAATAGGAAATCAGAATCCTCGTATAAACCATATCGCTCCAAGCCATATGGCAGAAATGATAACAAGAAAGTGAATGCTGTTGAAGACGAGGATCCTGAAGAATATCCTGAATTATCTGAATACTGCTTTTCTGTTAATATACCTGAGTTAATGTATGCTATGCAGGGTTTAGGAGACAAAGCTAGGTGGCCTCGAAAGAATCAGCAGAAAGCTGATTGGAAGGATAAATCCAAATGGTGTGCCTTCCATGAAGATTTCAGACATGCGACCGAGAATTGCGTTGCTCTAAGGAAAGAAATAAGCTACCTATTAAGAAAGGGGTATCTGAAGGATTTGCTGGGAAGAAAGAAGAATAAAGGGCAGGATCCTGAGAAGGATCCTGAACGAGCAGCATCACCCCCAGCAGATGCCAAAATAATTAACTTTATTTCAGGAGGATCCGATATTTGTGGGACTTCGTATTCTGCGGCCAAGAGACATGCAAAGGAAGCTAAGACTGAAAGGGGAGGCAAACCAGCCAGGATGACCACCTTTACAACTGATAAAGTGATCACTTTCGACAGTGATGACAGGGATACTGTGCTGGATCCTCACCATGATGCTCTCGTAATAACATTGTATGTTGCTAACCATTTTGTACGCAGGATATTGGTAGACAATGGTAGCTCTGTCAACATAATTCAGCTGGAAACATTGAAGAGGATGAATGTATCTCCGATGGACATTACTTCGAAGTCCACTGTGCTTGTTGGTTTCAGTGGAGAAGCTAGGAATACCGTAGGAGAGATAAAGTT
Source organism: Helianthus tuberosus (assembly GCA_030545235.1). Taxonomy (NCBI): domain Eukaryota; kingdom Viridiplantae; phylum Streptophyta; class Magnoliopsida; order Asterales; family Asteraceae; genus Helianthus; species Helianthus tuberosus. Next base: position 4,471,199 of record CM060430.1, read on the forward strand.
ACCAGTATATGTTGAAGGGGTCAACTCGATACAACGCTTCTGTGTGATGGACTCCCTATCCTGCTATAACATCATACTAGGCAGGCCATGGATCCATGACATGAAGGCTGTGCCATCGACTTATCACCAGTGCATCAAGATCCCTACCCCTTGGGGGGTCGTCAAAGTTAATAGTGATCAGCAGGAGGCGAAGGAATGCTACTCATCCTCAATGAAATCCTCAACCAAGCCTAATCCAACATAGCAATTAAAGATGCGGGCCCAGGATATCGTGGAGGCTTCAGAGCAGGATATGAAGAAAGTTATCCTGGATCAGGATAATCCTGATATCTCGGTGCTCGTAGGGACCAATATCCCTCAGGATATTGAAGAACAATTAACTAACTTTTTGAAGTGCAAGATGTCAACATTTGCATGGAAGCATGAGGATATGACAGGTATATCCAAAGACATTATTACACACAAGCTTGGAATTGACAGGTCGTTCAAGCCTGTTCAGCAAAAAAGAAGGAAGTTTGCTCCTGAACGAAATATAATCATACAAGAGGAAGTTGAAAGATTGTTGAAGTCCAAAATGATCAGAGAAGTCAAGTTTCCAAGATGGCTGGCAAATGTAGTCGTGGTACAGAAGAAAAATGGGAAATGGAGAGTCTGTGTAGATTACATGGACTTGAACAAGGCTTGTCCTAAAGACCTATTTCCTCTTCCCCATATTGATGCAATGGTGGATGCTACTGCCGAGCATGAGATGTTAACCTTCATGGATGCATCCTCAGGATTTCAGCAGATTCAAATGGTCTTTAGACCATTATCCTCATTATCGAATTGACCGATCGAATGGTCTAAAGCCTCATATTCTGCCTCATTATTAGTAGCATTATCCTCTCTTGGTACCTGTTCAAGTGTAAAAATACCGAAGCAGATTCAAATGGAGCCTTCGGACCAGGAAGATACTGCCTTCATGACACCAACAGGTATTTATTGTTATACTGCTATGCCCTTTGGTTTGAAAAATACAGGTGCAACATACCAGAGGTTGGTAAACATGATGTTTAAAGACAAGATGGGGGACACCATAGAGGTATATATTGACGATATGGTGGTGAAATCTAAAAAGGCTGAGGATCACCTCCAGGATATTAAGGGAGCATTTGATATCCTGGATCAGTATAACATGAAACTAAATCCTGCTAAGTGCCATTTCGGAGTGGGGGCAGGAAAGTTTCTAGGATATATGGTGACCAAAAGAGGCATAGAGGCGAGCCCGGAGCAGATTAGAGCTATCTTGGATATAAAATCACCTTCGGATATGAAGGATGTTCAACGGTTAACAGGCCGAGTAGCAGCATTGAACAGATTTATTTCAAGATCCTCGGAAAAATGTAAGGAATTTTATGATATCCTCAAGAAGAATAAGAAGTTCGAATGGGGAGCAAAGCATGAAGCAGCCTTGCAGGATTTGAAGCGATATCTCTCAACTGCACCTCTATTGATGAAGCCTGAAAATGATGAACCACTATCCCTATACCTCGCTGTATCAGGGAATGTTGTAAGTGCCGTTCTTATAAAGGACCATGAAGGTCAGCAATATCCTGTCTATTATGTTAGTAAAAGTCTGCTAGATGCTGAAACTAGATATTCCCATCTAGAGAAATTGATATTAGCCCTAGTTATGGCATCAACAAAACTTAGACATTATTTTGAGACACATAGGATTCATGTTAAAACCAATTATCCTGTTAAAAATGTGCTGAGGAAACCTGAGATGTCGGGTAGGATGGCTAAGTGGTCAGTAAAACTGAATGCTTATGACTTAGTATATGAGCCTAGAAATGCCATAAAGTCTCAGGCTTTAGCTGACTTTGTGGCTGATTTCAGTAGTGACATTCAAAATGAAGTAGATTTAGAAGTACAGCAGCTAGGAGAAAACTTAGAATGCTGGACATTGTATACTGATGGTGCATCTAACGTAAGAGGTGTAGGTTTAGGTATACTACTAAAATCTCCACAGGGATCATCGGTCAGGATACCGGAAGGAACCCGAATACCAATATTACATATCCTATATCCTGTGATGAATCCTCAGGATAAGGAAGCAATAAGTATTCAGGATCCTAATGATGAGTATCCTGAGGAGGATCCTAAGTCCTGGACGGCTCCAATCATGAGATATCTCAAGGAAGGACACATCCCAAAGAATGAGAATCCTAAAGCCTTTAGAATGAAGGTATCACGATTCACTATTATAAATGATGTTTTGTATAAGAAATCTCTTGCAGGACCATATCTGAGGTGCTTGGAGGATCCCGAATCCAAAGAAGTACTTCAGGATATATGATAGACTGTCGTCGGGTCTATGCAAAAACCTAATTAACCTAGGTAGCTAGGGTAAGCAGGGTATCGAATCCAGAGGAGTCTGTGGTTAATGTTAATTATTATTTGTTTGTAAATATTTGAATTACTTTGAAAACTTGCTAGAAAAATATAAACAATAACTTTGAGATTGTAAAACAATGAAAAAGGATTCACACCCGGTTTCGGTAATTGCTAACTTAAGGTTTCTACAAGTTTTAAGATTCAACTCAATTGCATATGATTAGCGGATTTAGTGTACCGTGACTTAGGTGCTAATAACTATCAACGTTTCGAGAACGGACAAGAATACACTTTGTAATCAACACAAGTAAATCCTAACCAAGACAACGCATATTACACATAACCATTTCATAAAGTCATAACTTTTAACATCGCTCGACAATTTATGAATACGAAACAAATGCAGGCTATTGTCAAAGGTTTCTAAAATCAAACACAATTTGTCACAAAGTTGAAGCAAGAAACAATTCAAAACCATAAATTAAACAACTACCTACACCGGGGTGAAACCAAGATGATTAGTCGTGCATGTTTGTCTTTGCCGCTTCGGTTGTCATCCCGATTAGGTTAGACTTCATGGATTGGCTTGAGATATGAAGAATGATAAACTGATGCCCCCTTCGTCCTCTTCCTTCCTCATATTTATATGACGGCTCCCCCTCTCAGCATTTATTAAATGCCATTCAATTCCCATTTCTAAGTGTGAATGGCTTTAAGATGTCGGCCCACTTTCTCTATGATAATGATGATGAGTGATGCTTTATAATAATAGTCCTCTCAATAAATGTAGTATGACCGTGATGATGATTATGTTGATATTATAAAAAATAGTAATCCCCAACTAGAATCCACGTAAATTAATATGGCTTCCAAACCGTGGACCCACAAAAACCCAATATGGCTGCCAAAACAATGATGATGTTGTTTTAATTAATGCTACCAATGAAACTTGGATGATTCCTTTTTCTCTAGAAGTATAGTGTATATGCTTTTATTCGGCACATACAACTTTCCCATAAAGACAATAAAGGCCCCTCAACTTTAAACTTCCGTATTTTTTTCGATTCCAAGTTGTTATTCGATCCGAAACATTCCCGAATGCTTCCATTAGCCGCACTCATCAACCTTACACGTTCCGCTTTAACTCTAAACCCCGTAACTTCACCGAATTCACTTGCTTTGCCTGCAAACATACAATCACTCGCAATAAGCTAATTCCAGGCATGTAATCATATTAAACAAGTTAAACCACTTCAGATAATCATTTGAACATCCATGTTTCACACTCTCCATCAATATACATGAAGGGGATTGTGGTAACCATACTTGTCACACCCCAACCGATGGCGGAATCATCGGGGCGCGACACTAGGCGAATCAGATTGCTCAAGAGAATCCATAACAACTATGTTGCGATAATATTTAATACATTCGTTATCCCATACTAACAAATAATACAATCACATAAGTTATCACAGATTTCTTGTCCTCTCGAACAATACAAATCCGACAACCAAGATTTTAGTTGAGTTTCTAGACTCCCTAGCTTGATTTGAAATAGTCTGCGATCTAGCCTGCAACATACGTTAAAATATTTATCAATACAAAAGTATTGGCGAGTATACAGGTTTGATATGTAGCGTAATAGATTAAAAATGTGTAGCGAATTTCCACATGCATAAACGTAACACACGACATATATACTCACAAAGCTGATACTACCAACTAAGTCCTCGATGCTCGAATATTGTAACAACCCTCGTTAAAACCAACACCCTCATAATATTTCTGACACTCTATTATATCTTAAAATATCCGTATATGTCTTATATTATTCCCCGTATGTGAAAACCGAGCCCAAAATAGATTATAACATATAAAAGAAAATAAAAATCTGAAAATGTAAGTTGAGGCGGGCCGTGAAAGACCCCACCTCAAACTTACGCGGGCCGCGAGAACTCGTGAAACGCGGATACACCCAGAGGCCGACACGTGTCATGATCGTGGCGGTCTAGAGGATGACCGGGACAAGCTATAGGTTGACCGCATGTTGACGCGGGCCGAGTAAGGCTTAGCCTTACCTTACGCGGGCCGCGACAGGACTAGAATCAGCAACTATGTAAGAAGGCCATCAGACTTCGTTTTCTGTCGCTCACATTTCAATCTCAATCTCGAATTCTGAAATATTATGCATAATATTTGGGTATTATACCCCTAAATTAGCGAGGTTCTGCTCCGTTGTAAGTGTTATAACCCCAGTTTCATAATAGTTACGCTGCCCGATTGATTTAGGGTTCCATAACAACTGTCGTGGTTCTGCCCGACGTAGTTGTTGGAATGCCGTCTCGGGGAGGGTATTATTAATAATTTCAAAGGGTTATGATACTAACCAATGTACATTTGTATAAATTATAGATTATATCCAGGAAACCCTTACGAGAAGCCTAAGATAGCAATGTGAGTTATCCTCTTTTTATATAAACTCCTTTTGTGAGTTTATCCTCTTTTTGTTAATATTTTTGGAATGTTTTACAAAACCTTAAATGTTTTACAATGTGATTAAGCGGTGATTGAGTCTTTGTAGTTCTTCAATTACTGCCGGTATTATGGGGTTTTGTATACAAAATTTACTACGAGTAGTAGTAAGTCTGAATGACAGTGCATTACCATTGGACGACGAGTTAGCCAATGGGTAATTTGACCATAGCCATAGATCCGGTCGAGTGGCAAATACTGAATGAGTAATTGTGTAGAAATAAACAATGTGATCGCTCTCAATACTGTTTTAATTGATAAAATGTTTCTTGATTAAACTGGGATTCACTCACCAGTATTTCCGACTGACAAATGTTTTTAAAACGCGTTACAGGTAACACAATGTGAACAGCCAATAAGTGAAAAGCCAGCTGGAGAGCACTGAAGGCTTGGGAAAATGTGGCTATAAAAGTTACCTAATAAACGATGTTTTAAATTCACTAAAATAGGGTTTATCCCTATAATGTGTTGTAATAAAAAACTTCGGTTTTGCCCATGTTATTATTAATATAAAAGAAGGTGGTTTTACTCTGATAAACATTTCCTAACTACGGTCCTGATGAAAAATTCCGCTGCGAGATTAAACAAACTGATACCACCAAACTCTGAGCTCGCGTCCGCCCGTTCCCGGGAATCAGGGATCGGGGGTTGCGACAAATATGCGATGGCAAACTAGACCCCGTCGGGCGCAATAGTACTATACTAGTCGTGGTGGGACGTCGCGAGTATAAGCCCTAGCACATATGCAACTAGCATCACGTATATCTATGCATAACAGTTATTCGCAAGTGATAATTCGATTGATTGAATAATTCGTTTGATAAGTTCGATTTGTTAGAAACGTATGTTACACCCAAAATGCGATTAAAAATGGGATTCAAGTATACCCACACTGCGCGTTTAGCGAGAATATAACTTGATTGGATCGGTTGCGAGTACATCTGCGTTAAATCATTGAGCGGTATTGTAAACGATGCACGATTAAACGACGCACAGATCTGAGTCGTTTATGGTGGGATGAGGTCACAACTTGAAGTTCATATGAACTCTTGGTGACATCACCTTAAAACACCTCAAATCAGTAGATTTCATGGTTAGAAATTAAGTTTTGAAAGACAGAATGATGTAGAATTGAGTGTAGATCATAGAAGTACAAGTTTTTAGGTTGAAATCTTACCGAAATCACGAGGAATTGAGAGAAAAGGGTCATGAAGCATGCTTGGTCAAGTGGGAGCTGGAGGGTTACTGGGTCGGATGGCCCATCCGTTCGGATGGCTATCCGTTCGGATGGCCCATCCGTTCGGATGGCCTATCCGTTCGGATGAGGCTGTCCATCCGCATGGCCACTTCGACGCGATGGATTTCTCCGTTTTTGAGCGTTGCGATAGTTTTTGAAGTACGTGCCTTCTATAGTTAATTTATATTATTATTATATATGTATATATATCACTAGGGGTCGTATTTACGTATCCATATTTCAAAGTTTTGAAAATAACAATCGGTTTTCGATTTGAATATGCGATTAATAGCGACGTTTCACGGCCATCAAGGAGGGTAGTATAGGTCCTTTCTTGGTGTCATCGTGAATGTTATTGTGTGCTGTGCCACAATGACTGACAGGGTACCACTCACTCGTATTGTCATCATCGTCACGACGACTGGAGCTGTAGCACTCACCCGAGAGTCTTTGTTAGCGTTAATTGTCTGCGTTTCGACACGTCACGGCCCCAAGGAGGGTAGAATAGGTCCTCACTCAAGGTCGTCGTGAGTGTTCGTGTTTGTGATGTGATATAACGATAATATATTGCGAAAATATGCGATTATCCTTCGAATAGCGATGTATGCGGTATAGTTACATTATGATCCGAATCTCTGGTGCTAGGCGTAACGAGTATATTGAGTAGTAACAACGCACGAAAGTGCGGGTTGTTACAGTCTCCCCTGCTTTAGGAAATTTCGTCCCGAAATTAACCCAACAGGTAGACCTTTGAGAGTTGATCCTGTATAAGTAGCGATACAGCGAGCGATTTGACCGAGAGTTGACAAGCGAGGGCGTTTCGAATAAGAGAGATCGGTTGTGATGACGTAAAGACAAAAGTAATATCCCACAAGTTGGCGTTCCACGGTGCCTTGTGTCGCGAAGAGTTCGTTAGTTCGATGTGATTGCAATTTTTAAAGAACTTGAAAGGTTCCTCATGACGTAGGGTTAATTGAATCGATCGTTAACTAACGTTACAAGAAACGTTCGTTTTTAGATACTCAAAAGGAATCTTGGATGGAAATCTTGAAAAATTTCCTCTTAACGTGAGGTCAACTGAGTTGATGTTGACCAGTGTTGCCAGGAAGTTTATGTTTTAAACATTTTAAGAAATTCGAAAATGGAAAGTGAGGTTACGAAAACTCTCCTATGGCATGGGTTCAAGCTGAACTCGATGTCGAACCAATGTCTTAAGAGGGATTCCGTTTTGATGTTGTAAAAGCTTTAAGGAAAAACTTGGACTTATGAAACTTTTCTTGGACATGGAGTTAAGCTGATTCGATGTTATCTCCACGTCGTGAGAAAATTTCACTTGTCCACCGGTTTTAAGTCAAAAATTTTTTTTTTATAAAATTAAGTTTTAATAGTACAAAAGGTAGTTAATCATCGCGCCCCACTTGGCACTTTCCCACGAAAGTTTGTTAATATGTTTAAAACACTTATATATAGGAAGTACCAGCGGCGTATCCACCATGCTTTGCCCATATTACTTCTGTTTCGTGAGGCGGTGTCAGGTGCGCCGATATGACATGGATAGAATTGCGCTTACTCGGCCCAATCGATAGAAAGTCGGACCGAGCATAAGATAGAATCGAATAGGTTAATCTGGCGAGTTGAATTGCGAACGTAACTACAACGGCGTGCGCAAGTAGCCTGATGACTCAAAACATTTATTTGTCGTGTCTGGGTAGGCGTCGAGCGATAAGCGATAAGCGAATAGCGCGTTTTCGATTAGATTCCACATTAAACCCACATGGCACGTTTCCACGAGAGTTTGCTAACATGGCGAAACATCATGTTTAACCAGGTTAGTTTTGCCTCGTGAAGCGGTGTCATGTGTACTAATACCACACAGACTGCAATGAACACCAAGCAGGCGATAAGCGGTACGCGATTAAGCGGTAGACTATGCACGATAAACGATAAGCGATTAGGTGATTAAGCGAATAGCATAAACACAACACTAGTAACGACAGCGATGATAACCGAATTACGATAAACGGCAGTTGTTGCGTTGCAAGCGATGGAGGTATGCGCGATTTATGCGGTTCGATTTGATTGATTAACACCACAGAGTTTACTAACATCGGGCCCCGCATGGCCTTTTTCCATGAAAGCCCGCTGATACGACTAAAACACCTTGCTTTAGCTATATGAGCTTCATCTCGTGAAGCGAGGTCATGTGTGCTAACTTAACACAAATATCACAGATAACGGTATAGCGATAGATTGATACACAGCAAACGATATAGATTTACATAATAAACGATAGAGATTGCGAGATACACATGATAAGCGATTGCGATTAGCCGAGTCTTGTTTCGAATAAGCTTAACGTTACGTTGCAACGCATCACGGTTATCGAGGAGGGTAGAATAGGTCCTCACTCAACAATATCATGAGCGTTTATGTACTTGATGAGATTTGTTGCAACAGACTTACGACCAGTCTTGCGTCGATGCAATTGCCCTGCGAGGTAGACTCCCCAGAGTCCATCGATGAGGCGATTGCACTGCGTTCGTAGGCTTACGACAAGTCTTGCGATGATATGGTTTGTTACGCCTTGCGACTGAGTGTAGTGTGTTGAAAATAATCACAATAGTATAATAGGTCTAATAACGTTCAACTCCACGTGGCACTTTCTTCACGGAACTTCGGTAGTATGATGAAGCACACCTTGCTTGACCCCTACTACTTAGATTCCGTGGTTTGGTGTCATACTTCGTCGTAACGCTTATGGCACTTTAGAATTTACTACGATTTCCGTGCACTGACCCAAATAATCACGTGTGCACCCGTGATTAATTGTTCCTTGCACGTTTATCGTACCTCGTTCTAAGAGTGTAGTGAGGCTAAAACACATTATTTTGTGATATAGTAGATAGTATGTGTGTGAATCTAGTCTAAGTGTGATGACTAGAGTGGGAGAGAGAGAACGAAAACGAGAGTTAAAGTTACGCATAGTGGTAACATCGAGTAATAAATTAGGTTCAAAACTTAGAAATTAACGTTGAAAATCGTATCATTACAACTTTATCCTACGCTTGCTAGATGTTTGATGCTGAAGACTTTTGCTGGAGTTGTTGTTGTTGTACTCAAGTTCGCGGTTCAATGCGGTAGTTGCAGGTGAAGTGACCGTAACGGTTGCAGTTATTGCAATAGCGACAGTCAGTCCCAATTGGATAATGATAGGTACATGAGTAACACTGGGGATTAGCTCCAGTGTAAGCTCGTTTTGGAAATACCGGGACTGCTTGGAGCGGCTTTGGCTGCGGCAGTTCGGTGGTTGATGAGTTCGGGCTTGAAGTCTTTCGTTTGCGGCTGGGTTTGTCGGTGTCTTGCGAAGAGGTGTCGTCGTTGGAGGATTCGTCTGAGGATTCACTTGCAGAATATCTGGCCGATTTGTCGGGAGATCCGTCGGCAGATTTGTTAGAAGAATCGTTCGCAGATTTGTCAGAAGAATCGCTAGCAGATTCGTCAGAAGAATTGTCAGCAGATTCGTCAGAAGAATCGTCAGCAGATTCGTCAGGTGAATCGTTGACAGGATCGCCTGAGGAATTAATGGCGATTGCTTGATAAGCTTGCTTGACAGGATTCTTTGAGAAGAACCCTTCCATGAGTCGTTTGTTGTTGATTTCTGCGGCTAAGCGGTAGGTTTCTTCGATGGTAGCAGGTCTTGCAGCTTCGACAAAATCACCCACACACTCAGGCAAGCCGCGAATGTACTTCGAAATGGCTTTTTCTGAAGTGTTGACTTGACTTGGGCAGATTATGCTAAGCTGTTTGAACCTTGCGGTGTAGCCAGCGTTGTCACTTTCGACTTGCTTGATTTTCCAGAATTCGTCTTCCAGCTTCTAAATTTCGTGAGGGGGACAGTACTCTTTCTTCATGAGCTCTTTCAGCTCATTTCAAGAGAGAGCGTAAGCTACGAAGATCCCACGTTTGTTACGTTCGGTGGTCCACCAGTCGAGTGCTCGTGATTGAAATACTCCGGTAGCGCAAGTAGTACGGAAACTATCGGGACACCCGCTTTGACGAAGGGTAACTTCGATAGAATCGAACCACTGGAGTAGTTGACTCACACCTCCTTCACCCGTGAATTCCATCGGGTCACAGGCTTTGAAGTGTTTGTAAAGAAAAGCAGATTGCGGCGCTTCCGTCTTGGAGTCTTCCGAGGCTCGAGAGTTGCTGAGAGAGTGCACTCGAGCGGCAATTTGAGGAATAAGCTTGACCACTTCCTTGGTCACAAGTGATGCAATCCTCTTATCGGCGCTTCGTTTGGCTCTTTTCCTAGCTATTCGTCTCGAGGTAGAATCGTTGGAAGGCATCTAGACAGGAAGAGACTTGGAATGAGATTCGATCATAATGATTTTTGAGTTTTGCGATGCGATTGAGCGCGTTCAAAACTTGATGCAATAGTATATTAGTAGTGCGAATCACATAGGAGCCATATAGGAGACACGAAGTTCCTAAGTTCTCACATAATGACTTGTTGTTTATACGTATTTATATGTATTTGTATAATTGTAATTTGTAATCATACACATACAGGTTGATTTAGAATATGTGAGGACGCGTCGAGGTGAGAAAGCGAGAGCGGAGACGATAGATTATGCATTAGTTTTGTTGCGAATATTCGGGTTTCGTTTTAGATTGCGATGGCTGTGCGAATGGTGCGTTTATAAAGCAGGGAGTGAAAATCGTTAAATCGAGAAATTGATAAAGCGTAAAGTCTCAAAACGTAAATAAGTTCCAACCATTTGTAAGATCGGCGGTTCGTATGGTAGAGTGCCTTGGGTGTTTAGGCGTCGACTACCCAAGGTAACCCAACTATATTCAACAAGTTCGTGCATGCGCGTTGACCTAGAAGACTTCATGCTTCCACTGGGATGCAGCTCATGGCATTCATCTTCCTAGTCATCGCATGGCTCGAGTTATTGTGATAGTCGAGTTCTTGGTGAGAGCTTTTTGAAAACCAATTTATAGGGAGTGGAACGACTCATTAAGGTACGGGTTTCACCCCTGACTTAACAACTTCGTTCCTAATTGTGGTTATGCTCTTCGAATAAATTCGTGAGTTCCACTAGATTTCGAAATGGAGACTTCATCGAGATGTGGATGTCACTCCTAACTCGATGAAAGGTTCTCGTGCTAGAAAAATGCACCGAGTGAGCGATCTCGTTGAGAGTTCTTGGTTTCCACACCTGATCTCGACTGGATCACTCGGTTTTTTTATGCGAGTATTTTCGAAAACATGTGTATTGTGTCAGCCTTAGGAAAGGCTAAGTAGTATTCCTGCCTTAGGAAAGGCTTCTTTGTGTGGAGCTGTAGTAAGCGGTGTTGACACAAAGTTGTAGCGTTTAGCAATTTCGATCGAGAGTATCAAGTAGGCCCGATACAAACCCTACTGGTTCGTACGAGTCGGCCTGTTGGTACTTAGACTATAGACTAGGTTAATTTCTAAGACGTCGACCCGGACTAGGTCGAGTCTGGCCTAATTCCCTATAGTTATGGCTCTGATACCAATCTGTCACACCCCAACCGATGGCGGAATCATCGGGGCGCGGCACTAGGCGAATCAGATTGCTCAAGAGAATCCATAACAACTATGTTGCGATAATATTTTATACATTCGTTATCCCATACTAACAAATAATACAATCACATAAGTTATCACAGATTTCTTGTCCTCTCGAACAATACAAATCCGACAACCTAGATTTCAGTTGAGTTTCTAGACTCCCTAGCTTGATTTGAAATAGTCTGCGATCTAGCCTGCAACATACGTTAAAATATTTATCAATACAAAAGTATTGGCGAGTATACAGGTTTGATATGTAGCGTAATAGATTAAAAATGTGTAGCAAATTTCCACATGCATAAACGTAACACACGACATATATACTCACAAAGCTGATACTACCAATTAAGTCCTCGATGCTCGAATATGCGATGGCAAACTAGACCCCGTCGGGCGCAATAGTACTATACTAGTCGTGGTGGGACGTCGCGAGTATAAGCCCTAGCACATATGAAACTAGCATCACGTATATCTATGCATAACAGTTATTCGCAAGTGATAATTCGATTGATTGAATAATTTGTTTGATAAGTTCGATTTGTTAGAAACGTATGTTACACCCAAAATGCGATTAAAAAGGGGATTCAAGTATACTCACAGTGCGCGTTTAGCGAGAATATAACTTGATTGGATCGGTTGCGAGTACGTCTGCGTTAAATCATTGAGCGGTATTGTAAACGATGCACGATTAAGCGGAAATAGCGTCAAAATGTTAGTTATCCGGTCGGATGGTGCTCATCTGGTCGGATAGGCCCATCCGTTCGGATGACATGTTGGTTTGGGTCGGATGGCTGTCATCCGGTCGGATGACAGGCTATCCGATCGGATGACCTGTGCTTGGATCGGATAACATGTACTTGGTTCGGATGACATGTTATCTGGTTGGATAACACGACTATTTTTGCTTTCCGATTAACGGTTTTCGAGTGTTTTTGGAAGAAGTTCGTGTGGTTTTACTGGGACAGTGTATTTTCGCATTAACAATTGAAATTCTATCAGTTCTGACCCGTTCTAACGGCCGGGAATCACCCCGTTCCATCAGATCTGGCCGTTCTTGACGGTTTCTCATGGTTAACTCAAAATCGCACCGTTCGTTGGTTGAATACATAGATTTAGGTGAGATTTGTTATCAAAACATGTGGAAATCACACAGATCTGAGTCGTTTATGGTGGGATGAGGTCACAACTTGAAGTTCATATGAACTCTTGGTGACATCACCTTAAAATACCTCAAATCAGTAGATTTCATGGTTAGAAATTAAGTTTTGAAAGACAGAATGATGTAGAATTGAGTGTAGATCATAGAAGTACAAGTTTTTAGGTTGAAATCTTACCGGAATCGGGAGGAATTGAGAGAAAAGGGTCCTGAAGCGTGCTTGGTCAAGTGGGAGTTGTCACATTACTTGAACAGTGATGTGACAGGCTATTTATAGGCAAAAGACGAGCTGGAGGGTTACTGGGTCGGATGGCCCATCCGTTCGGATGAGGCTGTCCATCCGGATGGCCACTCCGGCGCGATGGATTTCTCCGTTTTTGAGCGTTGCGATAGTTTTTGAAGTACGTGCCTTCTATAGTTAATTTATATTATTATTATATATGTATATATATCACTAGGGTCGTATTTACGTATCCATATTTCAAAGTTTCGAAAATAACAATCGGTTTTCGATTTGAGTATGCGATTAATAGCGATGTTTCACAGCCATCAAGGAGGGTAGTATAGGTCCTTTCTTGGTGTCATCGTGAACGTTATTGTGTGCTGTGCCACAATGACTGATGGGGTACCACTCACTCGTATTGTCATCATCGTCACGACGACTGGAGCTATAGCACTCACCCGAGAGTCTTTGTTAGCGTTAATTGTCTGCGTTTCGACACGTCACGGACCCCGAGGAGGGTAGAATAGGTCCTCACTCAAGGTCGTCGTGAGTGTTCGTGTTTGTGATGTGATATAACGATAATATATTGCGAAAATATGTGATTATCCTTCGAATAGCGATGTATGCGGTATAGTTACATTATGATCCGAATCTCTGGTGCTAGGCGTAACGAGTATATCGAGTAGTAACAACGCACGAAAGTGCGGGTTGTTACAATACTGGGGGCAGGTCCTTATTCTCAAAAGTATTAAGGACAGGATATTATTGGCCGACGATGAGGAAAGATGCCACAGAATATGCTCGAAGATGTGACGCATGTCAAAGACATAGTAACATATTACAAAAGCCTGCTGAACCGCTATATCCTATTGTTTCCCCTTGGCCGTTCATGAAATGGGGTATGGATATAGTGGGAAAGCTTCCAAAGGCTCCAGGAGGAAGGGTTTTCATGTTGGCAATGACGGATTATTTCTCCAAGTAGGTTGAATCAGAATCAGGAAAAGGTGCATACTGACTCAAGAATATAGAGGGGGATATGCTACTGAGATCTTGGAATGCTATACATTTAAAACTCTATTTCAAGTGAGTATGGAATTTAAATTCCAACTCAGGATGGTATGAATTATGTCTCTCTTATTAAATTTTTATATTATTTACTATTTTGAACCTATTACTGACTTAAGCATCGGAGGGGTGTTAGCCAGGCTAACACCCACCTTAGCTTATAGTGGTTTTGCAGAATATACTTCGGGATATAGCACCAGGATACACACTCAGGATACTTCGGAAGATTAGAGGATTGGCCCCCTCTCTCACGTATAAGGGATCCTGATCCCTTCACAGGTTTAAAGGTATTCACCTTTCTTCCTAATTGGGTTTAAACACCCCGCCTGGAGCGCTAGTTATTCGGGAATAGTTCAAGGTGGCAGGACCAGTCCATGTAAAAGTGGCAAACAATTTCGTTATTGTTGGCTATATCCTGAATCCTAAAGGTATATGAGGATTGATCACCCTCTCTCACGAAAGAGTATTTTCATACTCTCTAAGGTTTAAAGGTTTTCACCTTTCTAAGTCTTGGAGTTTATACTCTCCCGCCTGTAGCGCACGAAAATTTGGGATTTCCCCCGGGATACGAAGGATTTATCTCCAGTATATTTTGGGTTTTACCCCTGTAACACAAAAAAATTGTCTATACAATTGGAACTAGTGTTCAAAAATTTTCTAAGTGTTTGAGGACTTCTTGCACAGGGGACATTCCATCTAAAGCAATTGTATGATGCACAAAGGATCAAAGTTGAGCTAGGTGTCTCGAACTGGGGACATCTTAGTAGGAGAAGTCGCAAAAGGGATTGGAGATTAATACTAGGGTTAGACTCAGTTTCTGGTATGATCTTTCCTTTATAAACCTTACATAAATTTTATAACTCAGGTTAAGGTTTAAGTATCCTGAAAAGGATATATCTTCAGGATATATCTTCAAAATGAGTTTTTGGGATGCGTTTCGGGATATTTGATTGAAATATTTGGAAGTGATACTAGATTGAAATTAAAACTTTGATCAAACAAGTATTGTCAATACAGGTTTTAGAAAATGGACTATCTTTTATTCTTTAGAAATTTTCTCTAAAGTTGATTGAATTTTTAGAAATTCTATTTAATAAAAGTTTTCATAATATATCACTGAGTATATTGATCAGGATATTTTCAAAAGATAGTTGTACAAAAATTTGCAAAGCTAAAATCTACATTAAGAAATGCATGACAGAAATTAAAAGGCAACAACAAATAAGTCAAAAGGAAGTTATATTAATAACATGTCAAAAGTTGTGCTTTTGGTTTCACCTCAAACCGAGGCCCATCCACCAAAAGCACAATTAGTCTTTACCTTACTTACGTAACCGTTGAGGGTTCTATCTCAAAACGGGACCTGTCCACCTTCAACCGTTACGTCATCCAAAAAAAATTATACTAACTGATGACCAAGGGCTTCATCCTGAAACTCAGGACCCATCCACCTTTGGTCATCGTATTGTTCTAATGCAGGAAATATAAATTGTTCAAAGACAGGAAATGTAAATTGTTTTACAGACCATAACCATGAAATTTTAAAAAGGGGGCTCCGGCCTCAGCACATATATCCATCATCGCCCACATAGCTGCATTTAAGGGTCAGCTCCCTCCTTCATCATGACATCTCCACCAGTATTCTCTCCAGCATTCCTCTCAGCATCATCAGCAGCATCCTCTCCACCAGCATTTTTTCAGCGTCACCACCAGCATCCTTTGAAGCACCAGCATCATCCACCTTCTCAGTTACCTTGGCGGGCTCCTCTGCGGCAGGTTTTGAAGGGGGCTCCACAGGGTTGCCGCCGAGATCCTTCAATTTCATCTCCCAGGCTTTGATGTTCCACGAAGGGCATTCAACGCCCAAAGCCCTAGCCTCGTAAGCCATTTTCAGTCTGGCCTGGAGTAGGGAGATGATAACTGAATTCTTAAGGCTCTCCCGGTATGAAGCCATGTCTTGCTCATGCTGAACCTGGGCCGCGTCAACTTAGCTTGAGCCTCTTGGGTGATGTTCTGGATGGCAGCCTGGTGATCTCGATTCATGGCCTTGTACTTAGCTTCATAGTGTTCCGACTTGGTGGTGGCGATTGCTGCTTGATCCTCGATGGTAACCTCAGCCTTCTTCAGTTTGCTCTCTAACATGACGTTCGACCCACATGCATCCTCATAGAGGAATACCAGGCGTTCAAGGCCCTGCAAGGTAAGGAAACAGGTACTAGCCTAAATTAACATTTGTAATTAGCATGTGGTGCAGGATACAGGTCAGGATACTAACCTGGTTGAGGAAACCTGTCATGAATTTGCTGGAATCCGTGAACCCATGATTCTCAAACGGGAATACATGGGGAGTAGTAGGATGATCCGCTTCCTTCCTCTTCCGGGAGCTGGAGGACCAGGTCCTGGATGCTGGAGGGGCTTTGGGAGCGATAGTAGTCTTTGAGCTGCTGGGCTTTGGAGTATCGGCTGGCTTCGGATTGATCTCTTGTTTGATGGGTGCAAGGCTGGAATAACTATCCAACTCATCGAGTTGGAAGCCTTCAAGGTTGATGACCGGCATTGTGTCCGGGGAGAAGTGTTTAATTTATGTCATTTATATTCTATAGTTAATTTACTCCTGTATACTTACCAGACATCTCTGAACTTGACTTTTGGCTTGAATCTGTAAGAGGCAGGGAGAAGGTTCTTTCACTAGCAGGAAGTCGTTAGATTTCTTTGATCCTGGACTTGGATTCCGCACTTGGGGGGCTAAATCTGTGAAGTTCGCTGCACAAAAACATCAGGATATAAGTCTGGGATATAGTTTAAGGATACATTTGGGGATATTCCTAAAACCCTAGATCCTACCCTTGGTTAACCAACTAACCGGCAGATCGAAACCTTTGTCAATAGAGTCTCTTTTCACGAAAAAGAACTTTCACCGCCATTGGTCTTCGTTCTTGGTGGCCTTAAGGACTAAAGGGCTCCTAGAGGTGGAGAACAGAAGAAAACGGCTATCACCATGGGACCTCAACCGGTATGCTATAGGGAGGTCTTCAATACACAGGTCAGGGCAATGGCGAGATCTGATTTGATCTAGCACCATCAAAACTCGCCAGACCATTGGCATAGTTTGAGCATAACAAAGGCCGGTGAGGTCAAAGAAACGAGAGATGAAGGGTAGAAATGGATACCGGAGTCCCAAAGAAAAAGGATAGGCAAAAAATCAGACCCACTCGTCTGATGATGCATCTGATCGAACCTCCCGATCAAAAGGGCGAATGACGACTCCGGCGGGAAAGGCACCGGAATCCTTCAAGGCAACGATATCGGCATTATTGAAGCAGCTGATTTCTTTTTCTGGTTCTTGTATGAGGTTTTGACTCACAAGGGTTGAGACTGGTTCATTCGAACGATATCTTGTCCGTGATGCCATGAGGGGTATCAAGCAAACTATAAATTCAACGAAAAACAGAGGAAGAAAGGAAGGATGAATACCTGGAATTTTCTTGAAGAGTAATGATAACAATGTGAAATATCTCGGCTAATTATAGGCTGGATATAGGGGGTGAAGTGTAAAAATAGTATGGGGAGTTGCACAATGTCATCTCAAACTTCACCTCGTTTTAATTGCCTCGGTCTACGAAACAGGATTTTTAAAATATATCCATTGGATTGGTATACCAACAGATATATTTGGGGACAATTGTTATGGGTCATTTTCTGAGCGTATATATCCTGACTAATATCTTGCTTTTAATTATTTGCTTGTGATCAGGATACTGGATCGGGATATTGGTAACATCCTGGGCGATATCCTGATGTTAACTAAATTGACCACGTGCAGGTAAGTAGCTGTGGGTTACTAACGGTCAGATGGACTTCTTCTCTTCAAGACTCGGGCGTCTCTGTTATGTGAGAGACGTTGAACCCGAAAGACCAGGTCTACAACGTTCGAGTAGGGAATATTCACTGGATCCCGGTTTATTAGGATAGTTTGTTGCATTTCTTTTACTATAAATAGATGGGGGCGGATCAGATTAAGGCACGCAACTTTCACACACACTTTCGCACACTTTTGCTCTCTAGCTCACAGCAAACACTATACATAAACACTTGTATTCGAATTACATTGTAACACCTAGTTGATCCGCATCACATCCTGCACGGTATCCAGATATTTGAAGCAATAGAAGAACAAGGCAGCTGCGATTGTCAGCTCCCGAGGTTTTGTGCCGGCGATCTAGATTGATCAAGGGCTTTCCTCGTACATCACGTGTCAACCTTTACTTTTTTGCTCATTGTTTGATCATAGATACAGCTCTATATCCTGAGCCGTATCCTGAAACTGTTTTTGCAATTAACTTGGTTAACATATTTTTCACACATATTTCTAGCACACTACCTCACTTAACTAATTTGATCACTTAATTGCTTTGGTAATTTTTGACCAAAACAATAGTCAATGCCCTCTTCTTGTCTGAAACCTTGAACCACAAGCCTGGCTTTATTCTTGACAAAATGCCCCTTTCATCAGTTTTGTTTTTGAAGACCCACTTTGTGCCAATAGGACTTACACCCTCTGGCAGTGGTACAAGCTCTCATACTTGTTGTCTTTTGAACTGTTGGAGCTCCTCTTGCATGGCTTCTACCCAGCTATTGTCTTTCAGTGCCTCTTGGTACTTGACTGGCTGATGGAGAGATAGAAAACAAGCAAAAAGACAAATGTTTTGGGATTGACTTCTTGTGAGCACCCCTTCATTGATGTTGCCAATGATTTGGTCTGATGGATGAGATTTCAAGAAGATTAACTCTCCTTGTGTAACACCCCGAAAACGGGTTTGGTAATTAACCCATGTTAATACTGAAGGACGGGTAAAGAACCGTTAGTGGCAAAATTTACCCGGTAAATATTAGGATTTAAATAATTAATCCTAATAATAAATAAAAAGTGAATAAAAGCTTTTAAGAAATAAAAGCTTAAAAGGCCCGAGATTTAACGGGACTTAAAAACATAACGGGTTATAACTTCCCGAACCCGCTAAAGTAACAAGGAATAATTAACCTAGTTAGTAGCATGTGATTAAATGACTAATGGTGAGTTATAGCTTCATTTGATCAAAAGGAAATATGAGGTACTGATATTGTCAAGTGGGGAAACTTGTTTTATTAAAATAAAAGTTAAACACCAAAACACACACTCAAAGTGTGTGTTCTGGTCGACATTTCTAGAGGAGCCAGGAGCCCTCATCTTCAAAACCCTAACAAGCTAAAATTCAAGCAATTGGAAGGGCAAATCACACTCAAATTGAAATCCAAGCATGGATTAATGATCACCTCAGTGAAATGATCATAAGGTATGTTAAATTTCGTTGAATGATTCTAGTTGAAATTCTGAATCAATACTTGAAACTCGAAATTTATGATGCATGATGGTTGCTTGGATGAAATAGGAATGAGATAGTGATTAGGGATAAACCCTAGTCAATTACTTGTAGAAATTTTGTTTAATTCTTGAGAATTCACAATCACCATTGAAGGTGATAAGTGGGTTTTATAAGAATATGTTAAATACTAGAATTTTGATTGTTGTTCTAGTGTAATTGAGCTCTAGGAAGTGAATGCAAATTTTGTTAATATGAAAAATTGATTTGAACATGCTTAATTGATGTTAAGCTTGGCTAAATAACTAGTTATGAAAATTTATTGTTGATTTTATAGAATATGCCCACAAGGTGCTTGTTAAAATGCCTAAGTGAATGATTATAAGTTGAGAGTTCGAACGAAACGCATAATTCCCTTGTTTGATTAATTACGTGAAAGATGGGGTAAAGCGGGTTCTAATCATAATGTTGATTTGACTTAATTGTGCAAAACATGTGATCAAAAAGTAGTTAAACTTTGATAAGCTAAGTTAGCTAATCATGAAGTCGAATAGTAGCTTCGGCATAGTAAATAGGTGAGGTGGAATAGTCGTGATTTATATGACTAATTTAACCACCTTGCAAATGATTGAAAATAGTTTGACGCCTAACGAGCTAGGTGGAGGCTTGGGAAAAGAAGCGGGTCAAACAAATCAAGAATGGAGGAAAAGCATAATTCGGATGCAAGGTAAGTATATCTTACACTAGTCATATATTTATAATATTCTTTCGTCTTATTAGTTACGAAGAAGAAAGAAAATACCTAATTGAGATATGATGTTCCGACGTGTGGTCGTACGGAACAAGATAATTAAATATGACAAGAAAACATGGTGATGGCTAAAAATGAGTTAAACCGGTAATTCGATCATATTATGACGAATAAAGTGTGTACTTTTAATGGTTATCATGTAAGTTAAAACATAATAACCATTAAGGGTAAAATGGTAATTTTGACAATTTGACAATGGTAATTGGTCATATAGACCAAACGGGTCAAAAAGTGAAATTATCACCCTTTGACAATATCGACTAATGGGTTGTCAAGTTGCGTGAATTTAGGAAATAAATAGCACACGGATGCTTACATCGTTATCATTTAGTAGCCACTAAGGAAAGGTATTGAAACGGGTCAATATATTGATCCGAGCCAGGTATGTATAGTAATACAACTCATCATGTAGAATTTGGAGTTTTATAACAGTTGGACAAGGTCAAAATAAGATATTCGGTTATCTTTAGGTAAAGCGAATAAATTGAGTTATAATTATGGTGTTTAGAAACATATTGGTTTCTAAACAAGAATATGGTTAAAAGGTCGGACCTTGTGGTTCAAACAAGCACTAATAGTCCTTCGTCGTAAAAGAATGACAAAAATTGACTAAAACGCCCTTGTTGGCTAATTCGAATAAACAACCTTTAAAGGTAGTTTTGAAATGAGTTTTATGATCAACCAAATAATTGGAATAAGTGTAAGAAGCGAAATATGTAAACCTTCGGTCAAATGACTTTATATGAGTCTTTGTCGTAAATTAGTAATCAGGTGAGAAAAACTCGGATTATATGGATTACCTCATTAAGTCCACCACAATTATAGTTGTGGTGGAAGATTTCTTGATTAGAATGTTGTAAATAACGCTAGAAATGAATGAAAGCAATTTTAAGCTTAAAGTGCCTAAATACCTTTAGCGGGTCAAAATAAGCACTTGAACATAAACGGGTTCTAACTAAGTAAGAAACCCATGATTTATGATTTATTTGATAGGAAATATTGAAATGATGATTCTCATGAATTTATGGATCAAGTAAACGTATTTGTTTGATAAAATAGCGAACGGGTCAAAATTTGGTAAAAATGTAATAAGCCGAAGACTTAAAAGTCTCAAAATTTATTAATCCGGATGTTGGATTTTGACTCCATATGATGAAGGGTCAAATTACAATCACGTAGGAAGAAACGGTAGGTCGAACGGACAAGCGGTTTGAAAGATACGAAAGTTTTCGTGTCGTTAAACGGCAAAGTAGAGAGGTGGAATGCAGGGACCACCGTAATTTACGGTACCACCGTAAATTACGGTGGAGTTGATATGTTTACGGTGGTTATACACTGATTTACGGTGGAAGGATAGATCTCCAGGGGCTACCGTAATTTACGGTCCCACCGTAAATTACGGTGGACCCAGAAACAAAATATATTTTTATTTTAGTTTTATTTTCCCGGATTCTTTTAGATGCGTTTTAAATCCTGTACGACTAAAGCATTTCATGTTTTTATGAAATGTAGGTACTTAGTAGATGTCGGATGAAGATCAAGCTCAACGAAGAACCGAACACAATATATACTCACGCTTCCGCACTTTGCCACGTTGTAAACGTTAAACAACGAACTCGATCACGATTTGTAGAATAACTTATGATTCGTAAAAGTTTTAATAAACTCGTATTTTTATAGCATGTGTAGTCTTAACTACACATCTAATTGTTGGTAATTACATACAATTTCGTTGATCAGAAACTAGGGTGTTACAAGTTGGTATCAGAGCCTTGGTTTAAGAGATTCAAGTATGGCGGGAAAGCTATGCTTGGACTTAAACCTTATGCTCATAATAAAGATGGGTGTTCGGTTCGAGGCTTGATCGCAAATCCGGTAAGTACAAGTACGTTAATAGTTAGTATGCTAAAGTGTTGTAAATAACACATAGGGCTATCGTGTAACACACGTTACCCCAATTAAACGATTGATGTAGTTGACGAAAATACGCGCGTTGACGTGTATAGTAGAAAATGCCTTGTATTATAATACGGGCTATTATTGAAGTTGACTTTACTAACTTTTGTGAATGTTTTAAATGAAGGACACTCGCGTTTGAAGATGACGAGAGTCAAACGAATTATGGATATGATGATGGGACGGTCCGAGGTACGACAGGAAGAGCATACTCATTAAGGACCAAAATCGCGTAACGGCCGCGAATAAGACTAATGACAAGTGAAGCCCGTTAGGGCAAGCATTACCAGGTGCATACTTTTAAATTTAATTGCACGAGTCGTTATATGCAACAAACACGTAAGTAATAACGGTTGCATACACATATGATATAACTTGGAAACCTGATTTCCAAGAGAAATTTAATAGGAAATGTGTTATTCACAATGATGAATAACAAATGAATAACAAGACTTGTTTATATAGAAACTTGGACGAGAGTGATCATCCAAGTAAGTATTCTCAATATAAATCCTATTGAGAAAAGTAATGATCACATCAATGAATGTGAATAAATGTTTATAAAAAGGGACATTGTACATGTTCAAGGATAAACGATTAAAACTAATAATTGTTAACTAACAATTAAATAAAGTTTTACCAAATGAAACCATAAACATGAGGATAATTTGAGGAGTTACTTACATGGGACGTGATGTGGTAGTTATAATAAGGTCACGCGTACTATGTGTTGATCGCTTACTCTGGCCAAGTAAGTAGTGAACACATGATAGCATGAGCTTCTTATAATGAGCGCAGTTATGTCCGATGTAGTAAGGGCGGGGTGAATGGGACTAAGTAAAAAGTACCCAAATGAATCAGACAAGCAAAATATTTGATAATAATGTAAACGCACAACCGAGTGACGGAAGCGTATTACATTAGGATAATGAGCCCGAGTGAAGGGACAAAGAAGCATGATTAAACAAGTATTAGGAGGGAGTGTACTTACACTCGAACCCAGAAAACGCAAGCATGATTAAACAAGTATTGGGAGGGAGTGTACTTACACTCGAACCCAGAAAACGCAAGCATGTTAGACAAGTATTGGGAGGGAGTGTACTTACACTCGAACCCAGAAAACGCAAGCATGTTAGACAAGTATTGGGAGGGAGTGTAATTACACTCGAACCCAGAAAACGCAAGCATGATTAGACAAGTATTGGGAGGGAGTGTACTTACGCTCGAACCCGGAAATTGCAAATGAGTCCCTTAACGGGTCGTTTTTGTAAAACGTCCAACTTAAAGACAAAGTCGGAATATAAAAATGAAGCGAGGTCTTAATGCATACCGGAAGGGTTGCAATAATAACGACTTCGGTAAAACACCCGGTTGATGGGTAAGGATTTAAACACATGCGTAAACCGAGAGACGAGAACATGAATTTAAAGTCAAAAGACTCGGGTTATGAGTTATGACTAAAAGACCATAAAATTTCGTAAACAGAAATTTTGATAATTATATTCAACTATTTTGAGATTGAACGGGTTGAATAAAGTATAATGCTTGAAGGCGTAAGTAAGCGCAAGCCGGATAACGGTAAGCTTGAGACAAATAAATTTCAAACGTAAAAAGAGTGCTTTGACACCAAATATATATTTTAATAAGACACGAGTAAAAAGAGTGATCTACGGGATCAACATAACCTTTAGGGTTATAAACAAATGAGAGATATACGGACTAAAACGACCCACGGGTCATGATTAGAAAGAAGTTATAAGGACTTCGCCTTAAAGAGGTGAATGTCTAATCAAAAATAGCCCATAAGGCTAAGGGATAAAACCTACGGGTTAATAAGACAAAGCGAGGGAATAAATGGAGAATCCTCGCATAAAACAAAGACTGAAAAAGGAATAAATTTTGGACTGTCAATATCCCGGTATGAATAATTGACAAAGGTTGAAGAGAAGACGCTAAACTAAAACTTCGGTTTTGGTAAGAAATAACGTTTCTACAAAAATGAATTATGATGGAATTATAAACGGCAAACATGAAAGATATAAGTCTTGATACTGATAGGCGCAAAACGATATATTCGAAAAGTGATAATTTCGAAAATGAAATTTGATATAAATTAAACATGATGTAACACAATCACGGTCAAGAAATGTAATGTGAAGTAGAATCACATTATAACCAAGCAAGTGGTAAAAAGTAACTGGACTAATGAGTCTAATTAGTGAGACCCGTTAAGGTCATTTAAATAAATTTGGTTTGCTTGTAAACGGTAGGTTCGGTATAACTGAACCGAATAAATAAATTTGAAAACAAAAGAAAGTATTGCTAAAAGAGAAATATTTCACTAAGGACCCTTAAACGGGTCAAGGTGACGAATGCACCAAGAGTTAGATAATGTATAAAAGCGATGGAAATCGCTAAGTTAACTAAACTAGTAAAAATAACGAAATTATGTTATTTCAAGTTACATTATGTCATACGAGATAAGTAGAGGTTCTGTAACCAAAAAGACATTACCATAATTTTTCTGGTAATGCTAACAATTGGTTAAAGTATGAGTAATGCTTAAGAGATTACTCGAGTCAAACGCATTGAGTTAGAAACTCAATGAACTATGAAAGCAAGGTTTCGAGGACGAAACCTCTTTAAGGGGGGTAGACTTGTAACACCCCGAAAACGGGTTTGGTAATTAACCCATGTTAATACTGAAGGACGGGTAAAGAACCGTTAGTGGCAAAATTTACCCGGTAAATATTAGGATTTAAATAATTAATCCTAATAATAAATAAAAAGTGAATAAAAGCTTTTAAGAAATAAAAGCTTAAAAGGCCCGAGATTTAACGGGACTTAAAAACATAACGGGTTATAACTTCCCGAACCCGCTAAAGTAACAAGGAATAATTAACCTAGTTAGTAGCATGTGATTAAATGACTAATGGTGAGTTATAGCTTCATTTGATCAAAAGGAAACATGAGGTACTGATATTGTCAAGTGGGGAAACTTGTTTTATTAAAATAAAAGTTAAACACCAAAACACACACTCAAAGTGTGTGTTCTGGTCGACATTTCTAGAGGAGCCAGGAGCCCTCATCTTCAAAACCCTAACAAGCTAAAATTCAAGCAATTGGAAGGGCAAATCACACTCAAATTGAAATCCAAGCATGGATTAATGATCACCTCGGTGAAATGATCATAAGGTATGTTAAATTTCGTTGAATGATTCTAGTTGAAATTCTGAATCAATACTTGAAACTCGAAATTTATGATGCATGATGGTTGCTTGGATGAAATAGGAATGAGATAGTGATTAGGGATAAACCCTAGTCAATTACTTGTAGAAATTTTGTTTAATTCTTGAGAATTCACAATCACCATTGAAGGTGATAAGTGGGTTTTGTAAGAATATGTTAAATACTAGAATTTTGATTGTTGTTCTAGTGTAATTGAGCTCTAGGAAGTGAATGCAAATTTTGTTAATATGAAAAATTGATTTGAACATGCTTAATTGATGTTAAGCTTGGCTAAATAACTAGTTATGAAAATTTATTGTTGATTTTATAGAATATGCCCACAAGGTGCTTGTTAAAATGCCTAAGTGAATGATTATAAGTTGAGAGTTCGAACGAAACGCATAATTCCCTTGTTTGATTAATTACGTGAAAGATGGGGTAAAGCGGGTTCTAATCATAATGTTGATTTGACTTAATTGTGCAAAACATGTGATCAAAAAGTAGTTAAACTTTGATAAGCGAAGTTAGCTAATCATGAAGTCGAATAGTAGCTTCGGCATAGTAAATAGGTGAGGTGGAATAGTCGTGATTTATATGACTAATTTAACCACCTTGCAAATGATTGAAAATAGTTTGACGCCTAACGAGCTAGGTGGAGGCTTGGGAAAAGAAGCGGGTCAAACAAATCAAGAATGGAGGAAAAGCATAATTCGGATGCAAGGTAAGTATATCTTACACTAGTCATATATTTATAATATTCTTTCGTCTTATTAGTTACGAAGAAGAAAGAAAATACCTAATTGAGATATGATGTTCCGACGTGTGGTCGTACGGAACAAGATAATTAAATATGACAAGAAAACATGGTGATGGCTAAAAATGAGTTAAACCGGTAATTCGATCATATTATGACGAATGAAGTGTGTACTTTTAATGGTTATCATGTAAGTTAAAACATAATAACCATTAAGGGTAAAATGGTAATTTTGACAATTTGACAATGGTAATTGGTCATATAGACCAAACGGGTCAAAAAGTGAAATTATCACCCTTTGACAATATCGACTAATGGGTTGTCAAGTTGCGTGAATTTAGGAAATAAATAGCACACGGATGCTTACATCGTTATCATTTAGTAGCCACTAAGGAAAGGTATTGAAACGGGTCAATATATTGATCCGAGCCAGGTATGTATAGTAATACAACTCATCATGTAGAATTTGGAGTTTTATAACAGTTGGACAAGGTCAAAATAAGATATTCGGTTATCTTTAGGTAAAGCGAATAAATTGAGTTATAATTATGGTGTTTAGAAACATATTGGTTTCTAAACAAGAATATGGTTAAAAGGTCGGACCTTGTGGTTCAAACAAGCACTAATAGTCCTTCGTCGTAAAAGAATGACAAAAATTGACTAAAACGCCCTTGTTGGCTAATTCGAATAAACAACCTTTAAAGGTAGTTTTGAAATGAGTTTTATGATCAACCAAATAATTGGAATAAGTGTAAGAAGCGAAATATGTAAACCTTCGGTCAAATGACTTTATATGAGTCTTTGTCGTAAATTAGTAATCAGGTGAGAAAAACTCGGATTATATGGATTACCTCATTAAGTCCACCACAATTATAGTTGTGGTGGAAGATTTCTTGATTAGAATGTTGTAAATAACGCTAGAAATGAATGAAAGCAATTTTAAGCTTAAAGTGCCTAAATACCTTTAGCGGGTCAAAATAAGCACTTGAACATAAACGGGTTCTAACTAAGTAAGAAACCCATGATTTATGATTTATTTGATAGGAAATATTGAAATGATGATTCTCATGAATTTATGGATCAAGTAAACGTGTTTGTTTGATAAAATAGCGAACGGGTCAAAATTTGGTAAAAATGTAATAAGCCGAAGACTTAAAAGTCTCAAAATTTATTAATCCGGATGTTGGATTTTGACTCCATATGATGAAGGGTCAAATTACAATCACGTAGGAAGAAACGGTAGGTCGAACGGACAAGCGGTTTGAAAGATACGAAAGTTTTCGTGTCGTTAAACGGCAAAGTAGAGAGGTGGAATGCAGGGACCACCGTAATTTACGGTACCACCGTAAATTACGGTGGAGTTGATATGTTTACGGTGGTTATACACTGATTTACGGTGGAAGGATAGATCTCCAGGGGCTACCGTAATTTACGGTCCCACCGTAAATTACGGTGGACCCAGAAACAAAATATATTTTTATTTTAGTTTTATTTTCCCGGATTCTTTTAGATGCGTTTTAAATCCTGTACGACTAAAGCATTTCATGTTTTTATGAAATGTAGGTACTTAGTAGATGTCGGATGAAGATCAAGCTCAACGAAGAACCGAACACAATATATACTCACGCTTCCGCACTTTGCCACGTTGTAAACGTTAAACAACGAACTCGATCACGATTTGTAGAATAACTTATGATTCGTAAAAGTTTTAATAAACTCGTATTTTTATAGCATGTGTAGTCTTAACTACACATCTAATTGTTGGTAATTACATACAATTTCGTTGATCAGAAACTAGGGTGTTACACCTTGGTATGGAACAATGGCATTAAGTGGTGAGGGCTGCAGATGTGAATCATCTGAGCTAGCCACTGCTGGTGACTTTGATGATTCAGCAGTGGCTTCAAAAGGTGGTGGAATAGGTGGTAATGGTGTGGACACATGCTGACTTTGATCCACTGTTTGAGGACTTTTATCAGCAGTGTTTGATGTTGTGGAAGTAGGGGTTAAGGGGCTACTTTGGTCAACAACTGTTGAGGTAGCAGTGGTTGAGCTTTGACAGCTGTTTTGAACATCTGCTGCTCTTCCCATTGTGGCAGACTTTTGTTGAGGAATGATGATCTCATACCCATAGTCTGGTGATGAATTTTCTGATGGTCCTGCATTGTTAGTCTTGACAACAGTATTTTCAAAAGTGAATTTATCAAGATCAAACAAGTCTGCAGGGTTTGCTGGGATTTTCAGTGATGAAAGTTCATTGAACTTTACATTCAAAGTCTCTTCCACTGTTTTGGTCCTTGTGTTAAACACTTTGTAGGCCTTAGCAGTGGTTGAGTATCCCAGATGATAACCACAATCAATTTTGGCTGCAAACTTTGAGATAGAATCTTTTAAGTTTAAAATGAAACATGGGCAGCCAAAAACTTTGAAATATGAAATTAATGGCTTTATTTTATACAGCAGTTCATAGGCAGTCTTTTGATGCCTAGGGTTGATTAAAACTCTGTTTTGGACATAGCAGGCAGTGTTTACTGCCTCTGCCCAAAAAGTTAGTGGCAAACCTGAATCAGCAAGCATGGTTCTTGCAGCCTCAATCAAAGTTCTTTTCTTTCTTTCAACAACCCCATTTTGTTCTGGTGTCCTTAGAATGCTGTATTGTGTAACAACTCTCATCAAAAGTCTTATTTATTAATTTAATTTATCCAAATAGGAAACCTTAATTGAGACACCCAAGTGATTCTGCATAAACCCTAAAATTTTCAGAACAATCGGAATCATGATCAGGGCCCCTAAAACTCAGGGGGGGGGGGGTATTCCCTATGAACGATTATCCTTATAAAATGTTGTCGAAATTAAAGTTTCATGCAACGTCGACTCATCAGGGCTAGATAGGTGACGAAGCAGGCCTAGCCTACTTTGGCTTCCCCCGCGACACGCGACACGCGACAGGTGCAGGTGTCCCTGTCGCGACACGCGGGAGGTACCAAATGTAGGTATAAATACAGGGGCATGGGACTTGAACTGTTTGCATATTTCGACGTTAAATTTCGTTACGTACACAAAGTTATACGCTGTTTTCTACAAAAACACACACAAATCACGAAGTGCTGCCGTAATACAGGGTAATAACTCGATCGCTGCTACGATTCAATGTCCGATCGATTAAACTATCCAATGGATGTTTAAGTGCTGCCCACATTAGGGTTTATGCTTTGTCATTCGTCGTTAATTCGATGGATGTTTAAGTATCGCACTTTGTCATTCGTTGTGAGGGTTTTAATCTCGTGAGTTATCGTAAATGCTGTATTAGTTACTAACCTAGTTTGTGTGCATTGTTATTTAAACTAGGTTATCAAGGCTAATCAGTAGGCTAAGCTCTGTTCATA
Source organism: Helianthus tuberosus (assembly GCA_030545235.1). Classification (NCBI taxonomy): domain Eukaryota; kingdom Viridiplantae; phylum Streptophyta; class Magnoliopsida; order Asterales; family Asteraceae; genus Helianthus; species Helianthus tuberosus. The sequence goes on from CM060430.1 coordinate 4,500,888, forward strand.
TTAAATCTGCAATGTGAGTCATTCTCTTTTTATCAAATTTGATTTCAAAATCATGTTTACTTTCAAAGTTATAATTACGGGGATTAAGTCTTTGTAGTCACCAAATTACAGCCGGTATGTGGGGTTTTGTATACATTACTTGATAACCGTCACTATTGGACAACGGGTTAGCCAATGAGTGATATGACCATAGTCACAGACACCATTGGACTCAGAGGTTACCGATGAATGTCGAGTGACAAATATTGTGGGTAGTTGGTTGATATCAGGAAACATTGTAATCGCTCTTAATACTCTAAATTATAACAAACGTGTCGTTTTATTAAAAAGAATGATTCACCAGTATTTCCCGCTGACAAAACCTTTTTCAAACATGTTTCAGGTGATCTGTTGTGATCCAGGAAAAGTGCCGTAAAGCACTATCAGCTTAAGGAAGTGGCTCAGTATAAAATAAAGAAACATGTTTTGTAAAATAAAGATTTCTCCGTGAAATCATATGAATGTAAATTACCGGGGTTTTATCCCGAGTTGTGAAGTAAAATAAATCGGGAAATTGCAGTTTTAAAAAGATCCTGAAGAAAACTTCCGCTGTTAAATTAATACCACGGGATTTTCTGTCCCACAGCTCCTGAAACGGGTCAAACCGGGTCGGGGGCCGTGACAGAAAAAGGTGGTATCAGAGCCACTGATTTAAGCCAATTAAGTATTTAGAAAATACTTAATTTTTCTAATTGTTATTTTGTGATTATGTGTTTTATTATGTGACTATCTGTGTACAATATGGGTAAGCAAAAGATTTCAAACATCTATCTTAAATTACATAGGTCATCCAACGAGAAGGGAAGTTCATCCCAAACCAAACCCTCAAATCACTTTGCAATTCCTGAAAAGGAATATTTGTGCGAAAGGCACAATATGAGGAACCACTTTCTCCTAATAAAAGAAGTTTGATTATTAGGAAAGGTCAGGAAAAATTAAAGAAATCACGAGAGAAGAGAATTAATCAAAAAACCCAAGAAATAGACAGTAATCCACCATGGGAAGACAAGTTAGATGAAAAATGGGCAGATCTTTATATGTTAGCCACTGTAGCCGTAAATGCAAATCTTTAAATACCCTGTCTCAGTTTAGTAACCATATCACCTACAAGCTAGAAACCGTATCCAGTAAATAAATAAGGTCACAAGAAAACCCTCATATGTTTTAATTGTCAGTTGTCTTTTGTATTAAATAGGCTACCCGATATGCAATAATATTTAAAGGTTATTTATAAAATTTGTTATACAATTTTAACTTAGTAATTTTGTGTATTTTGCATATGTGCTAAACAGATGAATGACTTGTCTGACGCCCTTCAAAATCTAAATCTCTATCCGGTAAAAATAGAGGTTTCCAGAGATTTCAATAGGTATATACCAGACATAGAAGAACCTGTGGAATTCAATGCTCCACCTCCAGAGAAACCCAAACCCAAGAAAAGGAGAAGATTTGTGGGATGGAGGCGTGTGCGTAGAAGGAAACCCGCAACCAGGAAGATTCCTAAAATAGAAAATCCCTTAGACAAAGGAAAGGGGATTGAAGTCAGTGAAGGTTCTAGACAGGTGGAAGTAGAGTTTGGAGAAGGATCTAGACAGGTGGAAATGGAATTTGGAGAAGGTTCTAGGCATGTGGAAATGGAGTATGGAGAAGGTTCTAGGCAAAACCAGAGGGAAGTTGGGGAAAGTTATAGACAAGTTGAGGAGTTACCTTTTCAGGAGGAATTAGATCGTGCATTGGCTAGCTGTGATGTCGTCAGGCCAATTAATAATAATCTATACCCTTATCTTGAAACACAACTACCAATGAATTTGGACCCAGCAATCCCAGAACCTATAATCCACACCCAGCCTTTAGGAATGGATGAATGGTGGACTAATGATTGGCAATTCCAAAACCTACTCAACAGTCCTTATTCCTTTCTTGCTCAGTTCAACCCAGAACCTATACCAAATCCACCCATGAGCACTGAAAACTTAGCTGAACTCCGCCACTTTGGCGAGGAGATAGTGGATGCAGGAAATAGGATCAGGGAGGTAGGAGAACAGATCTCCTGGAAATTCGACGAGACGGAACGCCGTTACTAAAATACCAACTGACGAGGGGTAGTAGGATGTGAAAATGTGGTTGTATAATAATAAAAGTAAACTATAATCTTGTATAACAACCTAAAATAAAACTTTATAAGATAAAGGTGTGTATGGACGCATATTATAAATATATAAAAATGGAATCGAGAAATCGATAGTTTTGGCTATATATGTGTGTGGTGAAAATTGTATAATTGTTTTGTGTATTATTGTTATTTATTCGATACTAATAAATTATATATATCAATTATTAAATGGAAAACGCTAATAATGAACCAGTAAATGAGGTTAATCAATCTGAACAACACCCGGGAGATCAATATATGACTAGGCAAGATATAGAAAATATCGTTGCTCAAGGGATAGCCAATGCTATTCCAGCAATACTCGCTGCTGCACAGAAACCTGCTGAACCTCAACAAATCATTCCTAGCAAACGTATTTCTGAAGATAACTTCAGTAATAGCGTAAATGGAGGCAATAATCATATTAATCATGATAATGAACCACGACAAGCTCCGCTCCCTAAGAAAATAAAAGCTGCAACGCCTGGTTGCACTTACAAGGAATTTCTTGCTTGTAAACCCGCGGAATTTGCAGGCAATGAAGGAGCGACTGCGGCACTGCGTTGGTTAGAGAAAACCGAGGCAGTGATTACAATAAGCAAATGTGACAAAGACGACAAGGTCATGTATGCGTCAAATCTGTTCAAAGAAGGGGCGTTAGAATGGTGGAACACAGTGTTACAAGCAAAAGGAAGAAGGATGGCGTATGCCATGAACTGGGAAGAATTTAAGAGTCTTGTAGAAAGAAAATTATGTCCCGAGTATGAAAAAGATCAAATGGAAAACAAATTTCTAAATCATAGAATGATGGGTATAGATTGTCACGGTTATACTTCGACATTCTTTGAATATGCTAGAGTGGTACCAACACTGGCTTCGCCAGAACCAGTACTCATTTCTCGCTATATTTGGGGACTGATTGGTGAAATCCGTAACATCGTTAAAGCTGCGAGACCTCGTACTATTGACGATGCGGTGGAATTAGCTAACACCCTAACTGATGAACTGGTACGCACAAGAGATGAAAACAGGAAAAAGGAACTGGCTCAGAAAATTACCCAAGGATTTCGTACGGGTAATAATAGCAGTTTCAGGAAAAGAGGAACAGGGCAATCTTCAACTCCGCAGTTCTGCAAGAATTGCAGAAAGAAACATTATGGAAGATGTAATATAACCTGCAATTTTTGCAAAACCGTAGGACATCGCGAAGAAGACTACAGAAAGAAAACAAGAGTCTGCTATAATTGTGGAGAGACAGGACATTTTAAACCAGAATGCCCTAAATTGGTTAAACCAGCAGACAATAAAGCTAAACCAGCCGATGGAGCCACTAAGAAGAATGTTCGTGCTTTCCAATTAACTACTCAGGAGGCAGAACTCATTCCAGATGTGATAGCTGGTACGTTCTTAGTTCACAACATCTATGCAAAAGTATTATTTGACTCTGGTGCAAACCAAAGTTTTATAAATACTTCATTCTGCCAAGCTCTTAACTTACCTTTAACCAACCTTAGGCAGATTTTTACAGTCGAAACAGCAGACGGAAATTCTATTAACATAGATAAGGTTTTGCAAAAAGAAAATATAGAACTTTCAGGTCATAAATTTCATGCAAATCTATTGCCAATGAATTTAACTGGATTTGATGTCGTATTAGGAATGGATTGGTTAGTAGCCAACCATGCTCGAATCCTTTGTGATAAGAATTCCGTAGAGATTCAAGCACCTACTGGAGAAATAATCACGATTACAGGAGATAAACCACGTAAACCCATGAAGTTCATATCAGTAATGAAAGTTGCTAGTTATGAACGAAAGCAAGGAATAGTATATATGATTTCAGTAATCATTAGTACTAAGAGTAAAGAACTTAAGGAAATCCTGTAGTCTCGGAATATCCAAATGTATTCCCAGAAGAGTTACCAGGATTACCGCCAGATAGGGAAGTAGAATTTAGGATTCATCTAATTCCAGGAACTACACCGATAGCCAAGGCACCTTATCAGTTAGCACCCACAGAAATGTTAGAACTGAAAAAGCAATTAGATGAATTACTAAGTAAAGGTTTCATACAACCTAGTTCATCCCCGTGGGGACCACCAGTGTTGTTTGTAAAGAAGAAGGATGGTTCAATGAGAATGTGTATTGATTATAGAGAACTGAATAAGGTTACAATTAAGAATTGATACCCATTGCCTAGGATTTATGATCTTTTCGATCAACTTCAAGGAGCTAGATATTTTTCTAAGATCGACTTACGCTCCGGATACCATCAATTGAAGGTACAAGAAGAGGACATACCTAAAACTGCTTTCAGAACTAGGTATGGTCATTACGAGTTTACAGTCATGCCCTTCGGATTAACAAATGCACCTGCCGCATTCATGGACATGATGAATAGAATCTGTAAACCGTATTTGGATAAATTTGTAATTGTCTTTATCGACGATATACTTATTTATTCAAAAAGTCAGGATGAGCATTGTGAACATTTGCATGCACTCTTAACTTTGTTAAGAAAAGAAAAGCTTTATGCCAAATTCTCGAAGTGTGAATTTTGGTTGCAAGAAGTGCAATTCCTAGGACACATGGTGAATCACGAAGGTATTCACGTAGATCTTGCTAAGATAGAAGCAATTACTAAATGGAAGGTTCCGCAATCCGCAATGAAAATTAGAAGTTTTATAGGTTTAGCTGGATACTATAGACGGTTTATTAAGGATTTTTCCAAGATAGCTGTACCATTAACAAAGCTAACCTGTAAAGCAGTTAAGTTTGAATGGGGACCTAAGCAAGAAGAAGCTTTTAGGATTCTAAAGCAAAAGTTAACAAATGCTCCAATCTTAGCTTTGCCAGAAGGAACTGAAGATTTTGAAGTTTACTGTGATGCTTCAAAACTAGGATTAGGATGTGTGCTAATGCAACGCAAAAAGGTAATTGCATATGCTTCAAGACAATTGAAAAAGCATGAGGAAAATTATACAAATCATGACTTAGAGTTAGGAGCCATAATTTTTGCCCTTAAAATTTGGAGAAATTATTTGTACGGAAGTAAATTTACTGTCTATACGGATCACAAAAGTTTAAGATATATATTTGGGCAAAAATAGTTAAATATGAGGTAAAGGAGATGGATGGAAATCCTAAGTGACTACGACTGTGATATTTAGTATCACGAAGGAAAGGCAAATGTAGTTGCAGATGCTTTAAGTCGTAAGTATCATGAGAAACAACGCCGAGTCCGTGCTCTTAGATTAAATCTACAGTTAGATTTAATGGAACAACTAAAGTATTTTCAAGAAACAGCAATCAAGGATGATGCTGAAGGAATGAAGGGACGGATAAAAGAATTAGAACAAGGAGCTGATGGAATTTGGAGATTCCACAAAAGAAGAATTTGGGTTCCTAAGCAGGGAGAATTAAGAAATAAGATTTTAGAAGAAGCCCATAAATCTAGGTATACTATGCACCCTGGAAACAATAAGATGTACCAAGATTTAAGAAATAATTTTTGGTGGATAGGAATGAAAAAGGATATAGCTCGATATGTTTCTAAGTGTCTTACTTGTTTACAAGTTAAGGCAGAACATCAGAAACCTTCAGGTCTACTACAACAACTAGAAATGCCTGTATGGAAATGGGAACTCATAACAATGGATTTTGTTACTAAGTTACCCAAAACCAGAAAAGGTAATGATGCGATTTGGGTAATTGTGGATCGATTAACCAAATCAGCTCACTTTCTACCTATGAAGGAAACCTTTAGCATGGAAAAGTTAGCAAAGTTGTATGTAGATGAAGTTGTATCTTTACATGGAGTTCCACTCTCCATTGTTTCAGATAGGGATAGTCGTTTTACTTCCCATTTCTGGACAAGTTTCCAAGAAGCAATGGGAACTCTACTAAATTTAAGTACGGCATATCATCCTCAGACAGATGGACAAAGTGAAAGAACAATCCAAACTCTGGAAGACATGCTCAGAGCATGTGTGATAGATTTTGGTGGAAATTGGGACAATCACTTACCATTAATTGAATTCTCCTATAACAATAGTTATCATTCAAGTATTGAAACTGCCCCATTCGAGGCACTGTATGGAAGAAAATGCAGGACTCCAGTTTGTTGGGCAGAAATAGGAGAAAGTCAATTGTCAGGTCCTGAAATAGTACAAGAAACGACTGACAAGATTACTCAAATCAAGGAAAGATTGAAGACTGCTCGAGATCGTCAAAAGAGTTATGCAGACAATAGACGGAAACCATTGGAATTCCAAGTGGGAGACAAAGTACTATTGAAAGTTTCTCTTTGGAAAGGAATAGTTCGATTCGGTAAGAAAGGAAAGTTAAGTCCAAGATACGTAGGACCATTCCCGGTAATCCAACGTATAGGACCAGTTGCTTATCGTTTACAGCTACCAGAAGAATTAGGTGGAGTACATGATGTATTTCATATATCCAATCTCAAGAAATGCCTATCAGACGAATCTTTGGTAGTACCTCTTCAAGATATAGAGGTAAACGAAAAGTTAAAATTTGTTGAGAAACCTCTTCAGATAGAAGACAGAAAGGTCAAATTTCTCAAGCACAAACGACTAGTGCTAGTTAGAGTCAAATGGGATTCAAAGAGATGAGCTGAATACACTTGGGAGCTGGAATCTGAGATGAAGCGAAAGTATCCCTACTTATTCCAGTAAATCTCGAGGACGAGATTTTATTAAGGTGGGGAGGATGTAACAACTCTCATCAAAAGTCTTATTTATTAATTTAATTTGTCCAAATAGGAAACCTTAATTGAGACACCCAAGTGATTCTGCATAAACCCTAAAATTTTCAGAACAATCGGAATCATGATCAGGGCCCCTAAAACTCAGGGGGGGGGTATTCTCTATGAATGATTATCCTTATAAAATGTTGTCGAAATTAAAGTTTCATGCAACGTCGACTCATCAGGGCTAGATAGGTGACGAAGCAGGCCTAGCCTACTTTGGTTTCCCCCGCGACACGCGACAGGTGCAGGTGTCCCTGTCGCGACACGCGGGAGGTACCAAATGTAGGTATAAATACAGGGGCATGGGACTTGAACTGTTTGCATATTTCGACGTTAAATTTTGTTACGTACACAAAGTTATACGTTGTTTTCTACAAAAACACACACAAATCACGAAGTGCTGCCGCAATACAGGGTAATAACTCGATCGCTGCTACGATTCAATGTCCGATCGATTAAACTATCCAATGGATGTTTAAGTGCTGCCCACATTAGGGTTTATGCTTTGTCATTCGTCGTTAATTCGATGGATGTTTAAGTATCGCACTTTGTCATTCGTTGTGAGGGTTTTAATCTCATGAGTTATCGTAAATGCTGTATTAGTTACTAACCTAGTTTGTGTGCATTGTTATTTAAACTAGGTTATCAAGGCTAATCAGTAGGCTAAGCTCTGTTCATATTAAATCTGCAATGTGAGTCATTCTCTTTTTATCAAATTTGATTTCAAAATCATGTTTACTTTCAAAGTTATAATTACGGGGATTAAGTCTTTGTAGTCACCAAATTACAGCCGGTATGTGGGGTTTTGTATACATTACTTGATAACCGTCACTATTGGACAACGGGTTAGCCAATTAGTGATATGACCATAGTCACAGACACCATTGGATTCAGAGGTTACCGATGAATGTCGAGTGACAAATATCGTGGGTAGTTGGTTGATATCAGGAAACATTGTAATCGCTCTTAATACTGTAAATTATAACAAACGTGACGTTTTATTAAAAAGAATGATTCACCAGTATTTCTCGCTGACAAAACCTTTTTCAAACATGTTTCAGGTGATCTGTTGTGATCCAGGAAAAGTGTCGTAAAGCACTATCAGTTTAAGGAAGTGGCTCATTATAAAATAAAGAAACATGTTTTGTAAAATAAAGATTTCTCCGTGAAATCATATGAATGTAAATTACCGGGGTTTTATCCCAAGTTGTGAAATAAAATAAATCGGGAAATTGCAGTTTTAAAAAGATCCTGAAGAAAACTTCCGCTGTTAAATTAATACCACGGGATTTTCTGTCCCGCAACTCCTGAAACGGGTCAAATCGGGTCGGGGGCCGTGACATATTGCCTCACAATTACTTTTGACACACAGAAATCATCCAACTCCTTGTTCCTGAACTCTGTGCCATTGTCACTTCTGAAGATTTTTACTGAAAGGTCAAACTTCTTTTCAACCTGTTTCACAAAGTCTTGCAGAATGCCTGCAGTCTCATCTTTTGAGTGTAAAAAGTAAGTCCATGTAAACCTAGAAAAGTCATCAACAATAACCAAACAATACCTCTTTTTCTTAAGACTCATGACTTTAACTGGGCCAAATAAATCCATATGAAGCATTTGCAAACATTTGGTTGTTTTAGACTCATCAATGGATTTGTATAAGCTTTTATGTTGTTTTCCTTTTAAGCAGGAAACACAATGCTCAGGACAGGTGAACAGTTTTTAAGGTAAACCTCTTACTAACCCCTGTTTTGAAATGGCAGTGATTGTCTTGAGATTTGTGTGCCCTAATATTCTGTGCCATAATTCTGTCTCTTTGTTTAATGCAGCTGAGAACAGACAGGCATCAGTTCTGGGGCACTCTTTTTACATATCAACAACATAAACATTTCCACTTCTTTAAGCAACAAGTTTAGTTTTTCCATTTTTGATTATTGCTTCAATCTTATCAACCATTTCTTGTCCAACAATCCTATAACAATCCTTTGTGAAGAATGAGCCATACCCCTTATCACTCATTTGTGACACACTCAGGAGGTTGAATTTTAGATTGTCTATAAGATTGACATTTTCAAATTTTACATTACCAGATTTTACTGTACCAGATCCCAGAACTTTCCCTTTACTATTATTGCCAAAGGATATATCACCCCCTCCATGAATTTTGAAATCTTGAAGAAGGGCTTTACATCCTGTCATGTGCCTGGAGCCTCCACTATCTACATACCAAAGACTATCTAAGCATGCAGAAGCTCCCTGCACATGAAGTAAAGGATTAGTTCATTAAGGTCTCCAAAGCCAATAAGACTTTGGATGGGGTCTCAACAGTGTCTGGGATGGTTTCAGGTGCATGGACAGTGGTTAGCTTAGGGGTTTGATCATTTTTGGGAATGTTTTTCTCTAACCACTGTTGGGGTTTTTGACCAATCACCAACTGATAACCAAAAGGATGCCTGTTCACTTTTGGTTTAGAAGGTTTTTTGTAAACATCATAAATATGTGGGATCCTTTGGTATGATGTGTCACAACCCCCGATCCCTTATCTGTCCCGGGAACGGGCGGACGCGAACTCAGTGGTGGTGGTATCAGGTATTTAATCTTGCAGTGGAATTTACATCAGGACCGTAGTTAGGAAATGTTTATCAGAGTAAAACCACCATATTTGATATTAGTAATCACATGGGCAAAACCCAAGTTTCTTATTACAATACATTTATAGAGACAAACTCTATTTTATTGAATTTAAAACATCGTTTATTAGGTAACTTTTATAGCCACTTATTTTCCAAGCCTTCAGTGCTCTCGAGCTGGCTTTTTCCCAGTTGACTTTCACATTGTGTTACCTGAAACATGTTTTAAAAATATTTTGTCAGCGGGAAATACTGGTGAGTGAATCCCAGTTTAATAAAGAAATATTTTATCAATTAACACAGTATTGAGAGCGATCACATTGTTTATTTCTACACAATTACTCATTCAGTAGTGTCAATCCTTGACTGGCGGGTCAAATTACACATTGGCTAACTCGTTGTCCAACGGTAACGTACTGTCATTCCGACTTACTACTCGCAAGTAATAAATTTTGTATACAAAACCCCAACATACCGGCAGTAATTGAAGAACTACAAAGACTCAATCACTGCTTAATTGTATTGTAAAACAATTAAGGTTTTGTAAAACATTCCAAAAAGGTTAGCAAAAAGAGGATAAACTCACATTGCTATCTTAGACTTCTTGTAAGGGTTTCCTGGATATAATCTATAATTTATACAAATGTACATTGGTTAGTATCATAACCCTTTGAAAATATTAATGATACCCTTCCCGAGACGGCATTCCAACAACTACGTCGGGCAGAACCACGACAGTTGTTACGGAACCCTAAATCAATCGGGCAGCGTAACTATTACGAAACTGGGGTTATAATACTTACAACGAAGCAGAACCTCGCTGATTAGGGGTATAATACCCGACTATAACTTCTACTACTTCAGAAATTGAGATTGAGAATGAATTGTGAGCGACGGAAAATGAAAACTGATGCGTTCTATTTATAGTTGCTGAATTCGGTCTCCACGCGGCCCGCGTAAAGAACAGACAAGGGTTACGCGGCCCGCGTCAACCCTGGTCAACTAACTAGCTTGTCCTGGTCACCAAGTAGACCCGCCACGATGTCGACACGCGTCAGCTCAGGATGTCTCTGCGTTTGTTGATCTCTCGCGGCCCGCGTACGTTATCGAGAACTCTTACGCGGCCCGCATCAACTTAAGAAATCAAACAAATCAGATTTAGACCTTCATACCGCCCGCGTAAAAGCTTGGGGTGGGTCTACGCGGCCCGCCTTAGCTTAATTTTTATTGTTTTTTATATGTTATAACATATTTTGGGCTCGGTTTCCACATACGGGGTGTATTTAAAGACATATTGGGACATTCTAAAATAAATAGGGTGTCGGAAATATTATGAGGGCGTTGGTTTTACCGAGGGTTGTTACATCCTCCCCACCTTGTTTTGGAGCTCGTCCTCGAGATCTACTGGAATAAGTGCGGATATTTTCTTTTCATTTCAGATTCAAGCTCCCATGTGTATTCAGGTCCTCTTTTGGAGTCCCACTTCACTTTGACTAGAACTAGTCTCTTGTATTTGAGATTCTTGATTTTCCTGCCTTCAATTTGTAGGGGTCTTTCTACAAACTTGAGTTGTTCATTTACCTCTATATCCTTAAGAGGTACTGATGTGTGCAAAATGCAACATATAAATTTCATCAATTGTGGCATAAAACTAACCCTTTTTTAGTACTAATGTTGGAAAAAGTGTGCTTTTGTCTTTCTTTTGTATTTTTAGGATTAAATGAGCTCAAATTAACAAAAGAAGCAAAAAGACAGCAAAATCTAACATAAATACAAGAAAAGGAACAAACGTGACATGCCCGACCCCACGACAACATCTTCCCAAGCAAAACAAGAAGACAGAAGACTGAACACGCCCCGTGCTCAGCTAGCACGGGGGCGTGCCCAAGTGTCAGCAGAAAAGACAAAGTGGTAGAAGCTTCTATTGCCCACCACGTGGCCGTGCTCAGCGGAAACGAGGCCGTGGTCAACTATAAGATTCGCACAATCCAGGCAAAACTTCATAGTACAAAGATTCTTCTGCACACGGGGTCGTGCTCAGCGGACACGGGGGCGTGGTCAACTAATAAAGACCAGCTGCATTAAATGAAGAAAGAGAGGATGTGGACACGGGGCCGTGCCCACTGGACACGGGGCCGTGCCCGAGCTTCTGTTCAGCCTATAAATAGGAGTGTTTGGCTCAAGCTCAAACCATCCCTTGGCACACCACCTCTCTCACACTTCACCCACCACCCACCACCACCATAACACCATCATCCACCACCATCATCCATTGTCCATCATAGAGTGTGTGAGTCATCTCGGGATCCAAGATTGATAGTAAGAGTTCTTGACAATCAAGGCCATGTTTGCCTAAGTCTCTTACATCACTTGGTGAAGACAAGTGTCTAGTGTAATACTTTTTATTTCTAATCTTTTCGCACTTTTTACTTGGTTTTGTATTAATGACTTTAATAACTAGTTTCTTATGTTGAAGGTGATTCTTCCTTATCGTTTGTCCGTGGTGTCTTGACATTATTTTACTGTCTATATAAAATAAATGATTTTCACCATTCATATATCCACGGTCTATATGGAGGTATGTTGGCTACCTGGTCGGGGGTTAAGGGAACGGTTTGGTAAGAGTCTTGCCATTGTTCAGCGTTTAGAGGTCCTGCAATGGACCTGGGTCAAATTTAGTAGGACCTCCTTCAATACTTAACGGTATTGGATGGCGGGGGTCCAAACTCTTTGATCCCCTCATAAGTTAACTACTATTAATACTATAACCCGGCTATTTAGGACTGTATCCCTGCTGACTCAGACTACTTTGTCGAGGGTAACGTCACCTCCAAAAGAGGGGCCTACCATAATTTGCATTAATAACTTAATTAATTATCTTTCAATAATCCGACCCTTTAGGATTGTATCCTTGCTGACTCAAACTACTGGGTTGAGGGTAACGTCACCTTCAAAAGAGGGGCCTACTACAATAACTAAGATAATCTCTTAAATAAGTGCAAAAGTGCGGAAATAATCAAAGGTTACACTATACACGAGTTGGAACCAAGTGATTCATCTTGTCTATCTGTTTTTCTTTTATTTTTATTTTTCAGCATTTTAGTTAGTTTTTATTTTTCTTAGCTTAAAAACATTTTTCTAAACTTTTTGATTTGATTAGACGTTGAGGATAAACCGGTACTAAAAGCTCTTGTGTCCTTGGACGACCTCGGTATCTTACCAACACTATACTACGTTCACGATGGGTGCACTTGCCCATATGTGTGTTTAGTGTTAGTAAATATCGTGTTTTATAAATTTAAAACTTGGATAAAAAAGTGTTAAAGGGCTTAAAATATACACCTAATATATATAACACTTCACACGCATCAAGTTTTTGGCGCCGCTGCCGGGGACACAGGGATTTTAAGAAAGCTTAAAATCGACGGCCTAATCAGTTTTTCAAAACCTTTTTAAAACGCGTGCACATTTTTCTACATTTTAGCTTAGATTTGCATTTACAGTAACCTGTACACGGGGCCGTGCTCACTGAACACGGGGCCGTGCTGCACATTTTCATAAAAACACCCAGTAACAGTAGCTTGAACACGGGCCGTGCTCACTGAACTCGCCCCGTGCTCAACGAAATCAGTAAATTTAATTAAAACGCCCAGATACAGATCTTGAACACGGGGCCGTGTCCACTGATCACGGGGCCGTGTCCAGCCTCTGTTTCTGTTTTTATTTTTGTTTTCTGATCTCGAGACTTGGTTGTGGTCTGCTGAGTGATTCTTATGGATCAATACTCAGGAGGTTACAACTACACCTATGATATCACACCCCGAATTCCACGTGTCACCGGTGGACCCGGTGGGGAGTATCGTGACGTGGTTGGCAACATCATAGTCAAACAACACAACATATAAATGCACAGCGGAAACAAAAGATAAATATATTACAATCCGAATAAAAAGTAATATCCAAGTATTACAACGGAAAGTAAAGGATCCACAGGCAGATCTTAAAAATATAAACATTGTTCAACAGACTTTAGACGCCTAGAACTTGCAAGATTCCTTATTAATGTCCTGAGCAGCTTCCAGCCTATTACGTACTTGTACCTGCCACTTAGACTTTTGAAAATACGTCAGTTTTCACTGGTAAATACACTCAACTGACTCATTTGAAAAGAGTTTAAGAAAATTGATTTAGATGCACCAGGCACAAAATATTTTGACACTTTTATTAAAATGCACTAAGGCAAAATTAATCTTTTATAACTTGGGACAATTATATTTATAATCTTGTATACAGATTTACATGTTCGTTGTACGTTCAGGGCCTGATGTAGAAACCGAGTCAGATTAACAGACACGCCACAAGTATAGGCCCACAAAAGAGTGAGATACCGTTATTACTTAAGCAACTGTCAGGTGTATGCCTACACCCCGTGCTTAAGACGTGGCCATTTTATAATACAATGATGTCAAGGATATCCGGGACATGGTCATTAACCCCTAAAGGCTTTTATTTCAAACAATACAGATTAAACCGGGTTACCTCAATAATTTAATCATAATCCGATTAAATATTCAATACCCGACCAAGCGGTATCATTATACCATATCCCAAGCCCGTATAGGGAAAATAAGTTAAGAGTATTTACCTGGGCTAGCTCCTGTCTTAATTAGCAAGAATTAATAACTCAGCCGTATTCACTTAAGTAAGCGTAGGTACAATTTACCGGAAGGCTCTAGTCTGGAATGATGGTATAAATAACCAATTAGAATGCTAACGGGTCTTTAATTAAGCCTAAGCTTAGACCGGTTAGTCTTACCGAAAGATACGGCTCAACGCATGATTAAGCGAAGACCGGATAGAATGTGCTTTAGACCTGACAAGTTCGGAGACTTGCTTATTATGGGTATTTCATACACATTCTGGATTTTGAGATAAAACCGATAAGGTTTGACCCGTTTCGGCTAATTTATGTAAACTTGTTACATAAACCGAACCGCACGCGTAATAAGCGTAACGGGTAATAATGAGAGCCATTTACAGGTTTCCTAAGTTAATATGCTCCAAATATGTTGTGATATCAGTAAGATATCATTTATTATGCCCGAAATGAATTTAAACACAAACTATGCCTCGTAGGGGTAGTTTGGTCATTTTCAAGGTTATAAAAGAGTTTAAGTGTTTATCTGAGTTACAGGTCTGATGTAATCAGCAAACATACTCAATTTAATGATTTATAACAGTAGGGTAAAGTATATATGTGAAATTTATCATTTATAACCAAACTATGCACCGTAGGGGCATTTTGGTAATTTCACATAAGCCGAAAAGCTCAAAACTGAAGTCTGAGTTTATCAACCTTTGCTTACTGTTAAAATATTATAATTTGCCTAAAATATCAGTAGGTATCACCCTTTGTATGTTTAAAATAGTTTTAATACATACTATGCGTTAAAAACGCTTAAAAAGGCGATTAGAAGCCGTTTCCGGGTTCTATATAGAAATCTGATATTTTTATTATTTCAGAAGGCTTAAAATAATTTATTTATCATATGTAATCAGTAGCAAAAGGTTTGGAGTCGTTTAGATATGTAAAACTCATTTTATAGCCCGTTAGGGCAAAACCGACAATTACCGGATTAAGCCTACGACTATAAGTTATGCTCAGCCTAAAATTAATTAAAAATCTTTAAAAATCCCAAAATAATATATTACATCATTGGGTAATAACTTTGATATCAAAAAGTAGGTTTAACTAGGCTATACGCTAATTACGCTGTTTAATTAACATAAAGCCTTCAATTTACGTTAATGAGCATAACTCTCAATCTACACCTCAAACTGATGTCAAACTTTGCATACAAGTTTATATATCAGTAACTAAGGTTTTTACACTTTTACATTTTCATAAATCACGTTTTAAGGTGTAAAGGGCATAATGGTCAACATATGGGCAATTAACGGAATCATGCGTATTAATCGGTTAACTAATGAACCATGGTGTATAATCACAGAGGGTTATACTAGCATGTAACCTGGTCCAAATGAAGCTCTTAGGTATTTCTAAAACATACCATAACGGGTCAGAACTGAAAGTCAATGCAAAAGTCAAACTATGCGACTTTCGGTTCCGAACCGGGTCTTTACAGGAAATTGTCGGGTTGAACAGGTTTAGACATGTTCTTAGACTTATTATCAAGTTATATTAATGATTAAACAGGTTGTATAGGTTCTACATTGCTAATTATGCATAAATTAGATTTTAAGTATCCTGTTGACTTTTTCTTAACAAGTTTGACCCGACATTTGACCTAGTTAGAGTCGGAATCAGGGGGAACCCTTTTGAGGGTTTATTACCCACATAATTACCAACTTATAACTACTTTTAATTCGAGATTTGACTACGCCATTATTAGTTAATCTCGAAGTCAAACCGTAATTACGATGGTTTGACTTTTAGCTCAATAACTAAGCTAAACTTAATTTAGAAGGATTAGCAAACTTACTGAAGTCCTAAGCTTGATTAGGGATCACTTGGAAGAAGACTTGAGCTCCAGAAATGATCAGAAAGCTTGAATGAATGTGTGAAGTATGTTTGCAACTTAGAGGCCTTTATATAGTGATTTAATCACCATAAGAAATTGACACACAAGTTTACATCTCACCACAACTGATTAACAAGTGTTCCTAGTGCTTAGGGGGTGTCTAGGAGTCAAGAGAGATGTGGAAAATTGGTTATAAGTCGATCACAAGCACAAGGGCAGACAAGAAACAAAAAAAATCACATCAGACTACCCCTCGCGTCACGCGTAGACCGCCCCCCTTGGGGCTTCGCGTGGCGCGAGGCCCTTCTGCACCAAATCTGAATTTTTAGATTTATTGTGTTTTGATCCTTGGCTCTTCAAGCTTCGATTAGACTTTTGTTTCTTGCATCTTGAACCCTCCAAATTGATGTTTAGGGGCTTCAAGACATATACCTTCTTTGTTAAGTCCCCGGTTAACTTTATTGTTACCCGAAAGTCCTAACTTTCAACGTTGACGCTTTAACCCCTCGCACACGAATTTGATCATAACTTTCTCATACGATAACGAAACTTTACAAAATTTATATCGTGCATTCTAGTGAGCATAATTAACAGTTACAAAGCTTCGGGTTTGTCAAAAGGTCACTCAGAGGTATAACTTAAACATGTTGACACATTTAACCCCTGTAGTTTGTAATCTCTCACTTTCCTTTATATTTAGCTTCGTTTGATCCATGATTTATTCGTTTGAAGGTATGAGCATCATGTAGGGTTAATGTACAATATATTTATTCACTGTTGACATTTAGAATACGTATATTCACATACTTTCCATGTTTGTCAACTTTAGTCCTTCTATAATATTCTTTCACACGTTTTAAACATATGACACGTGTCAATACATTATAGGACGTGAATTTTCGAGGTGTTACATATGAGGAGGATGATTATAGGAGTAACTATTGCACTAACTGTAGTAATCCGCACTCGGTTCAGTATAATCACTCATATCAACCATCCAATTCATACACCTACTATGAGGAACCCAGGTACGAGCCATCAACTTCATACACATCCTATGAAGACCAAAGGTATGAACCTCCTCCCTCATACTCATATTTTGATGAACCAAGGTATGAGCCTTCTTACTCGTACTTTGAGGAACCAAGATATGAGCCACCACCTTCGTATGCTTATTATGAGGAACCATGGCGTGAACAACCCACCTCATATGAGTATTATGAAGAACAAAATTACGACCCTTATCCATCATATGCTTACAATGAAGAACAATGGTGTGAACCATCTACTTCACATGGGTATTTTGAGGAACAAAGGATCGAACAACCGGATTCAAGCTGTGAAAATCACGATTCTTTTTCTATAACCGAAGTGACCGATAGGATATTAGAACACCTTAGAGTTATCGATCGCTATATAAAAGAATCTCACGCAAGGGAAGAGGAGTCCCGCGCAAGAGAAGAATTAAAAAAGGAAGAGATAACTGAAAGTGTAAAAATGGAAGAACAAATAAGTGAAAAATCGACACATGAGTTAAACAACGAAAAAGGTGAGTCCGACAACGTTAAAATTCAAGAAGAGTCTAATTTTGAAGAAATTAATCTCTTGTCACCTTCTTTCGAAAATCATTGTTTAGTACCCACTCATGCTAAGTTTTTAAAAGAGTTAAACACTAACACTAAAATTGACGAAACTATAAGTGTTAAGTTAACTACTGATCAAACCTCACTAATAAAAGAAGACCCATTTGAAATTAACATTACACCGGTTCCATGTTTTTTTTCAAAATTCATTTATTAGTAACATCACAATTGATAAAGATCTTTGTGTTAACATAATGCCTAACTACATTTTCGAAAAATTAAGTATTAGTGATTTTTCTCCACTTCAAATACCCATTTTCTATCTAATCGGAAAGTAATAAAATCAATCGGTGTAGTTGAGGATGTATTGGTTCAAACAAATCAAATGGTAATCCCAACCGACTTTGTCATCCTCGATGACGCTCCTCTAGTGTTGGGACGACCATTTGTAAAAACTCACGAAGCTTTGAAAAACCGGAAGTTCAACAATCTACCTCTTCAATTAGGGGCATTTAAAAGAAGTGTCGATCTTGAGCGGTCAATGAAATATCCATTCGGCAATAATGACCCCCTAATTGAAGATGAAGATGAACCACCCGATACAAGTGAAAAGATTGACCACTTTGTTGAAGAAGAGGTCACCATAGAACAAACTTTTAAAGTTCTTGATCAAAATGAGCAACCAAATAAGGAGTCTCCTAAAGACCCACCACCTGAGCTCAAAGAACTTCCAAAAGGTTTGGAATATGCTTTTCTAGATAAAGATGGTAATTTACCTGTAATTATTTCGTCTAAATTAGATAGCTTAGAAAAAGAAAAATTAATTAGTCTTTTGAAAAAACACAAAAACGCGATCACTTGGAAACTTGTAGACATAAAAGGAATTAGCCCTTCCATGTGTACGCATAAAATTTTAATGAATGATGACTACAAATCGGTAATACAACCACAACGACGAGTAAATCCAAATGTTCAAGAAGTGGTTAAAAACGAAGTCATCAAATTACTTGATGCCGGACTTATCTATCCTATCTCCGATAGCCCTTGGGTAAGTCCCGTCCAAGTAGTTCCAAAGAAAGGAGGTATGACGGTGATAACTAACGAAAAAAATGAATTAATACCCACAAGAACCGTCACAGGATGGAGAGTATGTATAGATTATAGACGATTAAATGAAGCAACAAGAAAATATCACTTTCCTTTACCCTTCATTGATCAAATGTTAGAAAGATTATCCGGTCATAAATTTTATTGTTTCTTGGATGGTTTTTCAGGTTACTTTCAAATCCCGATAGCACCCGAAGACCAAGAAAAGACAACTTTCACAAGTCCCTATGGAACTTTTGCTTATCGACGCATGCCGTTCGGTCTATGTAATGCCCCCGCAACATTCCAACGTTGCATGGTAGCCATTTTCCACGACATGATAGAAAAGACAATGGAAGTCTTCATGGACGACTTTTCTGTCTTTGGGGATTCATACGACCAATGCCTCGATAACCTTGAACGAATGCTATCCCGATGTGAGGAAACCAACCTCGCCCTTAATTGGGAAAAATGTCATTTCATGGTAACGGAGGGAATAGTACTCGGTCACAAGATCTCAAGCGAAGGAATGGAGGTGGATCGAGCCAAAATAGATACCATTTCTAGATTACCACCTCCATCCTCCGTAAGAGCTATCAGAAGTTTCCAAGGGCATGCCGGATTTTATAGGTGGTTTATCAAAGACTTTTCTAAAATCTCAAGGCCTCTAACAAAATTACTTGAAAAAGATGCCCTTTTCATCTTTGACAAGGATTGCAATCAAGCATTTCTAACCCTAAAGGAAATGTTAGTCAATGCACCTATCATGATAGCGCCTGATTGGAAATTTCCTTTCGAAATCATGTGTGATGCTAGTGACTATGCAGTTGGAGCTGTCTTGGGACAAAGAAAAGAAAAGCATTTCCACCCAATTTATTATGCTAGTAAAACACTTAATGATGCACAAGAAAATTACACAACAACTGAAAAAGAATTACTAGCTGTGGTATTTGCTTTTGGTAAATTTCGTTCTTATCTTGTTCTTTCTAAAACTATAGTCTATACAGATCATGCAGCCATTCGATATCTCTTCAAAAAGCAGGACGCAAAACCACGTTTGATTCGGTGGATTCTACTCCTCCAAGAATTTGATATTGAAATCAAAGATAAAAGAGGAGCAGAAAATACTGCAGCAGATCATCTTTCGCGCTTGGAAGACCCAGCTTTGGAGGCAACCAGGGACGAGCAAATCAACGAAAAATTCCCGACTGAGTCCCTGGAAATGGTGGAATATAAGGAAGAACCATGGTACGCCGACTATGCTAACTACCTAGCTAGCGGTATAGTCGCAAAAGGTTGGCCACATCATCAAAGAAAAAAATCCTTTGCCAATGTGAAACATTATTTTTGGGAAGATCCATATCTTTTCAAAATGTGTGCCGACCAACTCGTCCGACGATGCGTACATGGTAGCGAAGCACGAAGAATTCTCCGCCATTGTCATGAAGGTCCATACGGAGGGCATCATGGTGCCACTAGTACCGCATGAAAGGTATTTGATTCAGGATTTTATTGGCCAACCATTTACAAAGACGCCCAAAGTCTTGTCAAAACATGTGATGCTTGCCAAAGAACAGGTAATATTTCTTCCAAAAACGAAATGCCACAAAATGGCATTCTTGTTTGTGAAATTTTTGATGTATGGGGACTCGACTTTATGGGACCTTTCCCGCCATCTAAAGGAAACAAATATATACTTGTGGCAGTAGACTACTTGTCTAAATGGGCCGAGGCCGAGGCACTTCCAACGAATGATGGAAGAGTCGTGGTAAGATTTCTGAAAAAACTATTCTCTCATTTTGGCACACCTAAAGCATTAATAAGTGATAGAGGTACCCATTTTTGCAACCATCAACTTGAAAATTTTTTAACAAGATATGGGGTCTATCACCGGGTCTCAACAGCATATCACCCTCAAACAAACGGACAAGCCGAAGTGACTAATAGAGGTTTAAAACGAATACTCGAAAAAACCGTAGGGTTAAATAAAAAGGAATGGGCAGATAAACTAGATGATGCTTTATGGGCTTTTCGAACTGCTTATAAAACAACAATAGGTACAACCCCATATAAGCTAGTCTATGGAAAAAGTTGTCACTTGCCAGTAGAAATTGCACACAAAGCCTATTGGGCAATCAAAAATGTAAACTTAGATTTAGAATTTGCTGGTAAAAATCAATTTTGTCAATTAAATGAATTAGACGAACTTAGGAATTATGCAAACTCAAACTCCGAAATTTATAAGGAAAGAGTGAAAAATTTGCATGACAAACATATTAAACCTAATGAATTTCGAGTAGGAGATCTAGTTCTTTTGTTTAATTCACGATTTCGATTATTTCCTGGTAAATTAAAGTCTAGGTGGTCAGGACCTTTTTCCATCACCCATATTTTCCCACACGGTGCAGTAGAAATTAAATCTCGAAATGGGCCTCCATTCAAAGTCAATGGCCAACGGCTGAAACTCTATCAAGGATTCATTGAGGATGAAGAGGAGGAGATCTCGCTTCAAACGATCGAAGATTGAAAATATCAACATCATACCTGGTAAGTTATGAATGATTGGGACGACATCTAAAGCGGTAAGTTTTCTAACCAAAGTTTATGGGAAACAAGGGCACTCACACAAGCACTAAAAAAAATATATATATATTTTCAAAACTTTGCTCGGCACGGGGCTGTGTCCGCTGGACACGGGGCCGTGTTCGCACTGCAGTCGGGATATATCCCCTTTTCATAACAGTTGCAACATTCCACACGCCCCGTTTTCCCGAAAAAGATCTGGTTCCAGGCGATTTTCCACAGATTTTCGACGTCTACTTTTGTTCTAACAACGTCAAGGTATGATTCTTACATCATTAGTAGTTAGATTAGTTACTTGCATGTAGTTAAAACACCAAAAATTTGGGGAAAATCTAGGGTTCTTGAAGTTCATCCGGATCAATCCTCAAATTTTTGTTTAGATCTGTTTGCATTTAGTTAGGTTAGTGTTATGGAAAGTAAATCCACTTGTATTGTTCATAGATTCGCCCGATTTCTCATAAAAACCACAAACCCTTGTTTTTGAACCGAAAAAGATAAAATTGATAGGGTAAACGGGTTATTTTGGGGCAAACGGCGCTTGGGGTTTCAATTTCGGGGAAAACCGCGCCTATAGGACCAAAAATTTTCAAGTTTTCGAAACCGGGTCGAAATATGGAATTTTTGTGTAACAGACGCCTGGACACGGGGCCGTGTCCGCTGAACACGGGGTCGTGTCCAGCCCACTGTTAGCAGTTTTGTCCGAAAATGCTAATGTTTCGTGCTAACTTTTGGTGTATTCTTTCAGATGGCAAGGAAGTTCACAAGATTTAACGCACATGAGCTCGATGAAAGGGCTAGATACGAAGTACTTCAGACAAGGCCGGAGGAATACCCAAGGCAAGCATGCACGGATTTGTTATCATTGGTGAACCAACTCGACCGCTTCAACAACCTTGTCACAGGACCACTAAGAGTCGCTTTAACAACTCGACTCCGTTCCATCCACGAATGCACTTTGGAATTCTATAGCACCTTCACGTTCAACTCAAGGTGCGACCCATTCGACAATGATGGGGTAGCATTCCGATGTGGCGGAACTAAATATTCGATCTCTATGGCACAATTTGGGTCGATTGTCGGGTTGTATGCGGAAGAAGATGCAAGTAACGAGGAAAATACTGGAGGTATGCGAGAGATAGGTGAAAACGATCGCCAAGCCGCGTGGGCTCAGATTGGTGAAGGGTATTACAATCCGAGCAGCACCAAGAGCACGAAGTTGAGGGATCCACTCTACAGATACATCCATAGGCTCCTCGGCTACTCTCTTAGTCAAAGACACGATAGCGGTAGCGTCGTTGGGTTAAGAGATTTGGTTGTCCTCCACTGCATCCACAACCGCAGGGCCCTAGATGTTCCGTTCCTCATGCTCCGAAACATGCATCATAACCGCCTTGCTAGTGCACCGACCCCTATCTTCTTTGGGGGATGGGTGTACCGTCTCTTCAGGCACTTCACCCGCATACGTAGGTCATTCGAAAGGAGCCCATGGTCGGGTAGGGTAGATATACACATCTGTCGCTCAATGAACCTAATCTATGAGGCTGAAGACGGGACTGTAAGCTTTCAAAGGATGCAAGGTCATGCATGGAACCCGCAAGAAGCACTTGTCCTCCACGCTCCACAACATCATCAATATCAATACCAGCCCCATGGTGATCCGGGCCAATCCTCCTCCTCAGGAGGCGGTTTTCCTAACTTTCAAAGTTTACATGATTTGTTGCAGGAAAACCTCATGTGCACCAGTAACACCTACAATATGGAAAGCAACACGTACAACCGGGTTGGGGCGATCGAGAGAAACATATCTGATATCCAAGATGATATTGGAAATATCCGGGAGTACATGGCTGGCCATGGTGGGGATGATGATGATGAAGATGAGGACATGGATTAGGCGGGAGGAGCGGAGGAAGATGCGGTTGGTTGGTGATTCCCCAGGTTAACCTTTTCCATCTTGAACAATTTGAGGACTGCGTGCCAAGTGTTGAACAATTTACTTTCCATAACTTCTTTTATTTTCTGCATTTTTTTTCTTTTAACTTTGTTGACATGGATATTGAACTTGGTAAAATTAGGATGTTTGCTATGGTGTGGTATGGTGTTTATTGATTAAGCAGGTACATACGAGGCTTAGAGTACTAAGCATTAGTACTACTAAAGCCGGGACAGGAAAACCGAAGAAAGAAACCTGTTTTTCAACCTTGCAGATTGTCCACACGGGGCCGTGTCCAGCCGACACGCCCCCGTGCCCACTACCCTGAACCTGCTGTTTGTTTTAATTCTGCAGATTTTGACAGACACGGGGTCGTGTCCAGCCGACACGCCCCCGTGTCCACCTTCTGTAAGTTTTTGTTACTGGCACCTGAACGGGGTCGTGCCCACCAGGCACGGGGTCGTGCCCAATGCCCAGTAACACAAAATTTTTGCTTTTTACACCTTTTTACACATTCAATCAACCTAAAAACTTATTTTTGGGACACATTGAGGACAATTTGTAATTTAAGTGTGGGGGGGATGCTAAAACCTTGAATCTTGCAAGTCCTAAATACAAGCCTTACACAAAACTCTATTGGAACCGCTACTCACCCCAATTTTTTTTTTCAAAAATTTTCAATTTTTTTTTTACTTGTCTAAGTTTAACTTGGGAATTTCAAGTTCTAAAAAGGTTATATTTTTACAAATTTACAACCGATAGCGTCGTGATAAAAAGAACCAACATAAGGAAATTATGAAGAGGCATGACAAGCTTAGTTAAAATTTAATTATATATACTTGATCACATAAAAACCCATTCCCACAAAAGTGAGTTTTGAGCCTTTATTGAGCATACAATTACATATCATTAGACTAAATGCTCATTTTTCGTTTCTTGTGTGAATAGCCGCTTGGTTCTTACGACTCTAGAACTTGCCATGACGATACATTCCCGGTCCTTACCAACTTAAACCCGAGTAAGTAAATGATGGAGGCATTAGGACTAACCCTTTTATTTCTACACCATTATTTTTCTTTTTTTTTTACCACCTACCCAAAATCCCCCTAGTTAGCCCCTTTGAGCCTAAACCTTTTCATTTCATAACCCAAACCAAAAAACCCTTTTACCCACCAAAACCTTTTTTCATTTTTAAACCCTTTGTTTTAGTAACTAGCTCGGTTCTTCGTATGACTTTTAAAAAAAAAAAGAATTTGATGATGAAGCAAAAGAAAATAAACAAACAAGTTCATCAAAAATAACTTTGTTTGAATAAAAAGCTTCATCAAAATAAAAGTTACAAAAATAAAAAGTCTTACGAAAACCGACGCTTGTTACGCTTTTCGCCCTTTTTCTACTAACCACTAACCACTAACCCAACCACCTACCTTTAACCCAAGCCTAACCCTTCACCCAAAAGTCCTCTTGATATTTACAAAGGTATATAAGTTAAAAAGGAGGAGGATTGATTGCTTGGCAAGCCTATGGTAGGAGTAAGTTCCATGCCGCTCTCGAGTGATCCACAAAAATACATTTTCGGCCGAGTGTTGAGTGATCCCCGTGAGGTATGTGAACTTGTATATAAATAGAATTTTAAAGAGGCATGTTATGCCCTAATAAGTAATTTATCTTATGAAAGGTTTTAAATAAATCATGACGAATAGTATTGTAAATAAATAAAAATAAAACTAAATAAAGAATCTTGGAAATCCCGACACTCTATGGCAAGCCCAAAAACCTTCTTCTCTACCCATTCCATTTGGGTGTGTAAAGCCACATTATAAAGAGTTTTGCTTGAGGACAAGAAAAGATTCAAGTGTGGGGGTATTTGATGTGTGCAAAATGCAACATATAAATTTCATCAATTGTGGCATAAAACTAACCCTTTTTTAGTACTAATGTTGGAAAAAGTGTGCTTTTGTCTTCCTTTTGTATTTTCAGGATTAAATGAGCTCAAATTAACAAAAGAAGCAAAAAGACAGCAAAATCTAACATAAATACAAGAAAAGGAACAAACGTGACATGCCCAACCCCACGACAGCATCTTCCCAAGCAAAACAAGAAGACAGAAGACTGAACACGCCCCGTGCTCAGCCAGCACGGGGGCGTGCCCAAGTGTCAGCAGAAAAGACAAAGTGGTAGAAGCTTCTATTGCCCACCACGGGGTCGTGCTCAGCGGACACGGGGCCATGGTCAACTATAAGATTCGCACAATCCAGGAAAATCTTCATAGTACAAAGATTCTTCTGCACACGGGGTCGTGCTCAGCGGACACGGGGGCGTGGTCAACTAATAAAGACAAGCTGCATTAAATGAAGAAAGAGAGGATGTGGACACGGGGCCGTGCCCACTGGACACGGGGCCGTGCCCGAGCTTCTGTTCAGCCTATAAATAGGAGTGCTTGGCTCAAGCTCAAACCATCCCTTGGCACACCACCTCTCTCACACTTCACCCACCACCCACCACCACCATAACACCATCATCCACCACCATCATCCATTGTCCATCATAGAGTGTGTGAGTCGTCTCGGGATCCAAGATTGATAGTAAGAGTTCTTGACAATCAAGGCCATGTTTGCCTAAGTCTCTTACATCACTTGGTGAAGACAAGTGTCTAGTGTAATACTTTTTATTTCTAATCTTTTCGCACTTTTTACTTGGTTTTGTATTAATGACTTTAATAACTAGTTTCTTATGTTGAAGGTGATTCTTCCTTATCGTTTGTCCGTGGTGTCTTGACATTATTTTACTGTCTATATAAAATAAAAGATTTTCACCATTCATATCTCCACGGTCTATATGGAGGTATGTTGGCTACCTGGTCGGGGGTTAAGGGAACGGTTTGGTAAGAGTCTTGCCATTGTTCAGCGTTTAGAGGTCCTGCAATGGACCTGGGTCAAATTTAGTAGGACCTCCTTCAATACTTAACGGTATTGGATGGTGGGGGTCCAAACTCTTTGATCCCCTCATAAGTTAACTACTATTAATACTATAACCCGGCTATTTAGGACTGTATCCCTGCTGACTCAGACTACTTAGTCAAGGGTAACGTCACCTCCAAAAGAGGGGCCTACCATAATTTGCATTAATAACTTAATTAATTATCTTTCAATAATCCGACCCTTTAGGATTGTATCCTTGCTGACTCAAACTACTGGGTTGAGGGTAACGTCACCTTCAAAAGTGGGGCCTACTACAATAACTAAGATAATCTCTTAAATAAGTGCAAAAGTGCGGAAATAATCAAAGGTTACACTATACACGAGTCGGAACCAAGTGATTCATCTTGTCTATCTGTTTTTCTTTTATTTTTATTTTTCAGCATTTTAGTTAGTTTTTATTTTTCTTAGCTTAAAAACATTTTTCTAAACTTTTTGATTTGATTAGACGTTGAGGATAAACCGGTACTAAAAGCTCTTGTGTCCTTGGACGACCTCGGTATCTTACCAACACTATACTACATTCACGATGGGTGCACTTGCCCATATGTGTGTTTAGTGTTAGTAAATATCGTGTTTTATAAATTTAAAACTTGACTAAAAAGGTGTTAAAGGGCTTAAAATATACACCTAATATATATAACACTTCACACGCATCAGGTACTATTAGTGATTCATCAGCTAAACACTTTTTGAGATTAGATACATGAAACACATCATGTATACCTGCCATTTCCTCTGGCAGTTGTAGCTGATAGGCTACAAGTCCTATTCTTCTAATAATCTCAAAAGGTCCAATATACCTGAGACTTAGCTTTCCTCTTTTGATGAATCTTACCACTCCTTTCCAAAGAGAGACTTTCAATAATACTTTATCTCCTGCTTGAAACTCCAATGGCTTGCGTCGGTTATCGGCATAACTCTTTTGTCGATCACGTGCTGCTTTCAGTCGTTCCTTGACTTGAATAATCTTGTCAGTTGTTTCTTGCACTATCTCTGGTCCAGATAGTTGTTTTTCCCCAATTTCTGCCCAACAGACTGGGGTTCGACACTTTCGTCCATAAAGTGCTTCGAATGGTGCAGCATTGATACTTGTGTGATAACTATTATTATAAGAAAATTCTACTAAAGGTAAGTGATCGTCCCAATTACCTCCAAAATCAATTACACAAGCTCTAAGCATGTCTTCCATTGTCTGAATTGTCCTTTCGCTTTGTCCATCCGTTTGAGGATGATAAGCAGTGCTCAATTTTAACTTGGTTCCCATTGCCTTTTGGAAACTTGACCAAAAATGAGAGGTAAATCGACTATCCCTATCAGAAACAATTGATAAAGGAATGCCATGTAAAGAAACAATTTCATTTACGTATAATTTGGATAATTTTTCCATACTAATTGTTTCCTTCATTGGTAGGAAATGAGCTAACTTGGTTAGCCTATCTATAATCACCCAGATTGTATCATTTCCTTTCTTTGTTTTGGGTAATTTAGTAACAAAATCCATTGTTATCAATTCCCATTTCCACACCGTTATTTCTAATTGCTGTAACAAACCTGAGGGTTTCTGGTGTTCAGCCTTAACTTGTGAACAGGTTAAACATTTAGAAATATAGGCTGCTATGTCTTTCTTCATTCCTATCCACCAGAAATTTTTTCTTAAATCCTGGTACATTTTATCACTTCCTGGATGCATCGTATATTTAGACTTATGGGCCTCTTCTAAAATACGATGACGTAAGTTTCCTAATTTAGGTATCCACATTCTCTTTTCATGGAATCTCCAAATTCCATCTGTTCCTTGCTTTAATTCTTTCAGCATACCTTTTAATTTTTCAGAATCATCCTTGATTACTGATTCTTGTGCTTCTCTTATTTGGTCATTTAAATCTACTTGCAGATTTAATTTAAGAGAACGTACCCTTTTTGGTTTTTCGTGATACTTTCGGCTTAAAGCATCTGCCACTACATTTGCTTTTCCTTCATGATATTGGATATCACAATCATAATCACTGAGCATCTCCATCCAACGTCTTTGTCTCATATTCAACTCCTTTTGATTGAATATATACCTTAAACTCTTATGATCAGTGAATATGGTAAACTTACTACCATAAAGGTAATGTCTCCAAATCTTAAGAGCAAAAATTATAGCTCCTAATTCTAAATCATGGGTTGAATAATTCTCTTTATGATTCTTAAGTTGTCTCGATGCGTAAGCTATAACCTTTTGTCGTTGCATTAATACACATCCATAGCCTAATTTAGAAGCATCACAATAGACTACAAAGTCTTCAGCTCCTTCTGGTAGTGCTAGTATGGGTGTATGGGTTAATCTTTGCTTAAGGATTCTAAAGGCTTCTTCTTGTTTTAATCCCCATTCAAACTTAACAGATTTACATGTTAACTTAGTTAAGGGAATGGCTATTCTAGAAAAATCTTGAATAAATCTTCTATAATAACCGGCCAATCCTAAGAAACTTCTAACCTCAGTTGGTGATTCAGGGGTTTTCCATTTAGCAATCGCTTCAATCTTTGTGGGATCCACATGAATTCCTTCATGATTGACTAGGTGTCCAAGGAATTATACCTGTTCTAACCAAAACTCGCACTTAGAGAATTTAGCGTAAAGCTTTTCCTTTCTTAACAAACTTAAAAGTGCGTGCAAATGCTTTGCATGATCCTCTTTATTCTTAGAATAAATTAGAATATCATCTATGAAGACTATTATGAATTTATCCAAATATGGCTTACATATTCGGTTCATCATGTCCATAAATGCGGCTGGAGCATTGGTTAAACCAAATGGCATGACAGTAAATTCATAATGGCCATACCTTGTTCTGAAAGCGGTTTTAGGAATGTCCTCTTCCTGTACCTTTAATTGATGATATCCTGACCTTAAATCTATTTTTGAGAAAAATCGAGCTCCTTGCAGTTGATCAAATAGATCATCGATTCTTGGTAATGGATACCGATTCTTAATCGCGACCTTGTTTAATTCACGGTAGTCAATGCACATACGCATTGATCCGTCCTTCTTTTTAACAAACAGTATCGGCGCTCCCCATGGCGACGAACTTGGTTGTATAAATCCTTTCTCTAACAATTCATCTAATTGTTTCTTCAGTTCCTGCATTTCGGTGGGTGCCAAACGATAGGGTGCTTTGGCAATCGGTGATGTTCCTGCTAGCAGGTGAATTCTGAATTCAACTTCTCTGTCTGGAGGTAGTCCTGGTAATTCTTCTGGAAAGACATCTGAAAACTGAGACACTACTGGAATGTCTTTTAGTTCTTTTCCTTTAGTTTTAGTGATTATAGAAATCAAATACACTATAGAACCTCTTCTTATACAACTTGCAGTTTTCATCACAGAGATAAATTTAGTGGACCTAAAGGGTTTATCTCCTTTAATTGTGATCGTTTTACCTTTTGGTGAATTTACTTGAATTGACTTTTGATCACATAAAATACTGGCTTTATTGGCTATTAACCAATCCATTCCTAAAACAACATCGAATCCTACCAGATTCATGAGATACAGGTTTGCTATAAATTTCTGATTTAAAATTCTATTCTTGCTCCCTGCAAGATTTCAGAAATTCTAATGGTTTCTCCATTGGCTGTCTCTACTAGGCATTCTAGTGGTAGTTTAGTTAATGACTGATTTAGAATTTTGCAAAATGATGTATTAATAAAACTTTGGTTTGCACCAGAGTCAAATAATACTTTAGCAAATATATCATTAACTAAAAACGTACCAGCTATGACATCTGGAATCATCTTGGCTTCATCTGCAGTTAGAACAAATGCTCTAGCATTTTTAGTGTTCTTGTTGTTCGTAGCTGGAGCTAATTTTGGGCAATTAGGCTTGATGTGACCTTGTTCTCCGCAGTTGTAGCATATCCTGCTGTTTTTCTTCCTGCAGTCTTCTTCCTTGTGTCCCGATATTTTGCAAAAGTTACAGTATATGGAGCATCTTCCTGAATGCTTTCTTTTGCAATTCCTACAGTAAGGTGTAGAGGTAGAACCTATATTTTTCCCACGATTAAAATTTCCAGAATGAAATTCTTGTGTGAGCTTTTGGGTTAGGTTCCTTCTTTGATCTTCTTCTCGGGTACGGACTAATTCATCTATCAAGGTATTTGCTAGTTCTACAGCTTCTTCTATAGTTTGAGGTCTAGCTGCCTTGACTACATGTCTTATCTCTCCAATTAATCCCCAAATATAACGGGAGATTAATACTGGTTCTGGTGAAGCAAGAGTTGGCACTATTCTAGCATATTCAAAGAATATTTTAGTGTATCCCTTACTATCCACACCAGTCATTCTAAGGTTTAGGAATTTGTTTGCTATCTGTTCCTTTTCATTAGGTGGGCAGAATTTCCTTTCTACCTTGTTCTTAAATTCTTCCCATTCCATATTGTAAGTTCTATCACTTCCTCTTGATTGGAGGATAGTGTTCCACCATTCTAGTGCTGAATTCTTAAATAGATTAGAAGCAAACAATATTTTATCTTCTTCAGCACACTTGCTTATCCTTAAGACTGCCTCAGTCTTCTCTATCCAGCGTAGAGTTGCAATGGCCCCTTCATTGCCCGAGAATTCCATTGGTTTACAAGACCAGAATTCCTTATAAGTACAACCATAAGGCATGGTTCTTCTTCTTTTGGGAATGGGCACTTGAAGTACCGGTCCATTGTTCACGCTGTGTTCTGGTTCGATTGGTCACTTACTGCTATGCTTACTTTTATTATCAGCATCCTTAACAGTTTGAAGAATAAATGGCATTGCATCTATAATTCCTTGTGCTACTATGTTTTGGATAGCGCTATTATCCACTTGATTTCCATTGTTATTGATGCTCGGATTCTCAATTACCACGTTAATGTTACTCTGGTTATCGTTATTCAGATTTCCTTGATTTCCTTCGTCGGCCATCTGAATTTTTAAACATTTATTCCATATTAATATCACAAGACAATAGGAAATATCGTAATTCACATGACACGCAATCTAGCCAAAAACGTAGATCATTGCTACTGATACTCTATTTTCATATACTATGCGTCTATTACACACTAGTACTGAAATAAAGATTACAATACCAACATAAAGAAAATTACACTAATAGTAATATGCATCCGTACACACATATTTTATTTTATTTTTATTATATTTTATTATTATTACTACCATTTCCTCCATTCTCACGTTCACGGATATGGATTTATCCAAAAATCCATATTGCGCTCATCATATTTCCATACGAGACGCTCTCCTACCTGACGCATTCTCTCACTGCTTTCTAAAATTTCCTCCCCGAAAGTCCTAAGTTCATGCACATTTTCTGCACTCATTGGGGGTGCAGATTCTCGGACTGGGTTTGGAATCTAGGGTGCGGGTTCCTGATATGGGGGTGAAAGTTCTTGAAATTGGTAAGGATCCTCTAAAATCTCCCTAATGTAGTTATCATGGTAATAGGGATCTAAATGGTCCATACCTGGGTAGGCTCCTATGTTCTGTATGGGTGTGTCTTCATGGATAGGGTAACGTTGCACAACGTCCCTATTATCGTCCCACCAGGGGTCGTAATTTGGGTCTAGTGGGTTTGGTGCAGGTACCCTAGGGATTTCTTCTGGGTTAAAGTCATGCATCTCCACTTGATTGTCAAGATTTTCTATCTCCATGGGTTGTTATGGGTTTTGTGGTTGTGGGGCTACTAGTTGTTCCAGACTCGGGTCAGCAGCAGTTGTAGCTAGGATATGGAAATTAGCTAGGCTTCTATTAAGCATATCCTGTGTATGGGCATCTGTCTCTCGCTTAGCAGCCGCTAAAACTCTTTGCTGTTGCAACTTTTGCATTCTCTTCCTATGAGCAAAGGCTTCCTTACTGAACCATCCTTGTTTCTTATGAGGGAATGGCTCTTCTGACTGAGCTCTAAAAGCAAACACTCCTTCTTCCTGATCAGCAGAATACCCAGAAAGGGTAGGCTGTGAAGAGGTACCTTCACTCTTAGGTGAATCAGACAACTGACGACTCATGTCTGAGGGTCCTTGATCACTCATACTGTAAACTAACAAATAGTCAAATAACACATAACAAATAAATACAGTTATGCACGTATTTCCGTAATTTATTTCCTAACACAAAATATAGAATTTAAGTGTCAGCAGAACACTTCTTTGGCTCAGACCAGTGGCTAGGCTCTGATACCACCTTCTGTCGCAACCCCCGATCCCTTATCTGTCCCGGGAACGGGCGGACGCGAACTCAGTGGTGGTGGTATCAGGTATTTAATCTTGCAGCGGAATTTACATCAGGACCGTAGTTAGGAAATGTTTATCAGAGTAAAACCATCATATTTGATATTAGTAATCACATGGGCAAAACCCAAGTTTCTTATTACAATACATTTATAGAGACGAACTCTATTTTATTGAATTTAAAACATCGTTTATTAGGTAACTTTTATAGCCACTTATTTTCCAAGCCTTCAGTGCTCTCGAGCTGGCTTTTTCCCAGTTGGCTTTCACATTGTGTTACCTGAAACATGTTTTAAAAATATTTTGTCAGTGGAAAATACTGGTGAGTGAATCCCAGTTTAATCAAGAAATATTTTATCAATTAACACAGTATTGAGAGCGATTACATTGTTTATTTCTACACAATTACTCATTCAGTACTGTCAATCCTTGACTGGCGGGTCATATTACACATTGGCTAACTCGTTGTCCAATGGTAACGTACTGTCATTCCGACTTACTACTCGCAAGTAATAAATTTTGTATACAAAACCCCAACATACCGACAGTAATTGAAGAACTACAAAGACTCAATCACTGCTTAATTGTATTGTAAAACAATTAAGGTTTTGTAAAACATTCCAAAAAGGTTAGCAAAAAGAGGATAAACTCACATTGATATCTTAGACTTCTTGTAAGGGTTTCCTGGATATAATCTATAATTTATACAAATATACATTGGTTAGTATCATAACCCTTTGAAAATATTAATGATACCCTTCCCGAGACGGCATTCCAACAACTACGTCAGGCAGAACCACGACAGTTGTTACGGAACCCTAAATCAATCGGGCAGCGTAACTATTAGGAAACTGGGGTTATAATACTTACAACAGAGCAGAACCTCGCTAATTAGGGGTATAATACCCGACTATAACTTCTACTACTTTAGAAATTGAGATTGAGAATGAATTATGAGCGACGGAAAACGAAAACTGATGCGTTCTATTTATAGTTGCTGAATTCGGTCTCCACGCGGCCCGCGTAAAGAACAGACAAGGGTTACGCGGCCCGCGTCAACCCTGGTCAACTAACTAGCTTGTCCTGGTCACCAAGTAGACCCGCCACGATGTCGACACGTGTCAGCTCAGGATGTCTCCGCGTTTGTTGATCTCTCGCGGCACGCGTACGTTATCGAGAACTCTTACGCGGCCCGTATCAACTTAAGAAATCAAACAAATCAGATCTAGACCTTCATACCGCCCGCGTAAAAGCTTGGGGTGGGTCTACGCGGCCCGCCTTAGCTTAATTTTTATTGTTTTTTATATGTTATAACATATTTCGGGCTCGGTTTCCACATACGGGGTGTATTTAAAGACATATTGGGATATTCTAAAATAAATAGGGTGTCGGAAATATTATGAGGGCGTTGGTTTTACCGAGGGTTGTTACTTGATGGTTGGCCCTTACCTCTTCTGAATTGATTAGCAGGGGGTGCATCAGTCACCTGAACATCTCTTTGGACAGATATTTGGTTTAGCTGTTTTGTGACAGCTGTTTGGACTGGCACAAACAGTGGTTGTTTCTTGGTGAACTTGACAGATGATTCTGATGAACTTAAGGATGTTTTTGCAGTGTACTCATTCTTTTTTGCATCAAAGTTTTTAAGATACACACATTCTTTAGTTTTGTGGTTATTTTTACCACAGATGGTGCAACTTTCAGCAGGTACAATGACACTTGTTTTGTTTAGATCATATGCTTTTAGATGAAAACAGTCTTTTGTTAGATGATTCCTTTTTTCACAAAAATCACAAAACAGGTTTTTGATCTTTTCTCTTTTCTTCCTTTTCTCAGACTCCTTAGCAACAGAGTTTTGAACCACTGTTGGGATGTCTTTGATAGGAATGACCTTTGCTTTTGGAGCAGTGACACCAACAGTGGTTGTGAAATCCATAGGCTTGAAATTTTCAAGAATGTCACACTCATCAGACCATGTGGGTTTAAATTGGTATTTCTCAATTTCCTCAAAAGTTGAGGACCCCACAGATGGTCTTTCCAGAGTGATTTTGTTACCAAGTTTGTCAGTAATTATAACTTCTTGGCCATTCTTGTTGGTTGGTTTTATTTCAGTTGAACCAGCTTGTTTGGCAGCAGTGTTTTCAAGTTCATCATATTTTCTAAATCCTATTCCAAACTTGACATTGCTTTCAAGCTGTTTCTCAAGCATGACCTCATAACCTTTGCAAGATTCCACCCATCCTTCACAAGTGATTTGGGTGGACTCCAACTCCTTTTTACAAACTTGGTATTTTTCTACCATAGTTTGGAGTTGAGTCTTGGTTATGCTTTGCTCTTCTTTGAGGCTACTGATTTCTTTGTCTTTTTCAGCCAATTTGTTTTTAAGTTCTTTTAATGACTTTTCAAATTTAACTTCATCAGTTAAGACTTTATCCCTAAGGTTTTCATTTACCTCTTTAATGTTAGCAAATGCAATAATGCACTTGTCTGGACATAGCTTTTCAAGAACTTGAGGTGATACCTTAGCAGCAGCCATCATGGCACAATCACATTGATGATCACCTTCTTCATCAGCTCTATCTTCTTTCTCACTTGCTCTCTTTTCTTCCTTGTCTTCTTTGGACCAGGGATCAGACAGTGGTTCAATCAGGGTTTCTGAATTTTCTCCCAGCAGTAGTTCACCAGCAACTGCAGTAACCACTGCTTCAGCCACTTCATCCACTGTTTCAGTACTTAGCTGTTCACCTTCAGTTTCTACCCCTTCTGGTATTGACTCTAAAGCCATCAAACAAAATTCATCATCAAAAGTATCATTAGAGGCATAGAGTGCAAAATTTTCATCACCAAGCTCATCAGACATGCTGCTCCAGTCAACAAAGCCTTGGGTGAAAAAGTTTTGTTGATCTGGTTGTACCACTGTTGGAGCAGCTTGTTGAGGTGCAACAGGTTGCACTTGTGCCTGAGGGACAGGGGCTTGAACATACTGAATTTATGGAACAGTGGTTTAAACATAATGCACAGGCACAGGGGTTGCAGCATAGTGAGCAGTGTTAACATGTGCTGCAGGGGTATATTGGGTATAGTGCACAGTGCTTTGTTGTTGTGGTCTAGGGTTTGAGCTGGGATGAGTTATTATTGGACCAGTGGTTTGACTCCTGCATTCCCTAGAAAAATGACCTAGCCTATTGCACTTATAGCACTTAATTTTTTACTTATCCAACCCCACCTTTAAATTCCCATGTAGCCCTGGGAATTTTCTCCCTGTTCTTTTGTAGAATTTGCTTGTTCTAACACTAAGCAAAGCCAATTGATGCAAAATGTCCATTTCTTCTAAGTCAGTGGGATCAAAGCGTTGTAAATCATTGAGTTCAAAACACAAGTTATCTGACATCTGGTTTTCACAATTTGCAGTGAAAGCATAATTTGCAGAGTGAGAATCAGAGTTGTTAAAATTTCCACCAGCAGTTATGTCAATAAAATGATCATAACTCTGATCCTTACTACTGCTACCAGATTCTTCCTGACCAAAAAGAGCTGTGCTGCCAAATGAATAATCATCAGCAACTTTACCAGACTCTTGCAACTTCTTTTTCTGGTTTAACTCCCTTTCATAGGTCAGGAGTCTACTATGAAGTTGGGTCAGGGTCAGATCTTTGAACTCAGCTGAATTTCTAGTCACAAAAGCAATTGTGTCCCACTTTTCAGGTAGTGATCTAAGAAACCTGCTATTTTGTGTTGAATTAGGAAATGTAACTTTAACAAGTCTTAGCTCACTAATGAGACAGCTAAATAGCTCAAACTGTTGGGTCAATGATTCACCCTTGACGTGACAAAAGGTTTCATACTGCTGATTCAGAATTTCCCTGTTATTTTCTATAACTTCTTCCGTCCCCCCAAATTGTTCCTTCAGTGCATCCCATAGCTCTTTGGCACTGTTACAATGTAACAGCCCAGCATAGATTTCATTGGGTAATGCAGATGCAATGATGCTAAATGCTTTGGCATCGAGTTCGAAGTTTTGAAAATAAGTTTCAGTATAATTTTCAGATGGTTTAGCTACGAACTTCTTTGCATCCTCAGCACTTGGCACCATGGGAACATGTGGTCCAAAAACAACAGATCTCCAACATCCAGTATTCTGTTGAGCAAGGAGGTAACCCATCCTTCTCTCCCAGATGTTGTATTCATTACGTTTAAGCATGGGTGGTTTAAACAGAGAACCAATGTTATTTTTATCATCTTGTGATTGTGACGTCATCCTGGTTGTTTTACAGGCACTGATTAATCAACTTTGATGGTGATTAAACCTTACTCTGTTTTGCAACAAAACGAACAAACTATCAGTATCAACGATTGATAGCTGAACTATTTATGTCAAAATGATTGTTAAATCAAATTTGACTGTCCGATGTCACACCCCAACCGATGGCGGAATCATCGGGGCGTGGCACTGAGCGAAACAGATTGTTCAGTAGTTTCCATAACAACTATCATCACCATTCAATTTAAAATGATACGTCCCATACCGTATCTCAAATAGTCAAACAAGTTATTACAGATAACATCAAAACAAATATTCTGTTCCGACAACTCAGATTTCAAAATAAATTAGTCGTTCAACTACTTCTGGCAGTTGTTTATCTGCTTCTAGAGCCTCCTGAAACATTATCTACAGACAACTATTTGTTGGGCTCTAAAGCGTTATTCTAGCTTCACTTTCCTACCACATGTACGTCCTAAGCACCTGTCACATACGTTAAAATAAAGTCAATACATAAAATGTAAAGGGGAGCATACAAGTTTGATAATAGTATATAGAGTTCGAATTCGTTTACGCATAACCAGCACGTACACATAGTGAAATGAAGCACGTTAGTTATCGACACAGATCCATCGATACCAATGACTGCGGGTTGACTGCCTGAGGCAGTTCGCAATACATGATTACCACCGTAATCCATGCAAGTAATAATCCTTAACAACCCCCGCGAACGGGTGCTGAGTCCAAACTATAGTACTATCGTTGCTAAGGCAGGTAGACAGCATTCCATGTGTAAACATAACAAACAAGCATTCATAAGCCACGTATAACATGCATTAATGGTTAGCGTTAAAATAGCTTGAGTAGTGTGATATTTGTAGTTTGAATATTCGTAACGTATGTAACACCCAAAAGTGCTAAAAGCAAAAAGGGTTCGAGTATACTCACAGCGATTGAATGGATTGAAGGGAGCGCTTAGCGAGTAGAGTTAGCCTGAATAGATTCGGTAGCATAACTATAAGTTAACGTTTCAGGCGTTAAAAGGGTACGTAGGTCGGATAGAGGTTCGACCGGGTGATAATCCGGTCGGACAGTAATCCGTGCGGATAACAATCCGGTCGGATGGTCATTCGGTCGGATAGAGAATCCGGTCGGATGACTATTCGAGTGGATTGTTTCTTCCTATAAGAAGGATGTGTTTGTGTATGATGGCTTGTATGCACTCTGAAGTTTTCGTTGTAGTATTTTGAAAGTACTAAAGTATCTCTATCCTTCAAGCCGATCAATCGGATGGCTATTCGCACGGATGGGAATTCGTGCGGATGGTCATTCGATCGGATAGCAACATGGTTGAGATATCCTTAGCAGAGTGTCATACGATCGGATAGTAATTCGATCGAATGGATTGTCATTCGATCGGATAGTGTTTCGATCGGATGGCAGCTTTGTCATGAATCATGTTGAAAATTGTTTAAGTCTTAGTATCTCATGATTCGAAGAGTAATTCAATCAAATGGTCGTTCGATCGGATTACTTCCCGTTCAATACTCAGACCTGGGTTATAGGTGGGACCCAAGTGTCATCCGTTCGGATGGCAATCCGGGCGGATGACCTATCCGAGCGGATAGCAATCCGTTCGGACGGTACTCCGTTCCGATTGCCCCGTCTGTCCTGTCGAGTCACTTTGATAACGCGTTAGACAATAGAACCTCCGTCTTGACCCAGACAACTAAACTGACCAGGAATCACCCTAGTTCAGTCTATTCATCGGTTCAACCGGTTGTCTCTGTCTAACCCGAGATCGTCGGTCTCGTTAGCAGAATCTAGATCCCAACCAATACGACACTAAGAATGAGTAGAAGACTAGATTGGAGCCTGATTCTACCGGTTTTGAGTGTTTTAAGTGTAAAAGTATGAGAAAGCTTGTGTCTATTTCTTCCAACTCTTTTATACTTTGAAAAGGTTGAGATTCTTGAGAAATTCATGGTGAAATCGTTGAGTAATCGTTGTGAAATCGTTCAGATCTGAGTGTTCTTCATGGGATGATGTCAGACTTGAAGTTCATCCGAACTTCATGATGACATCACCCTAGAACACCTCGAATCTTGAGATTTCACGGTCAAAAGTTAAGATTTGAAAGATGAAAAGATATGGAAGTGTGTGTAGATCATAGAAGTACAAGATTTAGGATGAAAACTTACCGGAATCGAGTGAAATCGGAGGAAAAAGGTGAGAAAGTGTGCTGGTCGGATGAAGGTTGCCAAAAGTGGAAAGGAATGACAATGACACGGGTATTTATAGGATGCCAGAAGAGGAAAGGGTTATCCGGTCGGATAACACTTCTGGTCGGATGAGACTGATCCGGTCGGATGGCGATGGCGCTGTCCGGTCGGATGGTATATGGCTGGCAGCATGGTGCTATCCGGTCGGATGGCTATCCGGTCGGATGGCACCTGCTTCGGTTGTTTGATGCGGCGATTCTTGCCGATTCGATTCCAATTGCGAGCGGTTCGATGCGATAGGGTTTCCTAGTCAAATTACTTTCAGTCCCAACTACTAGTTCACACCTTCCGATTTGGGTTCGAGTTCGTGTTTGATTTGTTTACATTCGAGTTAGTCTTCGAGTTCGATTGAGTTCGCTTGAATACCACATCATAACATAAAGTAAACATGCACAGTTAACACGTAAGGCACACGCACACGTATAAACCGTAACTAAAATACATAGTTCGAGTTTCGGGTTCGATGTCGATTCGATTAGCATAGCTTGATTACTAGTTGGTTAACTTTATCGCATTGTTACTTCCTATCATTCACAGTCGCAGGTCGATTGAAATATGGCTAGCATGAGTCGATTATTGCAATGTACGACATTTACTCCACATAATATAATTAAAATAAAAACATTTCTACGAGTCAAGTCGCGCGGAATCGGTCGTTGACTTTGACTTTGGCTTTGACTTTGACTTTCACTCGTGAAACACGGGGTGTTACAGCCTCCCCTTGTTTAGGGAATTTCGTCCCGAAATTAAGCTGAAAGCTGTAACTAGATCGAGAATCATGTGTGAAAGTTCGGGCCTTACCAGGGGTATCTGAGCAGGAGATCGATTGTGGTGCTCAGACAATTAGATTCGTACAAGAGTTGATCAGATTTTTAGAGTCGTTCTCACTCGGGTTTGTCAAATTTCTCTTTACTTCTTTTATCTTTTCACGTTTCCAACAAAAATCGTCAAATTAAACAAGATTGTACGGTTAAAATTGGCTGAAGTTTGGATATGCTGAGCGAAATTTATTGATCTACAAGCCTACAAATTTTCTTAACTAAACAATTGCGGATACTTTGCCTTCATGTCGCTTTCGAGTTCCCAAGTAAACTCCGCGCCTCGTTTGCCTTCCCACCGGACCTTCACAATAGGAATGCGTGAGCGCCTGAGTTCTTTGGTTTGGCGATCCATGATTTCGACAGGCTTCTCCACGAAGTGTAATGTTTCGTTCACTTGTAGGTCGTCTAAAGGAACATGTAAGTCGTGGTCGGCGATGCATTTTCGGAGGTTCGACACGTGGAAAGTCGGATGGACATTGCTAAGCTCCTCCGGTAATTCGAGTCTGTAGGAGACTTTTCCGATCCTTTCCAGAATCTTAAAAGGTCCAACATATCGAGGCGCGAGTTTCCCCTTTTTGCCGAATCGGACTACACCCTTCCAAGGTGATACCTTTAGGAGTACGTAGTCACCAACGTCATACTCACGGTGCTTGCGCTTTTTATCGGCGAGAACCTTCTGTCTATCCCGAGCTTTCGCTAGATTGTCTCGAATCTGGAAAATTTTGTCTGTCGTTTCTTGTAATAGCTCAGGACCGGTTAGTTGCGAATGACCGATCTCGTGCCACACAATAGGCGATCGACATCTTCTTCCATATAAAGCCTCAAAAGGTGCCATTTGGATGCTGGCTTGGTAGCTGTTATTATACGAGAATTCGACTAACGGCAGGTGTTTATCCCAATTACCACCGAAGTCTAGAACACACGAGCGGAGCATGTCTTCAAGTGTCCGAATCGTTCTTTCAGTCTGACCGTCGGTTTGTGGGTGGAACGCAGTACTTAGATTAAGCGTTGTACCGAGTGCCGTTTGAAACGTTTCCCACAGTCGTGAAGTAAATCGAGCATCGCGATCAGAGATGATGTCACGAGGCGTTCCATGTCGACAAATGATCTCGTTGGTATAGATTCGGGCTAATCGTTCTACCTTGTAGTCTTCTCGTATTGGCAGAAAGTGAGCTGATTTGGTCAAGCGGTCAATAACAACCCAAATGCTGTCGTGACCTGATGACGTGGTTGGAAGCTTGGTTACGAAATCCATAGCTATGCTCTCCCATTTCCACATAGGAATTGGTGGTTGTTCGAGTAAGCCAGAGGGTCTTTGATGTTCAGCTTTGACCCTAGCACAGGTTAGGCACTTTCCGACGTAGAGAGCGATATCCCGTTTCATGCTCGGCCACCAGTACTTGTAGCGAAGATCCTGGTACATTTTGTCGGCACCGGGATGAATTGAATAGCGGGATTTATGGGCTTCATCCATGATAATCTGTTGCAATTTGGTTCGCCTGGGAATCCAAATCCGATCCAAAAAGTGGAATATCCC
Source organism: Helianthus tuberosus (assembly GCA_030545235.1). Lineage (NCBI taxonomy): Eukaryota > Viridiplantae > Streptophyta > Magnoliopsida > Asterales > Asteraceae > Helianthus > Helianthus tuberosus. Next base: position 4,542,343 of record CM060430.1, read on the forward strand.
GTTTGACTTGCTCACAAGTTGGGTTCCATCATGGTGGATTCTTTCCCAATTCAAGGTGCGTTCGTTAAAACATGCGTGCTGAGCTTCGCGGATTAGAGCTTCAAGATTGTGCTGAGCTTGAACATTACGAGTGCTGAGCATATAGCTCCGTCTGCTAAGTGCGTCGGCAACGACATTCGCTTTGCCTGGGTGGTAACGAATCTCACAGTCGTAGTCGCTGAGAAGTTCTACCCATCGGCGTTGACGCATATTTAGTTCCTTCTGATTAAAGATATGTTGTAGGCTCCTATGATCGGTGAAGATCGTACACTTGGTACCATATAAGTAGTGTCGCCAAATCTTTAACGCAAAAACAACTGCGCCTAGCTCGAGATCGTGGGTTGTATAGTTCTTCTCGTGGATTTTGAGCTGACGAGATGCGTAAGCTATGACCTTGTCCCGTTGCATGAGGACGCAGCCGAGACCAAGGTTGGAAGCATCACAGTAGACAACGAAATCTTCGTTTCCGTCGGGCAATGTGAGAACAGGAGCATTGCAAAGCATATGTTTGAGGGTTCGAAAGGCAGACTCTTGTTTGGTTCCCCAGACAAAAGACTGGTCCTTATGTGTAAGAGAGGTAAGCGGTACGGCAATCTTTGAGAATCCTTCGATAAATCGTCGATAATAGCCCGCTAGTCCGAGAAAAGAACGGACTTCAGACGGATTCTTAGGTGTAACCCAGCTCTTGACAGCTTCAATCTTTGCAGGATCAACGTGGATGCCTTGACTATTAACAATGTGACCCAGAAATTGGACTTCCCCCAGCCAAAATTCGCACTTGGAGAATTTAGCATAGAGTTGGTTCCCCTGGAGTAACTCGAGAACCAAACGTAGATGTTGCGCGTGTTCGGCTTTCGATTTGGAATAGATCAAGACGTCGTCGATGAACACAATGACGAAACGGTCGAGATATGGTTTACACACGCGATTCATCAGATCCATGAAGACTGCTGGTGCGTTTGTTAGACCAAAAGGCATAACAACGAATTCATAATGGCCGTAACGAGTACGAAACGCAGTTTTGGGTATATCCTCCTCTTGAATGCGTAGCTGATGATAACCTGAACGTAGATCAATCTTCGAGAAACACGTAGCGCCTTGTAGTTGATCAAACAAATCGTCGATACGAGGCAAGGGATAACGGTTCTTGATAGTCAACTTATTCAACTCCCGGTAGTCGATGCACATCCTGAACGTCCCATCCTTCTTTTTGACGAAAAGGACTGGTGCGCCCCAAGGAGAGGTGCTCGGGCGAATAAAGCCTTTTTCAAGCAATTCCTGGAGTTGAGTTGAGAGTTCGCGCATTTCGGACGGCGCGAGTCGATAAGGAGCCTTTGCCATAGGGTTGGCTCCAGGAATGAGATCAATACGAAAGTCAATGTCGCGTTTTGGGGGTAGTCCGGGAAGTTCCTCTGGAAAAACATGAGGAAATTCACGAACCACTGGAACGTCTTTTACTTCCTTCTTCTCTTTCTTTTCCTCCTTCGCTACTACGATGTTAGCCAAGAAAGCCCTGTATTCCTTGCGGAGATACTTGCTAGCTTGTAGGCACGACATGAGCTTGAGACTTTTCGAAGTAGTATCACCGTAAACACATAACGAATCTCCGTTTGCGAGCGAAAAACGAATCATCTTATCGAAACATACAACTTCAGCATGATTCTCTCGAAGAAAGTCCATGCCTACTATAACATCGAAGCTTCCGAGTTGCATCGGAATGAGATCAATTGGAAAGATGTGATTGTTGAGCTCGAGAGTACAATCACGGATAACGGAATTGACAGCGACGGTTCTTCCGGTAGCGACTTATACATCGAACTTCGAGGATAATCTAGAGCGCTTACGACTAAGTAGTTTCTCAAATTCGAACGACACAAAGCAATTATCGGCTCCAGTATCAAACAAACATGCAGCATAAATACCATTCACAAGGAACGTACCATTGACCACGTTGTTGTCGGCCTGGGCTTGACGCACGTTGAGGTTGAAAGTTCTGGCTCGTGCAGCCTGTTGCTGCTGTTGCTGTTGTTGCTGCTGCTGTGGCTGTTGCTGCTGTGGTTCTTGTTTCACTACCCTGTTCGGGCACATGTTGGCGAAATGATTCGGGTCGCCACATGAGAAGCAGGCTCTGGCTTTGACTGCGGGTGCCGGAGGAGCTTGTTGACCCTGTGGGGCAGTGAGTAGGGCTTGATTGGCGGGAGCTTGACGAATACGGCAGTTGGCAGTAAAGTGGCCGTAGACATTGCAGTGAGCACAGTAGCGGCATTGAAGAGCAGTCAGGTGATGATAGGTGCAAGTAGGGCAGAGTGGATGCGGCCCAGTGTATGCACGTTTTGCAGGTGGTGCATTGGCCACAGGCGCTGCCACTTGGCGTTGTTGAGCAGGTACGGTTTGAATCGGTGCAGCAGTAATCGCACAATTCTTGTTGGTGGAGCTGTTCTTTCTCTTGTTCTTCTTCTTGCTGCTGGATGACGTGGGTTCAGCAGTTGGTGGAGTAGCAGTAGCTTGATGCAGATGCTTGGAGGTCTTATCCCAGAAACCAGCTTTAACCCTTTTGGCATTGATTTCAGCGGCTAACAAGTAAGTTTCTTCGATCGTGGCAGTCTTAGCCGCTTGCACGAAATCAGCGACGCAATCGGGCAAAGCTCGGATGTATTTCTTGATGGTGATCTCCGGGGTTTTGACTTGATCAGGGCAGATAATGCTGAGCTGCTTGAAGCGAGCAGTAAGACCAGCATTGTCGCCCTCATGTTGGTGTATGTGCCAGAATTCATCTTCAAGCTTTTGACGCTCGTGAGGAGGGCAGAATTCCTCTTGCATGACTTCCTTGAGCTCATCCCACGACAACCCGTAAGCTGCATCATTCCCTCGCTTGTTCCTCTCGGCCGTCCACCAGTCTAAAGCACGGGACTGAAAGACGCCGGTAGCATTCAGAGTTCAAAGGTCATCAGGGCAACCACTTTGTCGCAGAGTAACCTCGATAGAGTCAAACCAGTGGAATAGTGCAGTAGGACCTTCTTCGCCTGTGAATTCTTTCGGCCCACACGACTTGAATTGCTTAAAACTGAAAGGCCTCGCGGTAGCCTTAGGACCTTCAGTCCTCGATTCCTCAGATGACTTGCTGGCATTCTCGTAGACATCACTGACGGCTTTAGCAACACTTTTCGCGATAATGGAAGCAAGGCGTTTGTCCCTCTTTTCCTGACGAGAGAGAGGCGTACGACGGGATCCTGACGATGGTCCAGTAGACATTGTCTGCAACAGACATCGCCACGGAACTCAACACATGTATTCGAATCTCACCTCACACGTCTACTACTACTAAAGCTCAGTAACACGTACCATGTAAACGCATATAGTCACAAAATCACAGAATTACACAAAGTCACATAAACACATAGGGCACATAGTCACAACATTCCTAAACATGTAAGCACAATAGCAAGAAACATACATTCTTTAGTCACTAGAGATATATATAGGAGCATACAGAGCATTCTAAATGCCTCTATTGTCGATTTGTTAACGTTTTGAGATAGAATTGCAGTGCGAGTTGTGTGAAAGCAAGAAGCATTAGATCGAAACCAGTAGTATCTCAAAACATAAAAACACATAAATTTCGTGAAATCAACGAATCAACACATAAAAGCAAACGTAAGAGTGTCTGCGGCTATTAGACTTCGACTAACCAAAGTGATTCGACTATTCACAAGGATCCTGTGTGCACAATTACCTTCAGGACTATGCCTTTGCCTCGATTCTTGGGCATTTGGCGCAATTCCCTTTGGTTAGATTGTGGCTTTGGGATCGTTGGAGTCCATCGAAACCTTGGTGGAGATTTGTATAAAAGCAGGACAAGTGGTCAAGGTTAGGGTTTCACCCCTAGCTTAACTACTTCGTTCCTGTTTTTAGGCAAAATTGAGGAGATTATTCATCAAAATCTGGATTTCACTCCTATTTTGGCATAATTTTCCTCGATTAAATGCAAGCTGATTAGGCAACTTTTGTCGAGAGTTTGCGGTCTTCACACCTATTCTCGACTTTAGTGCCTGTTTAAATTGAGAAATTCGAGTACAGTGATAGTGCAGGATTAACGAGTTGGTCTGTTGGTTCTTAACTATAGTCTAGATCTCTAAGACTTCGACCCGGACTAGGTCGAGTCTTGCCTAATTCCCTATAGTTATGGCGCTCTGATACCAATCTGTCACACCCCAACCGATGGCAGAATCATCGGGGCGTGGCACTGAGCGAAACAGATTGTTCAGTAGTTTCCATAACAACTATCATCACCAATCAATTTAAAATGATACGTCCCATACCGTATCTCAAATAGTCAAACAAGTTATTACAGATAACATCAAAACAAATATTCTGTTCCGACAACTCAGATTTCAAAATAAAGTAGTCGTTCAACTACTTCTGGCAGTTGTTTATCTGCTTCTAGAGCCTCCTGAAACATTATCTACAGACAACTATTTGTTGGGCTCTAAAGCGTTATTCTAGCTTCACTTTCCTACCACATGTACGTCCTAAGCACCTGTCACATACGTTAAAATAAAGTCAATACATAAAATGTAAAGGTGAGCATACAAGTTTGATAATAGTATATAGAGTTCGAATTCGTTTACGCATAACCAGCACGTACACATAGTGAAATGAAGCACGTTAGTTATCGACACAGATCCATCGATACCAATGACTGCGGGTTGACTGCCTGAGGCAGTTCGCAATACATGATTACCACCGTAATCCATGCAAGTAATAATCCTTAACAACCCCCGCGAACGGGTGCTGAGTCCAAACTATAGTACTATCGTTGCTAAGGCAGGTAGACAGCATTCCATGTGTAAACATAACAAACAAGCATTCATAAGCCACGTATAACATGCATTAATGGTTAGCGTTAAAATAGCTTGAGTAGTGTGATATTTGTAGTTTGAATATTCGTAACGTATGTAACACCCAAAAGTGCTAAAAGCAAAAAGGGTTCGAGTATACTCACAGCGATTGAATGGATTGAAGGGAGCGCTTAGCGAGTAGAGTTAGCCTGAATAGATTCGGTAGCATAATGATAAGTTAACGTTTCACGCGTTAAAAGGGTACGTAGGTCGGATAGAGGTTCGACCGGGTGATAATCCGGTCGGACAGTAATCCGTGCGGATAACACTCCGGTCGGATGGTCATTCGGTCGGATAGAGAATCCGGTCGGATGACTATTCGAGTGGATTGTTTCTTCCTATAAGAAGGATGTGTTTGTGTATGATGGCTTGTATGCACTCTGAAGTTTTCATTGTAGTATTTTGAAAGTACTAAAGTATCTCTATCCTTCAAGCCGATCGATCGGATGGCTATTCGCACGGATGGGAATTCGTGCGGATGGTCATTCGATCGGATAGCAACATGGTTGAGATTTCCTTAGCAGAGTGTCATACGATCGGATAGTAATTCGATCGAATGGATTGTCATTCGATCGGATGGCAGCTTTGTCATGAATCATGTTGAAAATTGTTTAAGTCTTAGTATCTCATGATTCGAAGAGTAATTCAATCAAATGGTCGTTCGATCGGATTACTTCCCGTTCAATACTCAGACCTGGGTTATAGGTGGGACCCAAGTGTCATCCGTTCGGATGGCAATCCGGGCGGATGACCTATCCGAGCGGATAGCAATCCGTTCGGACGGTACTCCGTTCCGATTGCCCCGTCTGTCCTACACTTGGTTAAGTTGATGGTTTGTCGTTATGTCGAGTCACTTTGATAACGCGTTAGACAATAGAACCTCCGTCTTGACCCAGACAACTAAACTAACCAGGAATCACCCTAGTTCAGTCTATTCATCGGTTCAACCGGTTGTCTCTGTCTAACCCGAGATCGTCGGTCTCGTTAGCAGAATCTAGATCCCAACCAATACGACACTAAGAATGAGTAGAAGACTAGATTGGAGCCTGATTCTACCGGTTTTGAGTGTTTTAAGTGTAAAAGTATGAGAAAGCTTGTGTCTATTTCTTCCAACTCTTTTATACTTTGAAAATGTTGAGATTCTTGTGAAATTCATGGTGAAATCGTTGAGTAATCGTTGTGAAATCGTTCAGATCTGAGTGTTCTTCATGGGATGATGTCAGACTTGAAGTTCATCCGAACTTCATGATGACATCACCCTAGAACACCTCGAATCTTGAGATTTCACGGTCAAAAGTTAAGATTTGAAAGATGAAAAGATATGGAAGTGTGTGTAGATCATAGAAGTACAAGATTTAGGATGAAAACTTACCGGAATCGAGTGAAATCGGAGGAAAAAGGTGAGAAAGTGTGCTGGTCGGATGAAGGTTGCCAAAAGTGGAAAGGAATGACAATGACACGGGTATTTATAGGATGCCAGAAGAGGAAAGGGTTATCCGGTCGGATAACACTTCTGGTCGGATGAGACTGATCCGGTCGGATGGCGATGGCGCTGTCCGGTCGGATGGTATATGGCTGGCAGCATGGTGCTATCCGGTCGGATGGCTATCCGGTCGGATGGCACCTGCTTCGGTTGTTTGATGCGGCGATTCATGCCGATTCGATTCCAATTGCGAGCGGTTCGATGCGATAGGGTTTCCTAGTCAAATTACTTTCAGTCCCAACTACTAGTTCACACCTTCCGATTTGGGTTCGAGTTCGTGTTTGATTTGTTTACATTCGAGTTAGTCTTCGAGTTCGATTGAGTTCGCTTGAATACCACATCATAACATAACATAAACATGCACAGTTAACACGTAAGGCACACGCACACGTATAAACCGTAACTAAAATACATAGTTCGAGTTTCGGGTTCGATGTCGATTCGATTAGCATAGCTTGATTACTAGTTGGTTAACTTTATCGCATTGTTACTTCCTATCATTCACAGTCGCAGGTCGATTGAAATATGGCTAGCATGAGTCGATTATTGCAATGTACGACATTTACTCCACATAATATAATTAACATAAAAACATTTCTACGAGTCAAGTCGCGCGGAATCGGTCGTTGACTTTGACTTTGGCTTTGACTTTCACTCGTGAAACACGGGGTGTTACATCCGAGCTCTGATACCAATTGTTAGGATCTGAGTTTGGATTGATTGTGATTTGTGTTTGAATTAAGATGAACAATGAAAGAGTAGTGCAACGGAATTTAAATGGAAATAAACTTTTCACAATCAAACAGGAGAATTGCTTTCAACACACATTTTCAACAATGAACTGAATGCTTAAATTTATTTCAAGATTCAATTACACTTGCATGTATGCAACAAACTCCCCCTCAGCCTGAGCTGAGTGATTTGTTCGTACAGGAAGAAGATGGTGAAGAGCTAATAGAACAGTACAGAGCACTGTTCTATTTATAGGCACGAGCAAACCACTGAGCATCTTTGCTGACATCATCATGAAAGTGACATCTAACCTCCTAACAAACTCTAACATCTGATCTATACAACTACTGCTGTGCTAACAACTGTTATACATTACATTTCATAAAGTAAACTAAACTACTGCTGCATCCTTCCGCTGATGTGAACCCAGCAGCACTTGATATATCCAGCAGAGCTTGACTCATAGCAGTAGATTGAACAGCAGAGCTTAAGTCTTCCATCAGTCTCTGACTTGGGCAGCAGTTATAGGTCAGCAGTTTGTAATGATCAGTGGATTGGAGGTCAGCAGATGTTAAGATCACTTTCAAGGGGAGAGACTTGTATACAACATCTGCTTATTCTGGATCCACTGTCTTGATCCAATTTTGGCTTTAATTATCTGTTCCTATGATAGGGTTCAATCCCAACATCACATCCACTTTTGTTTTGACTAAGTGTGGACAACATCATTTTACTAATTAATTGAAACCATCAGTTCATATGTACCATCTTCTTCCAAACCGTCTGGTTTATTTTGTATTTATATACATTTTTACAAGGTCGCCTTCATTACAATCCATTTCTTCACACAAACCTATTCATATTTTGTGTCGATGAGAGTGACACACCCCACACCACCCACTGCATTAAACATGCTTGACTTGAACACCCAACCACCTGTCGGTGATGTAGGCTGCAGAACCGCATTCAAGATCCGATGGTGGTTTCAAGATCCGGCGGTGGTCAACAAATCCGATGTTGAAGACGATGTTTCAGATGTTTGAAGATGATCCAAAAGATGTTTTGATGTTGAACATGATGTTCCAGATCTAAAAGATCCTCCAGATCCATAAGTATGTTTGTGTTTTTGTAGATCTTCACTTTTTTGTGTTTTGTAGATCTCCAACTTTTTTGTAATTTTCATATTTGCATTTTTTTGTGTTCCAGATCAAAAAGGTCCTCCAGATTTGCAATTTGCAATTTGCAATTTTCAGATTTGCAACTTTTTTTTTTAAGAAAATGAATGTTATTAAGTTCTTGTTTTCTGGATATGTTGTTTTTTTTATTACTGATTTATGATTGAATCTAAAAAATCTATTTGTTGTTGGATTCTTGTTAATGAAGTTATATTTTTTATATACATTTTGTAACATTGCTACTTACACTACTTATGTTGGATTATTGTTAATGAAATTTATTTTTTGATGTAACAATTCTCATAAAAATTCTTTTGCATCTTAGTTACGAAATGTAACAATCAAAGAAAAAATGCATGTTACATTTTTTCGTGTTTCATAAATTATGCACGTTACTGAAAATAAAGTGCATTTTTACACTTTTTTAGATTATTGTAAAAATAAGGTGAGTTGTTACATTTTTTTGTGTTAGAAATGTAACAATCAAAGGAAAAATGTATATTACATTTTTTTGTGTTGCATTTTTTATGTAACACTATGTAACCGGTTGTTAGAAATGTAACAATCGAAGAAAAAATGCATGTTACATTTTTTCGTGTTACATAAATATATAGTATCCATTACAGAAAAGAAAGCGCATTGTTACACTTTTTTAGATTATTGTAAAAATAAGATGGGTTGTTACATTTTTTCAAGATTATTGTAAAAATAAAATGACTGTTACAGAAACAAAGTGTGTTGTTACATTTTTTTTGTTACAAAAAAGTGGTTGTTACACATGTGACGTAAAATTGATCATGTAAAAATTATATGTTACGTTTTTATGTAACAATTTTTTAATGTCAAGGTTTGAATCGCTGGATGAAGGATTTTATTACTGTTTTCATATGTTAGCTCGCCTTTTTGTAGATGAGTGAAATGTGAACTGGATTTGATTTTTGTATTTTTGTGTGGTGTTTGAATGATGGGATGAAGAGAGAGAGAGAGAGAGAAAGAGAGAGATAGATTGTTAAAAAAATGAAGATGTAATAATGCATACTAGTGATATGATGCATCTGATGCATCATACGAAGAGAACAGACAACAGTTCCATTCTTCCAAAAAGAAAATTGTTACACTTTATTCTCATTATACCCTTATGTGTACTATTAGTGATTAGAATATTAAAAAGTAATATAGATTACACTAAAACACATCACAACCATCCATTTTTTTTAATCAATGGTAGATCTAGAGTTTTCTAGCTTTTCTTAACTCAAGAGGGTTTTCGATTTATCCTCACCCTATATATATATATATATATATATAGGGTGAGGATCCTAAGAGAAGTCCACTCTATTTGAGAAACTTGAGAAGCAATCTGAACCATACATTTTCCCTAAGCAAAAAATGCAAAAAAAAAAGGTTAAAAAATGCAATTTTTTTTTTTGGAAAAATCGGAGGTTTTTCTTTAAAGTTTTTTTTAAAAAAAAATTAGGGGTTTATACACATGTGTATATTGTTAATCTTTTAGAGTAAATTGCCATTATAGTGCCTGAGTTTTTATCCAAATTATCATTTTAGTCCAAATAGTTTTTTTCTCCTCTGGTTCCCTGATTTTTCCTTTTTCTTGCCATTTTGATCACATTACCCAACTTAGTCTAAAAACCAGGTTATAATCAGGGGTATTTTGCCACTAAATTATTATGAGGTTTATAAATTATGTTGTAAATACCCATGGTTATCACTACACAATAGTTATGCCAAAATTACCCCTGATTATAACCAGATTTTTAGACTAAGTTAGCAATGTGATCAAAATGATAAGAAAATGGAAACGTCAGGGACCCAGAGGAGAAAAAAAAAACTATTTGGATTAAAATGACAATTTGGACCAAACCTCAAGGACTAAAATGGCAATTTACTCAATCTTTTAACTATACGTATGTGTATATTATCAATTATACATATATGTATATACATGTTTAAAATTGAATTATAAACCCTAAAGCTAAACCCTAATGATAAACCCTAAAGCTAAACCCTAAAGCTAAACTCTAAAGCTAAACCCTAATGCAAACCCAAAAGCTAAAGCTAAACTCAAAAGCTAAAGCTAAACCTTAATCCTAAACCCAAAAGCTAAACCATAATGCTAAACCCTAAATACTAATGCTAAACCGTAAAAATAAACCCTAAATACTAATGCTAAACCTTAAACCCTAATGCTAAACCCTAAATACTAATGCTAAACCATAAATAACACTTATTTTTCAATTTTAAACATGTATATAGATATATCAATAATTGACAATATACACATATATATAGTTAAAAGATTAACAATATACACATTTGTATAAATCACTAATTTTTTTTCAAAAAAAAAAACCTTAAATAAAAAGCTCTGATTTTTCAAAAAAAAAAAAAGAAATTTGTATTTTTTATATTATTTTTTGCATTTTTTTGCTTAGGGAAAATGTGTGGTCCAGAATGATTCTCAAGTTTCTCAATTAGCCTACTACTATATACATGATCCTTATCCTATATATATATATAGGTAGGGCTGTAAACGAACCAAACGAACACGAACAAGACCTTGTTCGTGTTCGTTTGTTTAAAAATATATCTGTTTGCGAACCGTTCACGAACACTTATCGAACGAGATTTTATGTTTGTGTTCGTTTGTTAAAGAAATGAACTTGTTCGTGTTCGTTTGTGTTTGTTTGTTAATTTTAGGCAATAAACGTTGACGAACACAAATGAGCACAAACTAATGTTAATGAACACAAATGGAAACAAACAAACACAAACAATCGTTTATGAACAGAATATATAATATACTGACACTTATTAGATATTTAATTTGTCAGAATTTTGATACATTAACCTATATATTAAAACTAAAACCTTATGAATAGTGTTTTGATCCAAATGGCATATCCCCATTTGCTCTCTTTCCCCTTCTGCCCCATTTTTTCTTATTTTATATATAGGAATATTGGTGTTTTTAATTGATCAAGTCTTGGTTCATTGCTTCTAAATGTACAAGGCTTCCACGCCAAGGTACCTCAAAACATACAACAAGAAATATCTATATTAAATTTGTGCGGATTATGTAAGCATAAGCAATGTTATGCTCCACACACGTACGTGTCTAGAAATAATAATAATAAAAACACTAATGAACTATCGAACACAAGCGAACACGTTACCGAACGTTCACGAACATAAACGAACGAACGCGACCTCTGTTCATGTTTGTTCATTTAACTAAACGAACAAAATTTCTTGTTCGTGTTCGTTTGTTTAATAAACGAACGAACACAAACGAACTTCCCGCCGAACGGTTCACGAACTGTTCGCCGAACGTTTGGTTTGTTTACAGCCCTATATAATATAGGGTAAAGTTCATTTGAGAACCACCTTATTGTGAGAACCATGAGAACCAATGTGAATGCACAAAAAAAAAACCTAAAAAAACCTAACCCCCCACCCCCCTCGAAAAAAAACTAACCCCCCCCCCCCCACCCACCCACCCACACAAGCTAAAATGCTAAAAACTAACCCCCAAAAAACTAAAAAAAAATCTAAAAACACACACACAACAAAAATTATTTTTTTTAATATTTTTTAGCCAAAAATCTGTACTTTTAGTAGCAAAAAAAAATTCTTTTTCTTTAACGAAAATTAGCGATTTTTCTCAAAAAAATATTAAATTTTTTTTTTGTGTGTTTAGCTATTTTTAGGTATTTTTAGTTGTGTTCAGATTGGTTCTCGCAATAAAGAGTGGTTCCTAACGGATTCTTATCATATATATATATAGGGTAGGGATCCTAAGAGAAGTCCACCCTATTTGAGAAACTTGAGAAGCATTATGTGTCACACCCCAACCGATGGCGGAAACATCGGGGCGTGGCACTGAGCGAAACAGATTGTCCAGAAGTTTCCATAACAATTATCATTACCGATCAATTTAAAATAACAAGTCCCATACCATGTCTCAAAAGGTAAACAAATTATTACAGACAAAATCTAGGCAAATAGTTCTATTCCGACAACTCAGATTTTTCAAATAGCCCAATTGTTTATCTGCTTCTAGAGACCCTTGATTTCATTTGTACAGACAACTATTAGTTGGCCTCTAGAGCCTTATTCTAGCCTCGCTTTCCTAGCAGATAAGCATCCTAAACACCTGTCACATACGTTAAAATAAAGTCAATACACATAGTATAAAGGCGAGTATACAAGTTTGATAATAGCATATAGAGTTAGAAATAGTTTACGCATAACCAGCACGTACACAGAGGAAAACGAATCATGTTAGTTATCGACATGAACCTATCGATACCAATGACTGCGGGTTGACTGCCCGAGGCAGTTCGTAATACATGATCACCACTGTAATCCATGCAAATAATTGTCCTTAACAACCCCCGCATGAACGGGTGCTGAGTCCAAACTATAGTACTATCGTCGTTAAGGCAGGTAGACAGCATTCCATGTGTAAACATAACAAACAAGCATTCATTAAGTCACGTATAACATGCGGAACGGTTAACGTTTAAAGTATTGCGTAGTGTGTTCGATTGTGATTTTGTATAAGTAACGTATGTAACACCCAAAAGTGCGTAAAGCAAAAAGGGATCGAGTATACTCACAGCGGTTGATGGATTGAAGGGAGCGCTAGGAGTAGGGTTAGCCTGTATGGTTCGATAGCATAACGATAAGTAACGCGTAAAATGGAAACGAGTGTCGATGGGTCGGTCAGCTGGTCGATCGGATGGTAGTCCGATCGGTCGGCTGGCCGTGCGGGTGATAATCCGTTCGGAAGGCTGGCTGGTCGGTTGGCCGTTCGAGTAGATTGTTTCTTCCTTTGGGAAGGATGTGTTTATGTATGATGGTTTGACTTTTGAAGTTTTTGTTGTAGCATTTGAAAATATTGAAGTATCTCTACCCTTTCAGGTCGGTCGATCGGACGGTCGTTCGATCGGCCGGCAACCCGTTCGGCTGGGTATTTCAGCGAGAACAAGTTCTCAGCAGGATGTCACTCGATCGGACAGCAATTCGATCGGGTGGCATTCCTAGTGCATTGAACATGTTGAAAATCATTTAAGTATTAAAGTCAAGTATCTCATGATCCGAAGAGTAATCCGATCGGATGGTAGTCCGATCGGATAGCAGTTCGTTCAATACTCAAACTTCAGATAATTTGGTTAAGTGTGGGACCCAAGTGCTAGCCGTTTGGCTGACCGGTCGTTCGGCTGACTGTCCGTTCGGCTGGCTGTCCGTTCGGACAGCAGTCCGATCGGACAGCACCTCGTCCTGGTCGTCCTGTTCGTCTCACACTTGGTTGTTTTGATTGTTTGTCGTTTTATCGAGGTATTTTGATAACGAGTCAAACAACAGGAACCTTGTCATTACTTGATTCTCCTGATCGGACAGGAATCACCCAAATCCGATTAGTGAATGGTTCGGGACGGTGTTTCACGTTTAACCCAAAATCAGTGAACCTTGTGGATAGAATCCGGATCTTGAGCTAACTCTCCACAGATCGGGTAGTAAGTCGGTACATGCTCCGATTCTAACGGTTTTGAGTGCATTGAGTGTAAAAGAGTTGAAAGAAAGTTAGAAAACCGTCTTTCAATCCTTTTCCTTGTGAATATGTTTAGATCCATGAAGGATCTTTGTTAATTTATGTGGAAATCGGTTAGATCCAAGTTATTCTTGGTGAATTGAGGTCAAAACATGAAGTTCTTTAAGAACACATGATGACGTCATCCTAGAACACCTTGAGTCTTGATGATTTCACAGTTAAAAGTTAAGATTTAAAAGATAGAAATGTGTAGGAGGGCGTGTAGATCAAGAAAGTACAAGATTTAGGATGAGATCTTACCGGAATCGAGAGAAATCTGAGAAAAGGTGAAGAGAGCGTGCTGTGCGGTCAGAGAGTTTCCAAAAGTAAAAAGAATGATAGTGACAGGGGTATTTATAGAGTTCCAAAAGAGGAAAGGGCTGGCCGATCGGCCAGGCAGCTCGATCGGTCAGCCTGTCCGATCGGACGGCAGTCCGGCCGGACGGCTGGTCGATCGGCTGATAGCCTGATTGATCGGTCTCCTGGTTCGAGTGTTCGGTGCGATGATTTTTGATATTTCGATTTCGATTGCGAGTGATGCGAATGCGATAGAGTTTCCTATTCAAATTACTTTTAATCCCAATCACTCATATCTCGCGCTGTCTCTTCTCCACTAATTATCATAATTTGATTTCGATTGAGTTCGATTGCGTTTCGATTGCGATTCGATTGATTTCCACACATAACAACATGCATAAGTAACACGTAAGGCACACACACACGTATAACAGTAACCAATATGCGTATTTCGAGTTGCGAGCGCGATTGCGATAAGCGATAAAGCGACTAACTATGCGAAAATTAGCGATAAACATCAATAAATAGCGAATAAACTTCGATTATTAGCAGATACTCCACATAGTACAACTAACGTTAAACGATAAATTAGACTACTTTAAGTCAAAGAAGTCAAAACAGGAATTGAGCAAGGATAGACAGATTGCAATTAGCGATCTTTTCTTCCTTTGACTTCAATCTTGACTTTGACTTTGACTTTCGAAACACTGGGGTGTTACATTCTGGACCACACATTTCCCTAAGCTTTTCGTAATATACACATATGTATAGTTTAAAATTGACTATGTACATATATGTATATTGTCAAATCTTGAATTATACACATATGTATATAGTCAATTTTAAACTATACATATGTGTATATTACAAAAAGCTTAGGAAAAATGTGTAGTCCAGAATGCTTCTCAAGTTTCTCAATTAGCCTAGTGCTTCTCATACGATCCTAACCATATATATATATATATATATATATTCATATATATATATATGGCTCGGTTCAAATGAGAACCACAATGAGTCTGACATTCCTGCTTCCTCAGTGTTTGAAAATTAACCAATTCTTTAAAGCGATGATTAGCACTAAATCATACGTGAACTTAGAAGTCTAGACTGAGTTTACATTTTAGTCACGAGGGACCTCGTTTGGGCTGCATTGCTCCAGCCCAACCCACTACCGGAAGCTAGAAGCCTCTTTTAGTATGTATATATTATTATACATATTAAATCTAAGTGTTCATGAATAGTAAAATTATATTTAAATATTATTATTACATTATAACATTTTTTAATATTTTATTATATAATGTCATACTATGTATAAACGCTTAATATATTAATTTAAGTGGAGATAAATGATAACATATAGTTTTTTTTTTTTTTTTTTTTAAGATTTTATTGTTATAATTATTTTCAAACACGTTTTATTCTTTCTTAAAATTTTTAAGATACAATGTTTTATAAAGTAACGCTTATTTTTGTTATTCTAATAATATATTGTAATGCTTTATAAAACTCTGAAAGTACCGTTGCCACATGTTTATTTTATCTGCGTTACGATAAAGCTTTGTTAAAAAATTGAATGAGTCAATTATAATTGATTTTTTTTGTTCGAACAACTACGGTAGCGGTATAGAGTATCTTTTTTATATTACAAGACATAAGCTACAACGAGTGTCACTGACGAACAAAATTGATATCGTCCGAATAACATCAGTACCACGTCGATTTCAACTGAACATCGGTACCAGTATTTGTACTTTTGAAACCTTTGTCAATATTCATTTTTAAAGTTTTTGATCGATGTAAAATATGTGTCGCTTTTAGAGTATATCATGAGTTTTTTTTGAGTTTATCTTTCGATCGCTATGCAAAGTGCCAGTTACGATCCTGATACCTTAAGAATTGAACCAATACCGAATTCCCGCCGCAATGCACGGGGGAAATCCACTAGTTTATTTTAAACTCAGAATGTTAGATTTTAATTATTAAACCTGAATAGTTTCTAATTTTAACTTCTAGTTTTATATTTTGTTTTCTTAACATGATATTTTAGTCAAACAAACTTTTCTACATAGAGAGGTTCTAATAATGTTCTTAAGTAGAATTTGTATATACTATCTTCAAACTATATAAATAATATTTGCGTTGAATTTCAAGTATATTCTGTATTTGATCATATTTCCGTTAGCCAGATTTGTGAAATATTTTGATTTGTCATATTGTTCACCATACGTATACTCGTTCTATTAAGAAAGTTCTCTTTTTTTTTTTAAATGATTCAAACTAAACAATATAATAAAAAAAACAAATCAGAATAAAATCATACAATCATGTATTTTGTTACATAGAGTATCGATTTACTTTATTATTTATTCCGAATATGTAACATCTTTTAACACGGCTTCAGAACTTTCAACACGGCTTAAGATCCTTCAACATAGTGTAAATATAAACGAATAATTAAAAATATAAACGAATAATTAAAAAAATCTAAATTAAATGTGAGAACTTGAAAATCTCAATTAAAAAAATCTGAAAGTTTTAACTTGAAAATAAAAAATTACTAGGTTAGAACCATGTGTATTACACGTGTTAAATAAATGTAATTTTTATACTAAATAATAAAAATATAACTTTAATAACCTCGTGTATTGTACGAGTTAAATATGTGTATTACACGGGTACAATACACGAGTTTTTTAAAGATATTACTTTTTTACAATACACGAGTTTTTTAAAAATATTACATTTTTATTATTTAGTATACAAAATTACATTTATTTAACCCGTGTAATACACATAGTTTTAAAGGTATAATTTTTTAATCATTTGGTATATACAATTACATTTATTCAACTCGTACAATACACGAGATTCTTAAATACATAACTTTTTTATCACTTAATATATAAAATTACATTTATTCAACTCGTACAATACATGAGGTTTTTAAAGTTGTATTTTTTATTATTTAGTATAAAAATTACATTTATTTAACCCGTGTATCACAAGGGGTTCTAACCTAGTAATTTTTTATTTTCAAGTTAAATATTTTTTTATTTTCAAGTTAAAACTTTCAGATTTTTTAATTGAGATTTTCAAGTTCTCACATTTAATTGAGTTTTTTTTCAATTATTCGTTTATATTTAAACTATGTTGAAGGATCTCAAGCCGTGTTGAAAGTTTTCAAGCCATGTTGAAAGATCTTAAGCCATGCCAAGCTGCTACACTAAAAGATCTCGAGCCGTGTTGAAAAGGCTTAAGCCATCTTGAAAGATCTCAAGCCGTGTTGAAAAGGCTTAAGCCATGTTGAAAGATCTCAAATGGACACGTGGCAATCATCGATTGGTTGAACTGAAAGGATTTTTTTAAGCCGTTTCAGCTTTCTTGAAATAACTCGTTGAGAGGTTTCCAATGTCTGTTTCTGAAAAGGTGACCAATCTTTGGCTAATATCATGATTTTCCCATAATTTCCAATACATAGAAATGAAAGTGCATTTGGACGGCGGGAATAGTTCTAATTGGTGGTTGGCCGAAAGTGGCCGCCACTTTGGTGTTTTTTTTTCCTTTTTTTTATATAATAGTTATTTATAGGTTATGTCAAATTACAATTTTATCCCAAATGTAAAATTACGATTTTGCCTCCGGTTCAAAACAAATTTTTGCTTTTGCCCCTGCTTAAATTTACGATTTTGCCCTCAGTTAAAAAATACAATTTTGCCCCAAATTCAAAATAAAGTTATAGGTTTGCCCTCAGCTAGAGTCCTGCCAAATTACGATTTGGTTCTCAGTTTAAAATTACGATTTTGTCATCAGCTAAAAATTACGATTTTGTCCGCAGTTAGAATATTACAATTTTTCCCCCAATTTAAAATAAAAAAATGGTTTTGCCCTCAGTTTAAAATATTCATTTACCTCCATTTTAAAATTACGATATAACTTAGCTAAAAATTGCAATCTTGCCATGGTTTTTATTTTATTTATTTTTTGGCAAAATCATGGTAGTGTTTTATTGTAGGATCGTTTTCAGACCCGAACGAGTCGATTAGAAGAGTTTATCTCAACACGAAAGGCGGAAACAGACGTGTAGAGTTCAATTCAGCTAGATTCACACTATAAACTGTTGTATGATTGATTTGATAACGTTTTACAACCTGACAACACTTCGGCAGCACTTCGTTGCACAAACCGGAAAGTTACAAATGAACTAGACATGAGGGTATTTATAGGAAATGACCCTTCCGTTTGAAAGTGGCATGACATGCTTCAAACGGACTGGCACTCCTCAAACAGAATGGGCTCAATCACATCTAAAACCTACCCTATTTCTCGTATAATGTGCCTTGATCTAACAATTCTAATACAAGACTCGATACAAGACGAAGTCGACAGACGCATGCACTAACAAACTCCCACTCGAATGTTGACGAGTTTTCAGTGTCGAGTCTTCAACGTCTTCAGTCTTTATCAGTCTGAACGCTCTCTGAAATATCTCACAGTGTAAGCATCCTCAAATCTTTCTCTTCTCTTTTCATCAACATCAACAGACTCCCCATGAACAATCTCTACTCAGATGTCTTCAGACTCCCCCTTTCGATATGCTGGGATCACAGTCTGGCATGTTGAAATTACAAAGTCTTCAGGTATCGGAACCTGGCTCTCTATCACTTAGAAACCTGCATATCCTCTACCTCACAATAAATTTTCTGATGATAACTTGTAAAAACAATCTCACCAGCTAATGAACCACTTGCAAGAATTATACAATCAAAGAATGATTTTACAATGTTAATCTTTGATGAACCACTTGAAGATATATCATTTTTATTTTCAAAACAACACACTCTCCCAAACCATCTGTTCATCATGTTTAGCACTCGGAATTTTGAAAATTAGCTCTCCAACACCAGTTGTCGAAAATCTTTTTGATTTGTACAAAATTTATGCTAAAACACACTAAAAATATTTTTGGATTTTTGAATAGAATGAAATGCAGTAAAGAAATATTTACAGACAATATTTTTGTGAGTTTGTGTAAGAGGATCATATCAGTTTTTGACAAGTCACAAGTACCGTTGAGCTTAGTTACACATTAAGAATTAAACAATTCACTTAGATTGCCAATATACTGATCCACTTAAATTCTCACAAAAATTTCAACTGATTCAGGATATGAGTTAGGTGTATTAAGGACTTAAACTCATTCATGTGTCCCACCTCTTGAATATACTCCCGTATCCAGATCCCAATATTCAGTCTTACAGGTGAGTATACCTAGATGATATCTGCAAGGGGTTAAATTGCGAGGGCCGTGAGAGCTCAGGTCGATACTCCCGTATACGCAGAGAGATGACGGCTTCGACTTTTGCTGTGTCCCCTTTAGAGGATCTTTTCTTCAACAGCAATGATTATCAATTTTATTGTTTCATCAATTTGCTGAGGGCGAGCTTATATTTCAAAGCATTTGCAGAAAGTATTATACGGGGACTTGGTCAGAATTTCCATTCAGCAGAAGTCCTGGGATAATACCCCAGATATCACTGAGTATAAAGACCTAGTATCTCAGAAAGAGGGACCTTTCAAACGAGATTTCAGGGGTTACCTATATATCCAAGTAGTGTTCCCCACGAAATAAGCAAGTTTGAATTTATGTTTATATCCCGAAAAAGTTTACTAAATGTATGAAAACCTATCGGCATATCATCAGTGAGACTGTTTAACGCTATTTAAACATTACATTTCTTTAGCATCCTGTAACTGTCTACTGATGTACCATCATTTCCTCTTCTTTGACACAAAAACTCATTTTTGATTTTATCATGTTTTTGTCTTTTTCAAATTTTCAAATGTTTTTGGATTTTCTGAAATTTTTACTCCCCCTAAAATGCAAACACATTAACAGAAAGTTGAAAATAAACTGTACACAACTTGACAACCTATATCAAATCGCATCAATTCGCCATCCACTAGGCATAAACAATCAGAACTCCCCCTTACACAAAACTATTTTGTCATTATGATTTCAAAACACTTAAGTTTGTTTTAACCAGAATGATTTTTCCGGAAAATAAGTTTTGTTAATTTTACCACTTTGTAGGTTAGGGGTTTGGTTCATCATATTGTCCATTCAATCACTTGTATGAGGATTACATCAAGTTCAAACTAATGACCTTGAGTAATCACTTTGTCAGAAACAACCTCTTATCACTTATAAGTATATCCAAAACATTTAATCACATGTAGGAATAAATCATCTACACAAAACATTTTACCAATCAATATGCCGATTCCTGCTTCACACTTACCTACCTAGAAGCTCCGGCAATTCACACTTATCCTGTAAAAATTCAACTATTTTTAAGATTCAATCACAAAAACAATTATCAAGAAAGATGCCGATTCTTGATCCACGATTACAAACTTGGGATCTCCGGCAAGTCAGATTGTTTAAGGAAAAAGAATTTCCACCCAAGTCTGACCAACCTTGGGTGTTTTTAGCTCTTTTAGCTCTTGTTCAGTAGGGTTGTAAGTTGCCTTTTTAATTGCATAAAAATCTTTAACCCCTTTTACTTTCCCATCAAGCATTTTCCCAAAAATTTTCTTAACATTTCTATTAAAAACTTTCTCGATATCAAATTCATTCTTCTCAGAGTAAAATTGATCCGAGATCTCAACCTTACCAACTTTCTGTTTAATCTTCTCAAACTTCAGTGATGGAAATTCATCATCATTCACTGAAAATACAGAAATTACCTCTTTTACCTCACCTTGTGGCTCTTGTGGCTTTGTGGAACCAGAATCATCGCCGACTTTCTCTTCAAACTTCTTAACAACCCACACTTGGTTGTTCTTGGCTTTCCTTTTGTAAAAATTCTTTTTAGAACATTCACCAACCTCATAAGTTGAATTTTCAAACATTTTGAATTTTTCGGTTGGTGGTTCAACATCAACAACTATTTCTTTCAGTTTTTCAGAAACTCCCTGTTTAATTTTAGTATTTTTCGGACAGTTCCATGCAATGTGACCAGCTTCATTGCATTTGAAACAGGTTCGAGTCTCTTTTGGATGAAACACTCCAGTTCCATTCATTTTCTTCTCAGCAAGAAACTCCTGGTTTGATTGTCTCCAGAAAGGTTTCTTCTGTTCCTCCTCAGCACTTCCACCTGAAACAAATTCTGTTTTTGTTTTAGAATTTTTCTCATTTTTATAATTTTCTGGTGGAATAAAACCTAATCCTTTCTTTTTGTATCTACCATTATGGTTTGGTTTCTTTTGAAAACCAGAACCAGAATTGTAACCCTTTTTCTTGTTTAATCGTTGTTGTACTCTTGAAGTGTATTTTTTAGGTTTTCCAGTAAGATTTAAATCTTTTATTTCAGAAATCTTAATTTCTGTCATTTTGAAAACCTTTTTGATCATTTCAAATCTAACACTTCTTATTGGAAACTCTTTATCAGAGTATAATTTGTTAGAATCATTCAAAGTATAAACTACTTCGAATGTTTCATCATTCAAATTTGATTTTGATAACAAAAATTCTTTACTGTAAGACCGTTTAACCGACGATTTTGAACTGTTGACTGATGAACTTGACCATCCAGACTCAGATTTTGACTCAGACTCCTCATTAGTATCCAACACCTGATCGACCACCTTTTTGATTAACTCAGACTCATGATCAGTGTCAGACGATGTGAAAGTAACGTCAATGTTTTATGGTAAATCATCAGTTGTATCGGTTTTTAGCTTTATATTAACTGCTTTTTCGACTTGCTCCTCATTTGGTTTTCTGGGAGAATACCCTTCCCAGATTGGAGGCGGACACTTGTTATAGCTAACAGTCGGTTTCTTACCAGTATCCTTCTTCTTTGTCTTTTCATCCTTGAATACTTCGAAACCTGCAACAGTCGGGTAAATTCGATCAATAAGATAATCAGAACTAGAATAACTCTGCAATAATCTTCTGATCCTCTCATTTTCAATTTTCTCCTTCTCCAACTCTTGCTTCAATGTAGCACATTCTTCGATGTAATGATTTATAACTTTTTGCTTCGACATCATCATACCATTCATCATTGTTAAAGCATCTTCTCTCTCAGAATTAGTCTTTTGAAGACCAGTTACTGTTCTGTTCAAAACATCATAAGATTCTTTCACATAGTTGAGATTAAACAATAATTGTTCCTTCGTCTTCTCAAACTCTGCCATCTTCTCATCTTTTGCTGCACATTCCTTGCATGGTTCCAAACACTTCAAGCAAGGCTTGATGACTTCAACAATCTTTTCAACTTCAATAATTTTCTCAACTTCAATCACTTTCTTAGCTTCAGTCACCTTTTTTGCTTCACCCACTGACTTAGTCTCCACAATCTCCTCAACAATACTTTTAACTTCATCATTCTGAACAACACTTTCAGTCTTCATTTCTTGTTGTTCTTTTGCAGCTCGTTTCTCCTTCAGTTTCTCCAAGCGATCTGCAAAATAAAAATGAAAACTTTCAGGAGACAGATGAGTTTTTGCAATATTAATATGTTTTTCTTCCTCATCATCACTACTGTTGTCATCAGTTGGTGACTGATCAAACTCTACACATTTGTCAGAACTAGTATCCAATGAACTAGTATCAGATGGTGTTTGATCAAAAACAATTTCTTTTTCTGAACTTCCATCACTTTGTGAACTTTCATCTACACTCTGTGAGCTTTCATCAGATGCAACTGAAACTTCTTCTGTACTCTTCACAGTTTCACCAATAGACTTCATCCATGTGGTAAACATATCTGGTTCTTTCACAATCTTGGCAATGAAAGCTTTAAAATTCCCATTCTCATCCGCAAACATATCCCAGCTGAAACCTTCAGGTAATTTTTCATCATCATGATTGATTAAGCATGCTTTGTTGTCGGGTGAAATGAATTTTTCCCAGCTGAAACTTTCTTGATTTCCTAAAAATGCTCTCTTTGAATCCTCGATCACTCTTCTACCATGAGCCACTTGTGGTTCTTACTGTTGTTGCTGACCAACCTATTGATATATGGCTTTCCGGTAGTAGTCATCTTTTCTGAACGGATTCTTTTCATCATTTGTCTCTCGGTTCTTGCATTCTCTCTTGAAATGACCTTTCTCCCTGCATCGAAAACAAGTAACTTTAGATTTATCAAAACCCAAAGTAGAAACGTGTGCATCAAGAAAGTCATTTCTTCCAGTAATCAGCTTGAACTTTTCAGCTCTTCTCATAACACTAGCTAGACACCATTTGATGTCCATTAGTTCCATTTCTTCAGCGTCTATCTGATCGTAATCCTCCTTTGTGAGCATAGGATTCCCGATCCGTCCTGCGACCAAACCTTCATAAGAGAGTAGTACAGAACCAAGCAATGCCATGTGATCTTTCGCAATCTCTTCAGAAAAACTTTGACCATCTGGAAGATTCAAGGCAATATTTCATTGTATCACATAACCACTTCCACTTTTCGTACTTTGAGAACTAAAACTTGAAGTTGGGCTTTTTGGATTAACACTCGGATATGAAGAAAAACCACTGCTGCTTTTAGGACTTTGATCAACCTTTTCTGTAGAATCTCCAGCACTAAATACAGTTTGTATTTTCGGGCTTCTTTCAACTTCTGGAACACTGCCTTTGTAATACATCTTTACATCCTGTTGACCACTTGGACTGTTCATCCTCACGGTCTTTTGTTGTTCCAGATCTTGACTTTCTATCTTCTCAATAAACTGAGAAATCGTCAACCCATCATAAACCCCAGTATTCTTCAGAATCATCAAATATGTTCTCCACTCTTTTTGCGGTAAAGCGTCAGCTAATTTGTCTACCCATTCTTCACGATCTTTGGTAATGCTCAACATCGACATTGATCGCACTAAGTGACAATAACGTTCAATTAGCTTCTTTGTATCTTCACCCGGTAGACTGCTGAATAGATCAAACTCTTTCTTGAGCAACGCCTTCTTGCTCTTTATCATATTCTCACTACCCTCAAACTTGACTTTAAGAGCATCCCAGATTGACTTTGAGGTCTTATCATGTTGAAGCAAGATAAAGATGTCTTCTTTGATTGCTTGCTGAAGCAGACTGATCATCATTTTTTCAGCTCTATACATTTCTCGTTCTTTGTCATTAAATTCACATATTTCTTTTTCAACTTGTAGTTCAGTACGTGGTAACACATATTTCTTCAAAATACACTCCCAAGATCTTAGATGGTTAGCTTGAACCCAGTTTTCAAATCTATCTTTCCATCTGTAATACTCCTCAATGCTCATTAGCTTCGGGGGTTTTTGAGTCGTTCCGGTTTCATTTTCCAGATTCATGTTTTGAGCAATGGAAGCCGGAGTATTTGAGGATGTTGCGAATGTGTTATAGAACTCGTCACTCATGATTCGATATCGAAGAATTTCTCAAACAAGCTTTCAAACGAACTGGTTTACCTCGTAAAACACCTGTATCACCTGACAACACACAGACAAAAACACAATCAGTTTAACCACTTATCAATTAACTGAAACAAAATGGTACTCAAACTGATGAATATTCAGTGCGGACTGAAGATTGACAAACTGTGCGGACTGCTATGGCCCGGATCAATTTCAAACGACCTGACTCACTACGTGTGAACTGATGGACTTTCAAACGACTGGATGAACCTTTGAATGATCAAACCATGAGACTTGGACCTTTGACACACTGATTTATTGGGCTTTGACACACAATACAAATCTCTATCACGTGCAAACTGACAAACCTTGATATTACTCTGATTGGGCCGACAAACTTGATCTAATTGGACCTTTAAATTTAGTGGCCGACACTTTTGATTATCAAGTCAATTTAATCTTTTATCACTTCACATACAATCCATTGTGATATATGGTCGACAATCAACAGTCACAAATCAATCTCATTGGCCCGATTAATTCTTGAGTTCACATGGATCGATGAAATGTAACTTGTGCCAACAACATCACATGTGCAACCATCATAAACCGACAACACCAATTTCAAAACAATCTAATTTGACCTCAACTATAATGGCTGACACTATATTTCGAGACTCTGCAAAAACAATTCACGTGACTGATACACTTTTCAAACCTTTAGTTTTAATTTGACAGAATATATTGAACCAAGAAATATCACATGCAGCCGATTTTAATTCAAATGAAATGATGACAATTTATCAGATCAAGACATGTATCACATGAACTTCTGAACCACTTTCAAACGGAAATCATGTTTCAAACGGTACTCTCAAACGGAATAGTCAATTTTCAAACGGAAGTCATGTTTCAAACGGTACTCTCAAACGGAATAGTCATTTTTCAAACGGAAGTCATGTTTCAAACGGTACCCTTCAAACGGAATACATTCTTCAAACGGGATGACCCATGATTTTCAAACGATATGTCAATTTCAAACGGAATGTTACTGTTTCGTTTAAACGGAAGCCAATTTTTAGTCCATTTTTACCACTTTTACTTCGAATTTTGAACTGATATTCTCAAGGGTTTGTTAAAACACAATTACGCTCACATTGTGAAAGTTTTAGCCGATTTTAACCGTGAAAAATTGTTTAATTTTGAAAGAAGGTGTAGAAAATCAGAATTTCAAGCTGAATATGGCAAGAACTCTTCCTCCTGAGCTCTGATACCACTTGTAGGATCGTTTTCAGACCCGAACGAGTCGATCAGAAGAGTTTATCTCAACACGAAAGGCGGAAACAGATGTGTAGAGTTCAATTCAGCTAGATTCACACTATAAACTGTTGTATGATTGATTTGATAACGTTTTACAACCTGACAACACTTCGGCAGCACTTCGTTGCACAAACCGGAAAGTTACAAATGAACTAGACATGAGGGTATTTATAGGAAATGACCCTTCCGTTTGAAAGTGGCATGACATGCTTCAAACGGACTGGGACTCCTCAAACGGACTGGCACTCCTCAAACGGACTGGCACTCTTCAAACGGAATGGGCTCAATCACATCTAAAACCTACCCTATTTCTCGTATAATGTGCCCTGATCTAACAATTCTAATACAAGACTCGATACAAGGCGAAGTCGACAGACGCATGCACTAACATTTATTTTACTTGGTTGACTCAATTTTGTTTTTATTCATGCCAAAGAGCTGCCTACACTCGCTAATTGGTCCTGACAAATTATTGTTTTGCCCCCAACTCTAAATTACACGTTTGTCATCGGTTTAGTTTTTTTTTATCATAACTATGGTACTGTTTTTCTTTAATTGGTTAACTTGATGTATCTTTTTTGATATCGTGTTATAAGTAGCATGTATAACTAACCGACATAAAGGCGTACATGTTATTAAACTAAGAAATACTCGGTTTAGCGCCCCGCAACGCGGACGGCGCATAACTCTAGTTTAATGCTATGTATTGGTTGCTTCAGAAAAAAAAACACTGTAGATTTAATCTAATCGATGGTCTAGTCAAAATCACCGGTCAGACTCATGTTCCTTCAACAAACTTTTCTCTTTTTTATTTGGGTCGTATTATTGGCACAACTTGGGGCTTAAATCGACACCCTCAATATGCATCGCATAGGCCTATACGATGCGTATTGAGGTGGGTTCAAACTTCTATGCCTGCCAAAGGCTGCCATTGTACCCCACCAAAAAGTAATACGCATCGTATAGGCCTATACGATGCGTATTGAGGGTGTCGATTTAATTTTTTTAATTTTTGCAGGGTAGCTTCTTGTCACGCGGTAGCAGCTTTCCGTCGTGCGAACGAAGAAGCAGCACTTTGGACATTTGTTGGTCTTCAAACATCTAGGAAACATTATTTGAAGGCGGTCTCTTTGCTTCGTCCACTAGAACTATTTGTGTATGCATTCTTAGGGTTTTTATTATTTGATCAATGGAAGTTGAAATCGGCTTTGTATTTAGCACACGAAAGTATTGATGTGATGATTCGAAACATTCCGAATAACTAGCAGAACCTGACACTTCTTATGTGATGATTCGAAACATTCCGAATAACTAGCAGGACCCGACACGTCTTCTGTGCTGATTCGAAACATTCTGAATAACTAGCAGTACCCGACAATCACGAGTTGTTGATCTTTGGGTGGTGATTTACTCCCGAACAAACCATGCCCACCTTGACCAGTATAGATAAGCGTATCCCTCGATCCACTTACATTCGAATAACGCTGAGAATCCACAATGCTTATGGCCAGATTCTTCCCTTCAATCTTGGCAAAATCAATGCCTGCTTGTTTCAGTTATTTCTGTTGACCCACAGAACCCGTATAGGTCTATACTTTTGTTTCCCATAGCCACCGTTTCCGTAGACAAAACAAGGATCGTTCTAATAGATTAGTTTGTGTTATAGAACTTCCGAGCTAACATCTGACGTAGCAAGTACAATTGTATTGAGTTTTGTCAGATAATACTTCATTTGTCGAGAAACCATACTGTCAAGAAACTAACATCTTTTAATACTTTATTTGTCGAGAAACCATACTGTAAAGATCTCTACACAAACTCTTCTACATCTTTTAACCAATTGTCCATCACTTAAGACCTTGAAAGATTTGTTGAAATCGAATTTGTGTATCTGAATCAGGTTCTCTGCCTTAGATCGGTCATTCCTTGTGATACATGAACGTTTGATTTAAATATGGATAACGCAAACAAGTTCTCCACAGTTAGTTATTCAGATCTCTGTTCAGTCATCTTTTCAAACTGCAACACATGATAAAATACGCTAAAATACGTTACAATACGCTAAAATACGCTAAAATACGTAAAAATACCCTAAAATACGTTACAAATGCGTATTGAAAAAGTAAGGTGTGTAGATAGATAGGAAAGTGTCGAAATAGAATTCCCCATTGTATAACCGTATTATATACTACGCTAATTTCTCCACTGACCGTGAAATCGAACAGTTTCTTCGTATATTCCGTCTGGTTTCTGAATCAACAGAAATAACTGAAATAACTTGAATCGTCTCGGAAGTACTGAACAACAGAAGGATGAGATATCGGCGGTTAGCTCGAAGGAGTTTCTCTCAATCAGGTGTTCCATTAGACATCCCCTTTTATCATGTGTCATACGTTACGAGATTCTTCGAGAATTAGAAAAGGAGAAAATACGGAACGACAAGGGTAGTATGAGTCTGAGTCCATTGTGGTTCGTGTCAGGTTTGTATTTCCCATAGCCACCGTTTCCGTAGTAAAAAACGGTTGCGGTTTTCATCTTGAGATGCAAGGATCTTCGAATGCGGTGTGTACGTTAAATACTGTTCACCGCTTTTTTAGTTGCTTCTCCTGTTAAGTTTCTGAACCAACCGAAATCCACAAATACAAACAGTTCTCCGTCTCTAATTTCTCCACTCACCGTGAAATCGAACAGTTTCTTCGTAGATTCCAACAAAGTTAATATTCACTATGGTGGATGCAAGCATAAAGTTAGAAACCGGTGGTATTGAACCAACATTTCCTTCAAACAGTCTAAACACTACAAAGATGTTGGGAATTAAACGCATGTACGTGACAAAACAAGGATCGTTCTAATAGATTAAAGAGAATAAACCAAGAACAAAATCATCTGCTTTCTGAATCTGAATCTGAATCTGAATGTTAACTTTGACTCATAAACCCTTGAATCCTAACGCTTCTATGATGATATCAGCGTTGTTTATCACCATGTGTGAGCATTGGCAGCCCGACCACTAGCAGATGAACCCGACACGTCTCCTTTGATGATTCAGAGATCGGTCATTCCTTGTGATACATGAACGTTTGATTTAACATGGATAACGCAAACAAGTTCTCCACAGTTAGTTATTCAGATCTCTGTTCGGTCATCTTTCCAAACTGCAACACACGATAAGTTTAAACTTTTGTTTGATGGATAACGCAAACAAGTTCTCCATAGTTTGTGACCAGGAATATGTTAAAATACTCTAAAATACGTTACAATACGTTAAAATACGCTAAAATACGCTAAAATACCCTAAAATACGTTAAAATACGCTAAAATACCCTAAAATAAGTTAAAATACGCTAAAATACGCTAAAATACGTCAAATATACTATTACATACGCAACAATATGTTAGAATACTTCAAAATATGCAAAAATACGTCAAAGTACGCAACTAACGATATTTCCATACACGTATACATATAATGCGGCACTATGGAGTTCAAGTGGATTTCAAACAAAACTGTACGTAATCATAGAATAAGATATTCGAACGCAACCGAACGGCACTGAAACAACTATTGTTGAAGGTATACGTAATAAAACGACAATATATACGAAAGTTCGGCAAAAAACGAGACGTATACGCGTCGAACCGAGGGAAACACGATAACACTAAATTTGAAATAACACCATATACGACCGTATAGGCCTATCTTGTATCGTATATCAGATTAATACGAATCGTATAGGCCTATACGATTCGTATTAATCTTTGAATTTTCTCAAAAATACCCCTGAATTTATCAGAAAACCAGGGGTATTTCAGTAAAATCATCGATTAATACGCATCGTATAGGCCTATACGATGCGTATTGAACTATAAATTTCTCAAAAAGTGTTTCTTCAAATCAAGGATTCCATCATTACAACCACTTGTTTTCAACAGAGATGTAATGCAATGATTCCTCTCAATTGAATAGACAGACACTTGCTTCATAGGACTCACTTGAATCGTCTCAGCTGTTATAACAGTATCAGGTTCTCAAAACAAGGATCGTTCTAATAGATTAAAGAACGCTGATATCTTTGAATTGATCTTGGAACAACATACTTTTGTTAAGAAGGCGGTCTCTTTGCTTCGTCCACTAGAACTATTTGTGTATGCATTTTTAGGGTTTTTATTATTTGATCAATGGAAGTTGAAATCGGCTTTGTTATAACAGTATCAGGTTCTCAAAACAAGGATCGTTCTAATAGATTAAAGAACGCTGATATCTTGGAATTGATCTTGGAACAACATACTTTTGTTAAGAAGGCGTTCTCTTTGCTTCGTCCACTAGAACTATTTGTGTATGCATTCTTTTGGTAGTTAACAACGCTAATTAGGAAAAAATATGCAAGGTGTGTAGATAGACAAATGGGGTGTCGAAATAGATTTCCCCAAAATTAATCAATCGATTACTATAACAGGATGGATGTGACACACATAGATAGATAATATTCACTGTGGTGGATGCAAGCATAAAGTTAGAAACCGGTTGCGGTTGCGATTTGTATTTCGCATAGCCACCGTTTCCGTAGAAGAACCCGACACGTCTTCATGTTACGGAGAATGTTATAGAAATTGAAGGAAAAGGAAAAGATTTGTTGAAATCGAATTTGACAACTATGACATCTTATTAAAAGTAGCAATCACCTCCAATCATTTCCTGGTCAAATCACACACTATAAAGTTATAAAGTTATCGTTTGTTGAGAATTAAACGCATGTACGTGACAAAACAAGGATCGTTCTAATAGATTAAAGAGAATAAACCAAGTACAAAATCATCGGCTTTCTGAATCTGAATCTGAATGTTAACATTGACTCATAAACCCTTGAATCCCAACGCTTCTATGATGATATCAGCGTTGTTTATCACCTTGTGTGAGCAGGTCTGCTATGATGATTTAGAGGTCGGTCTCGGGTGGGCATAAGATCTGTGGGCCCTATTGTCGGATATGTGACTCAAGAAAGTCATTGGACTGCCGCCGATGAAGTCAAATGTGATCAAACTTGGACATCAGACATAGACCGACACTTGCTTCATAGGACTCACTTGAATCGTCTCGGAAGTGGATTTCGGTTGGGTCAGATCTCTTTGGGTATATTCGAAACTAACTAAAATACGTTGAAGTATTGAATCAACAGAAATAACTTAAATAACTTGAATTATCTCGGAAGTACTAAACAACAGAAGGATGAGATATCGGCGGTTAGCTCGGAGAAGTTTCTCTCAACCATGTGTGATCCAGAGGTCGGTTTACTTTGTGTTATAGAACTTCCGAGCTAACATCTGACGTAGCAGGTACAATTGTTTAGACAATCTGGGATTAAGTTCCGCAAATTGGGAACCACATTGTAGACTGGTTGGCTTGAATGGTTTTAATAATACTTGAAAATGGAAATAATCATGTCAAGATCTTTATCAATCATATCATCGACCAACTGCTCGAAATCCCTTTCGTTTCTCGGGTTCGCATTCGACACAACACAACAAAAAATAAATTCAAAAAAACAGGGGGTTGATACGCATCGTATAGGCCTATACGATGCGTATCAAACCTGCCGCCAGACACAGCCTGCACCGGTCAGTCTGCCATATTTTTTACTTTAATTCAATACGCATCGTATAGGTCTATACGATGCGTATTGAATTCAAAAAGTGTGTAGATAGACAGGAGGGTGTGTAGATAGAAAACCCCTTTTTATTTTCATTTATTTCTAGTTTAAAAGTAGGCTATCGGATAACTAATTTAAAATATTAATATCTTTTAACCCATGTTTTTTTCATTCCATCCCCTTTTACACCATTTATCAACAACACCACAACCCACCACCTACGTCACCACACACCACCAATGCCATCGCCGCCTCCACTCGCAACCCATCACCGCCTCCGCCGCCACCCCGACAGCCATCACCGCCACCACCAACCACCACCGCCGCCGCCAACCCCACTCGCCACCGCCACCCACCACCACCGTCGATGCCACCTCCGCCGCCACTAACCACCACCGATGGCCTTCGCCATTCCGCCGCCACCAACCACCACCGAAGGTCGACACCGCCGCCACCCCGTCACCGCCGTCGTCGCCACCACCCATCGCCGCCTTCGGCACCACCTATAATCACTACCACCGTCCACCACAACCACTCACCGCTGCCTTCATTTTTGTTGCCTACCAAACAACACACAATAATAATTCATTTCATTCACACATGGTAATCAAACAAGACATGAAATGGTAATGAGCCATTGCATTCTCTAGTCCATTTCATTACCTCGTTAATTCCATTCCCTCGTACATTCCATTACCCATACCAAACAGAGCGTAAAAGATTTATATATCTATATTTTCAAGTTTGATGAACGGTAACCTTCAACTATTGGGTCATGTGGTGATAGCCTATTTGTCTAGCATTTAATTTTTTTTTTCTTATATTATATTTAGAATCCAAGGTTACACTGAGGGGTTGTTTGTTTAGCTCTTAATGAAGTTCTTAATGGTTCAAATCTCTTACTGTTTCAACACTTAATGTTCAGACTGTTTGTTTCAGGAGCAGGTGTCTGAATGGTTCAGACATTTTCCTCTGAATGGTTAAGCATTATACAAAGTTTGAATGGTTAAGACCTCTATTCTGAATTGGTCAGACATTTGCATCAGAACTGTTAAGCATTATACTGGCTCTTAATGGTTCACACCTCTTACTGGTTCAACACTTAAAGATTCAGACCTCTTAGTGGTTCGGTACTTAACCATTCAGAAGTTGCCAAACAACCCCTGAGTTAAGATTTAACCACTATACACTTGCCAAAAGCAAACTCGGTCCTTCATTATCATTTATCCACGTATTCTAAAGATTTCTTTGTTGTCTTCCACCATACCTCCTACTGCTGTGAGTTTTTTTTTATTTGAGCTTTGACCATCAATTGCCTCTCGCGATCAGTTTAGTCGGATATGAACAGATTTAAATCCGATAGGATCAGAAATTAGCCGCAACTAAACGGACCTTTCATGGGGTGGTAGTGCTTGACCAGACTTTAGGTGGTAGTGTTAATGAAAGGAGTAGAGTGAGAAGGGGGATGGAATGGAGAAAGAAAAATGGGAAGATAAAGAAAAATGAGGGCTTGGTGTTTTACATTTTTTTTAAACGGCCTTGGTGTTTTACATTTAAAAGTAAAGTTATTATGGTGTAATTAAACAATCATGATTTAAATTCATGACTATGAGATGGGATGGAGTGGTCGAGGGTTTGAAGAGCATTATCAATTCATCCCTATGTGTAACGCCCTGCGTTTTGAAACTTTTATCTTTTGGGCAAGTCTCCTCATACTTCCTACGTTGTGATGCTTGTAATCTCGAGACGATCGATCATAATGAGATCTGAGACTATTAGAATCTTAATCGTGTTAAACTATGTGAAACTTTTACTCTATGTGATATTTTTGTGATACTTTGATGTGAATCTTGACTCTTGTGATGCTAGAAACTTGACACTTGTTATGCTTGATACTACTTACTGAGCAAGAAACCAGCTTAAATGCAAATTTGAAACATGTGAAACTTATGTTATCTGAAAAAACTAAGTACAGTAATACTACATACAACGGTTACTCGCAATAACACGCAACGCAACACTTAATCTAGCTCGTGTAACGAACCAAAGTCGAAAAACTAGCAAACGGAATTTGGTTGTCCGATCGGATGACCATCCGCTCGGATGACCACCCGACCGGATGGTCATTCGACCGGAAAGCCATTCGATCCCTTGTACTTCTCCACCGACTAGCTGTCACTATCACCTATAAATAGGGCGCCTAACTCTTCATTCTCATCTTTCACTCTCCCATTCGACCACACGCACTCTCAGTCACTTTAATCGGGATTCAAGGCCAACCCGTAAGTATTTCTCCTCAATCCTTGTACAACTTTCATCAATTATCACTTCTACACCACGATCTTCATCAAAATCACACGAACACTTCAACTTTTTCTCGAAAACCAACCGGTTTGGACCTCTTGAAGGTGGTTTCCACTCGGCTGCTTATGCAAACTGTTGAGGAGCACCATCTAACCAAGATTGGTTCCAGATCTAACGGATTTTCACAACTTTTATACAAAATCTAAAGGATTATCACACTTTTATACCAGGTCTGACAGGATTTCATATGTCCTGGCTCGGATCTGATGAACCTCACGTTTTACCACTGATTTCTGAACTTTTCTTCAGTTTTCATACAAAACCTTGGTAAAATCAGACTCAAACAGGCTCTCGACTCATTCCTTAGTCAAGAGTCGGCTTAGAAACTGATTTCCACCGGAAAACGGACCGATTAACGGGTCAAACATGAAGTGTCACTGAAAACAGCCCGTCTGTTCGAAAGGGGGTGATACCTATCCGATCGAACGGGCTGGGTTTGGTAAGTTTCTGTTGTTTGACACGTCGTCACACCATCTCCATTAACTCAAAACTTAGAAAATTTCATGAAAACTTCACTCACTGACCATCTGTCCGAATGGCCATCCGATCAGATGACCATTCGTCCAGATGATCTGATCATGAGAACACTTGTTGTTTGTTTTACAGGACACTATGATCAAAACATTGTAAACTTTAACAGTTCACAAACACCCACTGTTCGAATGACCATCCGTCCGGATGACCATCCGCTCAGGTAGTCTGTCAGACACTTTTAACTCGATTTTCGCACTATTCGACGCTCTGTTCCCGACCGAGTCAGCATCTAGAGGACTTATGCTATTTCCCCGCACGCGGGCTGATCCAGCGCTCCCTTCGATCCAATTTAGTAGTGTTTGGTTCTAAGCACCCACTGTGAGTATACTCGATCCCTTTTTGCTTTAACACTTTTAGGATGCAACACGTATTCTATATCAAAAACACTTGACACTTGACACTTGAAACTTAGTTGAAACATGTTCTATCCGCATTAAACATGAAAACATGATACTTGTGAAACTTGAGACTTTTATGCTATGTGAATGTTTGATTCTTATGTGTAACTCACCTTAACAATTGTAGCGCTATAGGGGTAACGCACCTCTCCTTGAGTCTTAGGGAGTTTTGTTAAGTTTTGATTCTTGATTCTTTTACCTCCTCTTCGATGCGTCGAAGTAGGAAAGGCATGTTAACGCGTTGGTGATTTGGGTTATCATTTGAACCACGTAAACTAGCATGTTGAAACTTGTGATATGTATTCATGTTGGATATGAGTTTTATTCGTAAATTAATTATGCTATGTACTCAAACTTGTATACTCGCCAACATTTTTGTTGATTGTATTTTAATACATGTTGCAGGTTGATAGTAGCTGCGAATCAAGAAAACAAGCTAGGATGATGCTTAGAAACTCATCTTAGACAATTAGACAATTTTGAACAATATTTGAATCGTTATGTTTTTGATACATTATGTTGGTTATGTGGTTGACGTTTCTAGACATATTTATGCAGTTTGATTAATCTATATCGAAACAAATAGTGTCGTGGATTCTCTTGAGCAATCTGATTCGCTTAGTGTCGCGCCCCGATGTTTCCGCCATCGGTTAGGGTGTGACACTATGCCTCTTATCTTCGGTACAGTTATACTCCATTAGCCATCACCAGGGTCGGCTCAATCATTTTGTTGACCTAAAGAGAATTAAAAACTAGAGGCTTCTTTTCCAAAAAAAAAAAATCTATTCGAGAAAAACCTTTCTTTACCCGGGCTTGGGACTCGCAAAATAAACTTAAAGGTTTATTATTGGCGAAGTTAATTTATTTTTTTTTTGTATTTTTATATATTTTTTATATATGTATAAAAATAAGTTCAGCCCAAACCAAATATCATATATAATTTTTTTTTAAGTTGGAGGCTCTATTGATTTGGATGCCTAAAGCCCAAGCCTCAAAATACTTGGGTTTGGGCCGGCCCTAACCATCACCAAGCACTAGGTAATGAAGATATATATATATATATATATTAAAAATTATTGTTATTTTGTTAAATTTCCAAAAGTAATAAAGGTAATTGGTTTGATAAATAAAAAAAATCTTTATAAATACAAAACACTTCATTTTATATGAAAAAATAATCCATTTTTAGTTTTTTTAGATATTTAGATTTGAGTTGTAACATTTTACTCGATTTACTATTTCCAATGATATTATCGGATGTTCTAATAGTATTGGTAATAAAGGGTAGGGTGGCCAAAGTTGATAAAAAATATGTTTTTTTTATTTTAATATATTTTACATAAATATCATTTTCTGATTTTATTACTTTTTTTCAAAGTCCGAACTATCTCTTATATATTTAGTTATTTGTTCTCATACTTTAAGTTTACATAATATCATTTTCTGATCTTTATTACTATTTTTCCAAAAGTCCAAACTGTCTAATATATCTAAATTATCTGTTCTCCTAATTTAAAATTTCAATTTTGGTAAAAGAAAATTGATTTTTAATAAAATTTTCGAATGAACAAGATTTGCAAACTATTTTCTATAAAAAAATACAATAAACATTAAATTAATATATATGTATATATATAGGGTCAGGATTTAGGGGAAACGGTTAAAAGTGTGAGAACGCTTATGGATCGTCAGATCAAAAAAATCTATGGACTAGATTGGCGCGGTGGTGTATTCGTAAATAACATCAATTTTATTACGTGGACGTGTTTCATTAAGGGTAAAAAGGTCTTTAGACTTCTCTAGGCAAAACACCAAACTCATGAATAAAACGCCATTAAGTTCCCGCCTTAAACTACAAAGCTCACATCATCCTCATCTAAACGCCATTAGATATATAACGCCAAACTTTGTTTTTAAACGATAAAGCTGAACAAACAGTAACTGAAACCAGGGAAACTTCATTACTAGCATTTATTACAATAAAATCCCGCCTAAAATACGCGCCAAAAACATCCTATATAAACCACGTCTCAGACCTTCCATTGAACACACCAAACCCAAAACGCCATATTTTACTAAATACCATTCAATTTATAAACGTCAAAATATTCAAACCCCACAAATTCCTATCGACGTTTCTTTGAGATTTAGTTTTGTTCTCGGTAAAGCTTCACTCAATGTGATGGACAAAATCCTTAAGCGGGGATATTGTTTATCTCATTGAGCAAAATCTTATTGAGTTTATCCTCAACTTTCATTGTTCACCAAAAAAACAACCGTCATATTTTACTAAATACCATTCAATTTATATACGCCAAAACATTCAAAAACCACAAATTGCAAACGTCGTTTCTTGGAGATTCAGTTTTGTTGTCAATAAAATTTCACTGAACGGAGTGGACAACATTCTTAACTGAGTATTAACAATGTTGTCCATCTCATTCAGCAAAATATTATTAAGTTTATCATGATCAAATTAGAGGTTTAAGGTACTTTTATTTAGTAAAATGTGTTCTTTTTTTGGCATTTAGTTTGTGGGTACGATCTTATATTGTTTGTTATGTAACTTCTAAGTCACATGTTATGCACAAGAAGTAGAAAAAAAGATGGGAAAAAAAATAAAAAATGCAATATAAGAGATATAAAATGCCAAATTCCAATGTGTGTGTGTTCTAGAAATATAAAAAATATAAAAACGCCAAACTACTATTCGCTTGCTCTCGAAGATCATGTCGATTTTCTTTTAGTTATAGCCTTTTTGCATGTCGATGCGTAGTGTCCGTAACCTTTCCAATTCTGACACTGTCTTTCTTTGGCCTCGGGTTTCGATTTTGATTTCGTTTTTTCGATTGCTACTTCCTATTTGGATTTCAAGCGCTTCCGAGATCCGGAACCTTTCGACTTCTACCCATCGGGGACTCTTATCGGATTCTTGTCGTTTTTATATTGACCGTTTATCTCTGCAAATCTATCCCTAGTACTAGGAGGAGGAGCAACAAGCTGCATATCTTGAACCTTCTTCATATAAGATTGAACATGATCCTTGTATAAGGATAACTCCTTCTTATTACCAGATAAACGGTTCAAAGTATACTCTGTTGCAAAAATAATTCCTCGCATCATACTTTGCACATCGGGATCAAGCTCGGTCATATATTCACGACTTATTGAGTATTCGGAAGAGCAATTTGAGGAAGCCTCTTTACGCCATCTATTCAAAATGTATTGTTTTGGAAATTCCCTAATATCCAAACTTCTCAAAACATAAAATATATGTCTACATAGCAAACCAAACTGCTCAAAACGCCTGCATGAGCAACTGCAGCTGCAATCAGACTTACGGTACATTACCTGAAAAACGCCAAAAACAATGTCTGTATAAACGCCATGCAGAGAATGTTGGTATAAAAAAGATAATCAAACTAAACAATGAGGGTTTAGTTTTTGGTGTGGGGGGGGGGGGGGGGGTTAGGTTTTTGTGGGGTGTCGGTGGGGGGTGGGTTAGGTGGTTTAGACTTTTCTGTATTATTGCACATGTGTAGTACAATTTTTTTTAACCTTTATATATATATATATATATGGGGAGGTTCATTTGAGAAGAATCTTCTTAAAAGAAAAAAAATGAATTAATCTAGACCATATATTTTTTTGATCAATGGTTGTGAATCAATATATCATTTTTGTCAACTTTAATTAATGCTTTAATTACTAAGGGTAGTATAGACATTTTTATGTAGAATATTAATAAATATTTTAAAGAGTTACTCAATTCTTATTAATGCAACCATAAATTTCTCCTTCACCATCATTAATGTATTGGCTCCTACACAAATTTTATTAGAGGTGACAAAATTATTTAAAAATTTTGTGTCCTATACACATTTTATTATGAGTCGCAAAATTATTTAAAAGTGTTTGAGTCCTACACATTCTGTATCCTACACCAAAATATTGTTTTAATGGTGTAGGAAACGTTGAAAATTAAGATCATGCGCATGATTGTTTTTATTGTGTAAGGTGCACAACTATTTTATTAGATAGGCTTATTAAATGATTAGAGTTCATTAATTTGAATAACAAAAATAAATAATAAACTCATTAAATGATTTGTTAAAATTACCTTTGTATCTTTTATTCTTTTTATTCTTAATTTTTAATTCTTCTCATTTGAACTCTCCACTATATATATATATATATATATAAAGTAGCGAAAATTTATAAAAAAATTATAAAAAAATTGGTATGTTTTTTAGGCTTTTGGTTTTCTCATTTAAAGTAGGTTTTTCATGATCCATCCCCTATATATATATATATTTGAGAATCCTGTACATTAATCCAGAAGTGTGAGAAGTGTGTTATAACACTATATATAACACTATATAACAAATATAACACTATAGTCTGTCTGATAGCATGCCTATAATAGATGTATAGTGTTATATATTGTTATATAGTGTCATATAATGTTACATAGTGTTATATGGTGTTACATATTGTTATACGGTGTTTAGACGGTGTTGTATAGTGTTATAATACACTTCTCACACTTCAGAATTAATGTACAGGATCCCTACCCTATATATATAAATATCTACGGGTCGTATAACATTATACGGCCTGTATACAAATCTTAAAGACCCAAAAATTCAGATCAAACCTCACAAAAATACACACATTTGGCCGTATAACATTATATTGCTCGTATACAATTGTATAGGAGCCGTATAAGGTTATACGGTACAAGCCGTATAAGGTTAGACGGCCCGTGTTCATGTAAAACAAAAAAAAATATCGAATGGCATTTATTTCTGTGCAACATCATTCTATACGGGCCGTATAAGGTTATTAAGTCTGTATACGTCTAGAGATATTAAAATAAGAAAATAAGGATGTGAGAATTGAAACCTCTCAATTAAGGGGTTGTGCCAATAACGAATCCCATGTGAAAATTACGTTTGAGAGATAAGATGGTATCGGTAGGTACATTACATAGCTAGGTGTCATATTTGTCAAAGGCAGTGCATAATTGAACGTGTGGAACCCACAAAGATGATGTTGTTTTCGTTAGTAATTCTGACAGAAAGCAAACATCTACTGTGTTCCAAAAGAAATCATTAAAGGTGATTCAATTATTTTAGTTGTGTTATCCACTTCCTTGCTTTGTATTTCTATTATTTTATTACATATCATATCACGGGGTATAAAATGAATTGCTAAGCTATCTAAGTTTACTCTCTACTATGTCTACCTTTATAACTTGTATTAACATATACTTAAAAAAGACTTATAATGGCGTATGTTTTTAGAACATTTTATAAGATGTTTTTGGGATACTCTTGACGTGCGGGTTGATCAAATGAGATCTTTACATATTTATACAAGTATAATCTATTATACAATGCCCTGTTTTAGAAAATTGTATAGGAGCATCTTAGTTACGCCACTATAGGATCTTTCATAGAAATACTATTTCCATGAAAGTATTAGATAGAAAATATCTTAGCTACACCAAATTTCGTAGCTCTAATCTGAAAATTATACGATTTTTAACAAAAATGAATGTTGATTCAATTTTTCTTTTATAATACATATAATTTTATTAAGTAGTATTTTAACAAAAAATTTAAATAAATGTTAGAGTAAACTTCAATTTTCGTCCCTGTGGTTTGCTAATTTTAACACTTCCAGTCCAATAGTTTAAACATTGCATTTATCATCCATTAGTTTGCAGATTTTAACAGTTTCAGTCCATTAGTTTCCTGATTTTAACAGTTTCAGTCCACACCACTAACACTGGTGTAGACTGAAACTGTTAAAGGTGTGGACTGAAACTGTTAAAATTAGGAAACTAATGGACTGAAACTGTTAAAATCAGCAAACTAATGAATGATAAATGTAATTCATAAATTATTGGACTGAAAGTGTTAAAATCAACAAACCACAGGAATGAAAATTGAGGTTTACTCTAAATGTTAAATGGTACTACATGATTGAAGGTGTGGTCCATTGCTTTTGTCAGTTTGTGAGTCTACCGGAAATTAAGCCATAGACTTCAATTATTTGAAGCATATTACACATATGACCTGTGAAAATTCAAAAATATCGGTTCCTTTGAACTTTGTCTTATAATTTCTACTTATTTTGAAAAAAAAATTCACAAAGTCAATAACGCATCAATCCAACTTCATATATTTTCATGATGATTATATAAATTTTAGTAGTGACGTCTCTGAGAATTCATGTACCCTGTTCGAGCTCAAAAAAATATGCCCTTCCACAATGTTTTTTTATTATTATTATTATTATTTGATTTTATTCATACTTGTCAAGTTACATCAAAACAGAAGGTAGACGGGCAACAAGCTGCGCCGCCACCCCTTTCTGAATTGCAAACCCTAATCTACCAAAGACAAAACCCCGTCCCCCTGAGGCTGAGCAATTGTTGTGGATGACCCGTTGGACCTTGGTCAGGAATTGGATAGCTTATGGGGCTAGGGAGCCAAATGTGTCAACGGCAAAAGGGACAAAAACATGTTGGTTCTCTGCACAAGCTTTAGCGTGCTTATCAACTTTCTTCGATTCTGCCTTTGTTGCTGCTTGTCCAGCTACAAACCCGTTTTCCCTTAAACCAACCAGAGGGGAAACCCCCGTGAGGTCTACACAAGCATGTTTCCCCCTAGCCCAACCAAAGACGAGGAGATCCGCTGGTCGCAGAGTAGATCTCCCATCCATAGGGTCTGTAAGGAAATTCACAGGAGCCTCTTTCTTAGCCGAAATCCCAGCTCTTCTCAGGATGTCCCACAAAACATCTCGCACCCAGTCATGCCGATATTTGAACCCAGGGAGCTCTTTACAATGCACTGCGTGCTCTCCGTATTTATCCATACAAGCTTTACGACATATCGGGCAGGTTTCATCTTCTGGGTACATAGGGATCATCAGCCGGTATTTAAGGATTGCTCTGTATTCTACTGCTGACATACATTGTCCCAGCCCCTCAATTGGCACAACAGTCAAAAAATCCTTAGCATGGGGACCCTTCAGGCACTCCCACACTGTCTTCTGGCGAGATGACAAATCAAAATTTTCTCTCAGGCTTTGAGCGATTTTGCTAAACAGATGTCAATGGGCTAACTACTAAACCTAATGTCAATGGGCTAACTACTAAACCATAAAAATTGTTTTGTAAATAGACTTATTTTGGAGTTGATATAGGTATACTATTAAAAAAATTAACATATATATATCGTTTTTTTTTTTAAACACGTGCCTCTCGAAATCACGGGCCCTGTGCGGTGGTCCTCCCCGCAACCCTCATCACCGCCTCTGAATTTTAGTTTGATGTTCTTTTGTTTTACATGACCGGCCCGAACCGACCCGAACCGAATTTATTATTTATATATCTAGGCGTCTAAAATTTTTAAAAATATTCTGCACCCCATGTAAAAATTCTTGGGTCCGCCATTTAACCCCTTAATTGCAGCTGTGACCAAGTACCATTAATATTTTCTGATGATTCCTAATGTCAAATGTATGTAAACGAAGTTTAATAAAGGAAGACCGGGTTAAAGTCAAATATAGTTGGTCAACCTAGTCTTGATGAGCCACATTGTGCTCACAAGTTAACCAATGACGTGAATAGAGGTAAAAAACTGTAAAGAATAATGAGCCAATCGGTCCATCTTATTCTTAATGTGCACAGGAAATAGTGCTGAGAGAGCTTCTAATGGTCTGGCCAAAGAGTCTATAAAAGAAAATCTCGTGATACAGAGGGTTTCAAGTGCCAAAGTCAAGTATTTTGAAAGTTTATTATTATATATTGATTTTCTTTTTTTTTTTTTTGTGTTATTTTATTGGCTAAATTGCATTTTTCATCCTTTATGTTTCAGGGTTTCTGCAGACCATGTCCTTTAAGTTTAAAAATTAAACTCTATGTTCTTTATGTTTGCAACCCATAACGGGTGGTGTCCTTTCTCATAAACCCAGTTATCTTTTAATGTTAAAACCCCTTGTCTCTCTCAACTTCAAACATGAGGGACCTTTTATGTAAAAACCCCTTGTCTCTCTCATTTTTCTTTTAAAACAAACCCTAGCCTACTTGAAATATCCACAGCTACACAACTCAGTCTCTTCTCCCTCTCCGTCAGATCCGGCGACCGGAGCCGGGTACGGCCGGCGCTCAGCCCCCAATTCTCTGATATCATCGCACACCTGCACACAATCTGGATCAAGAGAGAGTGAGAACGGGAGAGAAAGAGACATAGAAGAACGGGGGTGAGAGAGGGAGAGCTGGCGTTGATTTGCCGGCGACCGCCGGCAATGAAGATGATGGTGATACGATGACGGAGGAGCGGCTCCGGTGGGTTTCACAGCAGTGAATTCCGACAGTCCCGAATTTCTTGATATTTCTCTGGTAAACCCCTCAAATCATTTCTCTTCCTCTTAGTTTTGTTTTTTTTTTAGATTCGAGCT
Organism: Helianthus tuberosus; assembly: GCA_030545235.1. Classification (NCBI taxonomy): domain Eukaryota; kingdom Viridiplantae; phylum Streptophyta; class Magnoliopsida; order Asterales; family Asteraceae; genus Helianthus; species Helianthus tuberosus. Next base: position 4,585,709 of record CM060430.1, read on the forward strand.
CTCTCCGTCGAGTGGTGATGTTTCAGGTGATAATGATGATGACGATGACGTCGATGAGATGATGGTGATGATAACGGCGGCAATGCCGGTGACGGTGTTCGGGGTGGTTATTGTCACGGGTCTCGGGTCAGATTCATGTTCAGATTCGGTTATAGTTCAAACTTGGTTCGAGTCGTTCAACTATTTTGGAGTTGCCGGAATCCGGCGAAAGTGCCAGCCGGATAAACGTAGAAGATGACGGCTGATGCTTTTGTTTGTTTTTGAATGTTTCAGTTTTTTACATAAAAGGTCCATCATGTTTGAAGTTGAGAGAGACAAGGGATTTTAACATTAAAAGATAACTGGGTTTATGAGAAAGGACACCGCCTGTTATAGGTTGCAAACATAAAGGACATAGAGTGTAATTTTTAAACTTAAAGGACAGCGCCTGTAGAAACCCTGAAACATAAAGGACGAAAAGTGCAGTTTTGCCTTATTTTATTACTAACTGTAATTAGTGTTTTGAATGGAGTAATGAAGAAGAATCATTAGCATTGTGTCAACTGTGTATAAGACCGTGGGGTATGGTGGGGTGGGGGTTTGGGGCATGGGTTAACACGTGTAATTTGAAAACTCAATTTAGAAACCCACTTTGAATGGGGTATGGTGGGCGTGGCTTGGCTGGCGTGGCCAAGCCATATCAGCTTTTTTTAATATATATATATATATATATATATATATATATAACCATTAAAAACCACCTCTCACACACTTCACCCACACTCCACCACCACCACAACACCATCATCCACCACCATCATCCATCATAGAGTGTGTGTAGTAGTCTCGGGATCCAAGATTGATCGTAAGAGTTCTTGACAATCAAAGGCCATGCTTGCCTAAGTCTCTTACATCACTTGGTGAAGACAAGCATTTAGTGTAATACTTTTTATTTGTAATCTTTTCGCACTTTTCATTTGGTTATATATTAGTGACTTTAATAACTAGTTTCTTATGTTGAAGGTGAGTCTTCTTTATCATTTGTCCGTGGTGTCTTGGCATTATTTTACTGTCTATATAAAATAAAAGATTTACACCATTCATATCTCCACGGTCTATATGGAGATATGTTGGCTACCTGGTCGGGGGTTAAGGGAAAGGTTTGGTAAGAGTCTTGCCTTGTTCAGTGTATAGATCCTGCAAGGACCTGGGTCAAATTTAGTAGGACCTCCTTCAATACCCAATGGTATTGGATGGCGGGGGTCCAAACTCTTTGATTCCCTCATATGTAAGCTACTATTAAAACTTTAACCCGGCTACTTAGGACTGTATCCCTGCTGACTCAGACTACTTAGCCGAGGGTAACGTCACCTTCAAAAGAGGGGCCTACCACATTATGCATTAATAACTTAATTAATTATCTTTCAATAATCCGACCCCTTAGGATTGTATCATTGCTGACTCAAACTACTGGGTTGAGGGTAACGTCACCTTCAAAAGAGGGGCCTACTACAATAACTAAGATAATCTCTTAAAAAGTGCAAAAGTGCGGAAATAATCAATGGTTACACTAAAGGCGAGTCGGATCCAAGTGATTCATCTTGTCTATCTGTTTTTATTTTATTTTATTTTTATTTTTAGCATTTTAGTTTTTATTTTCTAGTTTAAAACCTTTTTTAAAATTTTTGATTTGCTTAGACGTTGAGGATAAACCGGTATTAAAAGCTCTTGTGTCATTGGATGACCTCGGTATCTTACCAACACTATACTACGCCCACGATGGGTGCACTTGCCCATATGTGTGATTGGTGTTAGTAAATATCGTGTTTTATAAATTTAAAACTTGACTAAAAGTGGTTAAAAAGGGCTAAAAATATACATAAAAATATAATACACCACACGTGCAACAAGTTTTTGGCGCCGTTGCTGTAATAACTCTCACTAAAAAGTCATAATTATTACTTTAATTTATCCAATTAGAAACCCTAATTGAGACACCCGAGTGATTCTGCACAAACCCTAAAATTTCCGGAACAATTAGAATCAGGATTAGGGCCCCTAAAACTCAAGGGGGGATAAACCCTAATGGACGATTATCCATAATAAACGTTGTCAATCAATTGAAATTCGAAATTGGCAAGTCAGCTGAGCTAGTCCCAAACGTGGCTACCCTATAAGCTACTTTTATGCCTTACGGACCGTAACACTATTAAGCTTACGGTCCGTAAGCTAGCCAAAATTTGTGTATAAATAGCAGACATTGGCATTCGAAATTTGGACATTCAACGTCGAAATAATTCCAATCACACACGGAAATACACTCTGAATACTCCAAATTTCACCCCCGGGTCTCGAAATTCTGCCGCAAAACAGGGTATTAGCACGATCGCTACTACGATTCATTTTCCGATTGATCAATGTACTCAACGGGTGTTTAAGTGCTGCCCACATTAAGGTGATGCTTTGTCATTAGTCGTTAATTCGACAGATGTTAAGCATAGCACTTTGTCACTCATTGTGATGGTTGATCTCGTGAGTTATCGTAAATGCTGTATTGATTACTAACCCAGTTTTGTGTGCATTGTTATCTAAATTAGGTTAACCAGGCTAATTCATAAACTAGACTCTGTCCGTATTAAATCAGCAATGTGAGTCATTCTCTTTTTATCAAATTACTTTCAAAATCATGTTTATTTTCAAAGTTATAATTACGGGGATTAAGTCTTTGTAATCACCAAGTTACAGCCGGTATGTGGGGTTTTGTATACATTACTTGATAATCGTCACCATTGGGGCAGCCAATTGGGGGATATGACCATAGTCACAGATCCGGTCGAGTGACAAATACCGTGGGTAGTTGGTTTGATATCAGAAACATTGTAATCGTTCTTAATACTGTAAATTATAACAAAAGTGTCGTTTTAGTAAATAGAATGATTCACTCAGTATTTTCCGCTGACAAAACCTTTTTCAAACATGTTTCAGGTGATCTGTTGTAATTCAGGAAAAGTGCTAGGAAGCATTTCAAGCTTGAGAAAGTGGCTCATAATAAAATAAAGAAAGATGTTTTGTAATATAACGATTTCTCAGAAAAATCATAATATTGTAAATTATCGGGGTTTTATCCCGAATTGTGAAATAAAATAAATCGGGAAAATTTTAGCTTTAAACGATCCTGAAAATAAACTTCCGCTGTTAAACTCAATTAAATAAATACCACGGGAATTTCTGTCCCGCGGCTCTTGGAACGGGTCAAACCGGGTCGGGGGCCGTGACAGAAATAAGGTGGTATCAGAGCCACTGAGTTAAGCTAATTAAGTATTGAGAAATACTTAATTTTTCCTGATTACTATTCTGTGATTATGTGTTTTATTAACTGACTATTTGTTAGTTACAGTATGGGTAAACAAAAGCTGTCAAGTATCTATTTTAAATTAGATAGATCATCCAACGAGAAGGGAAGTTCATCCCGAACGAAATCCTCGAATCAGGCTGTAATTCCTGAAGAAGGAATATTTGTGCGAAAGGCACATTACGAGGAATCACTTTCTCCTAGAAAAAGGGAAATGATTATTAAGAAAAGTAAAGAGAAAATCCAAGAAAAGAAGATTAAACGGGAAACCCAGGAATTAATCGATAAATCACCTTGGGAAGACAAGCTAGATGAGAAATGGGCAAATTTATATATGCTAGCCACAGTAGCAGAAAATGCAAATCTCTAAATAGTTTAATTTAAGTTTTAGCACCTTACCCCTTACAATCTAGAAACCTTGTGCAATAAATAAAATTTCAAACCCTAAGTGTGTGTTCCAGTTATCTTTGTAATAAATCAGTACACAGAGTAAATGTTATTTTATGAAATTTATTTTAAGGTTTTAACTTAGTATTTTATGCATTTTGCATATATGCTACATCAGCATGAGTGGGATATCTGAAGCTTTTTAGAACCTCAATCTTTACCCGGTGAATATAGAAGTTTCCAAAGAATTTACAGGATACTTTCCTGATATAGAACAACCTATAGAATTCAATGCTCCACCTTTGAAAAAGCCAAAACCCAAGAAAAGAAGGAAATACGTTTGGGGAAGTCGTATACGTAGGAAAAAGCCAGCCACAAAACTTCCCAAAATAAACAATCCTTTGAAAAAGGGAAAAGAAATTGTAACCGGGGAAAGTTTTAAACAACAGGAAATGGAAACTAAAGTCCTGGAAAAGGTTAAGGAGATTGGAATGCAGATGGAGGAATATACTAAAGAAATCGAGATGGAAGTTGGACAAAGCTCTAGACCAACTCAAATGGAAATCGGAGAGAGCTCCAATCCAAACCAGGGAAGGACGTTTCAAGATGAGATAGATTTCCTATTGGCAAGCTGTGAAACTATTCAGCCTGTCAATACTAATATTTTTACTTATCCTCTTGAAAACCAACTCCCTATGAATTGGGAACCAGCAATCCCAGACCCAATAGTCCACTCCCAACTTGTAGAAATGGACGAATGGTGGACGAACGATTGGCAATTCCAAAATATTGTCAACGATCCTTATTCCTTTCTTCCACAATTCGATCCAGAACCTCTACCTAATCCACCCATGAGTAATGAAAACATGGCTGAACTTCGCCACTTTGGTGAAGAGTTGATTGATGCGGGAAATAGAATCAGGGAGATAGGGGGACAAATTGCCTGGAAGTATGATGAGAGGGAGATGCGTTTTTAGGACAACAAATGACGAGGGATAATAAAACAATGGTTGTGTAATAGTAATAGTAAAATTAGTCTGTAAATATGAATAAAACTCTGTAAGATATGGGTGAGTAATGATGCATACTATACTAGATATAAAATGAAATCGAGAAATCGATTGTTTTGACTATACTTGCATTATAGAATTTTCTGATTGTTTGTATATAAATAGTTATTTAGCAGATACTAATAAAATTTATATATATTATCAGATGGCAAACAGTGGTAATGAACCTATAAATGAAGTTAATCAGTCTGAGCAACATTCAGGAGATCAATATATGACTAGACAAGATATTGAAAATATTGTTGCTCAAGGAATAACCAATGCTATTCCTGCAATCGTTGCTGCTGTAAAGAATCCAATAGAACCGCAACAAATCATTCCTAGTAAACGTAATACTGAAGATAACTTCAGTAATAGTGTAAACGGAGGCAATGATCATGTTAATCATGATAATGAACCACGGCACGCGCCGCTCCCTAAGAAAATGAAAGCCGCAACACCTGGTTGCACTTTCAAAGAATTCCTTGCTTGTAAACCCACTGAATTTGCAGGCATCGAAGGAGCAACTGCATCACTGCGTTGGTTAGAGAAAACCGAAGCAGTGATTGCAATAAGTAAATGTGCCAAAGATGATCAGGTTATGTACGCGTCAAATCTTTTTAAAGAAGGAGCACTGGAATGGTGGAACACTGTGCTACAAGCCAAAGGAAGAGCCATAGCATATGCTATGAACTGGGAGGAATTTAAGAATTTGGTAGAAAAAAAATTCTGCCCTGAGTACGAAAAGGAACAAATGACAAATAAGTTCCTTACTCATCGGATGTTGGGTGTAGATTGTCGCGGTTATACTTCGACATTCTTCGAATGCGCTAGAGTAGTACCAACACTGGCTTCGCCAGAACCGGTACTCATTTCTCGCTACATTTGGGGATTAATTAGCGAAATCCGCAATATCGTTAAAGCTGCGAGACCTCGCACTATTGACGATGCGGTAGAATTAGCTAATACTCTAACCGATGAACTGGTACGCACAAGAGATGAAGACAGGAAAAAGGAATTGGCTCAGAAAATTACCCAAGGATTTCGGGTGGGTAATAGTAACAGCTTCAAGAGAAAAGGAACAGGGCAATCTCCAGCTCCGTCATTCTGCAGGAAATGCAAAAAGAAACATTATGGAAGATGCGATATCACTTGCAATTTTTGCAAAACTGTAGGACATCGTGAAGAAAACTGCAAAAAGAAAACCGTAATCTGTTTTAACTGTGGAGAAGCAGGGCATTATAAAACAGAATGTCCTAAATTGATCAAACCAGTAGACAACAAACCCAAGGCGACCGAAGGAGCTACTAAGAAGAATGTTAGAGCATTCCAGCTAACCACTCAAGAAGCCGAACTCATCCCAGATGTGATAGCCGGTACGTTCTTAGTTCACAACGTGTACGCAAAAGTATTATTTGACTCTGGTGCAAACCAAAGTTTTATCAATACTTTATTCTGTCAAGCTCTTAAGTTACCTTTAACCAACATTAGGCAGATTTTTACAGTTGAAACCGCAGATGGGAATTCAGTTAAAATTAATCAGGTTTTGCAAAAAGTAGACATAGAACTTTCAGGTCATAAATTTGCTGCAAACCTATTACCTATGAAATTAGCTGAATTCGATGTCGTGTTAGGAATGGATTGGTTGATAGCCAACCATGCTCGAATTCTTTGTGATAGAAATTCCATAGAAATTCAGGCACCTACTGGAGAAGTAATTATGATTACAGGAGATAAACCACGGAAACCCATGAAGTTCATATCGGTAATGAAGGTTGCTAGTTATGAACGAAAACAAGGAATAGTATATATGATTTCAGTAATCATTAATACTAAGAATAAAGAACTTAAGGAAATACCTGTAGTCTCAGAATATCCAGATATATTTCCAGAAGAATTACCTGGATTACCACCAGATAGGGAAGTAGAATTTAGGATTCATCTAATTCCGGAAACTACACCGATAGCCAAGGCACCTTATCGGTTAGCTCCTACCAAAATGTTAGAACTAAAGAAGCAATTAGATGAATTACTAAGTAAAGGATTCATACAACCTAACTCATCCCCTTGGGGAGCTCCAGTGTTGTTTGTAAAGAAGAAGGATGGTTCCATGAGAATGTGTATCGATTATAGAGAATAAAATAAAGTTACAATTAAGAATCGATACCCATTACCTAGGATTGATGATCTTTTTGATCAACTTCAGGGGGCTAGATATTTTTCTAAGATAGATTTACGCTCCGGATATCATCAATTGAAGGTACAAGAAGAAGACATACCTAAAACTGCTTTCAGAACTAGGTATGGTCATTACGAGTTTACAGTCATGCCCTTTGGATTAACGAATGCACCTGCAGCATTCATGGACATGATGAATAGGATCTGTAAACCGTATTTGGATAAATTTGTAATTGTCTTTATAGACGATATACTTATTTATTCAAAGAGTCAGAATGAACATTGTCAGCACTTGCATGCACTCTTAACTTTGTTAAGAAAAGAAAAGCTGTACGCCAAATTCTCGAAGTGTGAATTTTGGTTACAAGAAGTACAATTCCTAGGACATATGGTGAATCACGAAGGTATTCATGTAGATCCTGCTAAAGTAGAGGCGATTACCAATTGGAAGGTTCCACAAACTGCAATGGAAATTAGGAGTTTTATAGGTTTAGCCGGATACTATAGACGGTTTATTAAGGATTTCTCCAAAATAGCCGTACCATTAACTAAGTTAACCTGTAAAGCCATTAAGTTTGAATGGGGATTTAAACAAGAAGAGGCTTTTAGGATTTTGAAACAGAAATTAACCAATGCACCAATCTTAGCCTTACCAGAAGGAACAGAAGATTTTGAAATATATTGTGATGCTTCAAAACTAGGATATGGATGTGTGCTTATGCAACGCAAAAAGGTGATTGCATATGCTTCAAGACAATTGAAAAAGCATGAAGAAAATTATACGACTCATGATTTAGAATTAGGAGCCGTAGTTTTTGCCCTTAAGATTTGGAGACATTATCTGTATGGGAGTAAGTTTACTGTCTATACAGATCATAAAAGTTTAAAGTACATATTTGGGCAAAAAGAGTTGAACATGAGGCAAAGGAGATGGATGGAAATTTTAAGCGACTACGATTGTGATATTCAGTATCACGAAGGAAAGGCAAATGTAGTTGCAGATGCATTAAGTCGTAAGTATCATGAAAAACAACGACGATTCCGTGCTCTTAGGTTAAATCTACAATTAGATTTAATGGAACAAATAAAGAATGTTCAAGAACCAGCAATAAAAGATGTTGCTGAAGGAATGAAAGGAAGAATAAAAGAATTAGAGCAAGGAGTTGATGGAATTTGGAGATTCCATAAAAGCAGAATTTGGGTACCAAAACAAGGAGAATTAAGAAATAAGATCTTAGAAGAAGCTCATAAATCTAGGTATACTGTACACCCAGGAAACAATAAAATGTACCAAGATTTAAGAAAAAACTTTTGGTGGATAGGCATGAAGAAGGATATAGCTAGATATGTTTCTAAGTGTCTTACTTGTTCACAAGTTAAGGCAGAACATCAGAAACATTCAGGTCTACTACAACAATTAGAGATGCCTGTGTGGAAATGGGAACTTATAACTATGGATTTTGTTACTAAGTTACCCAAAACCAGAAAAGGTAATGATACGATTTGGGTAATCGTGGATCGATTAACCAAATCTGCTCACTTTCTACCTATGAAAGAAACCTTTACCATGGAAAGACTAGCAAAGTTGTATGTAGATGAAGTCGTATCTCTACATGGAGTTCCACTCTCCATTGTATCAGATAGGGATAGTCGTTTTACTTCTCATTTTTGGAAAAGTTTCCAAGAAGCAATGGGAACTCGACTAAACCTAAGTACTGCATATCATCCACAAACAGACGGGCAAAGTGAAAGAACGATCCAAACTCTAGAAGACATGCTCAGAGCATGTGTAATAGATTTTGGTGGAAATTGGGACGATCACTTATCATTGATTGAATTCTCCTATAACAATAGTTATCATTCCAGCATTGAAACTGCTCCATTTGAAGCATTGTATGGAAGAAAATGCAGAACTCCAATTTGTTGGGCAGAAATAGGAGAAAATCAATTGTCAGGTCCTGAGATTGTGCAAGAAACGACTGACAAGATTACTCAAATTAAAGAAAGACTGAAGACGGCTCGAGATCGCCAGAAGAGTTATGCAGACAATAGATGCAAGCCGTTAGAATTCCAAGTTGGAGACAGAGTACTTTTGAAAGTTTCTCCTTGGAAAGGAGTTGTTAGATTCGGTAAGAAAGGAAAGCTAAGTCCAAGATACGTAGGACCATTTCCAGTAATCCAACGTATAGGACCAGTTGCTTATCGTTTACAACTACCAGAAGAATTAGCTGGAGTACATGATGTATTTCATGTATCCAATCTCAAGAAATGTCTAGCCGACGAATCTCTGGTAGTACCTCTTCAAGACATAGAGGTAAACGAAAAGTTAAAATTTGTAGAGAAACCTCTTCAGATAGAAGATAGAAAAGTGAAGTTTCTCAAGCACAAACGCTTAGTGCTAGTTAAAGTAAAGTGGGATTCAAGACGAGGGGCTGAATACACTTGGGAGCTGGAATCAGAAATGAAGAGAAAATATCCTCACTTATTCCAGTAAATCTCGAGGACGAGATTTTTATTAAGGTGGGGAGAATGTAATAACTCTCACTAAAAAGTCATAATTATTACTTTAATTTATCCAATTAGAAACCCTAATTGAGACACCCGAGTGATTCTGCACAAACCCTAAAATTTCCGGAACAATTAGAATCAGGATTAGGGCCCCTAAAACTCAAGGGGGGATAAACCCTAATGGACGATTATCCATAATAAACGTTGTCAATCAATTGAAATTCGAAATTGGCAAGTCAGCTGAGCTAGTCCCAAACGTGGCTACCCTATAAGCTACTTTTATGCCTTACGGACCGTAACACTATTAAGCTTACGGTCCGTAAGCTAGCCAAAATTTGTGTATAAATAGCAGACATTGGCATTCGAAATTTGGACATTCAACGTCGAAATAATTCCAATCACACACGGAAATACACTCTGAATACTCCAAATTTCACCCCCGGGTCTCGAAATTCTGCCGCAAAACAGGGTATTAGCACGATCGCTACTACGATTCATTTTCCGATTGATCAATGTACTCAACGGGTGTTTAAGTGCTGCCCACATTAAGGTGATGCTTTGTCATTAGTCGTTAATTCGACAGATGTTAAGCATAGCACTTTGTCACTCATTGTGATGGTTGATCTCGTGAGTTATCGTAAATGCTGTATTGATTACTAACCCAGTTTTGTGTGCATTGTTATCTAAATTAGGTTAACCAGGCTAATTCATAAACTAGACTCTGTCCGTATTAAATCAGCAATGTGAGTCATTCTCTTTTTATCAAATTACTTTCAAAATCATGTTTATTTTCAAAGTTATAATTACGGGGATTAAGTCTTTGTAATCACCAAGTTACAGCCGGTATGTGGGGTTTTGTATACATTACTTGATAATCGTCACCATTGGGGCAGCCAATTGGGGGATATGACCATAGTCACAGATCCGGTCGAGTGACAAATACCGTGGGTAGTTGGTTTGATATCAGAAACATTGTAATCGTTCTTAATACTGTAAATTATAACAAAAGTGTCGTTTTAGTAAATAGAATGATTCACTCAGTATTTTCCGCTGACAAAACCTTTTTCAAACATGTTTCAGGTGATCTGTTGTAATTCAGGAAAAGTGCTAGGAAGCATTTCAAGCTTGAGAAAGTGGCTCATAATAAAATAAAGAAAGATGTTTTGTAATATAACGATTTCTCAGAAAAATCATAATATTGTAAATTATCGGGGTTTTATCCCGAATTGTGAAATAAAATAAATCGGGAAAATTTTAGCTTTAAACGATCCTGAAAATAAACTTCCCCTGTTAAACTCAATTAAATAAATACCACGGGAATTTCTGTCCCGCGGCTCCTGGAACGGGTCAAACCGGGTCGGGGGCCGTGACAGTTGCCAGGGACACAAGGATTTAAGAAAGCTTAAAATCGACCGCCTAATCAGTTTTTCAAAACCTTTTTCAAAACGCGTGCACATTTTTCTGCATTTTAGTTAGTTTTGCATTTACAGTAGGTTGAACACGGGCCGTGCTCACTGAACACGGGGCCGTGCTGCATAATTTCCTTAAAACACCCAGATACAGAGTCTGAACACGGGGTTGTGCTAACTGAACACGCCCTCGTGCTGCACAAAACCAGTAACTTTTATTCAAACGCCCAGATACAGAGCCTGAACACGGGCCATGCTCACTGAACACGGGGCCGTGTCCAGCTTCTGTTTCCATTTAATTTTTGTTTTCTGGTCCCGAGACTCTGTTGTGGTCTGCTGAGTGATTCTTATGGATCAATACCCAGGAGGCTACAACTACACCTATGAGGAGGATGATTATAGGGAAGACTATTGCACCATTTGTGGTGACCCGCACTCGGTACAATATTGTGACTTATTTCAACCATCCGCTTCATACACCTATTATGAGGAGCCCAGGTAAGAGCCATCGACTTCATATACATCCTATGAAGACCAAAGGTATGAACCCTCCCCCTTATACTCATATTTTGATGAACCAAGGTATGAGCCTTCATACTCATACTTTGAGGAACCAAGATATGAACCACCACCTTCATATACTTATTATGAGGAACCAAGGCGTGAACAACCCACCTCATATGAGTATTATGAAGAACAAAATTATGACCCTTATTGTAACACCTCGTAAAATCACGTCCAATGAAGTATTGACACGTGTAATAAACCCTAATAAAGTCAAATCTTGAATTTAAGGGACTAATTTTTCGAAAAATCGAAAAACATTGATTATGAAAGAACTGGAAGTATTAACATACCTAAAATAAGTTTCTAAATAACCTTTTACGGTTTTATATTCACAAATGAGCCACTTGTTGTTCGAGTGTAGCCGTTTGCATAATTAATTGAAAGTTTGCGCAATAAAGGGTTAAAAGCGTCAACATGTTAATTCTTACCTCTGAGTGACCTTTTAACAAACCGAGAGCTTCATGATACTTGATTATACTCTCTGGAATGCCAATCGTTGGCCGTCCAAGGATTTTATGCCTTTAAGTGACGTTACGAGCGACTTTGCGAATATAAAGGGTCAAAAGGGTCAAAAGTGTCAATATGTTTAATTATAACTCTGAATGATCTTTTAGCAAACCTGAAGCATTGTGATGTTTTATAATACTCTCATGAATGCCTAATATGGATTATATAAGGCTTCAATACTATTAAACGATGATATGCACAAGTCTGCGCATTAGAGGGACTAATTGCGTCAAACTACAAAAGTCTATCGATTCGTATAGTATCAAACCTTCCGGAATAGGATCATAAGTTAAACATGCCCCAATTATCCTTTATATAGCTTAGATATAGGCTTAGAGGAGTTTGGTGCGCAAAAATAAACTTTCAAGTCCACCAGGGACTAAAAGTGTCAAAAAGTGCACAAGTTTGCATTTTCGCGCATATCTTCCGTTCTGTATATCTCCGGACACCCAAAAATTTATGTAAGCACTAAAATATTTTATTTTAGAGCTTGGCTTGATAAAATTCCATTCGTCGCGTCGTTTGGATCGTTTTTCGCGTCCGCCCGTGTTTCGTCGTAATTAGCCGAACAACGTGACCGTACGACCAAACGAACCGACATCCAGCATATTTTTTAGCATGTTTCATGTTCCCTATGTTTAGTCACCATTATAGAGCCTTAAAAATGGTTTAACGGGCCTTAGAGGTGTCGGAAATGGCATTTGGAAGTGCAGGGGCCAAATCTGTCAACAATGAAAGTATGCATGTGCTGTACTGGTCCTTACGGACCGTATGGCTGGACCCTTACGGTCTGTAAGCCATGCCCAGCATCAGAAACTTCACAGCTGCCTGTTCCAGCCGGTTACACCGCCTCATTTTGCCATTTCTTGATTCTAAGGACTTGTTTAATGATTTAGGAGGGCCTAGTGTCACGGACCAAATGTTTGAAGATCGTAATGCTGTGGGCTGCGCTTGAACGCTTGGGTTACTGGCTAGTCCTGGACTTTATCAGGGAACGGAGTCAGTGTCAAGGAAGAGGTGTACGTGCCTAGTCGTGCAAACGACGAACGCACCACTAGTCGAGAGCTGGCGCCGCTCTCCTGATGAGTCCAAGGCAGGACGAAACCAGTGACCCACACAAAGAAGAGGGATGGATTGGCTTGTTCCCGGGGACTTGGGGACGCCACACGGGGGTCGAAAACTAACCCCGTGACAACTTGGTATCAGAGCAGAACGATTCTCGGATACGTTGGAACGTGACTCTTAACCAAATGAGCTTAACATTTAGAGTATGGTTGCGCAATGGTGGTGGGAGAAGACCAAATATGGGTTTGCTTCGGCAAAGGTCTTTGTAGTCCGCGAGTATGGGATCGTGAGAGCCGCTCAAGTATAGTTGCAGTGAAGCCCTCCGTGTTATGTTCAAAATCTACGGTCCTAGCAGCGCCGCAAAAGAATGTTTAAAGCTGCTACAATTATTCAGGTTCCCCGTATTCCTGAAACAAGGTGAATCATCGGCACCTAATCCGATGCGGCGGACGTCAGCGCCACTCAAAACCAAAACTGACGCACTATATTGAACATGCACGACAGAAGATCATTGTTGCTGTGCTTCCGGGTGTCCTACCCTCCCAAAGTGAATCATGCTCAACATAAGGGGGATCATGCATTGTCAAGTATGCGAGCTGGTATGGGACGGCGAGCATGCACGAGGACGTGCATGAAATGGTGGTGGGAGAGTGTCACGGACCAAATGTTTGAAGATCGTAATGCTGTGGGCTGCGCTTGAACGCTTGGGTTACTGGCTAGTCCTGGACTTTATCAGGGAACGGAGTCAGTGTCAAGGAAGAGGTGTACGTGCCTAGTCGTGCAAACGACGAACGCACCACTGGTCGAGAGCTGGCGCCGCTCTCCTGATGAGTCCAAGGCAGGACGAAACCAGTGACCCACACAAAGAAGCGGGAAGGATTGGCTTGTCCCCGGGGACTTGGGGACGCCACACGGGGGTCGAAAACTAACCCCGTGACACTAGGGACACTTGGAATGATCCCATAACATCCATAGACTTTGTTTGGCATGATCTTGTGGAATTGAAGTCTCTATATAAGAAATTCTTAGATGCACCATTTGATCACATTCCTTGCAACTTCACTTCTGGAGTATTTTGGAGCTCAAGCACCTTTCCTAGTGATCATTAGTCGTGCTTAGGACCTTGGTAAGTATTCTTAACCTTCCCTAATTCAGTTTTGATTAGTTTACTAGCTTAAAGTCAAACCGTCGTAATTAAGGTTTGACTTCGTCATTAATCTTAATTTGTCCAGTCAAATTTCAAATTGAAAGTACCTATGAGTTGGTAATTATGTGGGTAATAAACCCTTAAAAGGGCACCCTCTGATTCTCACTCTAAGTAGGTCAATTGTCGGGTCAAACTTGATCTTAAAAAGTCAACAGGAAGCAATTTTGTAAATAAACACATAATTAGCAATGTAGGAGCTATACAACCTGTTTTGTCATTAATATAACTTGGTAATTAATAAACATGTTCAACCCAACAATTTTCAGTTTTGGCTCGGTTCGGGATCGAAAGTCGCATAGTTTGACTCCTGCTTTGACTTTCAGTTCTGACCCGTTTGAGCATGGTTTAGGAATGCCTTAGAGCTCCGTTAGGAGCAGCTTGTATGATAGTATAACCCTCTGCGATTATACTACTTGACTCGTTGATTGTCCGATGTTTCCGTTAAATGCCTAATGTTGACCAATATGCCCATTTGACCTTAAAATGAGAATTTTGGAAATGTGAAAAAACAATAATCTTTGTTACTGAATTATAAACATGTCCCAAAAATTGCACATCAGTTTGAGGTCTAGATTAAGAGTTATGCTCAATAGCGTAATAAGAACGCTTTTTATTAATTAAACGGCGTAATTAGCGTATAGCCTATCTAAACCCAATCTTTGATACCAAGCTTTTTTTCCACTGATATAATATAATATTTTGGGATTTTTGAAGATTGTTATTTATTTTAAGGCTGAGCATAACATAGAGTTTTAAGCTTATTTCGGTATTGCCGGTTTTGCCCTTTCGGGCTATAAAATGAGTTTTACAAATTCTTTTGATATCAAACCTTTTTCTACTGATCTAATATGATAAATAAAATGTTTTGAGCCTTCTGGAATAATAAAAATAGCAGTTTTCCTTGGAAACCCAGAAATGGCTCCAAACCGCCTTTTTAAGCGTTTTTCACGCATAGTATGTATCAAAACTATTTTAAACATATGAGGGTCGATGCCTACTAATGTATTCAGTAAATTTTTATATTTTAACAGTAAGGAAAAGTTTAAAACTCAGGTTTCCGGTTTTGACCTTTTAAGCTTATGTGAAATTACCAAAATGCCCCTGCGGTGCATAGAATGGTTATAATTAATAAATTTCAAATATATATGATACCCTACTTTTATAACTTATTAAACTAAGTATTTTTAATGATTATATCAGACCTATAACTCAGATTACTAATTAAACTCTTTTATAACCTTTTAAATGACCAAAATGCCCTTACGGGGCATAATTTGAGTTTAAATCCGTTTCGGGCATAATAGAAGATATCTTACTGATGTCACAACATAGTTAAGGCATATTAACTTAGGAAACATGTATATGACTCTTATGGTTACCCGTTACGCATATTTCGCGTTCGGATCGGTTTATGTAACTAGTTTGCATAAATTGACCAAAACGGATCAAACCTTATAATTTTTGCCTCAAAATCCAGAATGTGTTTAGTTTACCCATATTATACAAGTCTCCAAACTTGTCGGGTCTAAATCACATTCTATTCCGGTCTTCGCTTAATCATGCATTATGAACCGTGAACCTTTCCTTAAAACTAACCGGTCTAAATTTCAACTTAAATAAGACCCGTTAGGAATCTAATAGGTTAATGAAACCTTCGTTCCAGATTAAGAGCCCCAGTAGAAGTACTTGTGCTTGCTGATTAGAATATACGGCTGAGTATAAATTGCATTGCTAGCTCAGGTAAATACTTTTAACTTATTTTCCCTATACGGGCTTGGGATACGGTATTATAAAAATACCGCTTGGTCGGGTGTACAAACCTTTTAATCGGAGATGATTAAATTGCATAATCCCGTTTTAATCTGTATTGATTGATAACAAATAACATTGGGGGTTAATGACCGTGTCCTGGATATCCTTGGCTCATATAAAAGTGAATGGCCACAACGTAAGCACAAGGTGTAGGCATAACACCTCCTGTTGCGTATGTAAAAGATATGCTCGCTCGTAAGGGTGTCTTCTTGTGAGATTATATTTGTGGTGTGTCTATTAATCTTGACCGGCTTGTATAATCACCGGCCCTAAATGTTGGACAAACATGTAAATCAGATACAAGATTTTTATTAATAAAATTGTCCCAGGTTATAAAAGAATTTTTGTGCCTTGTGCATTCATCTGCGGTGGTCCCATTCTCATATAAGAAAAGTCCAGGATTCTTGTCTAGGTGGTCCCATTCTCATATAAGAAAAGTCCCAATCTCTTAAAAACAATCCAGGATTCTTGTCTAGGTGGTCCCATTCTCATATAAGAAAAGTCCTTAGTCTTAATTCGTACTTAGTATAGCTCCAATTTAATTTTGTAGTTTAATATAGATTTCCTTAGTTTTCAGTAACCCCCCCCCCCCAAAAGAATTAAACAAGTTAAGTCACGTCTGTCAGTGTCTAGTCAGAGTCTAGTTTACGTGATACATAGAGTCCTGTGGTTCGATATCCGGACTTCCTAGGTTATACTACATTGATCGGTACACTTGCCGATTGTGTGGTTTTAGGTCGAGTCTAGAATTAAAGCTTTTTAGTGTCTAGCTTAGAGAGTCTAATTTAGTTAATTTTTATAGTCTGTTTAGCACACATCATAGAACCAGCTCCATCATTTGATCAGTCCGATGATTCAGATTCGGAGAGCGCTCCAATATTTGATGAGGATCCAAATGTTGCAACAACTGAAGCTGAGGATCACACCGGTGATCTTGATATTTCAATACAGCAATCAGAAGTTGTCGTGCCTGACACCATCATGCCAAGAACATTATCTTACCATCCTTCAGATCAGATTATCGGAGATCTTCAAAGCAGTGTTAAGACGAGAGATCAAATTAACAGAGCACTTACCTGTTTCTATACATCTGTTGCTCCGTTGCAAGAAGAATTCTCGCTTAAGTGTTTCATTTCGCAAATTGAACCCAGAACGTATAAGGAAGCTTTAACTGAAGATAGTTGGGTTAACGCGGTGCAAGAAGAACTACAGCAATTTGAAAAGCTGGGAGTTTGGAGACTAGTAGATCTTCCTGAAAATCAAAAGTTGATCAAGACGAAATGGGTGTTTAAATTCAAACGAGATGATAGAGGCGTAATCGTGAGAAACAAAGCACGACTGGTGGTACAGGGTTTCAGCCAGGAGGAGGGGATTGATTTTAATGAAGTGTATGCCCCTGTAGCTAGGCTCGAGGCTATCAGAATCTTCCTAGCATTTGCTTCGTGGAAGGGATTCAAAGTATACCAGTTGGATGTCAAGTCTGCATTTCTATACGGGAAAATCAAGGAAGAAGTGTATGTGGGTCAACCGCCGGGGTTTACTGATCCAATACACAAGAACAAAGTCTATCTCCTGGATAAAGCACTTTACGGTCTCCATCAGGCCCCGAGAGCCTGGTATGAGACGCTTTCTCAGCATTTGCTTGCCAACGTGTTTAGCAGAGGAACAGTTGATAGTACGTTGTTCATCAAAGAAGTTGCAGGGCATCTCTTAATTGTGCAGATATACGTCGATGATATCATTTTCGGTTCAACAAATGAAGATTTATGTAAAGATTTCGAGAGTGTAATGAAGAAAAAGTTTGAGATGAGCTCTATGGGGGAGATGAAATTCTTTCTCGGGTTACAAGTTGAACAGATGCCTGAAGGAATTTTTATTCATCAGACAAAGTATGTGAACGACATTCTGGAAAAGTTCAACATGGCTGAATCCAGTCCGATCGCAACCCCATTAGCTCAGAATCATGGGATTTGCCCAGTTGTCTAATTATTGTGTAAGTACCCAAACGAACCGACATCCGGCATATTTTTTAGCATGTTCCATGTTCCCTATGTTTAGGCACCATTATAGAGACTTAAAAATTGTTTAACGGGCCTTAGAGGTGTCGGGAATGGCATTTGGAAGTGCAGGGGCCAAATCTGTCAATAATGAAAGTATGCATGTGTTGTACTGGTCCTTACGGACCGTATGGCTGGACCCTTACTGTCTGTAAGCCATGCCCAGCATCAGAAACTTCACAGCTGCCTGTTCCAGCCGGTTACACCGCCTCATTTTGCCATTTCTTGATTCTAAGGACTTGTTTAATGATTTAGGAGGGCCTAGGGACACTTGGAATGATCCCATAACATCCATAGACTTTGTTTGGCATGATCTTGTAGAATTGAAGTCTCTATATAAGAAATTCTTAGATGCACCATTTGATCACATTCCTTGCAACTTCACTTCTGGAGTATTTTGGAGCTCAAGCACCTTTCCTAGTGATCATTAGTCGTGCTTAGGACCTTGGTAAGTATTCTTAACCTTCCCTAATTCAGTTTTGATTAGTTTATTAGCTTAAAGTCAAACCGTCGTAATTAAGGTTTGACTTCGTCATTAATCTTAATTTGTCCAGTCAAATTACAAATTGAAAGTACCTATGAGTTGGTAATTATGTGGGTAATAAACCCTTAAAAGGGCACCCTCTGATTCTCACTCTAAGTAGGTCAATTGTCGGGTCAAACTTGATCTTAAAAAGTCAACAGGAAGCAATTTTGCAAATAAACACATAATTAGCAATGTAGGAGCTATACAACCTGTTTTGTCATTAATATAACTTGGTAATTAATGTAAGAACATGTCTAAACATGTTCAACCCGACAATTTTCAGTTTTGGCTTGGTTCGGGATCGAAAGTCGCATAGTTTGACTCCTGCTTTGACTTTCAGTTCTGACCCGTTTGAGCATGGTTTAGGAATTCCTTAGAGCTCTGTTAGGACCAGCTTGTATGATAGTATAACCCTCTGCGATTATACTACTTGACTCGTTGATTGTCCGATATTTCCGTTAAATGCCTAATGTTGGCCAATATGCCCATTTGACCTTAAAACAAGAATTTTGGAAATGTGAAAGGACAATAATCTTTGTTACTGAATTATAAACATGTACCAAAAATTGCACATCAGTTTGAGGTCTAGATTATGAGTTATGCTCAATAGCGTAATAAGAACGCTTTTTATTAATTAAACGGCGTAATTAGCGTATAGCCTATCTAAACCCAATCTTTGATACCAAGCTTTTTTCCCACTGATATAATATAATATTTTGGGATTTTTGAAGATTTTTATTTATTTTAAGGCTGAGCATAACATAGAGTTCTAAGCTTATTTCGGTATTGCCGGTTTTGCCCTTTCGGGCTATAAAATGAGTTTTACAAATTCTTTTGATATCAAACCTTTTTCTACTGATCTAATATGATAAATAAAATGTTTTGAGCCTTCTAGAATAATAAAATAGCTGTTTTCCTTGGAAACCCGGAAATGGCTCCAAACCGCCTTTTTAAGCGTTTTTCACGCATAGTATGTATCAAAACTGTTTTAAACATATGAGGGTCGATGCCTACTAATGTATTCTGTAAATTTTTATATTTTAACAGTAAGGAAAAGTTTAAAACTCAGGTTTCCGGTTTTGACCTTTTAAGCTTATGTGAAATTACCAAAATGCCCCTACGGTGCATAGAATGGTTATAATTAATAAATTTCACATATATATGATACCCTACTGTTATAACTTATTAAACTAATATTTTTAATGATTATATCAGACCTATAACTCAGATTACTAATTAAACTCTTTTATTACCTTTTAAATGACCAAAATGCCCTTACGGGGCATAATTTGAGTTTAAATCCGTTTCGGGCATAATAGATGATATCTTACTGATGTCACAACATAGTTAAGGCATATTAACTTAGGAAACATGTATATGACTCTTATGGTTACCCGTTACGCATATTTCGCGTTCGGATCGGTTTATGTAACTAGTTTGCATAAATTGACCAAAACGGATCAAACCTTATAATTTTTGCCTCAAAATCCAGAATGTGTTTCGTTTACCCATATTATACAAGTCTCCAAACTTGTCGGGTCTAAATCACATTCTATTCCGGTCTTCGCTTAATCATGCATTATGAACCGTGAACCTTTCCTTAAAACTAACCGGTCTAAATTTCAACTTAAATAAGACCCATTAGGAATCTAATAGGTTAATGAAACCTTCGTTCCAGATTAAGAGCCCCAGTAGAAATACTTGTGCTTGCTGATTAGAATATACGGCTGAGTATAAATTGCATTGCTAGCTCAGGTAAATACTTTTAACTTATTTTCCCTATACGGGCTTGGGATACGGTATTATAAAAATACCGCTTGGTCGGGTGTAGAAACCTTTTAATCGGAGATGATTAAATTGCATAATCCCGTTTTAATCTGTATTGATTGATAACAAATAACATTGGGGGTTAATGACCGTGTCCTGGATATCCTTGGCTCATATAAAAGTGAATGGCCACAACGTAAGCACAAGGTGTAGGCATAACACCTCCTGTTGCGTATGTAAAAGATATGCTCACTCGTAAGGGTGTCTTCTTGTGAGATTATATTTGTGGTGTGTCTATTAATCTTGACCGGCTTGTATAATCACCGGCCCTAAATGTTGGACAAACATGTAAATCAGATACAAGATTTTTATTAATAAAATTGTCCTAGGTTATAAAAGAATTTTTGTGCCTTGTGCATTCAAATCAATTTTCTTAAACATTTCCAAAATGAGTCAGTTAATTGTATTTACCAGTGTAAACTGATGTATTTTCCAAAAAGGTTAAGTGGCAGGTACTGTGCGTAATTGGCTGGGAGCTCAGGGCGTCAATAGGGAATCTTGCAAGTTCTAGATGCCTAAAGTCTGTTGAACAGTTTTTCTTTTAATTGATCCGCCTGTGGATCCTTTACATACCGTTTGTGATACTTTGATATTTTCATTTGGTTATAATATAATTATCTTTTGCTTCCGCCGTGCATTTAAATTGTGTTGTTTGACTATGATGATATCAACTACGTCACGATACTCCCCACCGGGCCCACCGGTAATACGTGGAAATATCGGGGTGTGACACTTATCCATCATATGCTTACAATGAAGAACAATGGTGTGAACCATCTACTTCATATGAGTACTATGAGGAACCAAGGATCGAACATCCGGATTCAAGCTTTGAGGATCCCGATCCCTACTCAATTACCGAAGTAACCGAAAAGATATTAGACCACCTTAAAACTATTGAGCGTTACATAAAAGAATCTCGCGCAAGGGAAGAGGAGTCCCGCGCAAGGGAATAGTTAACTTGTAATAACGTAGAAATAGTTGAAAATGTGAAGATGGAAGAACAAATAAGTGAAAAACCGACACATGAGTTAAACAATGAAAAAGGTGAGTCCGACAACGTTAAAATTCAAGAAGAGTCTAATTTTCAAGAAGTTAATCTCTTGTCACCTTCTTTCGAAAATCATTGTTTAATACCCACTCATGCTAAGTTTTTAAAAGAGTTAAACATAACACTAAAATTGACGAAACGGTAAGCATTAACTTAGCAAATGATCAAACTTCGCTAATAAAAGAAGACCCATTTGAAATCAACAATCCACCGGTTCCATGTTTTTTTTCAAAACTCCTTTATTAGTAATCTCACAATTGATAAAGATCTTTGTGTTAATATAATGCCAAACTACATTTTTGAAAAATTAAGTATTAGTGATTTCTCTCCACTTCAAATACCCATTTTTCTATCTAATCGGAAAATAATAAAATCAATCGGTATAGTTGAGGACGTCTTGGTCCAAACAAATCAAACGGTAGTCCCAACAGACTTTGTCATTCTTGATGACACTACTCTAGTATTGGGATGACCTTTTGTAAAAACACACGAAGCTTTGAAAAACCGGAAGCACAACAATCTATCTATTAAATTAGGGGCATTTAAAAAAAGTGTCGATCTTGAGCGTTCAATGAAATATCCATTCGGCAATAATGACCCCCTAATTGAAGATGAAGATGAACCACCCGATACAAGTCAAGAGATTGACCACTTTGTTGAAGAAGAGGTCGCCATAGAACAAAATTTTATAGTCCTTGATAAAAATGAGCAACCAAATAAGGAGTCTCCAAAAGACCCACCTCTTGAGCTCAAAGAACTTCCAAAAGGTTCGGAATATGCTTTTCTAGACAAAGATGGTAAATCACCTGTAATTATTTCGTCTAAGTTAAGTAGTTTAGAAAAAGAAAAATTAATTACACTTTTGAAAAAACACAAAAATGCGATCGCTTGGAAGCTTGTAGATATTAAAGGGATAAGTCCTTCCATGTGCACGCACAAAATTCTAATGAATGATAACTACAAATCGGTAATACAACCACAATGTAGAGTAAATCCAAATGTCCAAGAAGTGGTTAAAAACGAGGTCATCAAATTACTTGACGCCGGACTTATTTACCCAATCTCCGATAGTCCTTTGGTAAGTCCTGTCCAAGTAGTTCCAAAGAAAGGAGGTATGACGGTAATAACTAATGAGAAAAATGAATTAATACCAACGAGAACCGTCACAGGATGGAGAGTGTGTATAGATTATAAGCGATTAAATGAAGCAACAAGGAAAGATCACTTTCCTTTACCCTTCATTGATCAAATGTTAGAAAGATTATCCGGTCATAAATTTTATTGTTTCTTGGATGGTTTTTCAGGTTACTTTCAAATCCCGATAGCACCCGAAGACCAAGAAAAGACAACATTTACATGTCCCTATGGAACTTTTGCTTATCGACGCATGTCGTTTGGTCTATGTAATGCCCCCGCAACCTTCCAACGTTGCATGGTGGCCATCTTCCATGACATGATAGAAAAGACAATGGAAGTCTTCATGGACGACTTTTCTATCTTTGGAGATTCATATGACCAATGCCTCGATAACCTTGAATGAATGCTATCCCGATGTTAGGAAACTAACCTCGCCCTTAATTGGGAAAAATGCCATTTCATGGTAACGGAGGGAATAGTACTCGGTCGCAAAATCTCAAGCGAAGGAATGGAGGTTGATCGAGCCAAAATAGACACTATTTCTCGATTACCACCCCCATCCTCCGTAGAGCTATCAGAAGTTTCTTAGGGCGTGCCGGATTTTATAGGCGATTTATCAAAGACTTTTCAAAAATCTCAAGGCCTTTAACAAAATTACTTGAAAAAGATGCCTCTTTCATCTTTGACAAGGATTGCAATCAAGCATTTCTAACACTAAACGAAATGCTAGTCAATGCACCTATCATGATAGCGCCTGATTGGAAATTACCTTTCGAAATCATGTGTGATGCAAGTGACTTTGCAGTTGGAGCTGTCTTGGGACAAAGAAAAGAAAAGGATTTTCACCCAATCTATTATGCTAGTAAAACACTTAACGATGCCCAGGAAAATCACACAACTAGAAAAGGATTTACTAGCCGTGGTATTTGCTTTTGATAAATTTCTTTCTTATCTTGTTCTTTCTAAAACAATAGTCTATACAGATCATGCAGCCATTCGATATCTCTTCAAGAAACAGGATGCTAAACCGCGTTTGATTCGGTGGATTCTACTCCTCCAAGAATTTGATATTGAAATCAAAGACAAAAGAGGAGCAGAAAACATCGCAGCAGATCATCTTTCACGCTTAGAAGACCCAGCTTTGGAGGTAACCAGGGATGAGCAAATCAACGAAAAATTTCCAACGGAGTCCCTGGAAATGGTGGAATACCGAGAAGAGCCATGGTACGCCGACTATGCTAACTACCTAGCTAGCGGTATAGTCGTGAAAGGTTGGCCACATCATCAAAGACAAAAATTCTTTGCCGATGTAAAGCATTATTTTTGGGAAGACCCTTATCTTTTCAAAATGTGTGCCGACCAACTCATCCGACGATGCGTACATGGTAGTGAAGCAAGAAGAATTCTCCGCCATTGTCATGAAGGTCCGTACGGAGGACATCATGGTGCCGCTAGTACCGCACGAAAGGTATTTGATTCAGGGTTTTATTGGCCAACCATTTACAAAGACGCCCAAAGTCTTGTTAAGACATGTGACGCTTGCCAACAATCAGGTAATATTTCTTCCAAAAACGAAATGCCATAAAATGGCATTCTTGTTTGTGAAATTTTTGATGTGTGGGGACTCGACTTTATGGGACCCTTCTCACCGTCAAAAGGAAACAAATATATACTTGTGGCGGTAGATTACTTGTCTAAATGGGCCGAGGCAGAGGCACTTCCAACAAATGATGGAAGAGTCGTGGTAAGATTTCTGAAAAAATTGTTCTCTCGTTTTGGCACACCAAAAGCATTAATAAGTGATAGAGGTACCTATTTTTGTAACCATCAACTCGAAAAAATTCTAACAAGGTATGGGGTCTATCACCGGGTCTCAACAGCATATCACCCTCAACAAATGGACAAGCCGATGTGACAAATAGAGGTTTAAAAAGAATACTTGAAAAAACCGTAGGGTTGAATAAAAAGGAATGGGCCGATAAATTAGATGATGCTTTATGGGCTTTTAGGACTGCCTATAAAACAACAATAGGTACAACCCCATATAAGCTAGTCTACGGAAAAAGTTGTCATTTGCCGGTAGAAATAGCACACAAAGCCTACTGGGCAATTAAAACTGTAAACTTAGATGTAGAATTTGTCGGTAAGAATCGATTGTGTCAATTAAATGAGTTAGACGAGTTAAGGAATTATGCATATTCTAACTCTGAAATTTATAAGGAAAGAATGAAGAATTTGCATGATAAACATATTAAACCTAATGAATTTCGGATAGGAGATCAAGTTCTTTTGTTTAATTCACGACTTCGATTGTTTCCTGGTAAATTAAAGTCTATCTGGTCTGGGCATTTTTCCATCACCCATATTTTCCCCCACGGTGCAGTCGAAATTAAATCTCGGAATGGAATTCCATTCAAAGTCAATGGCCAACGGCTGAAGCTCTATCAAGGATTCGTTGAGGATGAAGAGGAAGAAATCTCGCTTCAACCGGTCGAAGAGTAACAGCATCAACAATCATACCTGGTAAGTTACGAACAAGCGGGTTGACATCTAAATCGTTAAGTCTTCTAACCAAGTTTTGGGAAAACAGGGCACTCACACGAGCACTTAAAAAAAATTTTCAAATATTCGCCCGACACGGGGCCGTGTCCGCGTAACTGTTGGAATAAAAACCCCTTTTCTAAACAGTTTCTTCATTCCACACGCCCCGTTTCCCCGAACACTCTCTGGTTCAGGCAATTTTTCTTCACGATTTCGACGTATCCTCTACTCCTAACAACACCAAGGTATTATTCTATCATTGTTAGTAGTTAGATTAAGCATTTGCATGTAGTTTAACATCAAGATTTGGGGAAAAATCTAGGGTTCTTCAACTTGAGCAGGATCGAACCTCAAATCTTTGCATAAATCTGTTAACATTAGTTTAGATTCATGTTATAGAAAGTAAATCCACTTGTATTATTCATAGATGTGCCCGATTTCTCACAAAAACCCCAAACCCTTGTTTTTGAACAGAAAAAGATGATATTGAAGGGGTAAACGGTTTGTTTTGGGAAAAACGGCACTTGGGGTTTCATTTTCGGGGAAAACCGCCCCTAATGGACCAAAAATTTTCAAGTTTTCGGGACCGGTTCGAAAAATGGGATTTTTGGGAAACATACATCTGGACACGGGGCCGTGCCCGCTGAGCACGGGGGCGTGTCCAGCCAAACTCAGAGCAACGTGGGGCGTGTCCGCTGAACACGGGGCCGTGTTCAGCCGACTGTCTTCAGTTTTCTCCGACACTTTCACTGTTTCATGCTAATTGTTTGGTGTTTCCTTTCAGATGTCCAAGAAATTTACGCGGTTCAATGCAAACGAGTTTGATGCCAAGGCAAGATACGACGTGCTTCGAACCAGGCCGGAGGAATACCCACGAATAGTATGCATGGATCTTTTAGGAGCAGTGAACCAACTTGACCGATTCAACAACCTAGTCACCGGTCCGCTGAGAGCCGCCCTGTGCACTCGACTTCGATCAGTCCACGAAGATAATATGGAGTTCTATAGCACATTTGCGTTCAAATCAAGAGCTGACCCATTTGATAATGATGGGGTAGAATTCCGATGTGGGGGGACTGTGTACTCAATCTCGATGGCACAGTTTGGGTCAATAGTTGGGTTGTATGCAGAGGAAGATGCGGGTAATGAAGAAAACACCGGAGGACTACGCGAGTTATCAGAAAACGAACGCCAGGCTGCTTGGGCACAAATAGGAGAAGGCCACTATAATCCGAGCAGTACTAAGAGTACTAAGTTAAGGGACCCTCTTTACCGCTACATCCATAGGGCCTCACTTACTCTCTTAGTCAAAGGCACGATAGCAGCGGCGTTGTTGGGTTACGAGATCTAGTGGTCCTTCATTGCATTCATACCCGCACCAACCTTGATGTTCCGTACCTCCTGCTCCAAAACATGCATTGGAACCAACTCGCTACTCCCCCGACTCCTATCTTCTTTGGGGGGTGGATATACCGTCTCTTCAAGCATTTCGTGAACTTGCCCAGGTCTTTCCAAAAGAGCCCATGGTCGGGAAGGGTGGACATGGCCATCTGCCGCTCGATGAACCGAATTTATAAAGCAGATGATAGGACGGTTAGCTTCCAACGAGTCCAGGGGTATGCATGGAACCCGCAAGAGGCACTCGTCCTCCACGCACCTCATATCCGTCCTCCTTCTCAGTACCAATACCCGCCCCAGGGTGATCCGGGCCAGTTCTCCTCTCAAGGAGGCAGTTTTCCTAATTTTCAAAGTTTACATGATTTGTTGCAGGAAAACCTCATGTGCACCAGGAACACCTACAACCTGGCCAGCAACACGTACACCCGGGTCGGAGCAATAGAGAGAAACATATCCGACATACAGGATGACATCAGGAACATCCGGGAGTACATGGCGGGGCACGGAGGAGGCGATGACGATGAAGACGAGGATATGGACTAAGCGGGAGGAGTGGAGGTAGCGGTTCATGGTTGGAGGTCTCTCAGGTTAACCCATTTATTCTCACGAACAATTTGCGGCCTGCGTGCCGTGTGTTGAACAATTTACTTTCTTTAACTCTTTTTACTTTCTGCATTTTTCTTTTCTTTTTATTAACCTATGACACGGATGTTTGAACAATGGTAATTTAGGATGCTTGTTATGGTTTGGTGTAGTATTTATTGATAAAACAGGTACATACGAGGCTTAGAGCACTAAAAATTAGTGCTACTAAAGCCGGGACAGCAAAACCGAAGCCAGAAACCTGTTTTTCAACTTTGCAGTTTGTCCACACGGGGTCGTGTTCAGCCAACACGCCCCCGTGCCCACTACTCCAGACCTGCTATTTGTCTTACCTCTGCAGATTTTTGCCAGACACGGGGTCGTGCCCAGCCGACACGCCCCCGTGTCCACCTTCTGTAAGTTTTCGTTACTGGCACTCTGAACACGGGGTCATGCTCAGCAAGCACGGGGCCGTGTCCAGACGTCCAGTAACATAAATTTTTGTTTTTAAACACACTTTTACACATTTAATCAACCTAAAAACTTATTTTTGGGACACATTAAGGACAATGTGTAATTTAAGTGTGGGGGGATGCTAAAACCATGAATTTTGCAAGTCCTAATTTCAAGCCTTACACAAAAACTCTATTGGAACCGCTAAACACCCCAAATGTTTTCAAAAATCTTCATTTTTCTTTACTTGTCTAGGTTTAATTTGGGAATTACAAGTTTTAAAAAAAAGCGATATTTTTACAAATTTACAAACGATAGTGTCGTGATAAAAAGAACCAACATAAGAAAATTATGAAACGGCATGAAAAATCTAGTTAAAATTTGATTATATATACTTGATCACATAAAAACTCATTCCCATAAAAGTGAGTTTTGAGCCTTTATTGAGCATACAAATATACATCTTTAAACTAAATGCTCATTTTTCGTTTCTTGTGTGAATAGCCGCTTGGTTTCTTACAACTCTAGAACTTGTCACAACGATACATTCTCGGTCCTTACCAACTTAAACCCAAGTAAGTAAATGATGGAGGCATTAGGACTAACCCTTTTGATTTCTACACCATTATTTTTCTTTTTTTTTTAAAACCACCTACCCAAAATCCCCCTAGTTAACCCCTTTGAGCCTAAACCTTTTCATTTCTTAACCCACAAAACAAACACCCCTTTTACCCACCAAAGCCATTTTTATTTTAAACCCTTTATTTTAGTAACAAAGCTCGGTTTTTTATATGACTTTCCTTAACAAAAAAATTGATGATGAAGCCAAGAAATAAAACAAACAAGTTCATTAAAGAGAACTTTGTTTAAAGAATTGTTTCATCAAAATAAAAAGTGATAGAAAAAAATTAATAATAAAAGTTTTTGTAAAAACCAATGCTTTTTACGCCTTTCACCTTTTTCTACTAACCACTAACCCAACCACCTACCTATAACCCAAGCCTAACTCTTCCCCCAAGTCCTCTTGATATTTACAAAAGTTTATAGTTAAAAAGGAGGAGGATTGATTGCTTGGCAAGCATATGGTAGAAGTAAGTTCCATGCCGCCCTCGAGTGTTTCACGAAAATACATCTTCGGCCGAGTGTTGAGTGATCTCCCGTGAGGTATGTGAACTTGTATATAAATGGAATTTTAAAGAGGCATGTTATGCCCAAATAAGTAATTTATCTTATGTAAAATTCTAAATAAATCATGACGAATAGGTTTGTAAATAAAATAAAAATAAAACCTAATAAAAATCTTGGAATCCCGACACTCTATGACAAGCCCAACAACCTTCTCTTCTACCCATTCCATTTGGGAGTGTAAAGCTATATTATAAAGAGTTTTGCTTGAGGACAAGCAAAGATTCAAGTGTGGGGGTATTTGATGTGTGCAAAATACAACATATAAATTATATCAATTGTGGCATAAAACTAACCCTTTTTTAGTACTAATGTTGGAAAAAGTGTGCTTTTGTCTTCCTTTTGTATTTTCAGGATTAAATGAGCTCAAATGAACAAAAGAAGCAAAAAGACAGCTAAATCTAACATAAATACAAGAAAATGAATAAACGTGGCATGCCCGACCTCTCGACAGCATCCTCCCAAGCAAGAACAAGAGAATAGAAGGCTGAACACGCCCCACGGGGGCGTGCCCAAGTGTCTGCAGAAAAGACAAAGTTGTAGAAGCTTCTATCACCCACCACGGGGGCGTGCCTAGCGGACACGAGGCCGTGTCAACTCTAAGATTCGCAGAATCTAAGGAAATCTTGATAGTACAGATACGCTTCTACACACGGGGTCGTGCCCAGCGGACACGGGGGCGTGGTCAACTAATGCAGACAAACTGCATTTAATGAAGAAAGAGAAGAGGTTGGACATGGGGCCGTGTCCGGGCTTCTGTGCAGGCTATAAATAGGGGTGCTTGGCTCACTTGCAAATCATCCCTTGGCATCATCCATCATAGAGTGTGTGTAGTAGTCTCGGGATCCAAGATTGATCGTAAGAGTTCTTGACAATCAAAGGCCATGCTTGCCTAAGTCTTTTACATCACTTGGTGAAGACAAGCATTTAGTGTAATACTTTTTATTTTTAACCTTTTCGCACTTTTTATTTGGTTATGTATTAATGACTTTAATAACTAGTTTCTTATGTTGAAGATGAGTCTTCCTTATCATTTGTCCGTGGTGTCTTGACATTATTTTACTGTCTATATAAAATAAAAGATTTACACCATTCATATCTCCACGGTCTATATGGAGATATGTTGGCTACCTGGTCGGGGGTTAAGGGAATGGTTTGGTAAGAGTCTTGCCTTGTTCAGTGTATAGATCCTGCAAGGACCTGGGTCAAATTTAGTAGGACCTCCTTCAATACCCAATGGTATTGGATGGCGGGGGTCCAAACTCTTTGATCCCCTTATATGTAAGCTACTATTAAAACTTTAACCCGGTTACTTAGGACTGTATCCCTGCTGACTCAGACTACTTAGCCGAGGGTAACGTCACCTTCAAAAGAGGGGCCTACCACATTATGCATTAATAACTTAATTAATTATCTTTCAATAATCCGACCCCTTAGGATTGTATCCTTGCTGACTCAAACAACTGGGTTGAGGGTAACGTCACCTTCAAAAGAGGGGCCTACTACAATAACTAAGACAATCTCTTAAAAAGTGCAAAAGTGCGGAAATAATCAAAGGTTACACTAAAGGCGAGTCGGATCCAAGTGATTCATCTTGTCTATCTGTTTTTATTTTATTTTATTTTATTTTTATTTTCAGCATTTTAGTTTTTATTTTCTAGTTTAAAACCTTTTTCTAAATTTTTGATTTGATTAGACGTTGAGGATAAACCGGTATTAAAAGCTCTTGTGTCCTTGGACGACCTCGGTATCTTACCAACACTATACTACGCTCACGATGGGTGCACTTGCTCATATATGTGTTTGGTGTAGTAAGTATCGTGTTTTATAAATTTAAAACTTGACTAAAAGTGGTTAAAAAGGGCTAAAAATATACATAAAAATATAATACACCACACGCGCATCATTGAGTCTCTTACTCATCGTCTTCGTCTTCCACGATAGCTTTCACCACCGCCGCGATCGTTTGTAAAATATTTCCACACCATCGTCAGATTATGATGACGATTCACTATAACTTGAAGAACTCATGGCAAGATTGTGTTTAATGTGTTTGATATTGTGTAAGAAAAATGTTAAATATGGTAAGGTATTTATAAATGAATTTTTTTTTCAAACATGCCCCCAACGGCTACTTTGAATTGGCCATTCACAGCCCACCATGTGAGCTTGCTAGACCCGCCCCACGCCCGGCTTCAAACCCCCTCCCCTTGGGCCACGCCCCAACCCAAGCCCACCCGGGATGGTGGCTTGGGCGTTTTCCCCCCAACCCAAGCCCTATACCCCATAGTCTAATGGGCTATTCTTTGTTCTGTTTAGGCACATATAAGTTTGAGGATTAGGATCAAATACAAAGAATCCTAATTGTAAGAAGGGTACAAAGGCTCCTAAAAAACCTACTACACATAAAAAAAAAAAAAAAAAAACCCTTAAACATTCACCACCACCCAAAAACCTAAACCCCTACCCCTACCCCCACCCACCCCCTCCCCCATCACCCACCCAAAAAAATAATAATAATAATAATTTTTTTTTTTGCCGAGGGGGTGGGGGTTTAGGTTTTTGGGTGGCGTTGGGGTGGGGGTGGGTGGGTGTTTTGTTTTTTTTAGGTTTTGGGGTGGGGGGGGAGGTTTTTTTTAGGTTTTTGGAGGGTGGGGGTGAGGGGGTTGGTTTTTTGAGGGTTTTTTTTGGTGAGGTATAGTTTTTTTTTTTGCCGCGGGGGGGGGGGGGGGGGGGAGTAGCTTAGGTTTTTGGGTGGTGGTGGGGTGGAGTGGGGGTGGGTGTTTAGGTTTTGGGTGGTGATGTAGTGGGTTTAATTTTAGGTTATTGGACACTTGTTACTCTATAAATCCTTCTTATACTTTTTACAATTAGGAGACTTTGTAGAATAATTTGACCCATAAGTTTGATTAACTAAGTTTTGAAGTCAATAATTATTAATTCTATCATTGGTTGTCATCAGTTTTGTTTGCTAATATGTTTCGAAATCCTTTATTCGGTCATCTGCTGACCTTAGTCGTATATTTACTTTTTGGTTCATTCTTTCATAGTGATGGTTGAGCTATCATTATCCTTTATTTTACTTTTCAGTTGGGCATTGTTTGCAAAAAGGCTCGGTTGTAACTTCCCAAATTTTGCTTTAATCATTTAAATCTGCTGTGAACAACTGGTTTTGTTCAATTTAGGCACATAGAGGTTACTATTCAATTGGCATTTTCTACTTGTTTGTATTCTCACTTGGCAAAATATTGTTGTTGGCTAAGTTGTAAATTAGTTACTTGTTCAGTTTATTATTCCTGGATATAGGAAAATGATTTTTTACAATATTGGAATTCGGAAAAGTCCCCAAGTTTTTAATTCGTTTTAGGACTCTGTTGCAGAGTTAATAGTAATATATTTTGATCTTATCTTACTTCATGTTTCAAACAGTCTTCTGATTAACGCGAGCAATTGTTACGCTAAACAGTAATCGTTGAGTAGATTAAATGAATGACGACCAGGTGTTTGATAAAACGTGTGAGTGAGCGTTAAACACACAATGGTCTCCACAATTTATCAAAGACAATGGAAGCATATCTACATGCTGTTTGCTTATGACAATGGTTTGTACAAAACAGTAATGAGTATGCTGCTTCTATTTATGTGTATATTTGTCAACTTGTTTTCCTGTTTATACATAGTTAGACTATGATTATGTATTGCATGACAATGAGTAAGCATTGTTATTCGATTAACAAGATTTGTGTTAGGACTCTATAACTGATGAAGAACGCAAGATTTGTGTTGGCAAATATCGATTGTGATTCTCTCACTGCTAAAGGAATTTGCTAAGAAGCAGACAAACGTTACTTGCACCTCTTTCTGTTAATATTTTCATTTGAATTGGAATTTCAGTAAGGGGTGTTTGGATTGACGCTGTTATAAATGAACATGTAAAAAAGCGTAATGATTGAACCATAAGTTGCTATAATCGATGGTGGTAAAAAGATATGGCAGTAAACCTTAATGATTCAACCATGGTTTGATGATTGCATTTCGGTTTGGGTCTGCCATACAAGGTTTCTCTCCCGAGACCGTAAACAAAATTATATGAAACCTGAAGACCAACCAAATTTCAGATATCTGTGCGCCGTCGGGTCAGTTTACGGTCTTGGTTGGTCTACCCAATGTTCGCTCAGTTTACGGTGTCAGTCGGTCTACCCGATGTTCGGTCAGTTGGAGAAAAGTGTCCCACTCCTTACATAATGTATACAACTAAGATTGAAGCTCAATAAAGTTTTCACCTTTTTATCATCCTCTACGTAAAAGTCTCATTTCCTCATGTATTCTGATGTGAACATCATGCATTTTATATTTAATCAAACCAACAAAAAAATATGGGTCAATCTATTTGGACACCTTATCTGCCTATTTAGACACCCTTTGCCTCGTATAGGCCTCGTATAGGCCTATACGAGGCGTATAGGGTTACATCAAAATCAGTGCCTGACTCATGTCACTTCTGGTTTGACCCCTTCAAGACACCTCGTATAGGCCTATACTGGGCGTATAGGACCCTTCGTATAGGCCTCATATGTGACCCTTTGCCCCTTATATGCCTCGTATAGGCCTATACTGGGCGTCTTGAAGGGTTTTTTTTTTTTTTTTTTTTTTTTTAACAAACATTTTATACAATATTAATCGTTTTAGCAAACTTTTATACAAAAACAAGTTTTTTTATTTTAAATAATTAATATTAGGACCCCTCGTTGGTTTTTTTTAGTTGAAAAATAGATGTTTTGGTAGGGTAATTTGATTGTTTTTTAGTTGAAAAACTTTATAAAATTATAAAATAATTATGTGGGGTAGCCCCATCCTCCACCGCCGCCGCCACCGCTACCGCACCCAACCAAACACCTCCACTACTGTAATCATCATCTTCGTAACCCAAACACCTCCAGCGCCACCATCACTATCATCAATATCATTAACAACAACCACACCACCAGAAAAACGAGAGAGATAGAGATGGGGGTGCGGCCAGGTGTGTGTATTTTAGAGAGGATGCAGGCGGGGTGGGGTGTGTGGGTGTATCGGCGCCGCCGGCTCCGGTGACCGGTGATCGGTGAGCAGAGAGAGAGAGAAGGGAGTGAGTCGGTGAGGGTGTCTGCTGGGTTTATTGTGAAGGCAGAAGGGGAAAAAAGAAGAAAAGGGGTGGGGGTGGGTAGTGGGGGGTGGTGTGCAAAATGACCAAAATACCCCTTAACAAAATGACAAAATAGATAGGTTGCAACAGTCAAAAAATGGTTTTTTTGAATTTTGGACTAAAATGGCAAAAAAATGCAAACCTCAGGGACCCAGATTTAAAAAATTTGGAATTTGGACTAAAGTGGCAAAACTGAGCAAACCTCAGGGACCATTTTGGCTATTAACTCTTTTTATGGATTGGTGGGAAATTTTGCCTCCTAAATGAATTTTTTTTACCTTTCAAATATTTTAGAGACGATATGTCCTTTCTATAGGTTAGTTTATTTATGTTTTAAATTTTAATTTCAAACATTTTAGAGACGATATGTCCTTTCTATAGATTAGTTTATTTATTTTTTTAAAATTTTTATTTCAAACAATTTAGAGACGACATGTCGTCTCTATAGTTTAAATATATATTTTTTAGTTAAAATAAAGAATAAATTAATCACCTTAATTGGGTTTATAGGGACGATATGTCGTCTCTTTATGCGAATAACTTTTTTTGTATATATAATTATTTATTAACCAAAACTAAAAAACAAAACAAACTTTTGTTTCCCTATAGAGACGATATGTCCTTTCTATAGGTTAGTTTATTTATTTTATAAATTTTTATTTGAAACATTTTAGAGACGATATGTCCTTTCCATAGGTTAGTTTATTTATTTTTTAAAATTTTTACCTTTCAAATATTTTAGAGAAGATATGTCCTTTCTATATGTTAGTTTATTTATGTTTTTAAATTTTTATTTCAAACATTTTGAAGACGATATGTCATTTCTATAGGTTAGTTTATTTATTTTTTTAAAATTTTTATTTCAAACATTTTAGAGACGACATGTCGTCTCTATAGGTTTAAATATATATTTTTTTAGTTAAAAGAAAGAATAAATTAATAAACTTAATTGGGTTTATAGGGACGATATGTCATCTCTATATGTGAAATAACTTTTATTGTATATTTAATTATTTATTAACCAAAACTAAAAAACAAAACAAACTTATGTTTCCCTATAGAGACGATATGTCCTTTCTATAGGTTAGTTTATTTATTTTTTAAATTTTTTATTTCGAACATTTTAGAGACGATATGTCATTTCTGTAGGTTAGTTTATTTATTTTTTAAAATTTTTATTTCAAATGTTTTAGAGACAACATGTCGTCTCTATAAGTTTAAATATATATTTTTTAGTTAAATATTAAGAATAAATTAATAAACTTAATTGGGTTTATAGAGACGACATGTCGTCTCTATATGTTAGACGCTTTTTTTTTCCAAATCAAATTTGGAATGGTGGAAATTTTGCAGCCTAAATTAAAATTATTTTTTACTAGTCATACTTTTTAGAGACGACATGTCGTCTCTATAAGCTAAACTTTATTTTTTAGTTTTTTTTTTTATTTTCATACATATTGATCATTAGTAAATAAAATTAAAAGAAAAATATTTAAAGTTATGAGACAATATGTCGTCTCTATAAGTTAAAATGTTTTTTAAAGTTTCCAATTCAACAAACTAGAGAATAAAAAAAAGCAAAAAAAAAAATATTTTCACCTTATAGAGAGGATATGTCGTCCTTATAAGGTAACCTATCTTAAAATGTACGAAAACCCTATAGAAACGACACGTCGTCTCTATAGGGTGATTTATAGAGAGGACTTGTGTTGTCCCTATAGGTGTCGTCCCTATATGGTTTTTTTCTTGTAGTGTGTTAGATGGTTATTGTTTCCCTTGTTCCCCAAGGCATTCCACCCTATAATACCTAGAATATGTAATCATTTGAATGTAATGTATGCATTTATTCGTTCAGTGTGTGCAAAGTGAGTTTATCGGATTCTATCACCCGTTACACCATGTGAAATGTGAGTGAATGTATATTTTACTCATGGTGTTGAATGTCAAGTTGATTTGAAGGATGACGGTCTTGCGGAGTACATTTCTTGTTGGAAACCAAATATCACTATCAACCAGGTTGATGATTTTACAAAGTACTAGTAGGGTGCCCGCGCGATGCGGCGGGGGCGACACTTTGCATTGCGGCACACATTTCTGGTAGTTTTCTTATTCGTATAATATTTTTATTATTGTGGTGGATATATGTCATAGGTGTTACATATGTCTAGAATTTTAATTATACCCTAATTCAAGAAACCATTGGTGTAATAAAGTAACACACGAATAAGAAAAAATAATCTTAAACATAATTAAAAGTTATATAAAGTAGCACACAAATAAGGAAAGATAAGTCTTAAACATAAATGTTGAAAACTAAAAGCTCAAATGTCAAGTACTTGCATGACGAGGTTAAAAATTTAGTGATCATATTCCTCTTCTGAATTGACACTTGAGGAATTTTTAATTCGGTTTTCTTCTTTGCGCTTGAATCGGCTGTGTCTTGTAGTTCTTCTTCTTTGTCATCTTCTCCAGAATCATCTAATTTGATAACTTGACTCCATTTCCATTCCGAGAGTCTCTTGTATCTCTTCCTTTGAGCTTCACATGTTCGATCCTTAAAAAAAGACAAAAACTGAATAAATTCGATCCTTAAAAAAAGACAAAAACTGAATAAAAAAGTTAAAAAAAGATTAAATAAACCCTAAAATTAGATCTTCAGTAAATTCATGTTGAAGATGAGACTTGTACGGGCTGAACATGTGACCGTAACTGATTATCTCAACAGATTTATCACCGTCATCCTGCAAAAAACCCGTTAATATGAACAGCTCGTTATTTAATCGAACAACTTGTTATGAACAGCTCGTTATTTAATCGATGTTTGAACAGAAAAAATTAATAAAACAATCAAAATCGAAACCTTAGAAGCGGGATCTGCAACTGGATTGTTTAAATCGGCGCGTTCACCTTCCAACTGAAACGAAAAAATAACATAACAGCTCGTTATTTAATCGATGTTTGAACATAAAAAATTAATAAAACAATCAAAATCGAAACCTTAGAAGCGGGAGCTGCAACTGGATTGTTTAAATCGGCGCGTTCACCTTCCAACTGAAACGAAAAAATAACATATATTATAAAATTAAAACAGAATTTATAAATTGATACGAATTAACAATCTAACCTTTGAAAGTACAACATCATATGATTGTTTTTTCGCAATCACTGGATTCGAAATTGGATCCATAATCAAATGTTAAGCAATAGAAATGGGTGCCCTACTATAATAGTATTTATAGTAGGAATATAGAGGTGAATTAGGGTTATTTTGAAACCTGACACCCTTTTGTTTAGAAAGTTAGTTGCATAATCTGGCACCCTTTTGTTTAGAAAGTTGGTTGCATCTATTTAATTTTGAATCTACCAATCTTAAAAAAAAAAACAAACGTGCATAAAATAATAATAATAATTGTATCTAGTAACTTACAAATCACAACAGGATTGTATTATGCGTTTAGCTATTTATTTAGAATTTATGGGCAGCCCATTTGAAGTCTTATGTTTATATTTTGAGTTAAGATTTAAATATTAAGTTATCATTCCGTTGTTATTTCCTTTAGTGTGTATTTTATGTCTTAGA
The DNA here is from genome assembly GCA_030545235.1 of Helianthus tuberosus. Classification (NCBI taxonomy): domain Eukaryota; kingdom Viridiplantae; phylum Streptophyta; class Magnoliopsida; order Asterales; family Asteraceae; genus Helianthus; species Helianthus tuberosus. The sequence goes on from CM060430.1 coordinate 4,623,251, forward strand.
TTTTCTATTCTCTATAGTTAAAAAAAATAATAAGAAACTGGTACCTATAAAGTTGTGAATCCTTTCTTCTATATCTACAAATGGCCCCAAATGCTTATGGTTATGAGTCTTAAATAGTGGGGGATTCAAACAATCAAGCGACGACTCAAGTATCAAGCTCAGAAAGGTATTTTGATTTCATTTTGTGTTAACCGGAAACATACAACATACATCTCTATATGTACAAGTTACAACTAACTATGAAATAATAATTATATGTATTGTTACTTTGAACAAAATAATTATATATACTTTGATTTGTTAAAAATTCATATTAACGGTTTTCGTCTTGCAGATTAATGAAGTACCGCGGTGCCGATTTATCATCTTGGAGTTGAGATGAATAGAAAATATCGAAGGAAAAAAAAAGATAAAGGAAACTAAAATATAAGAAATGATGTTGCTATTACTTGGCTTTCAAGATAGGGGTAAAGGGAATTATATAAGTGTTGGCATCGAGTTGAAAATTAAGAAGTTTGTTTTGTAATTATATAATTGTCGGATACACGTGATTATTTATGTTATATATTAACATATTTGTATGCATGTATGGTGGACTTGGTATTTTTACAGTAAGCTAGATCGATTGTGATTGTTTTAGCTTATTCTAGTTTGTTATCATATTATGATTAATTCTTATTGATTAATTTAATTAATTATGTTTGAATTTATCAATTTTGACTTTATTAGCCATTACTGTAAAATGAAATTTGTTTGTATTAATCACCAACACATCATCCACTTATCACTATGTTTTTATTTTAGTCCAAAATGAAGACACGTGGCTGTGTTTTCAGCCCACCCACTTATCACTATGTTTTTATTTGTTTAAGATAAAGGTTAAATAGTAAGAATAGAAAATATCGAAGGAAAAAAAAAAGAAATATGATGCAAAAGTATTAAATAATAAGTGTAATAAATACGTGTGTGTTGCAACATTAAAGATTCTTTTGAATTATAAAGAGGGAGGAAGTCTAACTAATTACCTATAATTATGTTAAATATCAAGGATTTAAATGTAATAGATTGAGGGACTAAAAAATAATTATGGTTTAAAAGACCACTTTACCCTCATTTTAGGGGTTTATTTATAAATAAGGGGGAAGAAGTTCTTAACTTTTGGGAATCCCTCCCTCATGCATTATAATATAGTATAGATAATGGAATGGACGAGGGAATGGAATGGACGAATGAATTGAATGAGCAAGGGAATAAAATGGATCATTACCATTCCATTAGCATGTTTGGTTACCATTCTGGGAATGAAATGAATTTTTACTATGTCTAGTTTGATAGGTTGGAAAAGATGAATGATTGAAATGCAATTCTTTTAAAATGATAACAATGCCCCTGTCTCAAAATAAAGAAAATATACCAATTTTTCTAAAATTATCCAATCAAAAAATAAAATAAATTTAATATATTTTTCTAAAATTATCCAATCAAAAAATAAACATAAAAACTAATAATTCATCCACAGTTTTTCAAATAAAAAAAATCCAAAATCATTCAAAATTTGCCAACTAACAAAGTTAAAAATAATACAAAAGTCGCCATATATCACGTCAAGCGGTATCTTCAAGCAGGTTCTTTACCCATCCAAATCTGTGTTCTTCGTCAACTTTAAAAAAAACTACCATCTACTCCTCATTCCGTAGTCTCTTTCATTAAAAAAGACTACCATCTACTCCTCATTCCGTAGTCTCTTTCAAGTTGTACATTAGAGGATCTCCAATTGTTGCACTTTTTTCCCTTTCGTTGGATTGTTTAGTGGTTAACATGTCATCATATAATCCATCTTCAGTAGCCTGCAGTTCTTCTCTGTTTATGTCGGATACGATATCAACAGTTGTTTTAGCATCTCTTCCATGTGCCCGATCCTTGCCAACTACATTACACAAGTCCTAGTAGTGAGGACATTTTTTTTGCTCTCCATTTTGTTGCATTTTTGTGCACCTAACAAGCCACATCATCATGGTTGGAGTTAACAAGATATACAAACGATAATATCGAAACAATTATTATAAAAACCACAATAATGGAGATGAATTTATCAGAAGGTCTCCCTAACTCTACCACCAGAACCAATAAAGATTGCTAACTGCAAGCAAACCTTTGCTTGAATCTGCCATGTATTTAGTAGACTTTGTCATCTCATGTCTACCACTATTTCCAAACTAGGCCTGATATAAACAAAACGGATACATCATATACCTTTAACGACATGTATGGAACATCTATTACTATGCCATATACATTCAATGAAATTCTGGTAGATCCATTATTCCACCTCTAAAGTATGATGACAATTTCAAATGTTTTGGCTCAGACACTTTTTAAATAAGAAAGAAATTACAACCAACATGATGAAATTGTATGAGATTTTAAGAAAAATACCATTCAATTCAAAATGGGGAAGAGAGCTAAACTAATAACATAACCTCACGTTTAGTTGAAAAGACGAACAATTTATTGTAACATTCATATCAGATTGCTACTTAATCATTATATGGTTTACAATAACATAACCTCATGTGAATTTAAGGATGACAGTTTAGAAAACTTAGCGCCATTCTCAATAGAATATCAGGTAGATTGAATGTGGATTTAGAAGTTGAAGAAAAAAAGAAGATTGCAAGAAAAAAAAAAGGAACATCATCATCATACTCAGTAAATCCCATCAATAGCAAGGCTAAGGTAGGGTCTGAGTAGGGTAAGATGTAGACAGCCTTACGTCTACCCCGTAGGAATAGAGAGACTGCTTAAGGCAGGCAGGCACATAACACTCAACAATCGGGACAAAGGCCGATTAGTGCATGTACCATTTTGTCTTTTAACGTTATTTTCACGAAATTAGTAAAATAACGTTAAAATTAGTGCACTTTCACTTTTTTCACTTTTTCCCCCCGAGCGTCCACACTCCACACATATATACATTATATGTGCATACCGCAAGCGGGGCTACAGATTATATGAAATCCTATATTCAAGAAGCATCAATATTCATGCAAAGTTCTTGTTTGGCAGAATTAATATTTGGTTATTTGCAAGATATACAAGAAACAAAATTCAAGCAACGCCCAAAGAACCAAAGTTAGAATATTAAACAACTGCAATTACATGGAATTCAATATAATAGTGAAACGATCTAATAACATGAAGCAATCCAACAGAAAAAAAAAAGAAGAAGAAGGCTTACCAGAGAACCGAAGATCACAACTTTTTTTTGCAATCCATTCCTTGGGACATGAAGAAATCATCGATCGATTGAAGAATAAGGTAAATCATTTTAGAGGTTATGAAGAAACGAAAAGGGTAATCTTTGAGGAAGGGCAAATTAGAGAACCGAATGAAAAAACAGAGGGGGGGGGGGGGGGGGGGGGGGGGATAGGACAGGGAATGCTTCATTACGCAACCAAACATTCTTTCTCTCATTCCATCACAATTGCTCATTCCACAGCTATCATTCCCATATACCAAACACGTTTCCAACTTAATTTTCTTTTTGAGGATGCGTTTTATGCTGACATGACAATTCTTTTTATTCCAGTCTATACAAAATAAACTATTATTAAATTTTATATTTATATATGTGTATATACACTTCGAATTGTAATGTCTTATAAATCTTTACATATACATTTAATATTTACAACACTAACTACATCTAAAAAAACACTTGGTTGTGGTGATTCCCACGTGTTCACTGAGGGGGTGTTTGGCCTAGCTTTTATTTTTTTGGGTTATGCTTATATTTTAAAGTAGCTTATGCTTATTTTCTTGCATTTAATAAGCTATTTTTAAGTGTTTGGATTAGCTTATATTCTACAAGTTGAGTTAATCCATTGTGTATTATGGGAATGGGTATAATACCATTGTGTGTATCATATTCAAATGAGTTAATCCACAATTTGAGGGCAAATGAGTAAAAAACCATCTTGTTCAAATAAGCTTATTCAAATAAGTTAAAAAAACCGTCAACCCATAAAGTTCTTGAAATTAGCTTATATATAATAAGCATAAGCTTAAAAAGCTTAACCAAACACCCACTAGTGCTTATTTTGTAAAAATAAGTTAAAAAAGCTATAAGCTTAGATAAAAAAAGAGTTAATTACTGTTTTCGTCCCTGTGGTTTGTCAAAAATCACTATTTTAGTCCATTAGTTTAAAAATTGCGATTTCAGTCCCTGTGGTTTCACTTCCGTAACCATTTCAGTCCATCTCGTAACCATTTCAGTCCCTATACTTAACAGAATAATGGATTGAAATGGTTACGAAAGTGAAACCACAGGGACTGAAATGGTTATGAAAGTGAAACCACAGGGACTGAAATCGTAATTTTTAAACTAATGGACTGAAATAGTGATTTTTGACAAACCACATGGACGAAAAAAGTAATTAACTCGATAAAAAAGCTAGGCCAAACACCCCCTGAAAATCCGACGCAGGTTCAATTCCCATTAACACCGTCTCAATCTTTAATTTCTCCTTTTTGGTCTTTCTGTTCTCCCTGCTTGTTTTCTGTGGTTGAATGAAAGTTATATAAACATTACCTTCCACTCCTTGCCAGGTACCCTTTCATTTCTTGAACCGATTCAAGGTACCCTTTCATCTCTTGAACCGATTCAAGATTCATAAATATCGTCTACTTTGCTTTATTTCTTTCACTGTATCATATCATCTGCTCCATTTTGTTACTAAAAGCTGATTTGGTTATGCATCTATGCTCCTGCTCCGTATAATCTCACCAGGGTTCCCAAATAGTTTGCGAATTTTTACAATTTCAGTTACATTTTCATTTAATTTGCCCCATATATATTGAATTAGGGTTTTATTATATGTACGTTTTAAACCCTAACCACAAAACAAACTGCCGAATTACTTTGGAACATTTGGGTACTTATTTATTTCTTATTAAAATAAATGCTAGAGGATACAAATTATAAAAAATTGCATGTTTGTTTGTAATACCTCCTATCCTATGTACAAATTTACTCCATGGTTGATTGCTATTTCAGTTAAAGATTTGTGATGTTACTCTTCGGTCTGTACTACTGACTCAGAAGAATCTGTCATGTATCTGCTTGTACAGAGTGGACGGATGCTTATGTTTCTAGTGATACGATGTTCGGGAATGGCTGGAGTTAGCAAGTGCTCCGCATTCAATGGGTGCTTCACTCGTAAACACTTCTTTGCTTAGCCTTAAACACCGTTCTGCTGCTGCAAAACTGGAACTAGATTATCATCATAACGGTACTTCCTTCACCCCCTCCAGTTTTCAATTTTCTAGCTCTTGAAGAGAGTTCTTGAATGATTTGTTAATTTTTGATTGGTTCAAAAGAAAAGAAGAAATATAGTAAAACTCTACAAGAAAAGAAAATATACTGGAGAAACTAAGAATTCGTAGAGAAATCTTGAGCACTGTTGATTTTGGGTAGGCAAAGTGTCAAATAAGAAAAGGAAAGAATGCTTGATGCTAGTACTTGGTAAAAAACGAGTTTGTGCGGGTTGAAACGGCTCGTGATTGAACTTGAACACTTTTTGTTTAAACCTTCAGATGCTTTGTCAAGTATGGATGGTTATGATTCTGTTTTCAATAATAATCTTCTTTTCTTTTTAAAAAGATTGATTTAGAAGGTTTTATATGCTAAAGGGACACTTTAGTGACTTCTGACCTACTTGACCCGTTAACATTTTATTTATTTATTTATTTTACCATTTTACCGCCTAAAGGTAAACATAAATCTAACAAACATGTTCATAACTTAGAGTTGAGAGTCATATGACCTGAGGCGCCGGTATCCATGGTCTAGTTGTGATCCTGAGGATTGAGAGACATGGCATAAAGTGCCTGGTCTACGCTTGTCGGAGCATAGCTGGCGGCATACGATTGAGCGGGCTTCGGACCGAGCAACCTTGTCCTGAACTGTTGTGCCTTGGAGTAGTAGGATACGGGCACGGGGGCAGGTTGTTCCAAGCGGGCCAGGACTGTTGCGTGTAACCAGTGTTGGGGACGGCCCAGTTTTAAAACTGATTGGGCCAATTTTAAGACTGTTGTGCGTAACCAGTTGTAGAAGACCCGCGTCCGCGGCCCCTGCCGCGACCTCGACCGCGGCCCTTTCCACGCTCCGCAGGTTCAACCCGTTGTTCTTGTCTTGTGTTGCTGGAGGCGGTTTGACCTGTTGACATCGTGAGGGCAGTACCGGCGATCTAAGCAACCTGCTTAGCTTGATTGAGCTTCTGTGTTTCGACCATGCATAAGCAAGATCTAGCATCAAAAAAGTCGGGCAAAGGTTTAGTTTGTTGAATAAACATGGCGATATCTTCATACTGCTCGGTGAGACCCGTTAAGAGTTGGAGAACAAGTTGCTCATCGCGTATTGCAGATCCGACATTCTATAGTTGGCCGAATACAACCTTCCTTGCCTGACAATAAACTAACATGGTAGGAAACTGATCGAGCCTTGTAGTAGCAAACTTGTTTCGCAAGTCAATTGTACTTGTAGCCTTGTTATCCTGAAACAGATTTGCAAGGGCAGGCCAGGCATCATAAGCCGTTGTATCAGGTTTTCGGATGGTATGGAGGAGGTCGGTTGAGATTGTTCCGTATATCCTTTGCAGAACAATGGAGTCTAGTCTTTCCCAAGATTCAGTAGAAGCCTTATCTTTGTCTATATCAGAAGAAGATGCAGCAGGTTTTGGTTTGAGATGATCAAACACTTGATAAGCTTTGCAATGGATTTTGAAGAGTTCCGACCATGTGGTGTAGCGGCCGGATTCAATATCCAGAGGAACAGGGATGAAGGATTTTATATTTGCAGAGAATGAATCTGGTTAGTATATAATAAATTTTGTTCATGGAAGATATGGACTTTACTATACATCAAAACATCAAGTCTAAGTTAGCCCCACACCCCCTGTACAACTCCAGGTTTGCCCCTTTTTGTCTGAGATGAATTCCTACAAAATATATTTAAAGTTTTCTATTTTCATAAATTCTGATCGTTTATAACCTTTTCTTAAACAGCTCTTTTTTGACCCGAACCTATATCATTTAGACCCATTATGACCCGATCGAAATTTAAACTTTTTTTAATCGACAAGGCCTGCCCATCACCCGCTCTACGTCCCCGCCCGTTTTGCCAGGCTTGTAGATGGTCAAACTGGATTTTCATTTGATTATTGGGACAATAATGTTACAATTCTGTTTAAATACTCAAAGTTAAGAATTCGTTTGGGTTATTGATGTTACTGTTGTTTTTTGAATATCGCCAGACTTTGGTTTTTGTTAGTAATGCAAAGTAGGCTACTTCTGGTTATGACAGACAATGCAGCCTGTTGGTGAGCACACATCAGCAGAAACATATGCAGGCGCATGTATATGTATACATTTCACTGAAGATATATTCTTAATCACGTATCATTTTTACATACATTTTGAATTTCAGATGAAACTCCTATAAATACAGAACCGATTCACTACCCTAGGGTCGGTTCCGGTCCATAGGTCCAAGTCGGGTTTCACCATGAAAAGAACCGAGAACCGACCTGACCCGACCCGATTTTATATGAAAAATTGGAACCGATCTAAATACCTAGGTACTTGGGTTCGGGTCGGGTTGGGTATATTTTCGGTTCTGTTCTCAATTATTTTCGGTCCGGACCTAAACTTGCTCACCCCTACTTATACATGGCACCTTAATGATTGTTAAAACCATGGTTTGATGATTTGAATTCGTTTTGGGTCAAGCATACATGGTTTCTCTAGATCTAAACCTGAGACTGAAAACAAGATTAATTGAAACCCCGAGGACCAACCGAAATTCAGATTTTTTGTGCGGTGTCGGGTCATTTTTCGGTCTCGGTCGGTCTTACTTGATGTTCGCTCAGCCCTACATAGAAGTTAATCTTTATATAAAAGCATTTGAAGAATTGAAATCACCACCTCAGGTCCACTTATATCCCATTAAAATGTTGTCTCCTCATGCATACACTTGGTACATATTTAGAATTCAGCATCGTTATAGAAGAATTGTTATGAAGAGGATGATTTTTAGTTCAAAGCTTACTAATTGTTTGATAAATTGTCTTAGTTTTCCACGATCAATTTCCCTATCTGAATCGGTTCTGATATTTATGCATACTAACTGTTATTGTCTTAGTTGCGTCTTTTTGCCCAGTGTTGTTTTGTTAAATTGAATTTTAAGGAGTCAATGACCATTATACATCTCTCAACTTTACTTCTGAAAGATTGACTGGTAATTCTTAAACTGACGCTCTTTACAATAGAGTTGACACTTGCTGGTTAATATGTATACGACTTTGCAAGCATACTGAGGGTGCAGATTTGTGCTCAGCAATTAAGCATCACTACCAAATTCAATGTCTTCCCCAAATAACAAAGCTAATTTGAATTTCCTTATCTGAATCGGTTCTGAATTTTATGCATACTAATTGTTTGATTAATGTGTTAAAACCTCTATAAAATAAAAGCTTACATAAACCAAGAATCAAATTGTTCAAAACCTCCAACAATTTAGACAAGAACCAAAATATCAAACTTCTCAACAACACTTGCAAGTGAGTAACTGCACATATATGATATAACTATAATCATGAGGAGACTTTTGCAGATTAGTACCGCGTTCAACTTTAAATCCAAAAAGTAAGAATGATTACAAAAAATGAGATTCTTTGGGGGCAGGAAACCATTTTACAGCACATCCGTGTTCATTGCATCCCTTTTTGTATTCAAAGCTCTATTAAGGTATGCCTTCTGCTCAATTTCTATATCTGTATTATTTATACACAGCCAATTTCAACTTGTTTGCATGATCAGTTCCAGATAAGTAAAATTTTATGCATATCAACTGTTTGATGAAATGTCTGAATGACTTTACATTGATTATGACCAATAGTTTGGAATTGGATGGTAAAAGGATTAGAAACAAGGTTGGTTTGGCAAAAAGATAACCTTTATCAACAAGGTTGAGCTGCTGTTCAATGGATTATAATTTATTTTAGTGATATGTCATATTTAGAGATATACATATAATTAAATCTTAAATCTTTATATGAAAGTTTACCAATTTAAGTTTAGATTGTGTTCAAATGGTTTGGAGTGCCATTTCAAAGATAAAACGTACGAAAAACTTAATGGGTCAAACGGGTGGGAAATTGACAATTCTTAGAAAATATAGAAATCCTGTTTCTATCAATCCTCTATAAACTTTGGAGTTTACTTATATTGTATCAAAATATTCATCTTAATGGTAAATTTATGATATATTGTTCCTGACCTTCAAAGTTAATAATGATCATTTGATTACTGGTACACTAATGTTATAATTCTATATAAATAGTGACAGTAAAGAATGATTTTTCATTATTGATTTTACTGTTGTTTCTTAAATATCACTGACGTTTTGATTATTGTCAATAATTTTGGTAATACACCATTAATCCGTTTAAAACTACAGCTATTATTATTTGATAACTCTTTCCATAAAATATTTTATTGATGTTTTGATAAAACAAAATAGAAAATTAATATATTGAACTATGTATTTGTGAAGTAAGAACACAAATTGGTGGTAAAAATATACAGTTCTGATTTGGTAATGCAAAGAACACTGCTTGAGAGCATCTGATTTCTAATACTTTTCAACCAATTTCTCATCTTGTGAATGCATCCTATTGATGAGCACACATAAACATAAACGTCTGCAGGTACGTGTACATATATGTGTAGGCATCCTATTAATTTTTATGAATAAAGAAGCAACTAAAATTTCCTAATAATTTATTACAGGTGGAATGGCAATTTGGAGTGTTTTGAATCAAAAGAAAATCTTAGGTTAAATTTGCAGTATCAACAATTTCTAATGTCCGTATGTATGTACATAAAGACAGCTTAGATACATGCTTTTGTGAATGGAAGACCTGTCGAAAGTCAAAGATAGTTGGAAACGTCTTTCGTGTAGCTCGAGTGTTCTATGAGGAAGAGACCCTTGTTCATCCTCTTGTATTAATGGCCTGTGTGGGCTTGCCTGTTCTTTTTCCTTCAAGGCTTCACCCCGTTATCCGATCGATTAACGCCTATTTGGTAGCTCGTTTAGACTGGGTCATGACCACCATAGTTCAGTTAATGTTGCCAATCATGAACCACCGAAAGAAATTGGTCAGTGTAGGTTCAAACCCTTGTGCAAGTAAGCCAATTACAAGTTAAGAAACTGTAAAGAGTAATGAGCCAATTGGTCCATCTTCTATTTGCTCAGAGATTAGAATTATTTATTTGCTAATATGTTTTGAAATCCTTTATTCAAGAATGATAAGTCATCTGCTGACCTTAGCCATTTATTTACTTTTCTGTTCATACTTCATAGTGATGGTTGAAGCTATCATTTGCTTTTGTTTTACTTTTCAGTTCTGCATTGTTTGCAAAAAGGCTCACTTATTATTTCCCAAATTTTGCTTTAGTGATTTATATCTGCTGTGAACAACTGGTGAACCACAGGTAAAATGCATCCTGAGAAATGTCATCCATCTGGGACGAATTTTCAGGCTGAGGTGTGGATTTGGTACTTGCAGCATCAAATTCGGTAAGCGGTGGCAACATTGCCCGGATGAGTAACGAGTCAAATGGGTTTCTGTTTATGCAAAATGCAAATACGATGAAGAAAATAAGGCGGCAATATTTGGTTGATGTGGCAACTAAGTCAAAAGAGTTCTCTTGAAAAATAACAAAAATAATGATGTTTATCTCGAAAGAGTTCTAACCACCCCAGTTAATTATACATGTGTAAATTAGACGCATTATATGAAGTAAAGGTTCAATGTTTGACCATCTAAAGTCAACAAACCCAGAGAAATATGAACACACTCATCAGATTGAACTTGAATGAACTCGATACTTGACTTCTTGGTTTCAAATTACTAATGCTCAGAACTTGACAAGAATAACCATTCGACGTGAGAATTTAGCAACTACGTTTATGGGTCCGAAGATTTCCCAAACAAGTGAAGCATAGAGGTGGTGTTTCAACAATCATCCTCTATTCCAACTATACAATTTTGCCAGATACAATTTAGCATAACCAGACAACATAGCATTCCAAGAAACAACATGGCACTGTGGTGTTTGATCAAACTGTTTCCTCTCAGCACCCAGATTCTCTTTTGGGCATTTCTTCGAACCATTGTGAGCAGTATTGAACATGTAGTTCATCAAGTATGCAGATGTGATAGGGTTACATCTACAGCCGAAATATAATAACCTTTATTAAACCAGACAGGGGAAATGTTATATGTAAAAATACAACGTACCTTAAATGCTTGCGTAACATTATTCAGATTCATCCTCGCTAAAATAGAACAGATATTCTCCCGATTAAAAACTAAATCCCTGCAGAAAATAAATACTGTATAAAAGTTCAGAGTGATTTGGTATTTCAATAATGTTGAAAGAAGGAAGTAGCCTCTGGTTACCTCATCTTGTTTGGTTTTTGTAAAGGAGTTGATGTCTTCTGTTAAGTTACACCTCCCAAAAGTTGTATCAAGTATGTTTAGATTTTGAGAAGTTACAAGTCCCTTGTTGAAAACAGTTACTTCTGGGCATCCTGTGATTTCCAAAGTATGTAATGATGGCCATGAAAAATCATCTTCCCCGAAGCAAAAGCCCTTGAGACTTTTAAGTTTGTTAAGTTTCAAGGACTTGACAATTACCTCCATGTTTGGACAGTCACTTATATGTAGGTCTTGAAGCTGTTGTAGACTACCAACCATGGAACTAGTAAACACATGTTCTAAACTTTGACATTCATCAATAGACAGTGTTGTTAGGTTTGAAAACTTCAGTAATATCCCATGATGATTGCTCCTTGATATATACTTGAGACTCTTCAGATTTTGCAATTCCACATGCATTAAGTTTGGAATTTCAACAACCGTTTGGGATTTAACTAAACCACTATTTGTCCCTTTCATTGCTATTACTTCTTCTTCTTCCCTGAAAAGTAACTCCAATCCCAATCCTTCTTCTTCTTATGATTTACTTTAATCCTTACCAGCTTTTTCAGGTGTAGCAACTCATTGGAGGGAATAACATATTTAACATCACTCTTCCATTCCATATGTAATTCAATCAAATTATGAAAAGACCGATAGAACCGTACCAAAGTAGTAGAGTGGAAGCTTGTACACTCTGAACTTGGTAAATTGGTCTGCAATGCCAATTACAAAATATTTAAAAATAAAAATTTATAATTATATATTAATATATCTGTGAAGGTAATGGATCCTTTAAAAAGTGCCCAAAGTGGGAGAAGTGTAAGAAATAATCTGGTGTTGACATGTGTCCATCAATTATATTAATGAATAAGGGTAATAATGTAATTTACTCCTAATGGTAGTTAAAGTCAATTAAAGGAAATGAGATCATGTGTTAACTATTTTAGGAGAAATTTTAGGAAACATATTTGTTTTTACGATTTTATACATCTGATTGTTTTATCTTCTTCATCATCTTTTAATCGCAACATCTTTTAATCATATATTGTTCATATCTTCTTTTCATCATCTTTAAATTGCAATACAATGTTTTTTGGATTCCAGATAAAACACCATGACTTGAATCATAGTCAATGTCTCCAGATGTTTAAAACACCACGCCATGAACAATGTCTCCAGATGTTTAAAACACCACGCCATGAACAATGTCTCCAGATAAAACACCATGACTTGAATCATAGTCATAGTGTTTTAAAATCTGGGAATGTTTTGTATTGACTGTCCAGATGTTAATACACCATGGATGTAATCACAATACAATGTTTTTTGGATTCCAAATAAAACACCATGACTTGAATCATAGTCAATGTCTCCAGATGTTTAAAACACCACGCCATGAACAATGTTTCCAGATGTTTAAAACACCATGCCATGAACAATGTCTCCAGATAAAACACCATGACTTGAATCATAGTCATGGTGTTTTAAAATCTGGGAATGTTTTGTATTGATTGTCCAGATGTTAAAACACCATGGATGTAATCACAATACAATGTTTTCTGGATTCCAGATAAAACACCATGACTTGAATCATAGTCAATTTATCCAGATGTTTTAAAACACCACGCCATGAATCTGATTACAGTTCTTCTAAACGTAAAACACCATGCCTTGAATCTTATATAAAACAAAGAGGCTTCCGATTTAGATCTTGATCATTAATTCCGATATTTAAGGAAAAAGGAGTGAATGTAGGTGTTTTTGGTTGTGTAGGATACGGTTACCATATTTGAAACATTGAAAAATACACTATTGCCCTTCAATTTTACATAAGGTCCCTCTAATGAAAACACAATTTACATTTTTATACCCTATTGATCTCAACCATTAGATCAAATATCCAATGGTTTAAAACACTTCTTACCCTTCTCACATTTTAAACACTTTTTACCATATCCCTACCCTATCTGTGAATTTAAATAATTATAGACTTTTAACATCTTTATTACTGTTTCTTGATACTTCTATGGAATTGGATATTTGAATTGATGGAGGGTATTTATATACATCCACCATCAGTGGTGGATCTTGAATTTTAAAATAAGGGGGCCAAAAGTTTTAAAGAAAAAAAATGGAAGGGGCTGGGGCTCCCCTGGCCCTAACTAAGATCCTGCCTTGCATGTCCACCATTATATTCTTACAATTGCAACCATTAATATATACCTTTCCAATCGTGCCAATTCTGCCTGTTGGCAACTAATTAATTATTAAGTTTTAACAAAATGAGTGTCGATGTCACGCGAATTGTGGAATTGTGCCGTATTTGTCATATTGCTAAAACCCATCACTCAAATGTTGGGCTTTATACGCCATTAACCGTTTCCGATGTCCGTGGGAGGATGTTAATCTTGACTTTGTGGTGGGTCTTTCTCGGACACAAAAGGAAAAAAGACTCTATAATAGTAGCGGTGGATCTTTCTAAAAAATGGTGCATTTTGTTTCTGTGTCAAAACTTATGATGCAAGTCAGATTGCTTGTTTATATTTTGTAGAGATTGTGAGGTTGCATGGGGTGCCAAAAACATTAACTTCGGATAGGGATGTCAAATTTGTCTATCATTTTTTGCGAACATTGTGGAGACGATTAGGGTCTCACCTCAATTTTAGTAGTGCTCGCCATCCTCAAAGTGATGAGCGAACGAATGTTACAATTAAAAGTTTGGGTAATCTTTTGCGCAGTCTTGTTGGGTCCAATCCAAAACAGTGGGACACGGTTCTTCCCCAAGCCGAGTTTGCCTACAATCGATTTCCACCAGAATGGGTCCATTCTTGGTCGTTTATGGGCAGAATCCGTTCACTCCGCTCGAACTTGCGCTTTGCCTGTTACTGAATATTTCAGTGCGGATGGAGAGGACCAAATAAAAGCTTATTCTCCAACAGGTGCGTGACCACATTATTAACAACAACATTGTTTACCAACAACGGGCCAATGTCAAACGTAAGAAGGTTGTTTTTCAAGAGGGTGACCTTGTTTAGGTTCATTTAAGTGAATATTGTTTTCCGAGTGGTCGTTCGAGTAAGTTACAGCCGTGAGCGGATGGCCCATTTAAAATTTTGTAGCTGAGTCCTCTCGGGGAGGGGGGGGGGGGGTGATGCACTTGGCGGCCCAACATGCCTGATTGAAGAACCCGGTATAGGCCCACCAGGCCCAACTGAAGTGGACGACCCACTCTAGTCCGATTGGGGATAGATTTTTTTTTTTTTTTTTTTTTTTTTGCAGCTGGAACTATGTTCATTTTTAATTCTGCATATATTTATTTTACTATTTGATTTTTGTAACACCCCGTGTTTTCAGAAGTCAAGGTCAAGTCAACGACCGATTGAACGAATTTGACTTATAGTGATTTCCTTATTTTAATTGTATTATGTGAAGTAACAATGCGATAAAGTTAACTAATCGATAATCAAGCTATGCTACTCGACATCGAATCGTGATACAAACCGCAACTCGACTTAATCTGGTTAATTATACGTGTGTGTGTGCCTTATGTGTTACTTGCGCGTGTCATATATATATATATATATATGTTGTTGTGGAAATCAATCGAACTCAATCGAAACTCGAAACGCAATCAAACTCGAACTCGAATTGCAATTGAACTATGATAATTAGTGGAGAAGAGATTATGCGAGATATGAAGTAGTTGGGACTGAAAGTAATTTGACTAGGAAACCCTATCGTGACGAGCCGTTCGCAATCGAAATCGAAACGCTAAAAATCGTCGCGCCAAACACTCAACCCAGGTTCCATCCGATCGGATAGCCGCCTTGCCATCAAAACAAGTGCCATCCGAATAGGTGTCATCCGACCGGATAAGCCATCCGAGCGGTATGTCATCCGATCGGATAACCCTTTCCTCTTTTGGAATCCTATAAATACCCTTGTCATTGTCATTCTTTCCATTTCTGGAAACTCTCTGTCCGAACCTCTCGTGCTCCTCACCTTTTCTCCGATTTCTCTCAATTCAGGTAAGATCTCGCCCTAAATCTTGTACTTTCTTGATCTACACGCACTCCTACACCTTTCTATCTTTCAAATCTTAACTTTTAACCGTGAAATCACTAGATTTCGGGTGTTCTAGGGTGACGTCATCATGTGTTCTTCAAGAACTTCATGCTTTGACTTCAATCCACCAAGAACAACCGAGATCTAACCAATTTCCATGCAAACATACAAAGATCTTGTAAAGATCTCGACAAAGGAATGGTGGAAAGAGGATTGAAAGATGGTTTTAACTTTCTTTCAACTCTTTTACACTTAAAACACTCAAAACCGGTAGAAGCAGGTTCAGATTTAGTCCTCTACTCGATTATAGTGTTGTACTAGTTCAAGATCCGGGTTCTACTCACGAGACTACCGATTTCGGGTTAGCCAAGACCAACCGTCTCGAGCCGGTAACCGGCCAGACTAGGGTGATTCCTGGTCGGGTTGGTCATCTGGGTCGAACTAGAGGTTCTGTTGGCTAACACGTTGTCAAAGTGTCTCGACATAACGACAAACCCTCCAAACGACCAAGTGTAGGACGAACAGGACAAACAGGACGGATTACTGTCCGAACGGATCACACTTGGGTCCCACTTATAAAACAATCTTAACTGAAGTTTGAGTATCGAACGAATTACAATCCGATCGGACGACCATCTGACTGGATTACTCTTCGGATCATGAGATACTAAGACTTTAAAGACTTAAACAACTTTCAACATGTTCAATAACAAGGTTGCCATCCGATCGGATTGCCATCCGATCAAATGACACTACTGTTGTGAACTTGCCCTCAGTAAGTAATCTCATCACTAAGTCGCCGTCCGACCGGACCCCTGTTCGACCCGATGACCATCCGAACGGATTGTCATCCGCACGACTAGTCATCCGATCGACCGACTTGAAAGATAGAGATACTTCATTGTTTTCAAAATACTACAACGAAAACTACAAAAGTCAAACCATCATACACAAACACATCCTTCTCGTAGGAAGAAACAATCCACTCGAATCGTCATCTGACCGGACAAGCTGTCCGACCCGATGACCACCCGAACGGATTGTTATCCGCACGGATTACCATCCGATCGGATTACCATCCGATCGAACCACTATCCGACCCTTTCACACTTTGTGACGTTTTACGCATCACTTATCGTTATGCTATCAAATCTATTCAGGCTAACCTTACTCGCTAAGCGCTCCCTTCAATCCATCAATCGCTGTGAGTATACTCGATCCCTTTTTGGTTTAATCACTTTTGGGTGTTACATACGTTACGAATATTCAAACTACAACACTCACACTACTCAATACTATTTGAACGCTAACCGTTAATGCATGTTATACGTGGCTTATGAATGCTTGTTTGTTATGTTTACACATGGAATGCTGTCTACCTGCCTTAGCAACGGTAGTACTATAGTTTGGACTCAGCACCCGTTCACACGGGGGTTGTTAAGGATCATTTACTTGCATGGATTACGGTGGTAATCATGTATTGCGAACTGCCTTGGGCAGTCAACCCACAGTCATTGGTATCGATGGACCTATGTCGATAACTAACGTGCTTCATTTCACTATGTGTACGTGCTGGTTATGCGTAAACGAATTCGAACTCTATATGCTACTATCAAACTTGTATGCTCACCTTTACATTATATGTATTGACTTTATTTTAACGTATGTGACAGTGCTTAGGACGCACACTTGGTAGGAATTTGAAGCTAGAATAAAGCTTTAGAGCCCAACAAATAGTTGTCTGTAGTGGTCAAACTAAGGGTCTCTAGAAGCAGATAAACAATTGCTGTCTATTCAAATCTGAGTTGTCGGAACAGAATATTTGCCTAGTTTTTTTCTGTAATAATTGTTGTACTGTTTGAGATACGGTATGGGACGTAATATTTTAAATTGAATGGTATTGATAATTGTTATGGAAACTTCTGGACAATCTGTTTCGCTCAGTGCCATGCCCCGATGATTCCTCCATCGGTTGGGGTGTGACAGATTGGTATCAGAGCCATAACTATAGGGAATTAGGCAAGACTCGACCTAGTCCGGGTCGATGTCTTAGAAACCTAGTCTATAGTTAGGAACCAACAGACCGATCTATGCATATCCAGTAGGGATTATGTACGAGCTTATCCATCGCTATTCTCGCTTATGCTACGCTATCACTACACTCGAAATTTCAGCTATAAGTAGGCGACAAAGTCGAGACTAGGTGTGAAAGCCATAAACTCTTGACTAAATTGCTTGAATTAATGCTGTTTTATCAACTAGTCAATGATCTCTTCTTTCTTTTTCAAATAACGAACGTTTGTTCAACGGGGGAAATTATACCAAATCAGGAGTGAAATCCATATTTTGATGAATAATCTCCTCTATTTTATCAAAAACAGGGACGAAGTTGTTGAGCCAGGGGTGAAACCCTAACCTTGGCAACTTGTTCCGCGCATTTTTACAAAACTCCCACCAAAGTCTCAACGGACTCCAACGACCTGAAGTCACGACACGAATAACGGGATGTGTGCCAAACGCCCAAGAATCGAGGCAAGGACACAGTCCTGAAAGTCAAACGTAGACGACAAGTCCTTGCGAATAGTTGAAACGCTTTGGTTAGTCGCAGTCTACTAGCCGCAGACAATCCACTTCTCGAATTTTATGTGTTTTAATTCTGAGTCCGCAACTGCTGACGCTGATAATTCGTCGATTTTATGAGTTTATATGTGTGTTACCTGTTTATGTGTTTAAATTTTTGAAATTTACCCGATTTCGCTTCCACTTCGATCGACACGAACGACTCGCACTGCTTTTCTTTTTCAAATCGCCAGCAAATCGCTGAATTTTGGACAACCTTATGCTACGATGTACGCTTATACTACGTTATTCGATATAATAAAACACGCACGCTATATTCGAACGCTTGCGAACTTTGAATGATATGTTTCTGTATTCTGACTGCCTCTTGTGTTGAAAATGTTTCTGTGATTCCATGCTTATGTGATAATGTGTTTCTGTGCTCTACATGCTTATGTGTTTATGTGATTTTGTGTTCTACGTGGTTATATGTCTATGTATTTACGTGGTACGTGTTACTGATGTCACACCCCAACCGATGGCGGAATCATCAGGGCATGACACTGAGCGAAACAGATTGTCCAGAAGTTTCCATAACAATTATCAATACCATTCAATTTAAAATAATACGTCCCATACCGTATCTCAAACAGTACAACAATTATTACAGACAAAAACTAGGCAAATATTCTGTTCCGACAACTCAGATTTGAATAGACAGCAATTGTTTATCTGCTTCTAGATACCCTTAGTTTGACCACTACAGACAACTATTTGTTGGGCTCTAAAGCTTTATTCTAGCTTCAAATTCCTACCAAGTGTGCGTCCTAAGCACCTGTCACATATGTTGGTGCATTCATCTGTCGACTTCGTCTTATATCGAGTCTGGGTTATGTTGCAGATCTGATCAAGCGTGACATCACAAGTGACATCATATATGTGACATCACAAGTGACATCACATATATGATATCACAAGTGACATCATCACATGAGACAAAACAGATTGTATATATTTGTTGAAGGCTTTCGCTTGAAGACAAATCTGTTAGTTGATGTGTTTCGCTTGAAAGTAGAATGAAGGTTTCGCTTCAAGTTAGAGGGTTTCGCTTGTAGGTGAGCTTGTATAGTTCAAGCGAGACCTTGACTACTATATATAGGAGAGTGTTCTTGTCATTTGTAACAGATTTCGAATTCCATACCGAGGTGCTGCCGGTGTGAAGACTGATTGTATTCGTGTTATTATCAATCAAATCAGTAGTTAAAGTGATACGCAAGCTGTTTTGACTTCAGTTTCTTAGTTTCCGCCTCTGAAACTGATAAAATCTCTTCTGAACGACTCGTTCGGGTCGCAAACCGATCCTACAAGTGGTATCAGAGCTAGGAGCTCGATTGCGCTGACCAAATACATAAATTCGTACTAGATTTCAGTGATTTCAGATCTGATTTTCGTCAAATTCTTCATATTCTACTACTTTTTCACGTTTTTGAAGGTTTTTCGTAAAATTGAACGGGTTTTTACGGTCCGAATCAGATGATTTTTTAGTATGTTGTGCGAAAATACTTGATTTACAATCCTACCAAGTTTCAGAATCTAATTCCTAGTCGTTTAGGAGAAATTCAAGTTTTTAGGTCCGATTTTGTTTGAAACAGCAAGGTTTCGCTTGAGATATTGGTTGGTTTCGCTTGAAAACGTACATATAATTGGGTTTCGCTTGAAAATTGGTGCAGTTTGAAGCGAAACGCAGGCTTTCGCTTGAAAAGTTAGGCTTTCGCTTGAAAAGTGTGTTATTTTGAAGCGAAAAGGTTATGTTCGCTTGAAAAAGATCTTTGTTTGTTTGTTTGAAGCGAAAGGGTATGTTTGTTTGAACATGTGATTTGATTCAATGTGCGTGTGAAACTGTGTTAGGTTATCGGATTATTAAAATGTACATGTAAAACATTAATTGCAATTGGTGAGTTTCAATGGATTGCATGTGATATTGTGTAACAATCGGTTCAATTAGAATTAAAGAATTGTCGGCTAAGTGGGTTTGTTGGTCCAATTAAAATTGAAAGTTTATAAAGTGTATCAGGATCACGTGAATCAATTTTGGTTGCATTATCAAGTTTGTTTCAAATTGCAGTGATATCGAGAAATGCAAGAGATATGTGTGATGTGATAAACAACAAAAATTGATCGGTCCAATCAGAAATCGAATCGCATTTTAGTTGTCAGCCACATTTAATTTTTGAGGTCCAATTAGAATTGTATTGGGTATTGAAAAGGTGTTGGAAATTAAAATTTGGACATGTTGACTAATTAAGGCGATTGTCTCGAGACTACACATCATGTGAACAGA
The DNA here is from genome assembly GCA_030545235.1 of Helianthus tuberosus. Lineage (NCBI taxonomy): Eukaryota > Viridiplantae > Streptophyta > Magnoliopsida > Asterales > Asteraceae > Helianthus > Helianthus tuberosus. Next base: position 4,643,762 of record CM060430.1, read on the forward strand.
TTAAAATTGTATTCATTAAATCGTTTAAACTGTTCCATGTGACTTTATTAAATGTGTTGACCATTATAAAGTGTATGTGAACAATCAAAGTTGCATGTGAAGTCTATATCGGCCTTTAGAGATTTTAAAATCAGTGGTTTGCATTGCTCCAACAAGTCATTTGATCAAGTTCATTCAGTGATCTTTACTTCAACAACATTTGAACGAATCCGAGAATCTTCGACAACGAGTCTTAGATTGATTTCGTCAACAAACACACTGTTACGTATTCAGTTTGTTTGAACTGATAGCTTGTTTGTTTTGTTTGCAGGTGATTTCGAGGTAATTCAAGGTTATAAAATCATGGCAAAATCTGAACCTATTCCGTGGAAAGACGATCGAACTGAAGAGCAGAAGTATAGATACAGAAAAATGATTGCTGAAAACAAAATCATTAGAATTTCTCGTATCTATCTGGAAGAAAGGAGAGCAAATAGATGGGATCCGGACAGAGAGTGTTATCTTGATGAATATGGAAATATTGCAATCGATGACAAAACGCTTGATATCGAAGCCATAATCAAGGAGTACAAAGAAGAGGATGATTATTGGCAAAAGAAATGGTGGGGAGATGAAGAAGAGAAAAAGAAAAAGAAAGAGTTAATAGATGAAATAGAAAGAAACTCAGAAAATATGAGTTTGGTTGAATTTCTTGAATTAATCAAAAGGATTAGAGAAGGAATGACAAAGATTGAAGAATTCAAGAAATATGAAACTTCAAAAAGTGAAGTTGTGTGCTCAAAATGCGAAAAATCCGAAGCAGAAAATTTCAATCTCTTGAAAGATATGGAGAATTTGACATTGGAAAACAAAGTTTTGAAAGACGAAAAGAAAGCTGATAATGAACAGATTCTGGAGTTGCGCTTGAATTGTGAAAAACTGAGATCTGAAAATGACAAACTTTTGGAGAATGTTGAGAGTTTGTCATTAGAAAACAAAAATTTTAAAGAAAAAGAAAAAGATTTTGAAAAGATTAAAATTGAAAATAAAGATGTTTCTTGGATAAAATTAGAAAATGAAGTTTTAAAAGAAAAAGAAACAGATTTTCAATTTCAAATAAAAGTTTTAGAAAATGAAAAATCTGTTTTTGAAGAAAATAAAATTGAAAATGAAAAGGTAATAAATTCACATCTTGAGAAAATTTCTCAACTTGAAAAAGAAGTTGAGAATGCTAAAAATAAAATTGATGATCTTGAGAAGAAATTGAAAGGTTTTGTGACCTCATCTGCATTATTAGATCATATATGTCCAAAACCAATCAATTCTGTTCCAATAAGTGACAATGTCACAAACTTTGACAATGTCAAAGTTGAAGATTGTGATGAGAAAACTGATGATGATGAGAAAAAGAAAACATTTTTGAAATTAAAAGAAATGTTTAAAGAAACCGTTATACATTCTACTGAGAAAGGTGAATGCTCAAAGCAAAAACCTGTAAAGAAGAATGTGGAACAAAAACAAAAGGATAAAAAACCGAAAAATGTTCAAAAAGAAAATAAAAGCTCATCAGTTCAATCATCCAATCAAAACAAAAATTTAAACAAATTGAAAAATGAAAACTCTAAAATAGTTGGTAATAAGTGGTGCAGGTTTGACCACAGTGCTCAAAAGCCAAATCCAGCAAACAAGAGGAGCAAGGATTATCACCAAGCCAAACAGTGCTATGATCTGAATGTTTGGACTGAAAATGGTGATTGGTACGATAACAGAGTGTGTTACAGATGCGGCTATCAAGGACACATTGCTGTTAACTGCCAGAGTTGGAGGTTTGAATCAAGGAGATGCTTTAACTGCAACATGATTGGCCATATTGCTAGAGATTGCTCAATGAGATCAATGAGAAGATCGAGGGCTGAATCTCAGAGGCAGGTGAAGAAACCAGTCAATGTCAAGCCCAAAGAACAGAAGGTTCAAGAACCTAAAGTTCAAGAAAAGAAAGTGAAGCTTTCTCAGGGGCAAAAAGACAGACTGAGGAAGAAGAGGAAGAAGGCCAGTGAATATCTGGAGAAGATTTTGTCCTCGGGTTCATCTGTTAAAAATAAGAGTTCTGATGAATCGACTCCCTCGATTGCAAAGTCAAGCAAGATGAATTCATCGGATACAAATCTAAGGACGAAAGAAGAAAAGAAGAAGAAGAAAATGGTCGGCGATGAATCTGATGTGTCAAAGTCAGACAAGCCACCATCAGGCAATGAATCTGACAGGTCAAAGTCAGAAAAGCCATGTGCAGGCAATGATTCTGGTTCATCAAAGCCAGAGGAGCCTAGTGTTGAGGTAAAATCTGAGAATTCAGGTTTAACAATGGATGATGCAAATTTTCCATCATTGTTGAACAAGAATTCAAAATCATCCAAGGCTGGTCAGGCTTGGGTGAATCTTTTCAAACAGAAAAACCTGACTTGCCGGAGTTCCCAGGTTGGTAAGCGTGGAACATGAATCGGCACATTTCTTGAGAAATTTCACTCTGGTGATTTTTCGCTTTACATGTGGTAAATCAGGGACATTAAATTGTACTTGATTTCCTACAAGTGTTTGTGTTGATAGAATCTTGAACTGTTAAATCTTTCAAAATGATTAAAGGAGAACAAAGTGATGAAGTAATCCCCTAACCAACAAGTGGTTTGTTAATGACACACAAAACTAATTTTCTGGAAAAACTATTTTGATTAAAACAAACTTAAGTGTTTTGAAATCTAAATGGGAAAATAGTTTGTTGTCAGGGGGAGTTCTGATTGTTTACGTCACAAGGATGGCGAATTGAAGTGATTCGATATCAGTTTGTCATGTTTCTTGTACAGTTTGTTTTCAAATTTTCTCAGAAAATCAAAATTGAAACATATTTTGATTTTAGGGAGAGAAAAATTTTAAAAAAAATTAGAAAATTTGAAAAAGTTAAAAACATTGAAAAACAAAAATGAGTTTTTTTTGAGACAAGAGGAAATGATAGTAAATCAGTGGACTATCACAGCATGCTAAAGAAATGAAATGTCAAATGTGATAAACGGTCTTACTAAGGATGTGACGATAGGCTCAGCTAGACTAGTAGATTTGCGATAACGATACAAACCTAAATGAAAAAGCCTAGTTCTAGTGGGAAACATGGTCGAAAGCATAGTACTTAGTTTTGTCCTTCTTGACTGTGTGCCTACTCAGTAATTGCTGATTGTCGAAAGACATAAAACTGGTTAAGTTTGTGAACTTTCACAACTTTGCTAAAAAGTCGCTGTGATTGTGCATTTTATTTTGCAAAGATTTAAACTTGTCTTATTTCTTTATTTTGTTTAAGCATCGGACATCCTCTGCGTATACGTGAGTATCGACCTGGATGTTGTTGCCTAAACGTTCTGCTTTATTTTCTTTGGTGTTTCGTTTAAGCTTTGGATCACCTCTGCGTATACGGGAGTATCGACCTGGTGGTTAAAGCCTAAACAACTTCAACTTGTTTTATTTTTCTTATTTTTTTTAAACATTGGACTTTCTCTGCGTATACGGAAGTATCGACCTGATTGTTAATGTTTAAACATTCTGCTTTGTTTTCGCACAAATCACAGTTGATAAAAGTTTAAAGGCATTACTTGAGTCAGTGTATTGCATGATGAGGGGATATGCTGAGATCGTGGGGTCCATAAGAATTTAGTGCTATCTTAATATATCTTAACGTATCGGTAAGCATTTCGAAAGTTTTTAGATTGAGTTTAAGTGGATAACAATATCGTCAATCTATGTGAATCGTTTAGAGCTTAAAATGAAATCAAGCTTAACGGTGTTGATGATTGGTCTCAAAAACTGATATGATCCTCTTGCACGAACTTACAAAAATATTGTCTGTAAATATTTCTTTACTGCATTTCATTCTATTCAAAAATCCAAAAAGATTTTAGTGTGTTTTAGCATAAACTTTGAAAAATACAAAAAGATTTTCGACAACTAATGTTGAAGAGCTGATTTTCAAAATTTCAAGTGCTGAACATGATGAACAGGTTTGGGAGTGTGAGTTTAACAGAAGAAATTTATTTTGAGAAAGAAAAGTTTGATTAGTTAATCGAGATCATTAATTTGAACTTGATGTAACTATTTCTAATAAGTTTTTCTTATTGATTTAAGTAAAAACTTATGTTTTGATTAGAATTGTGTAGGTGGTGAGCTTAAACAGAGATAAAGCCAGGAATTAATCTCAAGGTAATAGCTAATTCCAGACAGCGATCCCATCATGATGAGAGGGGGAGTCTGACGAGGCTAGAGCCAAAGAGAAGATTCTGGTTTATGCTAAGAAAGAAAAGAGACTGATAAAGACTGAAGATGCGAAGACTCGACACTTAAGACTCGTCAACATCTGAGGGGGAGTCTGTTGGTGCATTCATCTGTCGACTTCGTCTTATATCGAGTCTGGGTTGTGTTGCAGATCTGATCAAGCGTGACATCACAAGTGACATCATATATGTGACATCACATATATGATATCACAAGTGACATCATCACATGAGACAAAACAGATTGTATATATTTGTTGAAGGCTTTCGCTTGAAGACAAATCTGTTAGTTGATGTGTTTCGCTTGAAAGTAGAATGAAGGTTTCGCTTCAAGTTAGAGGGTTTCGCTTGTAGGTGAGCTTGTATAGTTCAAGCGAGACCTTGACTACTATATATAGGAGAGTGTTCTTGTCATTTGTAACAGATTTCGAATTCCATACCGAGGTGCTGCCGGTGTGAAGACTGATTGTATTCGTGTTATTATCAATCAAATCAGTAGTTAAAGTGATACGCAAGTTGTTTTCGACTTCAGTACCACCGTAATCCATGCTAGTAAATGATCCTTAACAACCCCCGTGTGAACGGGTGCTGAGTCCAAACTATAGTACTATCGTTGCTAAGGCAGGTAGACAGCATTCCATGTGTAAACATAACAAACAAGCATTCATAAGCCACGTATAACATGCATTAACGGTTAGCGTTCAAATAGTATTGAATAGTGTGAGTGTTGTAGTTTGAATATTCGTAACGTATGTAACACCCAAAAGTGCTTAAAGCAAAAAGGGACCGAGTATACTCACATCGATTGATGGATTGAAGGGAGCGCTTAGCGAGTAAGGTTAGCCTGAATAGATTTGATAGCATAACGATAAGTGATGCGTAAAACGTCACAAAGTGTGAAAGGGTCGGATAGTGGTTCGATCGGATGGTAATCCGATCGGATGACGATTCGAGTGGATTGTTTCTTCCTACGAGAAGGATGTGTTTGTGTATGATGGTTTGACTTTTGTAGTTTTCGTTGTAGTATTTTGAAAACAATGAAGTATCTCTATCTTTCAAGTCGGTCGATCGGATGACTAGTCGTGCGGATGACAATCCGTTCGGATGGTCGTCCGGTCGAACAGGGGTCCGGTCGGACGGCGACTTAGTGATGAGATTACTTACTGAGGGCAAGTTCACAATAGTAGTGTCATTTGATCGGATGGCAATCCGATCGGATGGCAACCTTGTTATTGAACATGTTGAAACTTGTTTAAGTCTTTAATGTCTTAGTATCTCATGATCCGAAGAGTAATCCAGTCAGATGGTCGTCCGATCGGATTGTAATTCGTTCGATACTCAAACTTCAGTTAAGATTGTTTTATAAGTGGGACCCAAGTGTGATCCGTTCGGATGACAATCCGTTCAGATGACCTATCCGATCGGACAGCAATCCGTTCGGAGAGTAATCCGTCCTGTTTGTCCTGTTCGTCCTACACTTGGTCGTTTGGAGGGTTTGTCGTTATGTCGAGACACTTTGACAACGTGTTAGCCAACAGAACCTCTAGTTCGACCCAGATGACCAACCCGACCAGGAATCACCCTAGTCCGGCCGGTTACCGGCTCGAGACGGTTGGTCTTGGCTAACCCAAAATTGGTAGTCTCGTGAGTAGAACCCGGATCTTGAACTAGTACAACACTCTAATCGAGTAGAGGACTAAATCAGAACCTAATTCTACCGGTTTTGAGTGTTTTAAGTGTAAAAGAGTTGAAAGAAACCATCTTTCAATCCTCTTTCCACTATTCCTTTGTCGAGATCTTTACAAGATCTTTGTATGTTTGCGTGGAAATCGGTTAGATCTCGGTTGTTCTTGGTGGATTGAAGTCAAAGCATGAAGTTCTTGAAGAACACATGATGACGTCACCCTAGAACACCCGAAATCTAGTGATTTCACGGTTAAAATTTAAGATTTAAAAGATAGAAAGGTGTAGGAGTGCGTGTAGATCAAGAAAGTACAAGATTTAGGGCGAGATCTTACCTGGATTGAGAGAAATCGGAGAAAAGGTGAGGAGCACGAGAGGTTCGGACAGAGAGTTTCCTGAAATGGTAAGAATGACAATGAAAAGGGTATTTATAGGATTCCAAAAGAGGAAAGGGTTATCCGATCGGATGACATACCGCTCGGATGGCTTATCCGGTCGGATGACACCTGTTCGGATGGCACTTGTTTTGATGGCAAGGCGGCTATCCGATCGGATGGCACCTGGGTTGAGTGTTTGGCGTGACGATTTTTAGCGTTTCGATTTCGATTGCGAGCGGCTCGTCACGATAGGGTTTCCTAGTCAAATTACTTTCAGTCCCAACTACTTCATATCTCGCATAATCTCTTCTCCACTAATTATCATAGTTCGATTGCGATTCGAGTTCGAGTTTGATTGCGTTTCGAGTTTCGATTGATTTCCACAACAACATATATATATATATATATATAACACGCGCAAGTAACACATAAGGCACACACACACACGTATAATTAACCAGATTAAGTCGAGTTGCGGTTTGTATCACGATTCGATGTCGAGTAGCATAGCTTGATTATCGATTAGTTAACTTTATCGCATTGTTACTTCCTATATTTCACAGTCGTAAGTCGATTAGATATCGATTAACACATTTCGATTTTAGCAATTAACAACACTTACTCCAAATAATACAATTAAAATAAGGAAATCACTATAAGTCAAATTCGTTCAATCGGTCGTTGACTTGACCTTGACTTTGACTTTGACTTCTGAAAACACGGGGTGTTACAGCCTCCCCTTGTTTAGGGAATTTCGTCCCGAAATTAAGCTGGAAGCCGTACAACAACGTGAATCACGTTTTGAGAACTTTCTGTTCGGACCGGTTTTGACTCTGAAACGATTGCGAATCGAACGTGTGACGTGCAGAAACCATACACGAACGTGACCAAACACACGAGAACGTAATATAATCGGTGATTCTATTGATTGATATGAAATCCTACAAAGCACTTGAATCACAATGTCACTTTCTCTCTCTAGCTTCTCTATCTAAACAACTGCGGGTACTTCGCCTTCATGTCGCTTTCGAGTTCCCAAGTGAACTTTGCGCCTCGTTTGCCTTCCCATCGGACTTTCACAATAGGAATGCGAGAGCGTCTGAGCTGCTTGGTTTGGCGATCCATGATTTCGACAGGCTTCTCCACGAAGTGTAATGTTTCGTTTACTTGTAAGTCATCGAGAGAGACATGTAAGTCGTGGTCAGCTAGGCACTTTCGGAGGTTTGACACATGGAAAGTTGGGTGGACGTTACTAAGTTCCTCCGGTAGTTCGAGTCTGTAGGCGACTTTTCTGATCCTTTCCAGAATCTTAAAAGTTGGGTTTGACAACATTCGCTTTGCCTGGGTGATAACGGATCTCATAGTCGTAATCGTTGAGAAGTTCTACCCATCGGCGTTGACGCATATTAAGTTCCTTCTGATTAAAGATATGTTGTAGGCTCCTATGATCGGTGAAGATCGTACACTTGGTACCATACAGGCAGTGTTGTAAAAGTCGGATTACTCGGCTGAGTACTCGGTCCTCGGACCCCATCCGAGGCGACTTCCTCCTATGCGGTCTCAATTAGTCGGCCTCGGGATTACTCGGGAGTACTCGGTGCCTAGTCGGCCTAGTCGGCGCCTAGTCGGACGTAGTCGGCCTAGTCGGTCTAGGCGGTCAACGTGGTTTGTTGACTTTTAATCGGTCAAACTCGGTCAAAATCGGCCTACTCGGTCTTGTACTCGGACTACTCGGCCTTGTACTCAGACTAGTCGGACCTGTATTCAGAATATTTGAACTTTAAACATGTTTCATTTTAAATTATACTCAGTTGACATGAATTATGCTTATTTTAACACATAAATAATATATAACAATTAATTTTCTTTATATTTACCATGTCCGCGTACTCCCCCAGTACTCTCCGAGTACTCCGATTACTCCCAACTCCCCAGTCGGCCGACTAGGGACCGCCTAGCGACTTTTACAACACTGCATACAGGTTGTGTCGCCAAATCTTTAATTGAAAAACAACCGCGCCAAGCTCGAGATCATGGGTTGTATAGTTCTTCTCGTGGATTTTGAGCTGACGAGACGCGTAAGCTACAACCTTGTTCCGTTGCACGAGGACACAACCGAGACCAAGGTTGGAAGCATCACAGTAGACAATGAAATCGTCGTTTTCGTCGGGCAATGTGAGAACAGGAGCATTGCAAAGCTTATGCTTGAGGGTTTGAAAGGCAGTCTCTTGTTTGGTTCCCCAGACAAAAGGCTGATCTTTATGCGTAAGAGAGGTAAGCGGCACAACAATCTTCGAGAATCCTTCGATAAATCGTCGATAATAGCCCGCTAGTCCGAGAAAAGAACGGACTTCAGACGGATTCTTTGGTGTAATCCAACTCTTGACAGCTTCAATCTTCGCAGGATCGACGTGAATGCCTTGACTATTAACAATGTGACCCAGAAATTGAACTTCCTCCAACCAGAATTCGCACTTGGAGAACTTGGCATAGAGTTGGTTCCCTGGAGTAACTCGAGAACCAAACATAGATGTTGCGCGTGTTCGGCTTTCGATTTGGAATAGATCAAGACGTCGTCAATGAATACGATGACGAAACGGTCGAGATATGGTTTACACACGCGATTTATAAGATCCATGAAAACCACTGGTGCGTGATAGTTAAGCCAAAACGCATGACAACGAATTCGTAATGGCCGTATCGGGTGCGAAACGCAGTTTTGGGTATATCCTACTCTTGTATGCGTAGCTGGTGATAGCCTGAACGTAGGTCAATCTTCGAAAAACACTTAGCACCTTGTAGCTGGTCAAACAAGTCGTCGGTGCGAGGTAGGGGATAGCGGTTCTTGATAGTTAACTTATTCAATTCCCGATTGTCGATGCACATCCGGAACGACCCATCCTTCTTTTTGACGAAAAGGACTGGAGCGCCCCATGGAGAGGTGCTCGGGCGAATGAAGCTTTTCTCAAGTAATTCCTGGAGTTGGTTTGAAAGTTCACGCATTTCGGATGGCGCTAGTCGATAAGGGGCTTTGGCAACAGGATTGGCTCCAGGAATGAGGTCAATACGGAAGTCGATATCACGACTTGGTGGTAAACCTGGAAGGTCATCAGGGAACACACGAGGAAATTCACGAACCACAGGAACGTCTTTCACTTCCTTCTTCTCTTTCTTTTCCTTCTCCGCTACTACAATGTTTGCCAAGAAAGCTCTGTATTCCTTGCGGAGATACTTGCTAGCTTGGACACATGACATGAGCTTGAGCCCTTTCGAGGCAGTTTCACCGTATACACACAAAATGACCGTACACATTGCAATGAGCACAAAAACGGCAAGGAATTGCACTCGGGTGATGGTAGGTACAAGTAGGGCAGAGCGGATGTGGCCCGGTGTATGCACGCTTGGCAAGAGGTGCATTGGTCACATGCGCTGCCACTTAGCGCTGTTGAGCTGGTACGGATTGAACTGGTGCAGCAGTGATCGCACAGTTCTTGTTGCTGGAGCTGTTCTTTCTCTTGTTGCTCGATGAGGTGGGTTCAGCAATTGGTGCGGTAGCGGTAGCTTGATGCAGATGCTTCGAAGTCTTATCCCAGACACCAGCCTTAACCCGCTTGTCATTGATTTCAGCGGCCAGTAGATAAGTTTCCTCGATCTTCGTAGTCTTAGCCGCTTGCACGAAATCAGCAACGCAGTCGGGCAGGGCCCGGATGTACTTCTTGATTGCCATGTCTGGAGTCTTGACTTGATCGGGACAGATAATGCTGAGCTGTTTGAAGCAAGCAGTGAGACCAGCATTGTCACCATCCTTTTGCTGTATGTGCCAAAATTCATCTTCTAGCTTTTGACGCTCGTAAGGAGGGCAGAATTCCTCTAGCATAACTTCCTTGAGCTCGTCCCACGACAGACCGTAGGCTGCATCGTTCCCTCGCTTGTTCCTCTCGGCCGTCCACCAGTCTAGTGCATGAGACTGGAAAACGCCGGTAGCATTCAGGGTACGGAGGTCATCAGGGCAACCACTCTGTCGCAGAGTAACCTCAATGGAATCAAACCAGTGGAATAACGCAGTAGGACCTCCTTCGCCAGTGAATTCTTTTGGCCCGCACGACTTGAATTGCTTGAAACTGAAGGTCTTCACGGTAGCTTTAGGAGCTTCGGTTCTCGATTCCTCAGACGATTTGCCGGCATTCTCATAAACATCACTCACGGCCTTTGCCACACTCTTAGCGATGATGGCAGCAAGACGTTTGTCTCTCTTTTCTTGCTGAGAAAGCAAGGGATGACGGGATCAAGACGACATTGTCTGCAACAGACATCGTCAGAGGACTCAACACAAAATATTCGAATCTCACCTCACACGTCTACTAATACTAAAACTCAGTAACACGTACCACGTAAACACATAGACATATAACCACGTAGAACACAAAATCACAAAAACACATAAGCATGTAGAGCACAAAAACACATTATCACATAAGCACGGAATCACAGAAACATTTTCAACACAAGAGGCAGTCAGAATACAGAAACCTATCATTCAAAGTTCGCGAGCGTTCGAATATAGCGTGCGTGTTTTAGTATATTGAATAGCGTAGTATATGTCCAAAATTCAGCGATTTGCTGGCGATTTGAGATAGAAAAGCAGTGTGAGTCGTTCGTATCGATCGAAGTGGAAGCGAAATCGAGTAAATTTCAAAAATTTAAACACATAAACAGGTAACACACATATAAACTCATAAAATCGACGAATTATCAGCGTCAGCAGTTGCGGACTCAGAATTAAAACGCATAAAATTCGAGAAGTGGATTGTCTGCGGCTAGTAGACTGCGACTAACCAAAGCGTTTCAACTATTCGCAAGGACTTGTCGTCTACGTTTGACCTTCAGGAATGTGTCCTTGCCTCGATTCTTGGGCGTTTGGCACACATCCCGTTATTCGTGTCGTGACTTCAGGTCGTTGGAGTCCGTTGAGACTTTGGTGGGAGTTTTGTAAAAATGCGCGGAACAAGTTGCCAAGGTTAGGGTTTCACCCCTGGCTCAACAACTTCGTCCCTGTTTTTGATAAAATAGAGGAGATTATTCATCAAAATATGGATTTCACTCCTGATTTGGTATAATTTCCCCCGTTGAACAAACGTTCGTTATTTGAAAAAGAAAGAAGAGATCATTGACTAGTTGATAAAACAGCATTAATTCAAGCAATTTAGTCAAGAGTTTATGGCTTTTACACCTAGTCTCGACTTTGTCGCCTACTTATAGCTGAAATTTCGAGTGTAGTGATAGCGTAGCATAAGCGAGAATAGCGATGGATAAGCTCGTACATAATCCCTACTGGATATGCATAGATCGGTCTGTTGGTTCCTAAACTATAGACTAGGTTTCTAAGACATCGACCCGGACTAGGTCGAGTCTTACCTAATTCCCTGTAGTTATGGCTCTGATACCAATCTGTCACACCCCAACCGATGGCGGAATCATCGGGGCATGGCACTGAGCGAAACAGATTGTCCAGAAGTTTCCATAACAATTATCAATACCATTCAATTTAAAATAATACGTCCCACACCGTATCTCAAACAGTACAACAATTATTACAGACAAAAACTAGGCAAATATTCTGTTCCGACAACTCAGATTTGAATAGACAGCAATTGTTTATCTGCTTCTAGAGACCCTTAGTTTGACCACTACAGACAACTATTTGTTGGGCTCTAAAGCTTTATTCTAGCTTCAAATTCCTACCAAATGTGCGTCCTAAGCACCTGTCACATACGTTAAAATAAAGTCAATACATATAATGTAAAGGTGAGCATACAAGTATGATAGTAGCATATAGAGTTCGAATTCGTTTACGTACAACCAGCACGTACACATAGTGAAATGAAGCACGTTAGTTATCGACATAGGTCCATCGATACCAATGACTGCGAGTTAACTGCCCAAGGCAGTTCACAATACATGATTACCACCGTAACCCATGGAAGTAAATGATCCTTAACAACCCCCGTGTGAACGGGTGCTGAGTCCAAACTATAGTACTATCATTGCTAAGGCAGGTAGACAGCATTCCATGTGTAAACATAACAAACAAGCATTCATAAGCCACGTATAACATGCATTAACGGTTAGCGTTCAAATAGTATTGAGTAGTGTGAATGTTGTAGTTTGAATATTCGTAACGTATGTAACACCCAAAAGTACTTAAAGCAAAAAGGGATCGAGTATACTCACAACGATTGATGGATTGAAGGGAGCGCTTAGCGAGTAATGTTAGCCAGAATAGATTTGATAGCATAACGATAAGTGATGCGTAAAACGTCACAAAGTGTGAAAGGGTCGGATAGTGGTTCGATCGGATGGTAATCCGTGCGGATAACAATCCATCCGGGTGGTCATCCGGTCGGACTGCTTGTCCGGTCGGATGACGATTCGAGTGGATTGTTTCTTCCTATAAGAAGGATGTGTTTGTGTATGATGGTTTGACTTTTGAAGTTTTCGTTGTAGTATTTAGAAAACAATGAAGTATCTCTATCTTTCAAGTTGGTCGATCGTATGACTAGTCGTGCGGATGACAATCCGTTCGGATGGTCGTCCGGTCGAACAGGGGTCCGGTCGGACGGCGACTTTGTGATGAGATTACTTACTGAGGGCAAGTTCACAACAGTAGTGTCATTCGATTGGATGGCAACCTTGTTATTGAACATGTTGAAAATTGTTTAAGTCTTTAAAGTCTTAGGATCTCATGATCCGAAGAGTAATCCAGTCAGATGGTCGTCCGATCGGATTGTATTTCGTTCGATACTCAAACTTCAGTTAAGATTGTTTTATAAGTGGGACCCAAGTGTGATCCGTTCGGATGACAATCCGTTCGGACAGTAATCCGTCCTGTTTGTCCTGTTCGTCCTATACTTGGTCGTTTGGAGGGTTTGTCGTTATGTCGAGACACTTTGACAACGTGTTAGCCAACAGAACCTCTAGTTTGACCCAGATGACCAACCCGACCAGGAATCACCCTAGTCCGGACGGTTACCGGCTCGAGACGGTTGGTCTTGGCTAACCCAAAATTGGTAGTCTCGTGAGTAGAACCCGGATCTTGAACTAGTACAACACTATAATCGAGTAGAGGACTAAATCAGAACCTACTTCTACCGGTTTTGAGTGTTTTAAGTGTAAAAGAGTTGAAAGAAAGTTAAAACCATCTTTCAATCCTCTTTCCACCATTCCTTTGTCGAGATCTTTACAAGATCTTTGTATGTTTGTGTGGAAATCGGTTAGATCTCGGTTGTTCTTGGTGGATTGAAGTCAAAGCATGAAGTTCTTGAAGAACACATAATGACGTCACCCTAGAACACCCAAAATCTAGTGATTTCACGGTTAAAAGTTAAGATTTAAAAGATAGAAAGGTGTAGGAGTGCGTGTAGATCAAGAAAGTACAAGATTTAGGGCGAGATCTTACCTGGATTGAGAGAAATCGGAGAAAAGGTGAGGAGCACGAGAGGTTCGGACAGAGAGTTTCCAGAAATGGAAAGAATGACAATGAAAAGGGTATTTATAGGATTCCAAAAGAGGAAAGGGTTATCCGATCGGATGACATACCGCTCGGATGGCTTATCCGGTCGGATGACACCTGTTCGGATGGCACTTGTTTTGATGGCAAGGCGGCTATCCGATCGGATGGCTATCCGATCGGATGGCACCTGGGTTGAGTGTTTGGCGCGACGATTTTTAGCGTTTCGATTTTGATTGCGAGCGGCTCGTCACGATAGGGTTTCCTAGTCAAATTACTTTCAGTCCCAACTACTTCATATCTCGCATAATCTCTTCTCCACTAATTATCATAGTTCGATTGCGATTCGAGTTCGAGTTTGATTGCGTTTCGAGTTTCGATTAAGTTCGATTGATTTCCACAACAACATATATATATATATATATATATAACATGCGCAAGTAACACATAAGGCACACACACACGTATAATTAACCAGATTAAGTCGAGTTACGGTTTGTATCACGATTCGATGTCGAGTAGCATAGCTTGATTATCGATTAGTTAACTTTATCGCATTGTTACTTCCTATATTTCACAGTCGTAAGTCGATTAGATATCGATTAACACATTTCGATTTTATTTCGATTTTAGCAATTAACAACACTTACTCCACATAATACAATTAAAATAAGGAAATCACTATAAGTCATATTCGTTCAATCGGTCGTTGACTTGACCTTGACATTGACTTTGACTTCTGAAAACACGGGGTGTTACAACTGAGCTTTAGTAGTAGTAGACGTGTGAGGTGAGATTCGAATATTTTATGTTGAGTCCTGTGACGATGTCTGTTGCAGACAATGTCGTCTGGTTCCCGTCATCCCTTGTTTTCTCGGCAAGAAAAGAGAGACAAATGTCTTGCTGCCATCATCGCTAAGAGTGTGGCAAAGGCCGTGAGTGATGTTTATGAGAATGCCAGCAAATCATCTGAGGAATCGAGAACCGAAGCTCCTAAAGCTACCGCGAAGACCTTCAGTTTCAAGCAATTCAAGTCGTGCGGGCCAAAAGAATTCACTGGCGAAGGAGGTCCTACTGCGTTATTCCACTGGTTTGATTCCATTGAGGTTACTCTGCGACAGAGTGGTTGCCCTGATGACCTCCGTACTCTGAATGCTACCGGCGTTTTCCAGTCTCGTGCATTAGACTGGTGGACGGCCGAGAGGAACAAGCGAGGGAACGATGCAGCCTACGGTCTGTCGTGGGACGAGCTCAAGGAAGTTATGCTAGAGGAATTCTGCCCTCCTCACGAACGTCAAAAGCTAGAAGATGAATTTTGGCACATACAACAAAAGGATGGTGACAATGCTGGTCTCACTGCTCGCTTCAAACAGCTCTGCATTATCTGTCCCGATCAAGTCAAGACTCCAGACATGGCAATCAAGAAGTACATCCGGGCCCTGCCCGACTGCGTTGCTGATTTCGTGCAAGCGGCTAAGACTACGACGATCGAGGAAACTTATCTACTGGCCGCTGAAATCAATGACAAGCGGATTAAGGCTGGTGTCTGGGATAAGACTTCGAAGCATCTGCATCAAGCTACCGCTACCGCACCAACTGCTGAACCCACCTCATCGAGAAACAAGAGGAAGAACAAGAGAAAGAACAGCTCCAGCAACAAGAACTGTGCGATCACTGCTGCACCAGTTCAATCCGTACCAGCTCAACAGCGCCAAGCGGCAGCGCCTGTGACCAATGCACCTCTTGCCAAACGTACATACACCGGACCACATCCGCTCTGCCCTACTTGTACCTACCATCACCCGAGTGCAATTCCTTGCCGTTTTTGTGCTCATTGCAATGTGTACGGTCATTTTACTGCCAACTGCCGTATTCGACAAGCTCCTGCTCATCAAGCTCTACTCACCGCCCCACAGGGTCAACAACCTCCTCCGGCACCCGCGGTCAAAGCCAGAGCCTGCTTCGCATGTGGCGATCCTAACCATTTCGCCAACATGTGCCCAAACCGGGTTGTGAAACAAGAGCCCCAGCAGCAACAGCCTCAACAGCAGCAGCAACACCAACAACAACAGCAGCAACAGCAACAACAGGCCGCACGCGCCAGAACTTTCAACATCAACGTGCGTCAAGCCCAAGCCGACAACAACGTGGTTAATGGTACGTTCCTTGTGAATGGTATTTATGCATCATGTTTGTTTGATACTGGAGCCGATAATTGC
Organism: Helianthus tuberosus; assembly: GCA_030545235.1. Lineage (NCBI taxonomy): Eukaryota > Viridiplantae > Streptophyta > Magnoliopsida > Asterales > Asteraceae > Helianthus > Helianthus tuberosus. The sequence goes on from CM060430.1 coordinate 4,659,837, forward strand.
TTTGTTTCGTTCGAATTCGAGAAGCTCCTTAATCATAAATGCTCCAATCTCTCTTCGACGTTCGATGTAGAAGTCGCCACCGGAAGAACTGTCGCCGTTAATTCCGTTATCCGTGATTGTACCCTTGAGCTCAACAATCACATATTCCCAATCGACCTCATTCCGATGCAACTCGGAAGTTTCGACGTCATAGTAGGCATGGACTTTCTACGCGAAAACCATGCTGAAGTTGTGTGTTACGATAAGATGATTCGATTCTCTCCCGCAAATGGTGACTTACTGTGTGTATACGGTGAAACTGCCTCGAAAGGGCTCAAGCTCATGTCATGTGTCCAAGCTAGCAAGTATCTCCGCAAGGAATACAGAGCTTTCTTGGCAAACATTGTAGTAGCGGAGAAGGAAAAGAAAGAGAAGAAGTCAGTGAAAGACGTTCCTGTGGTTCGTGAATTTCCTCATGTGTTCCTTCTTGACCTTCCAGGTTTACCACCAAGTCGTGATATCGACTTCCGTATTGACCTCATTCCTGGAGCCAATCCTGTTGCCAAAGCCCCTTATCGACTAGCGCCATCCGAAATGCGTGAACTTTCAAACCAACTCCAAGAATTACTTGAGAAAGGCTTCATTCTCCCGAGCACCTCTCCATGGGGCGCTCCAGTCCTTTTCGTCAAAAAGAAGGATGGGTCGTTCCGGATGTGCATCGACTATCGGGAATTGAATAAGTTAACTATCAAGAACCGCTATCCCCTACCTCGCATCGATGACTTGTTTGACCAGCTACAAGGTGCTACGTGTTTTTCGAAGATCGACCTACGTTCAGGCTATCACCAGCTACGCATACAAGAGGAGGATATACCCAAAACCGCGTTTCGCACCCGATACGGCCATTACGAATTCGTTGTCATGCCTTTTGGCTTAACTAACGCACCAGCGGTTTTCATGGATCTGATAAATCGCGTGTGTAAACCATATCTCGACCATTTCGTCATCGTATTCATTGACGACGTCTTGATCTATTCCAAATCGAAAGCCGAACACGCGCAACATCTACGTTTGATTCTCGAGTTACTCCAGGGGAACTAACTCTATGCCAAGTTCTCCAAATGCGAATTCTGGTTGGAGGAAGTTCAGTTTCTGGGTCACATTGTTAATAGTCAAGGCATTCACGTCGATCCTGCGAAGATTGAAGCTGTCAAGAGTTGGATTACACCAAAGAATCCGTCTGAAGTCTGTTCTTTTCTCGGACTAGCGGGCTATTATCGACGATTTATCGAAGGATTCTCGAAGATTGTTGTGCCGCTTACCTCTCTTACGCATAAAGATCAGCCTTTTGTCTGGGGAACCAAACAAGAGACTGCCTTTCAAACCCTCAAGCATAAGCTTTGCAATGCTCCTGTTCTCACATTGCCCGACGGAAACGACGATTTCATTGTCTACTGTGATGCTTCCAACCTTGGTCTCGGTTGTGTCCTCATGCAACGGAACAAGGTTATAGCTTACGCGTCTCGTCAGCTCAAAATCCACGAGAAGAACTATACAACCCATGATCTCGAGCTTGGCGCGGTTGTTTTTGCATTAAAGATTTGTCGACACTACCTGTATGCAGTGTTGTAAAAGTCGCTAGGCGGTCCCTAGTCGGCCGACTGGGGAGTTGGGAGTAATCGGAGTACTCGGAGAGTACTCGGGGAGTACGCGGACATGGTAAATATAAAGAAATTATATATTATTTATGTGTTAAAATAAGAATAATTCATGTCAACTGAGTATAATTTAAAATGAAACATGTTTAAAGTTCAAATATTCTGAATACAAGTCCGACTAGTCTGAGTACAAGGCCGAGTAGTCCGAGTACAAGGCCGAGTAGGCCGATTTTGACCGAGTTTGACCGATTAAAAGTCAACAAACCACGTTGACCTCCTAGACCGACTAGGCCGACTACGTCCGACTATGTCCGACTAGACGCCGAGTAGGCCGACTAGGCACCGAGTACTCCCGAGTAATCCCGAGGCCGACTAATTGAGACCGCCTAGGAGGAAGTCGCCTCGGAGGGGGTCCGAGGACCGAGTACTCGCCGAGTACTCGGCCAAGTAATCCGACTTTTACAACACTGCCTGTATGGTACCAAGTGTACGATCTTCACCAATCATAGGAGCCTACAACATATCTTTAATCAGAAGGAACTTAATATGCGTCAACGCCGATGGGTAGAACTTCTCAACGATTACGACTGTGAGATCCGTTATCACCCAGGCAAAGCGAATGTTGTTGCCGACGCACTCAGTAGACGGAGTTATCTGCTTAGCACTCGTAATGTTCAAGCCCAACACGATCTCGAAACCCTTATTCGTGAAGCCCAGCATGCGTGTTTTAACGAACGCACGCTGAAGAGGGAACGAATCTACCACGATGGAGCCCAACTTGTGAGCAAATCCAATGGGATATTCCACTTTCTGGACCGAATTTGGATTCCCAAACGAACCGATTTGCGACAAATCTTGATGGACGAAGCCCACAAATCCCGGTATTCTATTCACCCCGGCGCCGACAAAATGTACCAGGATCTTCGCTACAGGTACTGGTGGCCCGGCATGAAACGGGATATCGCCCTCTATGTTGGAAAATGCCTAACTTGTGCAAGAGTCAAGGCTGAACATCAAAGACCCTCTGGCTTACTCGAACAACCACCAATTCCTATGTGGAAGTGGGAAAGTATAGCTATGGATTTCGTAACAAAGCTTCCGCACACGTCATCAGGTCACAACAGCATTTGGGTTGTTGTTGTTAACCGTTTGACTAAATCAGCTCACTTTCCGCCAATACGAGAAGACTACAAGGTAGAACGATTAGCCCGTATCTACACTGACGAGATCATTTGTAATCATGGGACGCCTCGTGACATCATCTCTGATCGTGATGCTCGGTTTACCTCGCGACTGTGGGAAACGTTCCAAACGGCACTCGGTACATCACTCAATCTAAGTACCGTATTCCACCCTCAAACCGACGGTCAGACTGAAAGAACGATTCATACTCTTGAAGACATGCTCCGTTCGTGTGTCTTAGACTTCGGTGGTAATTGGGATAAATACCTGTCGTTAGTCGAATTCTCGTACAACAACAGCTATCATTCCAGCATACAAATGGCACCATTCGAGGATTTATACGGAAGAAGATGTCGATCGCCTATTGTGTGGCACGAGATCGGTCACTCGCAACTAACCGGTCCTGAGCTATTACAAGAGACGACAGACAAAGTTTTCCAAATTCGAGAAAACCTGGTGAAAGCTCGGGATCGACAGAAAAGTTACATCGATAAGAAACGCAAGCCCCGTGAATTTGACGTTGGTGACCACGTACTCCTAAAGGTATCACCTTGGAAGGGTGTGGTCTGATTCGGCAAAAAGGGAAAACTCGCGCCTCGATATGTTGGACCTTTTAAGATTCTGGAAAGGATCAGAAAAGTCGCCTACAAACTTGAACTGCCGGAGGAACTTAGTAACGTCCACCCGACTTTCCATGTGTCAAACCTCCGAAAGTGCCTAGCTGACCACGACTTACATGTCTCTCTCAATGGGTTACAAGTAAACGAAACATTACACTTCGTGGAGAAGCCTGTCGAAATCATGGATCGCCAAACCAAGCAGCTCAGACGCTCTCGCATTCCTATTGTGAAAGTCCGATGGGAAGGCAAACGAGGCGCAGAGTTCACTTGGGAACTCGAAAGCGACATGAAGGCGAAGTACCCGCAGTTGTTTAGATAGAGAAACTAGAGAGAGAAAGTGACATTGTGATTCAAGTGCTTTATACGATTTCATATCAATCAATAGAATCACCGATTATATTACGTTCTCGTGTGTTTGGTCACGTTCGTGTACAGTTTCTGCACGTCACACGTTCGATTCGCAATCGTTTCGGAGTCAAAACCGGTCCGAACAGAAAGTTCTCAAAACGTGATTCACGGTGTTGTACGGCTTCCAGCTTAATTTCGGGATGAAATTCCCTAAACAAGGGGAGGTTGTAACACCCCGTGTTTTCAGAAGTCAAAGTCAAAGTCAAGGTCAAGTCAACGACCGATTGAACGAATTTGACTTATAGTGATTTCCTTATTTTAATTGTATTATGTGGAGTAAGTGTTGTTAATTGCTAAAATCGAAATGTGTTAATCGATATCTAATCGACTTACGACTGTGAAATATAGGAAGTAACAATGCGATAAAGTTAACTAATCGATAATCAAGCTATGCTAATCGACATCGAATCGTGATACAAACCGCAACTCGACTTAATCTGGTTAATTATACGTGTGTGTGTGCCTTATGTGTTACTTGCGCGTGTTATATATATATATTGTTGTGGAAATCAATCGAACTCAATCGAAACTCGAAACGCAATCAAACTCGAACTCGAATCGCAATCGAACTATGATAATTAGTGGAGAAGAGATTATGCGAGATATGAAGTAGTTGGGACTGGAAGTAATTTGACTAGGAAACCCTATCGTGACAAGCCGCTCGCAATCGAAATCGAAACGCTAAAAATCATCACGCCAAACACTCAACCCACGTGCCATCCGATCGGATAGCCGCCTTGCCATCAAAACAAGTGCCATCCGAACAGGTGTCATCCGACCGGATAAGCGATCCGAGCGGTATGTCATCCGATCGGATTACCCTTTCCTCTTTTGGAATCCTATAAATACCCTTGTCATTGTCATTCTTTCCATTTCTGGAAACTCTCTGTCCGAACCTCTCGTGCTCCTCAACTTTTCTCCAATTTCTCTCAATCCAGGTAAGATCTAGCCCTAAATCTTGTACTTTCTTGATCTACACGTACTCCTACACCTTTCTATCTTTTAAATCTTAACTTTTAACCATGAAATCACTAGATTTCGGGTGTTCTAGGGTGACGTCATCATGTGTTCTTCAAGAACTTCATGCTTTGACTTCAATCCACCAAGAACAACCGAGATCTAACCGATTTCCACGCAAACATACAAAGATCTTGTAAAGATCTCGACAAAGGAATGGTGGAAAGAGGATTAAAAGATGGTTTTAACTTTCTTTCAACTCTTTTACACTTAAAACACTCAAAACCGGTAGAAGCAGGTTCTGATTTAGTCCTCTACTCGATTATAGTGTTATACTAGTTCAAGATCCGGGTTTTACTCACGAGACTACCGATTTCAGGTTAGCCAAGATGTCACGGCCCCCGACCCGGTTTGACCCGTTTCAGGAGCCGCGGGACAGAAATCCCGTGGTATTTATTTAATTAAGTTTAACAGCGGAAGTTTATCATCAGGATCGTTGTAAAGCTAAAATTTTTCCGATTATTTTATTTCACAACTCGGGAGAAAACCCCGGTAATTTACAATATTATGATTTTACAGAGAAATCTTTATTTTACAAAACATATTTCTTTATTTTATAATGAGCCACTTTCTTAAGCTTGTAGTGCTCCACAGCACCTTTCCTGAATCACAACAGGTCACTTGAAACATGTTTGAAAAAGGTTTTTGTCAGTGGAAAATACCGAGTGAATCATTCTATTTATTGAAATGACACCTTGGTTATAATTTACAGTATTAAGAAAAATTACAATGTTTCTGATATCAACCAACTACCCACAGTACTTTGTCACTCGACCCATTGGCCCATTCGTCCAATGGTGTCTGTGATTATGGTCATATCACCCCTTGGCTGCCCCAATGGTGAAGATTATCAAGTAATGTATACAAAACCCCACATACCAGCTGTAACTTGGTGATTACATAAACTTAATCACTGTAATTATAACCTTTGATAATAAACATGATTTTGAAAGTAATTAGATAAAAAGAGAATAACTCACATTGCAGATTTGACACGAACAGAGTCTAGTCTATGGATTAGCCTTGTTAACCTAATTTAAATAATAATGCACACAAAACTGGGTTAGTAATCAATACAGCATTTACGATAACTCACGAGATCAACCCTCACAACGAATGACAAAGTGCTATGCTTAAACATCCATCGAATTAACGACTAATGATAAAGCATCACCCTAATGTGGGCAGCACTTAAACATCCATTGAGTACATTGATCGATCGGAAAATGAATCGTAATAGCGATCGAGTTATTACCCTGTTTTGCGGCAGCAATTTAGTGAGTCGTGTGTGTTTTTGTAGTATTCTGATCGTAACTCAGTGCATGTAGTGAGAATTTACGTCGTTTTAACTTCAGAAGTCGAGTCCCAAGGCCCTCTATTTATACCCAAAATTTGACCAGGCTTGCGCACCGCAAGCATAAACCCTTACGGTGCGCAAGGGACACGCAAGCACTATAGGTTAGCCACGACTGAAACTAGCCTTGCTGACTTGATGATTTCGTAAATTTAAATTTTGACAGCGTTTTCTATAGATAATCGTAACTAGGGTTTTACCCCCCCTGAGTTTTAGGGGCCCTGATCCTGATTCCGATTGTTCTGAAAATTTTAGGGTTTGTGCAGAATCACTTGGGTTTCTTAATTAGGGTTTCCTATTGGTCAATTAAAGTAATAAACAAGACTTTTGATGAGAGTTGTTACACAAGACCAACCATCTCGAGCCGGTAACCGGCCGGACTAGGGTGATTCCTGGTCGGGTTGGTCATCTGGGTCGAACTAGAGGTTCTGTTGGCTAACACGTTGTCAAAGTGTCTCGACATAACGACAAACCCTCCAAACGACCAAGTGTAGGACGAACAGGACAAACAGGACGGATTACTGTCCGAACAGATTGCTGTCTGATCAGATAGGTCATCCGAACGGATTGTCATCCGAACGGATCACACTTGGGTCCCACTTATAAAACAATCTTAACTGAAGTTTGAGTATCGAACGAATTACAATCCGATCGGACGACCATCTAACTGGATTACTCTTCGGATCATGAGATACTAAGACTTTAAAGACTTAAACAATTTTCAACATGTTCAATAACAAGGTTGCCATCCGATCGAATGACACTACTGTTGTGAACTTGCCCTCAGTAAGTAATCTCATCACTAAGTCGCCGTCCGACCGGACCCCTGTTCGACCGGACGACCATCCGAACGGATTGTTATCCGCACGACTAGTCATCCGATCGACCGACTTGAAAGATAGAGATACTTCATTGTTTTCAAAATACTACAACGAAAACTTCAAAAGTCAAACCATCATACACAAACACATCCTTCTCGTAGGAAGAAACAATCCACTCGAATCGTCATCCGACCGGACAAGCTGTCCGACCCGATGACCACCCGAACGGATTGTTATCCGCACGGATTACCATCCGATCGGATTACCATCCGATCGAACCACTATCCGACCCTTTCACACTTTGTGACATTTTACGCATCACTTATCGTTATGCTATCAAATCTATTCAGGCTATCCTTACTCGCTAAGCGCTCCCTTCAATCCATCAATTGCTGTGAGTATACTCGATCCCTTTTTGCTTTAAGCACTTTTGGGTGTTACATACGTTACGAATATTCAAACTACAACACTCACACTACTCAATACTATTTGAACGCTAACCGTTAATGCATGTTATACGTGGCTTATGAATGCTTGTTTGTTATGTTTACACATGGAATGCTGTCTACCTGCCTTAGCAACGGTAGTACTATAGTTTGGACTCAGCACCCGTTCACACGGGGGTTGTTAAGGATCATTTACTTGCATGGATTACGGTGGTAATCATGTATTGCGAACTGCCTTGGGCAGTCAACCCGCAGTCATTGGTATCGATGGACCTATGTCGATAACTAACGTGCTTCATTTCACTATGTGTACGTGCTGGTTATGCGTAAACGAATTCGAACTCTATATGCTACTATCAAACTTGTATGCTCACCTTTACATTATATGTATTGACTTTATTTTAACGTATGTGACAGTGCTTAGGACGCACACTTGGTAGGAATTTGAAGCTAGAATAAAGCTTTAGAGCCCAACAAATAGTTGTCTGTAGTGGTCAAACTAAGGGTCTCTAGAAGCAGATAAACAATTGCTGTCTATTCAAATATGAGTTGTCGGAACAGAATATTTGCCTAGTTTTTTTCTGTAATAATTGTTGTACTGTTTGAGATACGGTATGGGACGTAATATTTTAAATTGAATGGTATTGATAATTGTTATGGAAACTTCTGGACAATCTGTTTCGCTCAGTGCCATGCCCCGATGATTCCTCCATCGGTTGGGGTGTGACAATTTTGGAATATGTTTAGCGTTTTTTTCTTGTGTTTTGCCTATTTTGGAGGCTTAGGGTTCTCTTTAAATATTTCTAGAATTCTCATTCTTGTTATAGACAGTTTTTTATTATTAAAGTTAGACTAAATTGCACAAATCAACCATTATGTTATACCCAAACTACATTTCGTACATTTCACTATGAAATCGGCAAAAACTAATCATTATGTTCATGTTTTGCTACAAAGTATAACTTTTAACACAAACGATGTTAGTTTTCTTGGTTAACTGCCTCACATGGGTATTCCTATCATTTCCCATTTTATATTAATTATTAATTATCTATACTATATATAATATACATATCCAAAGGACTTCTTAAGGTCATTGAAATTTCCTTAAAACACTTTTAAAGCATAATGTACAACCCTCTAAAGCTAAATATAATTTACAATCTCAATTATACCCTTCACTCAAAAAAACACGGGATAGCTAAGACTGCGGGGTATGGGGCGGGAGTTTGGGCGTGGGTAGGGGGAAAACGCCCAAGCCACCACCCCGGGTGGGCATGGGTTTCGGCGTGGCCCTTGGGGCATGGGTTTCAAGCCGGGCGTGGGGCGGTTTGGCCATCCTAGTTGGCTGAATATCATTGGCTCACCCGCCACGTCATAGCGGGCCATCCCAAAAGTTTTGAATTTTTAAATTCAAACCGTTGGCTTGGCCAAGCGGTCACCCAAACCCCAACATCCTCTATAAATACCCCCAAACCCCAACCGGGTAGTCCATCCCAACCCCCACCGTGGTCCCAAAAATTCGACAAACCCCACCCGCTGCCCCAGCCGGTCACCACAAACCCAACATCCCACGATCCCGCTATGGCATCCTGGACCCACGACGAAGAACTTGCCCTAGTCACAAGCGTCGTTGACGCTATGAAGGGGCGGCCACCGGGCCAAACCAAATATTGGCCGGAAGCTTTCGCGGCCTACCGACTAAACGTCGGTAACGACCGCCACAACATGAACGCGTGCCAACATAAATGGCGCGAGCTACGTCCCAAGCTCGAGCGTTTCAAGGCTTACTACGAAGCCGTTCCCGGGGGCGAGTTAAGCCACGAGGACCGGGTGGCGGTGGCGAACATAGAGTTTCGCGGCAAGGAAAAAAAGGCGTTCGACAAGATCGACATTTTTGAAATTTATTTAACGCTTTAGGTTTCTTATTTTGTAATTTTTAGGTTTATGTAATTTTATAAATATTAATGAAGTTGTATGTTTTTTTTTTATAAATGTTTGTGTGATTTTTTTAAATTTTGTATATATTTTTTTTTATAAACTACCCTGCCACGCGGTGCACCCAACCCAAGCCCAACCCACGCCCCACCATACCCCGCAGATACGTACCAGGCAGTGGGGGGCTCCCATTCCACGTGTCATCACCCGCCCCAACCCACACCCAACCCAAGCCCCACCATACCCCCGCAATCTAATCGATTAGGGTTTCACATTCCATTTCAAAACATTTCATATCCCGCCGCTTCCTGCTCCCCTCTCTCTCTTTCTCTCTCTCTGGCGATTCCAGATCTGGATCTAGGGTTTGTCTGCAAGGCGATTCAAGATCTAGCCTTTCTCATTGACACCAGATCGAGGATCTTCAAGGTGGGTTTATAGCATCTTCAAGGTGGGTTTATGGCATCTTCAAGGTGAGTTTTGCCATCACCAATCTCCAAAGAATCAAGCAATCTGACCTAGGTTCCAACTAATGACGAAGGTCGACCAAGTTAGAGTTTCGACTACCGATCTACTTCTACATGTATGCTCTGCAGACTATCAAGGTACGATCCGTTCATTTTTTGTTCGTATTTTTGGTGGGTTTATGGCATGGGGACTGATCTAGCCAAATCCTATTTGTATTTTTAGGGTTTTGAGGTTACATGATTAACAGAGGTGAAGATGGAGTCGCGAGTTAACAGAGGTGAAGATGGAGTCGCAGGGATTTTTCTACATCACAGGTTTCGTTTGATTTTCGTAGTGAATATTGTAGCGTGGGTTTTAATTCACAGAGTTTCAATTTTGGTTTGATTTTTATGAACTGGGGTTTTGTTCGAGTTTTGGTTTTGGTCTAACCTTTTTAAGTTCTCCTTTCTAATTGAGAATTTGGATTGACTGTTGCAGGTTGTTTCTGCGTTAATGTTTGGTGATTTTATGTATATGTAGGAGTTTCACACCGTTTGTTGGGCATAATTAGCCTTATGGTTGAGTTTACTATGAAGGATTTTAAGATTCCACGGAACCTGTGAGTTATTCTGCTCTGTGCAATCATCAGCATATGCATTTTACTATTTATCTAGCATTTGAAGAAATAATTTAAAGTTTTTTTGATGTTTCAGCAGGAGAAACCACTTTGGAAACTTACATGTTATCGTCAAACTCTACATTTGAAATGAAATTACAATGTTGTTTTAAAATCATGAAACGTTATATAGTAAAAACAAAGTGTATCAACCCGAAAACTGTAGTGTAGTGTTAGCCAAAAACTAAGAATTAGTTAATAGTTTTTTTATAGAAAGATTATGGTAGTTTATAGCTTCTTTATACTATATGGGTGGTATTTTTAAAATCTATTTCATATTGATGAAGTTTGGTTCGGTTAATCCGGTGGCGAAAATGCAGCGGCGAAAGGCGGTGCTGCTGAAGCAGAACAAACTTAGAGATTGAAGCCTTCAGTTGGTGGTATAAATTACGATCGTTATCTTTTAAATGTTGGTCAGATCCACCATAAAATGTAAAGAAGCTTTCAAAGTGATAAATCCTAGAAGAAGCCTCGAGGAGGAATATCTTATCTTGACTATGAAGCGAAGGTAGCAGTTATGACTCATTTAGATTCCCGTCTCGGATACATTGTTCAAAAATAATGCAAAAATACGTTGTTCATTTCTATATTTCAGATCATTAAAACCTTTAGTTTGGTGGATTACATGAAAGAACAGTTCTATTCTCTACAAGGGAACACCTTAGAATCTTCCATTTGGTTTGGTTTTATTAAAGGGATATTATAATATTTTTTTTTGAAAGAATATGCTATTTGAGTTTGTTATTTACGTGAGTCGTGTGTGATAATCCTGCACTTTGTCACCAGATCGGTTGTAACCCTTTTCAGGTTTGGTGAAACTGCTATGAGCCATACGAAGACCCGCATGCAAGAGGCATGGACCATTGAAGAAGTGGCTTTTAACGTTCCCGGGCTTTCGATTGATTGCTTTATTCCACTAGCTGAGTTACGATTCGGGGACGTGAGTGATGCATCTGAGTATTCTCAAGAAGGCCGGGTTAAAACTGCTGCAATGGCAGATGCGGCTTATTGGGCTAAAGTCGGGGCATTAGAACGATCTCGTGATGGGCTGGGTCATAATGTCGGGTTGAAGAGGGATGTATGAAAAGATATATGAAAAGAATCGGTGGGATTGGATACTAATAGGGATAGATTTGACTTATAAAATGCAATAGAAACTCCTGATTTTGAGTAAGTTTTCTTCAATCTGTTAATATTTCTAAGGATTATCATCTTTTGAGCCTTTGATTTCTATTTCAGTCAAGAGCTATGTAATGAAGGCAACCTTTGTTCTCTTGATGTATTGTATTTGCATCATATCTTAGTTAAAAGTGGTGTTAGGGTTAGAAAGAGATTTGACCCATGTAATATCTTATTATCTTTGTACAATACACAAGTTCTTTTAAAGTTCCATGTTTTTAGTTTTGTTACTCATTTGACTTTTGACAAATAAATAACTATTGGGATCAGGTGGTCTTTATGGGGAAACAGTAGAAGTTGAATTTGAACCATGTTTATCAACAATGTGCCATCAGGGGCGGACCTACATAGCAACCCATGGGTTCACATGAACCTACAGAGTTACGAATTTTTGACCTACATAACAACCCATTGGCAAAAGACGACCCTATACACCTGCGACTGTAGACAGCGCTGGGTGGCCAAGCCCACCATCACCAATTTCAGGGAAAACCCATCACTCGAAGGCCCTATTATGGTAAAACCCAATTGGGATCGGATTCAACTTTGAGACCTAAATTTTCACTTCACCTGCAATAGCAATTGTGCCAGTGCCGGCTGATGGGTGAGAATTTAGCTATATGTCGTAATGAGTGAGTTGACAAATTAGTCAATCACTTATTCTTTTTTCCGTTTTCTTTTCTTATTAATCTGTTACCTCCAGTCGATTACCATGCACATACATATTTGTATTTGTATACATGTTTTAGTATTATACACCATTTGTCATGCTCCATCTCAATTGTTACGTTTCTACTTATTTTTTTTTAGAAATTGGTCTACCCAGTGTCCCAATTGATAAATCAACAAATCACGAATAAGAAAACTAACTTAAGTACTATACAATATATCACGAGACGACTGATAAACTAACGGTAAACGAATATCCTATTGTAAATCGTCACTCCCGCCGCATCGCGCGGGTAAATGACTAGTTAATATTAATGTTTATATAACTCACCTTACCTTACCTTACCCACCCCACCCCACCCCACCCCACCCCGCCTTACTCTCATCTCTCTTTAGATCCACCCCACCCCACCCCGCCTTACTCTCATCTCTTTAGACTCTGCAACCACCCCTACATAACTACCACTAGCTAGGTCCAGCACCACTCCTCTGACCAACCCCCACTCTCTCTTGTCTTGCAACTGAAATGTTCCACTTCAAAGTACCAGTCGTGTTTTTAACCTTCTAATGGGATTTGTTGAAATCAAAATGTCAATATTTGGATCTTTGCTAGGGAGTTATGATAAAAGTGCTAAACTACTACACTTGGATAATGCGAATTTAAACTTTTTTAGACAATAATTAGGAACTAATGACAATAGTTGTATGTTTGTTCCATTCTTATAAGTAACAATCATTAGGCTCACTGTTCTTCTTTCTAATTGATTAGATGTCAAAACCATGCAATAATAAATTACTTTTTATGTTGTTTCTTCATTGAGGGTACAAACTGTACTATCTGTATATGTTCACGGTCATGGTTCTGTTTCAAATAATTGGTCATAACATCTATTATTTGCTCTTGAGTTCCATAATCAATGAAAGGGTGTCCCCAAAATTTTCTTATATGTACCAGTTATTGACAACTCATTTCAATTAGTTTACATATGATTATCAGTTCCAATAAAGCTCTGAATTTTTATGCATACCAACTGTTTGATGAAATGTCTTAATGATGTAGGATTGATTATAACCAGCTAGTTTTAAGTTGCATCATTTTTTCTCAGCTTGGTTTTACTATGAGCGCTGGCACGATATGTTTTGTTTTTTCAAGTTTATGGGTTTCAAAGATTTTTTGAACATGAAATGAAGCAGATTTTTGGCTATTGGAATTAAACCAAGTTTACGCATGCTTAAATCTTAATAATTATATGAAAGTGTACCAAATCAAGTTTAGATTGTGTTCCAAATAGTTGTGAATGCCATATCAAAGAAGAAGGGGCCAAAAGCTTAACGGGTCAAACGGGTTGGAACCTAACAATTCTGAGAAAAGTTTAACGGGTCAAACTTTGAAGATTAGTTATGTTTTAAAGGTGTTTAATAAAATGATACGAATGAACTGAAGTAAAAGCTGAACTAAAATCCTATTGAAGATTTCAAGGTAGATGGTTAAACCGAATTTTCAATCTTTTTTATGAAAATAAGAACACAAGTGTATTGAAAAAATATACAGTTATACTTTAGTAATGCAAAGAACCCTGCTTGAGAGACATCTAATTTCTGATACCTTTTTACTAACTTCTCATCTTGTGATAATGCCACTGCCGCCGAATGAAGAATGGAAGGAACCGACCACATTTGACTTTGAGCCTGTTGACCATAGTCAACTGCGTCACATCAAGAGGTTTGACTATGAGCTAACTTATTTTTTTATCGACAACTGGAAATGTTTTGTGGTCTCTGCTGTTCGCTGACTTTGAAGCTTCCAGCCAATGTCGTGGTTTTTTAGGTGTAATTAAATGCGATGAACAGTTACAAGACTTTTGCCAGTCAAATCCACCTGTTTATCGATCTTGTGACCTCTGACAATTGGAATTAATTTTCTTAATTAATAACATACAAACGCCACTAATTTTGTACTTTTGGAATGTTATTGCAAGTATACGTCCAGCATTTGTTAATGTTATTGCAGACCAAAAGCCGCAGAAGTATCAAACCACCCTCTGTTTGGGATCCCGAGATGCATCTCTCGAGAAGTTTCTCAGAGACACAAGCGATCGTGTAGAACTTGAAGACTGTGAGACGGATTCCGATCTTTTGAAAGCACTGGAAAACATCGGCACAGTTGGTTTAGGTGGTAAATGGGATGAAAAGTTAGATAACATCCTCGACATTTAGCGTTACAGAAAGTACAAGTATGATAGCGTGCGTGACTTGTTACGTGACATAAGAAACAAATTGAATCACTACAGGGAACTCTCAACTCTCGAAAGAAATCCCAGACGTGTTGGGGATCGTTCCAACAGGATTCGAGAGCTGTTTTAGTAGCCGGTTTCCGAAACTTGTTATGGAAGTATACAAAGTGTTGCATGAATATTGTGGGGAAGAAGAATTTCTCCATAAGTATTATAGACAAGCATAGTTTTCACTTAAAAGTGTGTTGTTGACTGTTGATGCTTGTTTTTGTGAACAAAATGTAAGATGGTGTACATAGTATTTTGAATATATTATAGAACTGATACAATCATCCAACTTTTAACTTTACTCAGTTTGAATTCACAAGTTAAGTGTTACTTGCTGCACTTTGACTTTTTTAGGTCAAACCTAGCTCCTGAAGTTCACACACTGATGTTCTTGATTTGCCTGTGATTGATTAACTTAAGATTCTTCGGGGTCAATGTTGATAGACCTGACGCGTTAGATCAGTACCCAATGGTGCGAACCCCGTTCCGTTAATTTTTTTTTCCATTTTTGTGTTAAATCATTTATTTATTTAAAGAATCCGGTAGCAATACAAACATACCCGTCTTATATCATTCCAAGACAATCGAGAAACCGAAAAGACCAAAAACCCATATTGCGATAAACATGAAGAACAAGGATTCTAGCTTCTACTAATGAAGCTTTTACTAAAATCTCCATGACTTGGATCTGCACCTATACAGATCCAAAATTGGGTTACTATGGGTGGCTGTTTCTCATTGAACGAGGCAAAATGGGTTTATTGAGACAACCCTTTCTAATGAAATGGGTCAGAATGGGTTTGTTTTATTTTTCATACAGGTCAGGAAACATGGTTTGGTGTTATTTTTTTCAAACTGGTGACACGGTGTATTTCTTTCTGCGCACATCAATGAATAAGCTGAGATAGAAGATAAGAATTTCCGAACAAAACAATGTGTAACCTGCGCCAGTTACGCGTCGGGCACGGGGTTAAGCGCGTATCGAAGCTGGTTCACGCGCCTTACGCTGCACATGACGGGTAATCTCCTTCCCCGGTATGTGTAACCAATGGCATTTACTCCGGAATGCGTGTAACCAGTCCGGTTTACGCGTGTTAGTGACATAGTGCCGGGCGTGCGTTTCAAACAGGAGTAAAAATGCATAACAGATGCCACACGCGTAATTGACGCCTGAATGCCCGTAAGCGACACCGGTTACGCATCGAGCGGTTGGTTAAGTGCGTGTCAGGGCCGAGTAACATGGAGCCAGACACGCGTTTCCCAGGCGAGGTACGTGTAACCGGCTTCACACGCGTAACCCAACTGGATGAAAGTTGTTGACATTAAATGGAAATTAGGCCTAACATAGTAATATTTTTTAGCTCATCTTTGACCCAAATCCATCCTGACCCTTTTTTTGATCGGCCCATCCTGACCCGGAAACCAACCCAATCGAACCCGCCCATTTTGCCACCCTCTAATTTGATTATTGTTGAGTGCATAGTAACAGAAACATATGCAGCCATGGAGGTAGGTGTATGTATGCAGCCTATCATTTAAATCCTTACTTCCATACAAGTAAACTAACCAAATGTATTTCACTAGTGGTATTAGGTTTGCAGTTAGTTTCTTATTCCTAAATTGCACATAATGGCGAATATTACATATTTCAGCGGTTCCACTTTCATCAAGGTTTTAGTTATAGCTCACAATTACCATATCAATTTCAAAGTATATCTCTGTCCGGGTAATGCTTGATTTCTTATTATGTTTACAAAGCAGGTCAGAGTCTGTGAACAAGTTGAAAATCTTATACAAACGTTTCTTATTATTCCCTGTTCTCGACTGGCTTTAGATAAACAAAATAGGTAGAAAATGATAGACTGGAAGTATTGGGTTTTGGATCTTTGCATGCAGCATATATCTGATACCGTCTTTGACGCATTATTTGAAGTCAAAATTTCAATATTCGACCATCTAAAGTCAATAAACCCAGAGAAATATATCAGATGGAACTTGAATGAACTCAGAACTTGACTTTTTGGTGTCAAATGACTAATGCTTTGAAGTTGACAAGAATAACTGTTCTACTTGAGAAATTAGCAACTACGGTTATTGGTCCGAAGATCGCCCAAACAAGTGAAGCGTAAAAGTGTTGTTTCAACAACCATCCTTTGTTCCAACCTGATGATTCTTTCTTAAAGAATGTTAATCTAGGCTTTAAGCAACAACACAATACTAGAATATAGCTCATATAAAGACTCATTTTTAAACTAGCTGCAGAATGCAGTTAACTTACATCACTGAGATCATAAATTTCCATCTTCTGCCTGTGTCTGAATAATTGCAACCCTTTTTGATGCTTCGGTGATTGATATCAAAGCTCAAGTATGTCTTTTTCTCCTTTCCTTGTCTGTATCAATCATTGACAATCCATTTCAATCTGATTGCATAAGATGATGAATGATAATTGGTCGCCAATAAGTTCTGGTTTTTATGCATGCCAGCTATTTGATAAAATATCTTAATGATGAAACATTAACTATGACCAGGTGGTTTTAACTAACATCATTTTGATCAGTTTTGTTTTGTTATATTTGAACTTTCTGAGACCATTATACATCTCTTGATCAATTGCAGTTGGAAAATAAATGAAACAGAATTTCAGTTTTTAGAATTAGTTTCCTATCACATTTTGCTTAATGGTGTAAGATTTGTGTCACAAAGATTAATTTTCAATGATATTTTGCTTATCAGATGTTTGTCACATTTTTCTGGGTTTTTGGGATTAATTGTCCTTCACATTTTTGGTTTAGAGGCAGATCTACAAATTTGTGCTCAGCAATCACAACAAACTACTAAACCTGCAGATGACTTCAGAATTAAACAATATATTGTATGCTTTTATCAACAAGAATACTAATCAAGTTCATGCTGCTTATGGCTGTAGAGAAACCAATGATCGTATATTGATTAAGGAATATAGAAAGAGCAGGCAGGGGCGGACCTACACTTCGCCGTGGGTGGGCGGCCGCACCCCTGAAGAAAGGAATTTTAGTGTTATATAGGCGTGGAAACCCAGAGCGCACCCCATGAAATTTTACAATCGCCCCCCTTGAACTCATCAAATTTGTGAGAACTCACTTGAGGGCCTGTTTGAATTCTCTTAAAACCATTGAAGTCATTGGAGGATATGAAGAAAATATAAAGACAAACAAGGAAGATGATGATGGTGGAGATATTGGTTGTTGACTTTCTCTTTCTTAAAATTGTACCATCATATAGTATTTTATTGTTTTTTCTCTTGTGAATACCAAGGACCACACTCCTCATTATATTATATTTATTAGAGTTTTTTTTTTTTTTTTTCAAAAAAGTGTTGGTGTAGAAAGTATTTACCATTTTGGTATTCCTTGTAAACTGAAGTTTCTATTTGAATCAGAATTGCATTTTCTTGGTGTACCCTTGTGTTTGTTTGTTATATCTTCATTTTTTTGTCGAATAGAAAATTTGACATCTTTAAATTAATCTGTAATATATGGTGGAACAACAAGTCGAACTCAAAAGATAATATGATGGGATTTCATAGCTTTTTATAATAAATTAAGACTTTAATAATTGAGATTGTTTTTATTTACATAATGAAACCAAATTAATATATCTAGTATTACATTATATTCAAAACGAGACAAAAAGGATCGTCCTCACTCAGCAAACATGTTTATAATATGAACGAGATTGTGGGTCAAGTTTTAATGGTTGATTAGTAATTGTATACTTCTTATTTGTTTAAACTTATTTGTGATGATTTTTGTAGTTCGTCTTTGACATGGGTTGATTAAAAAAAAAAGAATCAAAACGAGTAGGTAAAAAACTATAATGGATTGATTGATAAAAAAATCTGGATTGAACGAATAAAAACAAGAAAAAAGAAATGGATTGATTGAAAAAAAAGTCGAGTCTTTTAGTTAAAAGAAAAGGTAAATACAAAATAGATGAAAAAACAATATTTTGGGAAATAGTTTTCAAAAAACACCAAAATGGTAAATATTTTCTCTACCAACACTAGTTTGGAAAACAACTCTATTTATTATATGTTGTTTTAAGTGAAGTAACTTTGTTTAAGTTTACCTATATAATATCTAGGGTATACTCGTTTTATTTGATGATGATATTTTAATTTGATCTTATTTTATATCATTAGACTATTAATGTAATTTATACATCTGATATATAACTTTTGTCTCTGTTACGATACAATTAGTAATCAAGAACTCAAAGAGTGAAAGATTGGAGAAGAAGAAGAATCACACAGAGAAAGGGATATAACTCTCAAAATCATTCACTACTTTCATTCCCGTAACCACTTCGCTTATTAAGAACTCATACAATTGACTAGCTACACTTACTACCCTCATACTATACTATTATTACAATTAACCCCCCTCTACTATTTGATACCTAACATTACTTCCCCCTCAAAAGATTTTTGTCCCCAAAAATCAGAATAAGGAGAACAGTAGGAAACAACTATCATACAATTGGAAAAAAATTGCTAATCAAAGGTATCAAAACCAAATTGTTTTTCCTTTGAACTTGAATTGCTTTGACCTCGCATGAAGTCCACTTGAGAAGGATGATGTATAAACTCTGGCATGGTCTTTGTGCTCATGGGTGCAACATCAAAAAGAACCATTTTGGTCTTCCAGACATCTTCTTCCAATTTTAATAAGACACTATCTGCAACTATTACTTTTCTTTTTGCTCTAACTGAAGCTTCCATGTCACATTTATTTCCTTTGACTTTAGCAAGCCATTTCCATTTTAGTTCAGTTGACTTGATCCAACTTTTGACCATAGAAAACAGTTGACTTTTTGTCATCCTCAATTTAATCCAACTGGCCCTTGCAAGCACTTGACTATACCTTGTAGTTGTCTTGACTTGAACCTTATTAATAAGGCTTATACCAACAGTCATCATACCAGCATGATTCCTTATGTGCTTCCAAACTTTATTTCCTGCACCAGATATTCTATTACAATATTTAACCCTTGTATCCATCAATTTCACATAAGAGTTCCAATTGTGCACCGACATCCAACATGCAACTAAAATCATTTCAATTTCTCCACGCTCCTTTAATACATCAGTTTCAACTTTTATTCCCTTAGCATCACTACGAGTTGTTACTTTAGTATCATAACATGAAAATAGTAGGTTGTTTGGCACATGAAACAAATATTCTTTGATGACCCTCGGATATAGAAACTCAAATTCATTGCTCCATTTATTCCCCAACCCATTCAAGTGATCCTTTGAATTATTTAGGCTGTTTGAAACCTGTATTACAGATGTGATATCCAAATCGACAATAAGAACTGCACTATCCAATTTATCATTAGGAACCATACATGAAATCTGATTCATGTCAGCTTCTTTTTCACCCTTTCTTGAATCCACACTACCTATTGCATTCAATTTACCACTAAATCCTTCACGAATCTTGTTTTCATTAAACTTCCATGGCACATGCATTTTGATTTTCAGATTGCCAGCAACTTGTTTTTGTATGTTTAATGCATCACCACCCGTTGATTCTTGAACATCAGCACCATCAATTGATTCTTGAACATCAATTTCATTTTTATTCACTGATTCTTTAACAACACTACCCTTCTCATTTACTGATTCTTTTAAATCTTTTTCTGATTCAATAACATCGTCATTCTTTTCATGTATAGAGTCTTTAACAGCAACCATTGTTTCATTGTGCAATTCTAATACCTCATCATCATTAATATGAACCCTAACTGATGAATCTTTAACATCACTCACTGATTCATCATGGATTTGAACCTTAATTTCGCCACTAAACCTTTCAAGAATTTCATCAAACACCTTGTAGGCAGACTCATCAAACACCCTGTCTTCATTACTAATTTCTTGAATCTTACCATCCTTAAAAGATTCATTACCTTCCATTATCTCATCAAGAAATTTCCTAGAATCAAAAACTAATTCCTTTACATAGAATGAAGATTAAGTATCAAATGGAGAAAATGAATCTTGCAATTTATTAGCATCTATTTTTAAGGCTAAGGAAATAAAGTCTTTCACCTTATGATAACTATATTGATGCCATGTGATGAACACTTCTCTAATTCTTGGTTCTAGACCATCAATTAAAAGGTATATAGCATAGACCTCACTCATATCTTCAGAATTCTTAACCCGTTCAAACAAAGATTGAAATACACTACAGTAATCGAAAACTGTACCTTCTTGCCTTATTGACATGATCTCCTGCATAGAGATTTCCATGGTAGTCTCTGATTTTGAATTTGATTTTGTAGTCGCCTGATTCTTGAATTTTGGTGCCATCCCTATGAACTCATACTACTTCGAATAGTTGATGTTATGGTTGCCCTAACCCACGGTCGAGAGGAAAGAATGCTCTGATACCATTGTTACGATACAATTAGTAATCAAGAACTCAAAGAGTGAAAGATTGGAGAAGAAGAAGAATCACACAGAGAAAGGGAGATAACTCTCAAAATCATTCACTACTTTCATTCCCGTAACCGCTTCGCTTATTAAGAACTCATACAATTGACTAGCTACACTTACTACCCTCATACTATACTATTATTACAATTAACCCCCCTCTACTATTTGATACCTAACAGTCTCATATTTTCCTATAATATTAATTTGAAATAAATATATTTTAAGATGCTTTGGTAGAAGAAAAGGCTAATGTCACACCCTCAATTTCCATGTGCGGAGCACTAACGCGAGGCGTGTGACTGACCAGGATCAAGCCACCAATCATATTGAACAACATAATAATAAATCAGTTTTCATCACAACCAATACGATTAGCGACTAAAGTACACAGTTCATAGTTTAAAAGCAATAATGACAGCAGAAGCATCAGTTTAAAACAATAGTTTAAAAGTTTCATGATTTTTAATAAGAAAACCCAACACGGGTTAAAGCGACCACTACACTCCCCAGCTGCAAGCTCCTGCTATCACTGAGTACCTGTAAAGCATGCAGTAGGGTGTCAACATAAATTTGGCGAGTTCACGAGTTGTCCAGTTTTAGTTCCAAAAACGTAAGTTGTTCGATTGTGTATTTATAATCATGTTATGGGGAGCTACCCCATCTATAAGCTTACTAAACTGTATGATACCGAATACTGGTGACTGTCAAGTTGGTTATGCCCCAAGTCAATGTCTATCATCATTGACCAAGTAGCAAGGCATAACAGTTCACGCCCGATCCCCCGGGTCACGGTGTGAGGTTTGTCAAACCTAATAGCGCTATCAACTAATATCTCGTTCGCCCCCGGTGATTAATCGGTGTTATAAGTGGGGACTTAATGATAGAGTTTCGTTTAGTTTGCTAAGTCATGATTTATAAATAGTGTTCAACCGTATTCCCCCGGAAATAGTAGTTTAAAAGTATCCTTCCACAGGATAGTAGTTCGTCCGTAACCCCTTGGGACACATGTTTTTAGTGTGTGTGAACTCATCTTGGTTTGCTCGGCAGGTTATTTACTTGTCAAAACAACTTTGGTCAACCACGTCCTATTATAGTTACCATGTCTAATTAGATTCGTATGCAAGTATTCACGTATTCATGCAGGTATTCACACAAGTATCATGTTACACATACGGATCTCATACAGTCTATACAACCAGTACAACGGAAATTCAGGCAGCCCAAAATAGGACACGTGGTGTACGGCCCAAATAGTTTATAGCCCAATACGAGAGTGTGCGGCTTGTTTATAAGTGTGCGGTGCAGTAATTTATTCAGCCCAATAAAAGGTGTGCGGCCCAATGAATTATTGGCCCAAAAGAGAGTGTGCGACCCACCAGCAAGTGTGCGACCACTTGCTGGTGTTCAGTTATGCATTACGTAGTTGTACCATGTGCATCAGATGTTGTACTTCAGTAGTGTGCGGTTTTTAAGGGTGTGCGATCATTACTAGTGTGCGAGCATGCATTATTGGTTTGTACATTCTGTTCCAACACTAGTACTCTTGCTAGTGTGCGGTTCAGACTGTGCGGTATGTTTATGTGGGGTTGTACCATATGCAGAAAAGGTTGTACACTTTGTGTATACACAGTAACAACTAAATCAGAACATCATCCATTCAGCTTTTTCACAATCAATTCATCGAAATGTTTTATCAATCATAGATCAAACATTAACATTGACACCTATCCAACCTCAGCACCATAGCATCAAGTATTATCATGCAAAAATCATCATTCATTTAAGAATGCATATCATACTATATTATTAGAATGTGTATCACCAAACATATGTCAAGTTTCCAATATCATTAGACCTTTAATGTAGAGTGTTTTCACTATATCATCAATCATCAAAACATTCCTTTTTCATATAACTAAACCTAAGCACGTAATCAGGAAGCACGAGTAAATCAGATTATGAACAACACATTAGTTAATGACCTATTAATCCTCAAACAATCCTTGTTCGCATATTAAAGCATGTTCTACTATTATTACTTTAAATATTTCTAGTTAAAAGATTCATTTCATGCTTTTCAAGTAGATCATTGAACAAATATGGTCACCATCTTACACCTATCGATTAACAGTGATCAAAACTAACCTGGATTAAATCTGAGAAGGTGCGAGTGTATGGAGAAGATGAGGTCTTCAAATGTTGAAGAGGGGTTTTTCCAGAAATGGTAGGCTGATGATGAGAATGATGATGTTGCCGTCAAGATCCAAGGAAGAGAGAGTTTGGTGTGTTTTTCCTTAGGGTTTTTAGAGAGAGAAAGTAGGTGAAGAGAGAGAGATAAAGAATGTTTGCTGCAAAAGAATGTTCAGCCATCACAATGATTTGACAAATCATTCTAGGGTTGTGCACTCATTTCCTTATATACTGGATTGGAGATACCGCAAACACGCTCCACCGCCTTTAAGTGTGCGGCTCCATAGGAGTGGGTTGTGGGCCTGTGATTGGGCCTTAACTAGTGGAGTGTGCGGCCCAACGTGTACGAATAAGGGAGTGTGCGGTGGTGTTGAGTGTACGGGTAATGGGGGTTGTACGGTTGAGTTCAAATAACAAAATAGTCAATTCAAATAACTCACAATCACACATATGCATATATATATATATATATATATATACACATATATATCTAAGTGACAATTATTTTACAATTTCGTTCATCATATACAGAAATCATCAACTTCACATAGTCACAACGTAAGATAGAACATGCAGGAAAACCCGTAAGTGTCACAGCTAAAATCAAGCACCAATGCTTGTTCAATATGTTAAATATCCATAAATAAGTATACATAAAATCAATAAATAAACAAAATATTAGAAGAATGTGTTACTGGTCCGATCTTGCACAAATTGTCAATAATACATAATATATGTGGATGGATAAACATAAAAATACATATTATAAACTTCAACTAAAACTTTTAGTTATTATATAAAATTCTGTTTAATTATATTTTCTATGACCCTGACCCGACCTGATCGGAACCGAACCAAAAAAGTTATTATATATCGATAGACAAACAAACCTCTAAAAGTTTTCGCACCCCTTGTGTAACATCCGTCAAAATGGATTCCCAAAATCCGACCCGTTTTGAAACTCGGATCCTAACCTTTTAAACCATAGAAATTTTACGCAAATTTAATTAACCGTTGAGAGTTAATGAATTAAATTAAATAATTAATGGCAAATTTAATTTCTTTTTTTTTTAAATTAGTTAATTGGCTTTAAAATGAGTTAATTTGCTTTAAAGCATCATGTACGTTTCTTTCAAATTATCACTCATTTCATATTTTAGTTCTTTACATCATCAAACACATGCTTTTAAATCTTGGCCTCTAAATAAATTAAGAAGAAAAATGCCCGGATAGCCCCTGTGGTTTGTCCATTTTTCACCTTTAGTCCCTAACTTTCTAAAATTACTGCTATAGTACCTAACTTTTGCAATTTCGTTCCCGGATAGTCCCTAGCGTGGATGGAGGTTAGTTTTTTATGTTAAGTAGGAGTGAAATGACGAGATTGCCCTTAGTGTCAAATTAATAACTAAAAAGTAAAAAAAAAATATAATTAATATTTTAGAATTTATGTGGGACCCACCCATCCACTTCATCTTCCCCACTCCTCACCACCATCACCACCACCACCACCACCACCACCACCACCACCATCATCCACTTTTCTCCACCGCTTCACATCATCTCCACCATCTTCAGTATTTTTTTAAATGATAACAGCTTACTGTAATCCAACAAAAAACGGGAAAATGGTGCCTTGCATCTGCTCGCTGACTCCACTCCCATCTTCAACCTTCATATCCAAATTCATTTCAGAACAACCATACCTCTCCCTTCTAGAAACCAAATGCTCCACTATCAAACACCTTCAAATCATACACGCTCAAATCATCAAGACCGGTTTAATCAAAGACACCATTGCAGCCTCTCGCCTGTTAGCATTCGCAGCCACTTCCCCTGCAGCCGGTATCAAATTATCAATTACGCTCTAACAATGTTCAATCATATACAAAACCCCAACATTTTCACCTGGAACACCATCATCAGAGGCTTCTCCAAAAGCTCAAACCCTCGTATGGCCATTTCCTTGTTTATTGAAATGTTGTGTAATTCGGTTGTTGATCCAGATAATCTCACATACCCTTCGGTTTTCAAGGCGTATGCTGAACTGGGTTTGTGTAAAAATGGAGCTCAGCTTCATGGGAGAGTTTTGAAGTTAGGGTTATTGTTTGATGATTATATAACAACTAGGTTATTCCCCGTGGTACCCACGGGTTGCTATATTTTACGGATATTAATATTTTATTAATTTTATTAAAAGGGTTTTTTTTTTCTGAAGACATATATACAATGATTCAATGTTAATCGTATATAATAATATAGGTTATCACTCGTGAATACTCACAGGTTGGCCATTAAAATGATATAAACAATGAATGTAATTTTTTTTAAATATGTACTATGTGTAGGATTGAGAATAGTAAAATTTTCTTTAAAAAGCAGGTAGTCTTCAAAAATAAAAACAAAAAAATAACACAGATGAAGTATTAGTTTAATGTATATTTTATTTAGAAATGAGTAAGGTATTAATTTGGTTTACATAACAATTAAACTAAGGCAAATTGGCCTGTAATAATCCCACCTACACCTTTTTGGCCAATAATAATCTCACCTCAGAATATTCCCCACACTAGTCCCATTTTTCAGATTTTTAGCCCACACTGGTCCCCAGTTAAAAATCCCTAACTCAGTTAGTAAAATGGCTGAGGTGGGATTATTATTGGCCAAAAAGGTGTAGGTGGGATTATTACAGGTAATCAGTTTTTAACACATCATCTGCCACATATCTGCCACATAATCAGTTTTTAACACATCATCTGCCACATCAGCCATTTTACTAACTGAGTTAGGGATTTTTAACTGGGGACCAGTGTGGGCCAAAAATCTGAAAAATGGGACTGGTGTGGGGAATATTCTGAGGTGGGATTATTATTGGCCAAAAAGGTGTAGGTGGGATTATTATAGGCCAATAAGCCATTTATTAAATGTGAAATACATAGTCTAACATTCCCCCCGCAAGTTAAGGACGAGGAACGAGCTGTAACTTGGATCTTAAAAACAAAAATCTTTGAGAGGGTAAAGACATCTGCGATCTGATCACTTGTAGAGATAAATTGGACGTTTAGTTGACCTTGTGCCACCTGTTCATGAACAAAGTGAAAATCCACTTCGACATGTTTTGTACGGGCATGGAATACGGGATTGGTTGAGAGGTAGGTGGCTCCTAGATTGTCACACCAAAGAGTGGGAGAAGATTTTACTGAAATGCCGAGCTCATGTAGAAGAGACTTTAACCAAAGTAATTCTGCCACAATGTCAACTAGGGCCTTATACTCAGATTCAGTTGAAGACCTTGAGACGGGTCGTTGTTTCCGGGCAGACCACGAGACAAGATTTGAGCCTAAATAGATAGCAAACCCTCATGTGGATTGACGGTTGACTGGGCAAACCGCCCAATCAAAATCAGAATAGGCCTGAACCAGTGAGGTGACTGTGTGTTGCCAAGGAACATTTGTGAAGGCCTGTAAGGAGGATCCCGATGCGTGACAGATAAAAAGACCCAAATTGGTTTTCCCTTTTATATAACGCAGGATTCGTTTAACAGCTGACCAATGGTTATCTGTTGGAGCATGCATGAATTAACACATGGTTTACAGCAAAAGCAATATCCGGTCGAGAGAGAGTGGCATATTGTAAAGCTCCAACAGTTTGGCGATACTTTACCGTATCAGAGAGTAAGGGACTGTCATCAATGGACAAAACTTGAGAGGTACTAAATGAGGAATGCACCGGTTTGCAATCAGAGAGGCTTGAGCGATGAAGAACATCTAACAAGTATTTTCTTTGTGATAGAATAATATCCTTTTTGTGATGGACAACTTCAATTCCCAAAAAATAGTGAAGTTGGCCAAGGTCTTTGATGGCAAAAATGGAGCTCAGGTGACGAATGATGCTATCAATTGCCGAGTTATTATTGCACGTAATGATGTCGTCCACATAAACAAGGACATAAATAAGAGTGCCACCGGAGTTCAAAATGAACAGTGAAGGGTCAGTTTTGGATCCACAAAAACCTAGTTAATGAAGAACTGTCGACAAGCGATCAAACCAGACCTGAGGAGCTTGCTTAAGCACATAAAGAGACTTGTGAAGAAGACACATGTGATTTGGTTTATTCGGATCAATGAAACCAGGTGGTTGTTTCATGTAAACTTTTTCTTTTAAGTCACCATGTAGGAATGCGTTTTGCACATCCAATTGACGTGGGGACAAGTTGCTTGTCACGGTGAGAGATAAGATTACCCGAATAGTGGTTACTTTAATTATAGGGCTAAACATCTCATGGTAGTCAATACCGTATTGTTAATTGAACCCTTTGGCAACAAGTCGTGCTTTGTAACGAGTGTCTTTACCCTGTGGATCTTTCTTCAACCTATAAAATTATTATTGTTGACATAAGGGACTAAAGACCATGTTCCATTCTTATGAAGCGCATCAAACTCCTCGGCCATGGCATGACACCACTCTGGAGATTCGTTAGCAACGGTAAATGAGGTGGGTTCGACTAGAGGAGAACGAGTAGTATTAAAGGCAAAAGGATTATAGGGAATGGTTCTTTTCGGGTTTGATGAAGGTGGGATTGTTGAGGTCGAGGGGGAGGTGATGGTGGAGTGGGAACAGATTGTTGTGAGGTGGGGAGATTAATATTTGGAGGAGATAATGGTAGTGATTGGTGTGGTGTAGGTGTAGGTGACGTAGTAGATATAGGGATGGTCGGTGATGTAGGAGGAGTAGGAGAGGGGGAAATGGGGAGATCAGTTTGGATTGGTTCAGGAGAGGGATTTGGAATCGGTGTAGGATAAATAAACACATAGGGTGGAGATGGTGGGGTTATTGGTACTGAAGGGGAAGATTGAAAAGGGAAGACGTGTTCACTAAAACGGACATGTCGGGCGATGTATACCCATTCGGTGATAGAGTCAAGACAAGGATACCCATGATGATTTGGACTATAGTGTCACGGCCCACGACCCGGTTTGACCCATTTCAGGAGCCGCGGCAGAAAATACTGCGGTATTGATTTAATTGAGTTTAACAGCGGAAACATGATCGCTTAAAGCTAAAATTTTTTCCCGATTATTTATTTCACAATTCGGGATAAAACCCCGATAATTTACAATATTATATTTTTACTATAAAAGTGTGATATTACAAAATCATTTATTTATTTTATATTGAGCCACTATCTTAAGCTTGAAATGCTCCCCAGCACTTTTCCTGAATTACAACAGATCACCTGAAACATGTTTGAAAAAAGTTTTGTCAGCGGGAAATACTGAGTGAATCATCCTATTTTGCATAATGAGGCATAGTTATCAATTACAGCATAAGAGCGATTACAATGGCTTCTATCTTATTTTTATCTGGCATTTTGTCACAATGGTGACAAGTCACAATGGTGACGATGGTCATACCACTATTTAGATCAATGAACCTAAATAGTGATGATTATCTCTGTAGGTCAATGAACCCAACAGTGATTATCCCGAGTAGGTCAATGAACCTAACTGGGAGACAATTAGTAATGTGCACAATACCCCACTAACCAGTAATTCAAGATATCCACGACTTAGTCCCTGTAATTAAAATCTTGAAATAATTTGGAGTATTGTAAAATATTTAATAAAAATTAACTCACAAACGGTGAGAATAGTTGTATAAAGCAATTTGATAAAAAGAGAGAATAACTCACAAACTGTGAGAAAAGAAGAATGACTCACATTGCAGATTTATACGGGCAGAGCCTAGCCTACTGATTAGCCTTTTATCCTAATTTCAATAACAAGCACACAATTTGGAATTAGTAATCAATCCAGCATTTACGATAACTCACGAGATCAAATTCTCACAATGAATGTCAAAATGCAATACTTTGTCCATCGAATTAACGATGATCCATTGAATTAACAATGAACGACAAGGTATAATACTTTACCCATCGAATTAACGATGATCCGTTGAATTAACAACGAACGATAAAGTATAATACTTTACCTATCGAATTAACGACAATCCGTCAAATTAATGACGAACGATAAAGTATAACCCTAATGTGGGCGGCACTTAAACATTCATTGGATATTTAGATCAATCGGACAATGAATCGTAGCAGCGATTGTGCTAATACCCTGATTGCAGCTTCAATTAGAAACCTGTGTATGTTAATTGAAGTAAACAGAGCTTATCTCAGTCTACGAAACGAATTTGAGCGTCGTTTCAACTCCCAGAATCAAGTCCCAATGCCTTGTATTTATAGCCAAAATTTGACCCTTACGCGGCCCGCTTTAGTTTTGGCTTATCCTCACGCGGGCCGCGTGAGACCTATTTGTTTCTATAGGGTTGCCACGTGTGGGACTAGCTCAGCTGAGTCGACGAATTTCATTAATTCAACTTGGACAACACGTAATTTAGATAATCGTTAACTAGGGTTTACCCCCCCTGAATTTTAGGGGCCCTGATCCTGAATCTGATTATTCTGAAAATTTTAGGGTTTGCGCAAAATCACTTGGGTGTCTCAATTAGGGTTTCCTATTGGTCAAATTAATTTAATAAATATGACTTTTGATGAGAGTCGTTACATTCTCCCCAACTTAATAAAAATCTTGTCCTCGAGATTTACTGGGATAATTGAGAATACTTTCTCTTTCTTTTTGATTCCAGTTCCCAAGTATATTAGGATCCTGTCTTTGAATCCTACTTTACTTAACATTATTGGTTACTTTATATCTTGGAAAGGTACTACCAAAGATTCGTCTGATAGACATTTCTTGAGATTGGATATATAAAATATATCATGTGTTTCAACTAACCTTCCTGGTAGTTGTAAGTAACTGGTCCAATATGTTGAATTACTGGAAATGATCCTACATACTTTGGTCTTAGCTTTCCTTTCTTACCGAATCTAACAACTCCTTTCCAAGGAAATAGTATTTTGTCTCCAACTCGAACTCCAACGGCTTTTATCTATTATCTGTATAACTCTTCTGCCGATCTTTAGTCGTTTTTAGCCTTTTCTTCGTGATACTGAATATCACAGTTGTAATCATTTAGGATTTTCATCCATCTCTTTTGCCTCAAATTCTTTTTGCCCAATTATATATATCTTAACTTCTTATAATCTGTATAGATAGTATCCTTACTTCCATACAGATAATATCTCCAAATCTTAAGGCAAAATTATGGTTCCTAATTCTAACTCTTGAGTGGTATAGTTTTCTTCGGACTTTTTCAATTGGCTTGAGGCATACGCAATTTCCTTTTTGCGTTGCATTTAAGGAATATCCAAATCCTAGCTTTGAAGCATTACCATATACTTCAAAATTTTCAATTCCTTCTGGTAAGGCTAGAATTTATAGTATTGGTTAACTTATTTAATGGTATAGCTATTTTGAAAATTCCTTAATAAACTGTCTATAATACTAAACCTACAAAATTCCTAATTTCTATTGCGGATTGCAGAATCTTCCATTTGGTAATTACTGCTATCTTAGCAAGATCTAAGTGAATACCTTCATGATTCACCATATGACCTAAAATTGCACTTCAGCCAAAATTTATTCTTCAAAAATTTTGGAGTAAAGCTTTTCTTTTTCTTAACAACCAATATTGTGCTAACCGATAAGGTTCCCTGGCTTATCGGTAAAATTTCTGGAATTTGATGAATTTTAAATTCTATCTACATGTAATCCAGGTAAATCTTCTGGAAATACATCTGGGTATTCGGAATTTACAAAAATTTCCTTAAATTTTGTATCTTTAGTATTAATGATTACTAGAATCATATATACTATTCCTTTGCTTTCGTTCATAATTAGCAATTTCCATTACTGATATGAATTTCATAGACTTACATGGTTTATCTCCTGTAATCATAATTACTTCTCCGATGGTTGATTGAATTTCTAAGAAATTCTGATCGCAGATAATGATCACAACATCGAATTCAACTAATTTCATAGACAATAGAATTGCAGAAAACTTATAACTTATTTCTATGTTCTGCATAACCTTATCTATTTTAACTGAATTCTCATTTGCCGTTTCTAATATATAGAAATTTATCTAATACTGGTTAACGGTAGGTTAAGAGTTTGGCAGAGTAAAGTATTTATAAAACTTTGGTTTGCACCAGAGTCAAATAATACTTTTATGTAAATGTTGTAAGCTAAGAACATACCGGCTATCACATCTGGAATCATCTCAGCTTCATGAGTAGTCAGCTGAAAGGTTCTCGCATTCCTTTTTGCTCCTTCTGCTGGTTTGACTTGATTGTCAAATGGTTTATTCAGTTTTGGACAATCTGGCCTAAGATGTCCAGTTTCTCTACAATTGTAGCAAACTGAAAATTTCTTCCTCCTACAGTCTTCTTCTTGATGCCCTGGAATCTTGCAAAAATTGCAATATCCTTTGCATCTTCCAAAATGCTTCCTTTTGCAAAAATTGCAAAATGGACTAGTAGAATATTGCCCATTCCCTCCTTTCTTGAAATGGTTATGGTTACCCGAACTGAATTCTTGGGTAATCTTTTGGGCTACTTCCTTCCTTCTATTTTCTTCTCTTGTCCGTACTAGCTCGTCAGTCATAGTATTGGCTAATTCTACTGCATCATCAATTGTGCGAGGTTTCGCAGCTTTGACAATATTACGAATTTCAGAAATTAATCCCCAAATATAACGAGAAATAAGTACCGGCTCTGGCGAAGCCAGGGTTGGTACCACTCTAGCATATTCAAAGAATGTCGTAGTATACCCTCGACAATCTACATCCACCATCCGATGGGTTAGAAACTTATTTGCCATTTGATCTTTTTCATATTCAGGACAGAATTTTCTTTCTACAAGATTCTTAAATTCTTCCCAGTTCATAGCATACGCCCTATTTCTTCCTTTAGCCTGCAATACTGTTTTCCACCATTCTAGTGCCACTTCTTTGAAAAGGTTTGATACATACATAACCTGATCATTCTGAGCACATTTACTTATGGCAATTACTGCCTCGGTTTTCTCTAACCAACGCAGTGCCGCAGTCGCTCCTTCATTGCCTGCAAACTCAGTGGGTTTACAAGCAAGAAATTCTTTATAAGTGCAACCAGGCGTTGCAACTTTCCTTTTCTTAGGGAGCGGAGCTTGCCGTGGTTCATTATCATGATTAACATGATTACTACCTCCATTTACGCTATTACTGAAATTATCTTCAGAAATGCGTTTACTAGGAACAACTTGTTGTGGTTCGATTGGATTTTTAACAGCAGCAATGATTGCTGGAATAGCATTGGCTATCCCTTGAGCAACTATTCCTGGAATAGTGTTGGCTATCTCTTGAGCAATGATATTTTCTATATCTTGCCTAGTCACATATTGATCCTCTATTTGGTGTTCAGATTGATTACCCTCATTAACTGGTTCATTATTAGCGTTTTCCATCTGATATCTATTTTATAGATACATAATTAGTATAAAGGAAATAATTCAATGTCACAATTTAGTTGCACATAATCACGTAAACGAATATACAAACAAATTTGTAACTTTTCTAATATTTCCTTATATCTTGTTTCTATATACACCCGTTTTATTATTTATTTTACACATACTGATTTTACTATTACTATTACTATTACACAAACACAGTTTCATAATCCCCTATCCTTTTGTCAGATGATGTTCTAGTAGCGGCGTTTTTTTCTCGTCGTATTTCCAGGAAATCTGTCCCAAAGTCTCTTGGATCCTATTCCCAGCATCCATGTTGTCAAAATGATGAAGTTCAGTCCTATTCTCGTTACTTATTGGTAATTTTGGTAAAGGTTCTGGATTGTACTTAGGAAAAAGCCTATAGGGATGGTTTTGTAACAGTATTTCATTATCCAACCATTCGTCTATATTCCAGTGATTTGAAGAGTTTGGAATAGATGGTTCTAAGTTTATAATATTATTTTCATTAACAGGCTCAATAGTATCATCAGTTGCCATTATAAAATCTAGTTCTTCTTGAGATGGTAATTCCTCCATTTGCCTAGAACTTTCCCCAATTTCCATTTTCTTAGGCTTAGGTTTCTCGAGAGGTAAAGCATTGAATTCTATAGGTTCTTCTATATCTGGTATATACCTATTGAAATCTCTGGAAACTTCGATTCTTACTGGATAGAGATTTAAATTCTGAAGGGCTTCCGACAGATCACTCATGCTGATTAGTAAAATACACATAATTATTAAATCATACTAAAAATTTTATGTAACAACTTTTTAAATAGTATTTCATATTACCAAAACAAATACAAATTAAAACATACTAGGTTTTATTTGTAATTTATTTATAAATTTTTCTAGACTGTAGATAATAAAATACTAAACTTTAAATCAGAATATTTAAAGATTTATATTTACTAATTACAGTGATTAACATATCAAAATCTATATACTAAATAAGTATGATGACTTAATTTATATATATTAACTATTCATTATCATGGTGGATATTGGTTAGTGCTGCCTTGTTTAAGCATAGGTGATCAGTCCATGCCTAACTAAGGCTAGGTTATCCAATATCTGCCTTTGATAATAATCTTAGTATTTAAAAATAATCTTAATACCACTATTATTAATAATAAAATTATTAATAATAAATAACTAAACAATAATTTTAAATAAGAGTATACTTCAAACATAAAAAAAAATATAATTTCTTTACCACAATATAGTAATACTATATTAGGTAATTCCATATATTAATCAAATAATTTATATAATGTTTTTCAATTAACAAATATTACAATATATATAAAAATATGCCCATATTAAAATTAACAAATAGCCAGTTAATAAAACACATAATTATATAATTGTAATCAGGAAAAATTAAGTATTTCTAAATACTTAATTAGCTTAACCCAGTGGCTCTGATACCACCTTTTTCTGTCACGGCCCACGACCCGGTTTGACCCGTTTCAGGAGCCGCGGCAGAAAATACTGCGGTATTGATTTAATTGAGTTTAACAGCGGAAACAGGATCGCTTAAAGCTAAAATTTTTTTCCCGATTATTTATTTCACAATTCGGGATAAAACCCCGATAATTTACAATATTATATTTTTACTATAAAAGTGTGATATTACAAAATCATTTATTTATTTTATATTGAGCCACTATCTTAAGCTTGAAATGCTCCCCAGCACTTTTCCTGAATTACAACAGATCACCTGAAACATGTTTGAAAAAGGTTTTGTCAGCGGGAAATACTGAGTGAATCATCCTATTTTGCATAATGAGGCATAGTTATCAATTACAGCATAAGAGCGATTACAATGGCTTCTATCTTATTTTTATCTGGCATTCTGTCACAATGGTGACAAGTCACAATGGTGGCGATGGTCATACCACTATTTAGATCAATGAACCTAAATAGTGATGATTATCTCTGTAGGTCAATGAACCCAACAGTGATTATCCCGAGTAGGTCAATGAACCTAACTGGGAGACAATTAGTAATGTGCACAATACCCCACTAACCAGTAATTCAAGATATCCATGACTTAGTCCCTGTAATTAAAATCTTGAAATAATTTGGAGTATTGTAAAATATTTAATAAAAATTAACTCACAAACGGTGAGAATAGTTGTATAAAGCAATTTGATAAAAAGAGAGAATAACTCACAAACTGTGAGAAAAGAAGAATGACTCACATTGCAGATTTATACGGGCAGAGCCTAGCCTACTGATTAGCCTTTTATCCTAATTTCAATAACAAGCACACAATTTGGAATTAGTAATCAATCCAGCATTTACGATAACTCACGAGATCAAATTCTCACAATGAATGTCAAAATGCAATACTTTGTCCATCGAATTAACGATGATCCATTGAATTAACAATGAACGACAAGGTATAATACTTTACCCATCGAATTAACGATGATCCGTTGAATTAACAACGAACGATAAAGTATAATACTTTACCTATCGAATTAACGACAATCCGTCAAATTAATGACGAACGATAAAGTATAACCCTAATGTGGGTGGCACTTAAACATTCATTGGATATTTAGATCAATCGGACAATGAATCGTAGCAGCGATTGTGCTAATACCCTGATTGCAGCTTCAATTAGAAACCTGTGTATGTTAATTGAAGTAAACAGAGCTTATCTCAGTCTACGAAACGAATTTGAGCGTCGTTTCAACTCCCAGAATCAAGTCCCAATGCCTTGTATTTATAGCCAAAATTTGACCCTTACGCGGCCCGCTTTAGTTTTGGCTTATCCTCACGCGGGCCGCGTGAGACCTATTTTTTTCTATAGGGTTGCCACGTGTGGGACTAGCTCAGCTGAGTCGACGAATTTCATTAATTCAACTTGGACAACACGTAATTTAGATAATCGTTAACTAGGGTTTACCCCCCCTGAATTTTAGGGGCCCTGATCCTGAATCTGATTATTCTGAAAATTTTAGGGTTTGCGCAAAATCACTTGGGTGTCTCAATTAGGGTTTCCTATTGGTCAAATTAATTTAATAAATATGACTTTTGATGAGAGTCGTTACATATAGCCAAGGAAAACACAAGGTGTAGATCGAAAATCAACTTTATGACTATTATACGACCGAAGATAAGGGAAACATTGGCACCCGAAAACTCGAAGGAATGAGTAGTTCGGTTTGCGTTTGAAAACTTGTTGAAAAGGGGATTTATTTGAAGAAATTCTTGATGGTAGGCGATTAATCAGATAAGTGGCAGTTTCAAAGGCAAAATACCAGAAACGTTGTGGAAGATGAGATTGGACAAGGAGAGCAAGCCCGGTTTCCACAACATGACGGTGGCGACGCTCAACGATCCCATATTGTTCACTAGTATAGGGGCATGAGCGTCGATGAATAATTCCAAGTTTTGTGAAGAAAGAAGAAATGTTGCGAAACTCCCCTCCCCAGTCGGTTTGAACACTTTTCAATTTAGTGTTAAATTGTCGTTCCACCATTGTTACAAAATTTTTAAACGTTGTGTAGACATCAGATTTTTGTATAACGGGATAAAACCACATATAATGGGAGTGGTGATCAACACATAACAAAAAAAAACTGATGCCCATCAAAAGAGACAGTCGGAGAGGGACCCCAAACATCACAATATATCAAGTCAAGAATATTATTACTTTGAAAATTAGAGTTACCCAAAGAAAGTTTTGAAGACTTTCCCATTTGACAAGGGATACACAAGGAAGAACATAATTTTGTAGAAACAGGTAAAGAACAACCAGAAACAAGAGAATTTAAAACACGTTCATGTGGGTGCCCAAGGCGTTGATGCCAGATAGTTGAGGAAGCTTTGGTTGCTGTGAAGACTTGCTTAGGAATTATTTTAAGTCGAGGAAGATGGATGGAATATAGAACATTATCACTTGGACCCATAAGTAGGGTAGTGTGTGAAGACTCATCCTTCACAACAAAGAAATTAGAGTGAAATTCAAAATAAACATTATTGTCCAAAGAAAATTGTTTAACATATAATTGATTCTTTTGGATAGCGGGAACATGAAGAATATCAATAAGATTAAATGTTTTATTGGGTGAAAAGAATGTAGATGAACCAATGTGAACAATATGTAAAGGCTTGCCGTCACCAACGTGGAGTGAGTCATTACCTTGGTAAACCTCGGAGTTGTCAAGGTTTGATAAGTCTGGAGTAGCATGGCTGTTAGCACTGGTGTCAGGGAACCATGTGGTTCCTGATGTGGATCCGGTGTCCGAAAAATTTACAAAATTAGTTTGAGGACCGGTCCGGGCAGCAGTAGATTCAGCAGATGTGGGCTGATGGGCATTGAGACAGAATGTGTCCTCTACCACAGCGGTTACAGTGACCATAAACGGTATTTTGGGCTGATGCCCAAGCAAACTGTCGAGTAGAGGTAGCCTAATTATTATCTTGAGCCCGGTTGTTACAGCCACGTGAGTTGCCTTGGTAATTTCCCCTCCGATTGCCTCGATTGTTGGATGGGCGAGCTGCAAAAAAGGCTTGCGGTTATGCAATAGGATTCAGTTGATATCCCAGTTGGGATGCTAACTGATATAAATTATTGACTTGGGTTTGAATAGTATTAGGGTTTCCATTTGTGGCAGTAAACACCTGTGGTGTTGGATTGATGTTTGTGGGGTTGGTTTTGTTAATCATACAGTCATGATCAGACAAGATTCCATGCAATTCATTGAAGGCAAACAGGTGGGTGGCGAGCCAAAAGATTAGATTTTAACCCACTGTATTTGTCTCTTAGGCCAGAAATAGTAAGCATAACAAGGTATTTGTCTTTCATTGGTTCGCCAATATTGGCTAAGGCTGCAATATATTCAACGGCTCTACTTAAATAAGCTATTGGTGTTTCACCACCCTTCTATATTATCTTTAAGGTTTGTAACTCATATATCTGGTCCTATTTTTGAGAATGGAAAAACAACTAGTTTTGTCACACCCGCTCGTAGCGGAAGTGCGAGGTGTGATCTGATTGGTTCTCGTTGCATAAATCAATATAAGTGAACATACTAAATGAATAAAACAAGCTCCAATGCCATTGCCATAATTGTTTCAAAAAGAACACAACACGAGTTAAGTGCATAGGTTACAAACCATTAAGTGAAAATAAATTGTCATTGTTTCATACATCAAAATGAAAGTTTTAACTACTAAGGCTTTGACCACTATAACACCGCAAAGAGGCGATATATAACGGCAATCCCTTCAAAAAGGTGGCATGGAGTCTTGATACTTGTTTTCTTGTCTGAAATCCCCGACATGGATCCACTAATTCCCTGAAATACATTTTAAGTTGAAAACATCAATAAAAGTTGGCGAGTTCATGCAGTTTAGTTATAAAAGATGAATTTGTAAAATGTATGATGTAGTATGTAAAGCATCAATGAAATCGTTGATCATTAATGTTTTGCAAGGACATTAATATGTGTGACGAGAAAGGAAGCAATCCAAACCTAGACGATTTTGTGTCGACTACCATCGAACTGGGACACAAATGCACTCTTTTTTATGGGTCCACGACCAAGAGTGGGGCTCTCCAAAACCCATTATGTGACAACCCTCACCAAACCAGGTATTCGTACGAATTAATTAATATTTAATTACTGCTTAATTACTGTGCTTGCTTACAATTGTGGTTAAACTGCTACTTGAATGCTGATACATACACATACATGCATCATACTTTATTGCTGTTACTCCATTATTTACACAGAACTATAGTGACAAACTTGATGCACAAAAGCACAGTAGCACACTATACGGATAACCCAGTAAACATGCTGACATAACCAGCATCAGACAGTTACTGTCTCTGAGGCCATTATGAGCCGGGAATAGTTTACTACACTAGTAGGGAGTGTAGGGAGATGAAGATTGTAGAACTGCGTCACTAGGTGATTGTTATAGTGACCGGATGTGCCTAAAACATGCTCTAATTACAAAATCCTGCACTTTAATACAAAATTCAGCATTTTAGCTAACTAGTAAAGTGCAAAAACATGGGAAAATAATACTAGACACTTTCCAAAGTGTCAGGAATTCATTGTGTCACTAAAACAAATATTAACGACACTTTAAATGCTTAATTAGCACTTTAACGGATTAATATCCAACCGAACAACCGGACTTTACCCGGAACATAAAAATATTGACATTGACATTGACATTGTTTTTCCTTTTCTGAGCCAGTTAGGGTCCCCGAACACCCTAACACCCGTTATACCTAATAACACACTAGTAAACTATTTAAGTTCCTAACTAAACTCACTTATCACTTAACTACCTAGTTAAAATCCAACTAATTACCCCACCCCTTATATCCGATCGGTCCCATGTAGGGGACACACCCTTACAATTGGTGATTATTTTATTTGCTTTGTTTAGTATCTAAACTACATAATAACTAATGGTTAATAGTGGAGGATGGATTATATAATTACATGTAAGATCACAAATTCATTACATCAACACTTTACAAAAAAAATTGATTTCTTTCCCCCTTGGCTACTCTCGGCCGAACACCACAACCATCACCCCACCATCTTCCAACTTTGATCAAGCCATTTTACATACATACAAGTGTGTTAGAGCTCATACGAGGAGACCCGGCGCTTACGGAATCACAAGGACCTTTCTACATCGCTATTAACCACCTTGTTTTCGCCTAGATTCTTCCCTAGCCTTGTGCTAGTTGTAAGTGATTCTAAACACTCTCTTGATCTTGTTTAAAGTGGTGAATAGGAAGTTTAACGGATAAAATTCATGAACATGCGAAAACAAAACTAAAAGTCTTGTAAAAATGATGAACTTAATGGATAAAAGGAAAGTAATGGTGTAAAACTTGTTAAACTTGTTTTGTTATGATTATTTTATGTTGTGTGATGCTAGAAGTGGAACGGATCATCATCTAACCACGCTAGATCATGTTCATGAAACATGAACTAGCATTATGTTAAGTAGGAAAGTTACTTGATGACGAATCCTTTCATACATGAACATGAACTTGTGTAAAAATAGTTTTTCTTGTAAAATGGAGTTTTTAACTAGTAGATCTAAAGATCTACAAGTGGTATTTTTGAAGAACCAAGTGTATGGTACAAATCATGTTTAAAAGTCGGATCTTTCATGACCAAAAGCATTTTTGTGAACACACAAGTGTGTAAACACTTGTGTGACAAAAGGTTTTTACAAAGAAATATTTCCGTAAATTTTGACTGGAAGATGTAAGACTACATCTCCTCTAAAAATAAAATTTTTGAGAAACCGACTTTATTTTTAAAGATAGAAAGATCTACTAAAAATGTTGGAAAGTTACTACGTACTTTTACACAACTTACAAGTTCATGTGTTGGCGATTTATGTTATTTTTGACTAGTTTTATATTTAAATGATGTATGTTGATAATTGGAAAATTGATTGATTGAGTTGTTAAAAGAAAATGATACGCTTGTAAGCGTGGCCACCACCAGTTACAGAGGAAACTCTGGCGAAATTTTTCCAGAAAATAACATTTAGAAAAATATTTTTGTGACAAGTGTTATAAATATATTTTCGACTTGTTTTCCAAACAAACTTCGCCATGATTTTTATTATAAAATAACCAAGTGTTCGGAGGTGGATTTTCTTAAATAAGAACTTGATAAATATATATATTGAGAATATATGTTCCATAATAAAACACTTGTGTGATTTTACGATTATTTTGTGAACTATATATTATTTTTAGAGTAAAAAATAATATAATTGGAATACATTGTGAAAGCACGACTCCAAAATAATACCAACGCCTTCACAAACAAATATTTAAGTTACACCGGTATTATTATTACCACACGAACCTTGAAATGTAACTTATGTATTTTCAGAAAGTACTCTTAGATGCGTATTTTGACAAAGATATTATTTTGGGAAAATTGTATGGTATAAAATATAATATTTTCGGGAAAAATATGTATATTTTGGGGATAGAATATTTTAGATAAAGGAATTAAAATATATTTTATTAAGTGAGACTTAATAATATATTTTTGGAATTACAAAACGCACATGTATCGAAACCCCCATCCTTGGGAAGGAATATAACTATAAATAATTACGAAGTGTAAATACGAAATAGTTGCCTAACTATTTCCCAAAAACGTTAAACCTTAAGCCAAGGCACGGCACGGCCGTCCGTCTAATAGAAGTTAGTACGTGTAGGTCGTCACGCAGCAGGTTACTTTGGGACGGACTATTTCGAGACGCACTTCAGTGAGTTCATGTCCCCCCCCCCCTTTTCTCTTAACTGTTTTCAGTTTTATACTTCGGGGGTGAAATACATGTTACATTTACTACAAACGTTTTATACACGGTATGATTAGCTAAGGAATTTACTGCTAGATCACGTGAATGGATAGGCTATTATCGTAAGACCATTAATCCTTGTATAAGGACCGAGAGGCATGAGTGATAGATCTATCGGGTGTTGCGAGCCCCACACATGGGCCAGCGTGTGGCTGCATGTGGTGACTATGTCGTTCCGCCGGAAGGACCGGTATGAAATACGCGTTACAGGTTTGAGTGCTTCCTAGACCATGTCACTGATTAATGTATTAGCTACACATTAATTGATCTCTGTTTTCCTAAATTGCTACATACCAGGGATTTTATACTTACAAAGGTTTTACATACTCACTTTCACATGAACTCGCTCAACTTTATGTTGACTTTTCAACTTACATGTATTTCAGGAAATTAACGGATCTGGCTAAGTATGCAAGGGTATTAAGCTGCGTAAGAGTTACGAGGTCATCCACGTTTAGGGATTGTGACTTTTACCTGGACGAGTCGCAAGTCTTAAACTGTGTTTATTTTATGTTTGTGGTTGTGTCTTTCGAACAATGTTTTTATTTTGTTGGGTTGTAACTCGTTGCATGTGTCAACTTTGAACAATGTTGTCGTATTTTACTTTTAAAACTTAAATCAACGGATGATCTTCATGGTTTTATTTGCATATAGCTTTGTTGCGATTAAGCTATGGTATTAAGAAGTCACACCATAATAAACCCACGCTTCCGCAAAGCCAGGGTGTGACACATTAGATCTAAACCTTTGTACCTAGGTCCAAACTGGATTAACGGTGCTTAGTTGTATAACCCTATTCGCACATGATCAGTGGTGTTTCATTCCTTGACTTGTCATACTATTGAACATGTATTTTCCCCGATAGTTGTAAAGTTGAAAAGCATTTAAATGAAGAGGGGACATGAACTCATAGAATTACGTCCGTAAGCTGTAAGTAACTGTAAGTCTTTAGTTGTAATGTGTCTTGTGTTTATTTGTATCAATGTATTCAAGTTCCTAACTTTCATATATATAACTAATACAATCAATAAACACATAGCACACAATTTGTTAAGATCACTAAATATATATTTTCTCAAAAATATATATTTATATCTATTTTTGCTTTTAGAAAAACCATTCTTTCAAATCTTGTATTCTTGTAAAGACTTTGTTAAAAATGATAGTTTTTCTAACATATGATTTCTAAGAAAAATTGGCCATAGTTCCTTTGAAATATGAACTTTGCCATGTTTATTAAAACATATCATTTTCTTTAAAAATCAACAACAATTTACTCATATCATTTCTACAAAAATACATGAGATTTATAGCAAACTTTTTTTTAACAAGATGAAATCATAAACATGTAGGGTTTTAGTATGATCTTTACATATGTTTACTTGTTTAAAAATCATACTTTACTTCTAGTTTTGCCAAACTTTTATAGAAAACCCATTTTGTATGTTACTTTTATAAATCTTGCAAAGTTTATAGTTTTTAGTGAAATCTTTTATACACTTTTTCAACATCAATATTTATGTTCATCCATAACTACATCATGTTAAAAATAACCCTTTCAAGACTTTCATGTACACTTGTTAGATCATGTTTTTAAACATCATCTAACAAGTTTTCATATGATGTTCATCATAACTAGGTCAAATAAACAAGTAACAAGCTTCATATCACAACATAAACAATCTTATATATTATGATTTTTGATTTGCTTTTTTGTATTTTCATGTTATTCTTGCATGAATATTTTAGATATAACTTGTTCATAAAAATATATATATAAACAAGTATGGAAAAAAAGATAAAAATGCTCACTTCTAGCTCTTGTGGCTAGGGATGATCTTGATGAAAATGAAAAGCAAAGAAAATGAAGAT
The DNA here is from genome assembly GCA_030545235.1 of Helianthus tuberosus. NCBI lineage: Eukaryota > Viridiplantae > Streptophyta > Magnoliopsida > Asterales > Asteraceae > Helianthus > Helianthus tuberosus. Next base: position 4,702,911 of record CM060430.1, read on the forward strand.
CTTGATGGTTAAAAGCTCCAAGGTGTGTGAAAATGGGTGCTTCAACTTGTGAATGCCTTAGATCTTCTCAAGTTCCATGAAAATGCATCTTGATCATCAAGAAAATGGCTTAAAAATGAAGATGGTTTGTGGGTGTTCTTGGCCGAAAATGGGGAAGAAGATGAGAGGATTTGTGTGTGTAAATTATGGTGTAAAAGTGTTAGAAATGATCTATAAAGCTAAGTTCACAAGGTGTTAATCAATCATCAAGTTCACCACTTGAAAATGAGGTGAAATATCTTAGATATTTCACCAAGTGGTAAGGGTGTGGGTCCCACAAGGGGGCGATCGAACAAAGGGGGGTGTCTTGTTTTGTGAATTGCTTCAAGTTGTTTAAAGTGTTAGAAATTTTTAGCAAAGGTTTTAGGTGTTTAGATGTTTAGGGATTTCAAATGTTTCAAGGTGTTTAGATGTCATAACTAGCTTTAAAATGTCCAAACTAATGTTAGCTAGTTACTAAAAAAAGTTTAGATAGTGTTCGGATATTCGTTTGGCGTTTGTTCTGTTAGTAGATAGTTGAGTGTTTAGCTTATGTAAATTGTAGGGAATGTTATGGTTATTGATTTAAATGGTATCCCCAATGCATTCTCATATGAATTTTGAGTTAAACAACAGTTTTACACATTGCATAAAAAATACAATGCTGAATTCTGCCGATTTTCTGTAGAAAAGTGCTGAATTTGTGACTTATAATGCTTTTTGGACAATTTTTGGTGTTTGTTGGACTTCAGGAGGCTATTAAACCAAAGCCTTGCATTCCCATTTAGGGTTTAATGTATATTTGATGTTGGACTCTCGTCTAAGTCCTAAATATGTCATTAAGCTGGTTTCTGTGCTCCCTTTGTTTCTATCAGCACAATAGTCTACTAGGTACTATACTAGTTGTTTCAATGCATTGTTTAAACTGTTTCAGATGTAACCAATAAAAATGAATAATATGCATCATAAATCTGTATTTCATGAGTATTCTAGGTGTATGTCGTGTAATCATGCAGTTCGGATGTTCAAAACATATAACTGTATAACTTAAATGTTTAATTTAAATGTACGAAAAAATACTAGAAAGTGGCAGTTGTCATATTCTCCCCCTGTTATAGAGAATTTTGTCCCGAAATTCAAGCTGAGTCATCCTTTGCAGGAGTCTTCGCGAACAGGTGAGGATATTTGGCTTTGATTTGATCTTCACGTTCCCAAGTATACTCAGGTCCGTGCCGAGAGTTCCAACGAACTTTTACTGATCTGATACGACTCCTCCGTGTTTTTTGGATCTTCCAGTCCATGACCTCAATAGGTTCTTCAATGAATTGGAGTTTGTCGTCAAGGTGAATCTTGATGTGTGCAAAATGCAGCATATAAATTACATCAAATGTGGCATAAAATTAACCCTTTTTTAGTACTAATGTTGGAAAAAGTGTGTTTTTGTCTTTCTTTTGTATTTTCAGGATTAAATGAGCTCAAATGAACAAAAAAAGCAAAAAAACAGCTAAATCTAACAAAAATACAAGAAAAGGAATAAACATGCCATGCCCGACCCCTCGACAGCATCCTCCTAAGCAAAAACAAGATAACAGAAGGCTGAACACGCCCCGTGCCCAATGAGCACGGGGGCGTGCCCAAGTGTCTGCAGAAAAGACAAAGTTGTAGAAGCTTCTATCACCCACCAAGGGGGCGTGCCCAGCGGACACGGGGTCGTGGTCAACTCTAAGATTCGCAGAATCTGAGGAAATCTTGATAGTACAGATACGCTTCTGCACACGGGGTCGTGCTCAGCAGACACGGGGGCGTGGTCAACTAATGCAGACAAACTGCATTTAATGAAGAAAGAGAAGACAGGTGGACACGGGGCCGTGCCCAATGGACACGGGGCTGTGTCCGGGCTTCTGTGCGGGCTATAAATAGGGGTGCTTGGCTCATTTGCAAACCATCTCTTGACAAACCACCTCTCTCCCACTTCACCCACACTCCACCACCACCACAACACCATCATCCACCACCATCATCCAGCATCCATCATAGAGTGTGTGTAGTAGTCTCGGGATCCAAGATTGATAGTAAGAGTTCTTGACAATCAAAGGCCATGTTTGCCTAAGTCTCTTACATCACTTGGTGAAGACAAGCATTTAGTGTAATACTTTTTATTTTTAATCTTTTCGCACTTTTTATTTGGTTATGTATTAATGACTTTAATAACTAGTCTCTTATGTTGAAGGTGATTCTTCCTTATCATTTGTCCGTGGTGTCTTGGCGTTATTTTACTGTCTATATAAAATAAAAGATTTTCACCATTCATATCTCCACGGACTATATGGAGATATGTTGGCTACCTGGTCGGGGGTTAAGGGAATGGTTTGGTAAGAGTCTTGCCTTGTTCAGTGTATAGATCCTGCAAGGACCTGGGTCAACTTTAGTAGGACCTCCTTCAATACCCACCGGTATTGGATGGCGGGGGTCCGAACTCCTTGATCCCCTCATATGTAAGCTACTATTAAAACTTTAACCCGGCTACTTAGGACTGTATCCCTGCTGAGTCAGACTACTTAGCCGAGGGTGACGTCACCTTCAAAAGAGGGGCCTACCACAATATGCATTAATAACTTAATTAACTATCTTTCAATAATCCAACCCTTTAGGATTGTATCCTTGCTGACTCAAACTACTGGGTTGAGGGTAACGTCACCTTCAAAGGAGGGGCCTACTACAATAACTAAGATAATCTCTTAAAAAGTGCAAAAGTGCGGAAATAATCAAAGGTTACACTAAAGGCGAGTCGGATCCAAGTGATTCATCTTGTCTATCTGTTTTTATTTTTATTTTTCAGCATTTTTAGTTTTTATTTTCTAGTTTAAAACCTTTTTCTAAATTTTTGATTTGATTAGACGTTAAGGATAAACCGGTATTAACAGCTCTTGTGTCCTTGGACCACCTCGGTATCTTACCAACACTATACTACGCTCGCGATGGGTGCACTTGCCCATATGTGTGTTTAGTGTTAGTAAATATCGTGTTTTATAAATTTAAAACTTGGCTAAAAAGTGTTAAAGGGCTTAAAATATACATTAAAACTATACGACACTTCACACGCATCAATCTCATCCGTAGGGATGATAACCGTTTCTTGCGTTGGACTCTTTTTAAGATTCGACACATGAAACGTGTCGTGCAGACTACTAAGTTCGTCTGGTAACTTCAGCTTGTAGGCAACGGTGCCAATCTTTTCAAGGATTTCAAATGGTCCAACATTTCGAGGGTTAAGCTTTCCACGCCTACCGAATCTCGCTACGCCCTTCCAAGGCGAGACTTTCAACAAGACTTTGTCTCTGACCTCGAAAGATAATGGCTTCCGTCTCTTGTCTGCGTAGCTCTTTTGTCAATCGCGAGCCGCCTTAATACGGTCTCTAATCTGAAAAATTTTATCCGTAGTCTCTTGAACTAATTCCGGGCCAATTAACTGTTTATCGCCAGTTTCCGCCCAACATAGCGGATAGCGAAACACAAGAATCAGTCCACTTGGAAACATAAAATGGAAAAAAGTATACTTATAATCAAATTCAAGAGCTATTACCATTTGTGATATCTGAAAGAGGAGATCTATTTGAGATATCTGAAAGAGGAGTTCTCATAAGAGGACCTACAAAAAAACCAAGTAGAATTATGATTTCAATCTAAAAGCTGATTTTGATTTGGGAAACGATGAGTTAAGAAGTTATAATTTCACTTACTGTGTAAATTTCGTTGAGATGAATTAGCAGCTGTAGAAGATGAACGTGAATTCTTTGACATTGCATACATAAGAGAAGGAGAAGGATTCAAAAGAAGAAAGAGTAAAAGATCAGGAACATTAAAAAAATAGAAGCAAACAGTGGTTTTTAAATTTTGAATTACAATATGTCATACCTAGGGATTAACATATCCTCAATAAATTATAATATTCCATTTTATCATTTTGTAATTAAAAATCATTTCATGAAAAGCAAAATAGAATTGTTTCAAATTATTGAATTAATTATTTCAAGCAATCTATTACATTGATAAAAAAACTTAACAACAAATTTTGTAATCTTTGTGGAATGTAAATCGGGTGTTCATCGGTTAGGTTTATGGTTTATTTGTATATGATTTTTAAAATAAAATATTATTATCTTTATTTAATAAAGGAAAATTGGTTTTTAATAAACCAACCTTTCTCCCGTTGGTAAATAATAATCTTACCTACGTAATTGGTATACAATAATCCTACCTATCAACATGTTGGTACTCAATGAACTTCCGTTAATTTTTTTTAACTGAAGTTAGTTTTTAAGTTTTATTTATTACACAAACAGTCCCTGTAGTTGTAATTTACTAGTTTTTACTATTTTAAAACTAGTAAATTACAGTCCCTTGAGGTTTTTTTTTGTTTTATAAAATAGTTAAAACTAGTAAATTACAACTACAGGGACTTTTTGTGTAATAAATAAAACTTAAAAATTAACTTCAGTTAAAAAAAATTAACGGAAGTTCATTGAGTACCAACATGTTGATAGGTAGGATTATTGTATACCAATTACGTAGGTAAGATTATTATTTACCAACGGGACAAGGGTTGGTTTATTAAAAACCAATTTTCCTTTAATAAATAATTAAGTTAAACGGTTTTTTTATTCAGTTATCCAAATAAACCAAACAAAACAAATAAAATAAAACGTGGATCCATAAACTAAACAAAAAACCGAATAAAATGGGTTTGAGTTTACGCTTCTTACTTGGTTACGCTTTTTCTGAACACCCTACTTTGAATGACTTAGACAAAATTTGAAGTATATAAATAAGCTATTGAATGAGATTACTTAAATAAATTAATGGGAGAAACATGCACAAATTAAATATTTTTTATAAACTGTAATATATGACGGATACTTATTAAACCTTAGTGGGCAGGGATAACGGTAAAAACCAATAAAGTACAACCACATCCACTGATAATCCTATATAAATTATGAGATAAGATAATAAGATTAAAATTGCTTAAAGATTACAAATGTTTGTAGATAAAAAATTTGTTATTTGGGTTTATACAATATATATTATAAATTGTTGCTCTTCTTCATACACATAAGTTTTAAACATAAATATTGAATATTGAACATCTCAATATTTATTTAACATATACATTATAATATGCAAAGAAAGGTCATACTCATTATAATATTAGAACATAACAGTATAATAAGCAGATAAGTTTTCAGAAATTCAAAACCACACAATCAGTCCAAAACATAACAGCACCAAACACCGAAAACCAACAAAACGAAAAGCATAAGTTCATAGTGGCAACAGCATATGAAATCAACACGTAAATGTATTTGAAAATACAGAGAAAACTATTTCTCAATCTTGGGAATCAAAAGCTTCGAAACACCAGCACCTTCATCCTGAGACAGTTCATCACTCATGCGGCGCTTTGTCGAGGAGCAACCTAATGCATCATCTACATCGCACACTTCACGAATATTACGTTTTGTTTCATCAGAAGAGGGATTCTTATTGCCTACAAGTGTTTTGGATGCAGGTGTAACATTGTCACCACAACATGACATCTCATCCTGATATAAAAAGACAATAAGTATTAACTTTTCAAAAAAAAAAATAGTACAAATAACCAAATTCTTATATTACCTTCATAAGGTCAACAGGAGTAGACAAACTACAGGAATCTGGAACATCCAACGATTCGCACTGCTCATGCTTTAAGTACATAATACACATTAACATAAAATACACACAATGGTATAAATCTATTTTAAAACGATATGACTATGAAATGAAAAGAATGACATAATGAAGATTTAAACCTGGTTAAGATTGAATTTGGCGCAGAGCACGGCAAGGATCTCATCATCGTTAGTGGCCATTGAAATACCATAGTTTTCAACCTGTTGCTCAATGTTATAGTCTTTAACACTTATGATGAACGCATACCTCTTTTCAATCAATGTGTCAAAAATCTCAGGATATGGGTTCGGTATCTCTCCAGAATTAACAACCTATGATTTTATAAAAATTAATATAAATTACAATGAGCAGAATGATTCCATAATTGAGAACCTATAATTTTATAAAAATTAATTTTAAATTATATTTACTACATGGCCAAATAACTGAATGCATGTATTTGTTACCTGATCTTGGATTGCAAGTAACTCTTTGTCAGTTTTCTTAAGAATCTTGTAAGCTTCGAAATCAAACAGTGTCAAAGACACAGTACCGGAAGAGTCTTGCACCCTAATAGGTATCTTGAAGCTATCAAAGTTAAAAACAAATGAAAACATTAGTATTACTAATAACAGAAGTGTGGTTCATATTAGTATTTAGTATAAGGAAATAAAACTGTAATCTCAAACCGCGGAATAGAATAGATGTCGACTCCTTCACATTTATCATTTGTACACACCAAAGATTTCGCATGATCAACATCAAATGAACCATCCACATTTTCTTTCGTTACAAATTTTTCCTCCACACCAGACTTACAGTGGTTACAACCATTGTAATACCAAAGTTTATCAGTGCATATAGCTGTGATTGTGCCAAGAACCAAAACCTTCTTTGTCTATCAATATCAAACAAAAATAATAATACTTAGAAAAGACTATAAAAAAAACTCAGCATGTAAAGTACTTATAAGAAAATACACACCGTTGATATGGTTCCAAGGAAACCAATAAGCATGAAATCAGGGTTATTAAGAAACTCATCTTCAACACTTGAGATAACATTTGAACCAACGTGCTCATTTGATGAAGATGAAGCAGAAATTTTCTCTACATACCTAAACAGATTCATGTGATCAAATTAAAACGTAAAAAGTAAATGTAGGTACAAAATAATACTGTTTAATGTTTATATGCATATTACTAACTATACCTCTTCCTAAAAGAGGATATCTCTTCAATGTCAGTGTCGATAAAAAGTCTGCTTTGCAACTCCACACTTGCCTGAATTTAAAAATAAAACCAAATGTAGATCAATATAAATAGTGTCAAATTTAAAACATATAAATAAATATAAATATAAATTACTAAATAAAAAAAATTCCACTGTACAAGTTTAAATTGTACCTTTGTAAAGGTTGACCATACCAAAATGACAAAGGATAACAACATATTTCTCTCGTTTCTTATTATTCATGTAAGCAAACATGTCAATAGCAAAACCATCCCACAAAGTAACCGGACACTTTTGGCCTCTAAATTATTAACATAAAACATAATAACATCAAGCAACCTTATAATGCTTTAAACGTCAAAATACAACAACTTAATAAAAAGAACTCACTCAAGGTCTTCAACTCTAAGATTAAGTCTCTTGCCCTTCCTCCCATCCTTCTTGGATGTATCCTCTAGATTGAAACATACTTCCACATAACCAATCCAATCTATAAACAAAAATATATTATTAAAAGAAAACAACATTAAGAAGAGATAACATGAAAAAAAAAAATAAGACAAAACAGTACATATATATCATGTAGTGATTTACATACCAATAACTGTATTAACTTCAATTTTATTTTTAACAACATCCTTGAGGTTAACGAAATTAAAACGGTATTTCGGTCCAGACCAATCAAGGCATTTCTCAACAGAAGTATAGAAATACAGTGATATTTTGTCATTTCTCTTGGTATACTTAGCAGAGGACTTATTAGCAGCAAGAGACGGTTTGGTGATAAGAAAACATTCATCCAACTGAAGGAAGACTTTGAATTTTCCTAGCATCTTATGCAGACAGCTGGCTTGTATCATAGTTCCCTAAGAATATGAAACATCCGATTCAATAAAAAAACGTGTTATATAACATTTGGGTATTCATATGTCCAAAAAAAATATAAGACAAATATATACGGTACCATCTCATCCATGAAGATCATATCAAGACGATATATTTCATTTTTGTTTTCATTCATCATCTTCTTCGACATGCTAACAATCTTCACTCTAATCGAATAGTTGTTTGAGAATGTATTAAGATCGTTAAGCATGCTTACCTTTGCAACCTCCATTTGAAGACTGTACATAAAAAAAGGAATAAGCAAAATATATCTATTGCTAAACGTAATATGATAATACAATAAGCATAGATGTTCTTAAAAAAATATCAAGATTGGAATTCAAGCTTACCGATTCTCCATTAAAAATTTTAATTGAATGCAGTGGCAAATGTAATTTCAAAGGTAAGTAGTGTATATCCTTATATGTTGTTTTATTAAATTAATTAAATATTAGAAATGATATGCAAAGTAGGACAAAAAAGAGAGAGAACGTCAATTTTAAATTACCATTTTGCATATTTTGAATTTCAAAATTACTGATATTATCAGTAATTACTAACTTGATTTGAAAGCAATTGTCATGATGACTTTTCTAAATTTTATTTTAACTTTAATTAAGAGTTAATAACCGTCAATTTCAAATTCACATTTTGCATAATTTAAATGTCCAAGGCTCAAGAAATTAGCATTAATTACTGATTTGATTTGCAACACATAGTCATCAAGAATTTTTTTTATTTTTTAATTTAACTTTAAATTTTATCATGAAAACAATGTTGGAGGAACTCTTATGTCATCGGAATGTAACGATTAGGTAAAATGGTAATTTGATTGTAATTCTAGTTTTCATTTGATAATTTCAATCTATCACTAATTAACACCATCAATAATAAAAATGTGAGCAGTGACTGTTTTTTAGGGAAACCGCTGATGGTCAATATCAGTGGATGTCAACACTAAAAAAGTGAGCAGTGGCTATTTTTTCCTATCAGTGGATACCCAACAGTTTTTAAAACACTGATGTTTGGTCAGTCAGTGGTCAACACGAAGATTGAAGAAACAGAGGTTGTATTTCAGCAGTGGATAACTTTTAACAATCAAATGTTTGAACCAACAAAGTGGTTGTAACAGGCTTTTAAACAGATGTTGGGGCTTAAACAGATGTTTCGCTTTGACTTAAACAGAAGTTTGAACTTAAACAGATGTTTGCCCATAAACAGAAGTTTGGCCATAAACAGATGTTTGCCCTTAAACAAATGTTTGAGCTTAAACAAATATTTGCCCATAAACATCTGTTTGCAAAAAAAGACCAATTTCAAGAATACTATACCCAAACAATCAAGATGAGGAGCTTAATAATCATCCAAGTGTACTTGATTTTTATTTATTAGTATAAAGATGAAACAACTGTTCAATTTATAGTACAGATCAAACCACTTAAGTGATGTGATAAATAGTGTTACATATAAACACTGTTACATATAAACTGTAACACCCTTGCTATTATTTTAAAGGTTCTCGTATAGATTACGAAAAACAAACTTGTAACAATGATTACAAGTGCGTTTAAATTTTCTATTTAGTTAAAACTTTTACAATTTAAAAATAATACAACATAATGTAGTTTAGTCGTCGTTTGAAAGTTACGACGACACACCGTGCGGAAGCTTCTTTTTCATGTGTTCGGTTCTTTCTCGCCGCTTGATCTTCATCCGGGTACTCTTGATATCCACCTATGATCAAAACCAACATAAAAGTTAGTTTTGATAACTTAAATATAAGTCTAATCAAGTTCTAAGCAACGAATAATCAAACAAAATATTTATTTCCAACTTTGATGTCTTAAACAACCAAAATACATACGCTAGTGTATTTTAACCCAAAATATTTAGCTCGGGTTCGTAATAATTTTTTTTTATAAATTGCGCGAACTAGTTCGTAGGCTATGTGCATAAACTGTTTTTGACCCGTTTAGGGAATTTAAGCAATTTAGTCTAAAACTTGCCCTTTTCTTTCGACACTACAAAATTCCATATCTAAATAACTACATATAATCCACCACAACTATTTTGTGGTGGATTTAACATAATGAACCCTTCTTCCCAAATTTTACCCTTCAACTAGTCATTTCACGCAAATGACCATTTTTAGGCATTTGAACTACGAAATTTACGCCTACAACTCTTACATGCATCTAAGGGTTACATAATTACAATACAAGTCTCTAAACGACCTCTAAGGGTCGTTTGCCCGATTTACCCAACAAGGGCGTTTTGGTCAATTTAGTCCCTCCTTTTACAACAAAGACCCTTTGCTAATGTATTTGACCAACATTGTCCTTTTAACTATAAATCTATATATACGCGTACCTGGCTCGAGTCAATATATTGACCCGTTTTATACCTTGCTTTAACTAACTGATATTCTATGGCTTCGCAATCTACCAAATTGCTAATTGCTCCTGTTAACATATGACTTGACAACAATCATTAGCCGATATTGTCAAATGGTGTTTTCACCACCATTTGACCCGTTTGGACTGTGTGACCAACATTTGCATAGGTTATTAAAACATGGTTTTCAATTTCTCACTCTCACATCCGACCCATTTCGGATTTTAACTCAAGATCCTTTTTAAGTTAAATTTACATTAGTCGACGTTTGACTATATTTCCAATTTTTTTACCCTCTTTCTCATAAACCATGGTTTCTATCATTTATATTTGTTCCGACCAGTATCATTACGCGTCGGAACCCGTATTTCGAATATTAATCTTCTCGTATTCATAACTTATAGAATTTATACGTATTCTACCAAGAAGTGTAAGTTTCACTTACCTTGCATCCGGTTATGTCCTTTTTCCGCGTACTCGATCCGTTTGACCCGCTTCTTTTCCCAAGTCTTCATCTAGCTTGTCTAGAGTCAAACTATCATCATCACAATTCGTAAGACGGTTAGATTAGTCATAATCGTTTACGACTATTCCATCCTACGGGTTTTATGTCGAAATTATCATTCGACCATATCAAAATTATCATTCGATCTAATCATTGGTCGGTTTGACTTTTTAAAAGTCAATTGACTTATCAACATATTCAAATGCACATTTGGTTCATTGAACTCACTTAGGCATATTTCATCCGAACTCTTAATGAAATCAAATTTTACACACAACCAAGTAGACTGCGATTTCATTTATGTATTTCATATCACTGAAAATGGGCTGTTTTTGGTGACTTGTTTAACCTGTTTACAAGTCTTCAAAAATTATGATTTTTTTTGTGTGGCGTACCTCTCGGAGGGTTAGGCCTTTTGTTAAAATTTCAAGATCTAACTATTTACCAAAAATTTGTAAAAAATCATTTACTAAGCTGCAATCAGATTCGTCACTTCTGACTGCAGCTTACGGAAAAATTCATTTAAAATTCCTCGTTTATCCGATTGACGAAATTCCAACTGGAGATTCTTTTAATCACTTAAAACTTTCTACAGTAAGAATTTGAGATCATAACTAAATTCTTAAATTGAGTTATGACATTCGTAATGGGCTGCAAATTCTGCCAGAAAACGCAGCTTAAACCTTTGATACGGAAAAATTCATAAAACGCTCAATTTTCGTCGAAAAAATGCGATTCCAGTGGGGTTTTAAAGATATTTCCTGGAATTACATTTTAGACTCAAGAAACACATGTTTTTGTCAAGTTTTGTTCAGGTTACAGCCAATACAAGTCGGCTGTAAATTCTGATCAGGAGCTGTTTGAATTCAGCTTTCAATTTAAGCATGTTATTGACATCATAACACTATTTTTAGCAATCAAAACCCTAAAAACATCTCATACATGAATTTAGCATCAACAAAAATCTGAATTTACTTGATCTAAGCATGATTTCAATATATACTTGTCTAGGGTTTACTCCTAAACACTATTTCACCTCAATATCATCCATATAACATTCATGCAATACTAATTTCGGATTATAATTGTTCATCCAGAATTTTGAATAGAATCAAACAACGAATTTTGACATACCTTGTGATCCCCTAGGCTTGGTGATCACTAATTTATTAAAAGCCCCAATTTCCTAGCTTGATTTCCCTTGATTTGGCTGAATTTCTTGTGATTTAGGGTTTTGATCAAGAATCCTTTGTGGCTCCTGTGTAAATCACGACCAGAACACACACATGAGTGTGTGTTTTGGTGTTTTGATTTTTATTAAATTAAAACTATTTTCTCATTTAACCCTTTTAGTCCCTCAAGTTTTTAGAGTTATCAAAAGGATTATAAACCAAGTTTTCTTTATTGTTTTCAAAGCACATAATTAACTAGGTTGATATTCCTAGTTACTTAGTGGGTTGCGAGAGTTATAACCCGTTTTATTTTAAGTCCCGTTAACTCGGGCTTCTTATAAACTTACTTTTCTCAAAGCATTTATTCATCTTTTAATTAATATTAGGTTTATTTACTTAAATCCTAATATTTACCGGGTAAATTTTCACCACTAACGGTACTTTACCCGTCTTTTAGTATCAACGTGGTTTGATTACCAAATCCGTTTTCAAGGTGTTACATAAACACTGATGTCATAAAAATTGTTACATATAAAACACTGAGGTGATGATATCTAACAATCTAACAGACTATAAAACACTGATGTGAAAAACACTATTACATATAAACACTGTTAACATAAACAAAGGTAGAATAACTAATGTTGATGTTGAACCACTGTTGTTGTTGGACAGTGGTTCACCTTTGGTTGATCAGGCCTTTGGTTCATCAGTGCTTGTCTTCAATAGGACTTTGGTCTTCATCAGTGGTTTGGTCTTGAACAGTGGATGATGTTCATCAGACTTTGTGTACAACCGTCATTATATCCAACAGTTGTTAGGCAGATCAGTGTTTTGCCTTATTAACTTGTTATAACCACTGTCATTGTAGGAAACTTAGCTGGGCAGTGCTTATTGTGGATCAACGTGCAGCTTCAACAACCAAATCAACATCATCTTTATCTCCTTCAGCAATATCCACTATGTTTAATTCGGTTCTTGGATCAAACATCTCGAACGATTTCCCTTTTCATCAAAACAATTAATCTGAAAAAAAAAAACACGTGGAACTAACAGCAAAAAGTACACTAGAAACAGAATCGTCGATTTGGAATAAAAAAAACATGTGGAATTAACAATGCATAGATTAGTGAAGGAAACTTACGGTGCTGATTAAGAAAACTCCGTTTAATTGCTCAAATTGAGATGACGGGTGATCTGCAAGCGATTACAAATGAATCAATGCATCAATAAACGGTAAATCAAAAAATTACGAATACCAAAAAATAAATCAGACCAATTGAGGTTACCTTGGTGTTCTGCAATCACTTTGATGTCCATGACAACAACACCTTCATAAAAAACAAATTAAACTAATTGTAAGATTAAAACATTCAATGACTTATAGTACATGGGTCCAAATGATCTCAATCATGCACTAAAATTCCTATACTCATCTGAGATTGTCTTCCGCTCCACCATCTTAATTCGTCTCTCCACAACTTCAATTGTAAAGAAAAGGACAAAAATCAAATACATGACTAACACAACCTCATTGAAAGTGGGACTGTAAATGAGTACCATACCGAATAACAAAAAGGGATGAAGCCTAAACTTTTGGGCCGGTATCACCTATCAACAGACCTGAAAACAAAATCAGTTTCTAAACAATGACTTCATGAAACTGAAAATCATTAAAGCAAACACAAATTAAGTAACAACCAACCTTAATTCAAAAGCCTGCAAATATAAAATTGCCACATGAACAAATGAAGTACAACTTGCTGCAAAAATAATATAGTGTACCAACAATCTCAAAAACTTCTCTGTAATTAAGTAGTTAAGCTACTCAATTTAGTTAACTACATAAACAATCCAACAATGAATTTATCGCCCTTCTCCTTCTCTTTCACATTTCCATCTCCTCAACAACAGTCCGGCAGAGGTTGCTTCTAATCAACAAACTCTATAAAATAATAATAACAAAAAAAAAATAAGCATAAAATCTATATATTCTGCTTGGATTGCTAGAATAATAGTATGAAAGTTGAAATAAAAACAGAGGATCAAGAAAGATAGGAGCATAAAAAATTACTAACATGGGTGAATAAATCAACAAAACAGCTTGTGAAAGACATAAACTACAAACATATCAAAATCAGTCTACTCTTAATCACATGATACAACAAAGCAAGCATCTGAATAAACAATAACAAAGGAAAGACAAAATCAAAAGCTACAAACACAGTTATTTATATATATTCCATATATATATATATATATATATATACAATAATAAAAACATTATTACAACATACCAGTGTCACCGATTAACAGGAGCTTGTACAAAAGGGTTCATCGAGTACGATAAGAAACCCTAGGAGATCTGCTTCTTCTTCTGAGGGGTACAAAAGGGTTCATCTTGTTCAGTATGAGAAAATAGATAAAATGAAATAAAATTTATGAATGAAAAAATAGATCTTACATGAATATTCTGTTCTTCAACTACTCGACGGTACATGATTTAGGGTTTCAAACGCAGATGTATCCAATAGAAGTAAGTTCTGTCGGACGTTGTTGAAGAGATGGAAATGGGAAGGAGAAGGATGAACATCAAAGAGAAAGGGGATCTTGTATGGAAATGTGAAGGAGAAGAATGAAATAGGGTTTGTGAAAATGTGAGAATAAAGGGCAGTGGTTACTGTTGGGCGGGAAAAGGGGAAAAACGATGCCCTCATTTACTGACACGTGGCCCAAATCACTTTCATTTATTATATATAATAGATTGTTGTCCGAAATACTTATATAGTCCGTTTATTTGTCCATATGTCCGATTTGTCCATAAGTTGTATCCGAGTATCCGAATCGTCCGTTATTTGTATTTTAAGGTGTGTTTATATGTATTCTTGGAAGTCTTTAGTTGTAATGTGTCTTGTGTTTATTTGTATCAATGTATTCAAGTTCCAAACTTTCATATATATAACTAATACAATCAATAAACACATAGCACACAATTTGTTAAGATCACTAAATATATATTTTCTCAAAAATATATATTTATATCTATTTTTTGCTTTTAGAAAAACCATTCGTTCAAATCTTGTATTCTTGTAAAGACTTTGTTAAAAATGATAGTTTTTCTAACATATGATTTCTAAGAAAAATTGGCCATAGTTCCTTTGAAATATGAATTTTTCCATGTTTATTAAAACATATCATTTTCTTTAAAAATCAACAACAATTTACTCATATCATTTCTACAAAAATACATGAGATTTATAGCCAATTTTTTTTAACAAGATGAACTCATAAACATGTAGGGTTTTAATATGATCTTTACATATGTTGTTTAAAAATCATACTTTACTTCTAGTTTTGCCAAACTTTTATAAAGAACCCATTTTGTATGTTACTTTTATAAATCTTGTAAAGTTTATAGTCTTTAGTGAAATCTTTTATACACTTTTTCAACATCAATATTTATGTTCATCCATAACTACATCATGTTAAAAATAACCCTTTCAAGACTTTCATGTACACTTGTTAGATCATGTTTTTAAACATCATCTAACAAGTTTTCATATGATGTTCATCATAACTAGGTCAAGTAAACAAGTAACAAGCTTCATATCACAACATAAACAATCTTATATATTATGAGTTTTGGTTTGCTTTTATGTATTTTCATCTTATTCTTGCATGAATCATTTAGATATAACTTGTTCACAAATAATATATATATATATATATATATATATATACAAGTATGGAAACAAAGATTAAAATGCTCACTTCTAGCTCTTGTGGCTAGGGATGATCTTGATGAAAAGCAAAGAAGATGAAGATCTTGATGGTTGAAAGCTCCAAGGTGTGTGAAAATGGGTGCTTCAACTTGTGAATGCCTTAGATCTTCTCAAGTTCCATGAAAATGCATCTTGATCATCAAGAAATTGGCTTAAAAATGAAGATGGTTTGTGGGTGTTCTTGGTCGAAAATGGGGAAGAAGATGAGAGGATTTGTGTTTGTAAATTATGGTGTAAAAGTGTTAGAAATGATATAGTAAAGCTAAGTTCACAAGGTGTTAATCAATCATCAAGTTCACCACTTGCAAATGAGGTGAAATATCTTAGATATTTCACCAAGTGGTAAAGGTGTGGGTCCCACAAGGGGGGCGGTCGAACAAAGGGGAGGGGGTGTCTTGTTTTGTGAATTGTTTCAAGTTGTTTAAAGTGTTAGAAATTTTTAACGAAGGTTTTAGGTGTTTAGATGTTTAGGGATTTCAAATGTTTCAAGGTGTTTAGATGTCATAACTAGATTTAAAATACCCAAAATAATGTTAGCTAGTTACTAAAAAAAAGTTTAGATAGTGTTTGGATATTCGTTTGGCGTTTGTTCCTGAAGAGGTATGGTCCCAATTCCCTGCCCACATGGCAGGGACCACACCATCTTTCCATCCTATGTGGCGCTGACATCAACAATATCATCCAGAAGCTCCTAGAAGCGTCTGGAAAACATCAAGGTGGCACCAAAGATGCTCCATCCGACAAAAAGGACCACACGTGTCACCAGCCGTCAAGCGCCAGGTAGGACTGAGAACGAATCAAGGAGCTGTCCGACAACACCAGTACGACGTCTCCAAAATAGGCAAATGTAAGCGCGCCACGTGTACCACTACACTGACCACAGCAGAGGAGACCAAGAGGATATTCCCCTTGGTCGGACAGCTGGCGCGTAATCACAGCTGGCACAGCTGCTCCTCCCTCCTTCACCCTCCGGCTATAAATAGGACCCTTCATCATCCAGGTTGAATCATCTTGTTCTATATACTCTCACACACAACACACACTGTTTATTCTTCCTCAGAACAGTACTTATTCTCACGCTGGAGCCTGGTTAAGAGGGAAACCCCCATATTCCCCTCTTGACGAGACTAACGGTGTTGCTGTTTTGCAGGACCCGAGTCATTTCCACGAGTAAGAAAGGAGATTGAACCCACAGAAGAAATAACCCCTCAGATTAACCCTGGTGTTAACCTGTGTTTCATCATTGGCGCCATCCGTTTTTAGCAAAAACCACTCTCATCTCTTTTCTTTCTGAAAAACACTCGTCAAAATGGCTGAAACAAACCCTTCCCACCAAGTGGACGGAGACGTTTCTTCTTTTGAACTCATTTCGGACAATGCACACGTCCAAAGGGGTCAAAGGAACGAAACTATCCAAGAAGGGCTGATGAACAACGATTTTCCTAGTATCTTTGGGAGTGCATCCAGGGTTGTTACCCAAAACACAACTGGTGCTACTTTCCAAACTCCACCTAGGATCATCACCCAAACTACAAATGGAGCCACTTTCCAACCTCCGTCGGAGGTAGTCCAACAAACACCTCCACCAGTGCAAACACAGAGCCATGGAGCTGGCCCCTCAGTTCCATCGGACCAAACACAACTGAACTTCTCTGCATTATTAGGGCTACCCGAAGGAAAAACTCTGGCTTCCTGGTATGCCGAACAAGTGGCGTCTATAAACCTTGTTTACACACAGCTCAGTGCGCAGCAAGCTCTGCTTCAAGCACAAGCAAACCAGTCCGCATTTGTCACCCCACTGCAAAGTCCTTTGAGTGCTCCCATGCCTCAACAGACCAATGCATTCAATTTACGCCCTGAATCAGTACCTCCACCACACATCAGAAGGCCGAGCGCGCATGACACGCGCGACACTTACGGCGAAACGAAAAGCAAATACGTGCAGTACTCTCACCAACCAAAGAAGCCAATACAAAGTCGTTTAGGTCCGCGCAACATAAACAATGAACTTGAAGATGACGAAGAGACGTACAAAGAAAGTACAGTGTTTAGTAGGTTGCCGGCAGAACATGAAGCATACAAACCTCGCAAGCGCGCAGGTTATAACCCAAAAGCAGAGCACGATTACACTTTGAGCTATCGTCCAGACGACATGGCTGAGAATTCAAAATTCATTAGAGAGATCGCCACGGCTGCTATCGACAAAACGAAATTGCCACATAATGTGGGCAAATACAACGGGTTGACAGACCCAGACGATCACCTTCAAGTTTTTAACGGTGCTGGAGCAACAGGCGGATGGAATTTACCAACTTGGTGTCATCTCTTCGCTCAAACCTTTGTCGGCGCAGCACGCGTCTGGTTTGACAGCCTGCCAGCAGGGAAAATCAAATCGTGGGTCGATTTCCGAGAGAAGTTCCTTGCACACTTCTCTCAGCAACGAAGACACACTAGAGATCCAGCCGATTGTCTAAACATATGGCGCAGAGACCATGAAAGCGTGGAAGATTTCATTACAAGATATAACAAAGAATGTTTGGAGATTGGCGATGTGGGCGAAAAGATGATGCGCGCACACTTCATGAGGGCAGTCAAGTGCGATGATCTAATCAAGCGTGTAAAGGGAAGAGACGGAGGACCCAAAGATTGGGAAACCTTCATTGAAGCAGCCAAAACCATTGCGCAGTCTGACAGACAGTTGACCGGTGACGATCACCGTCAGCGCGGATACAACCACAACGATCGACATAACAAGAAAGGCAGAAGCCAACCATGGAAAGCATCTGGTCACAGAGAAAGAAGCCCAGTAAGGGAGGATGCGCGCCACACGATCAATCAGATAGCTCACCGGAAGGAGGTGAAAAGAGAAAACAGAGAGAAACAGTGGACACCACTAACAAAGACACCTTCCGAGGTCTTGGCCACTCAAAATCACCAGTTCAAACCACCCCTACAAATGCGAAACAAGAGGGCTCAAGATTCCAATCTTTTCTGCGAGTTCCACAAAGACACAGGGCATTTAACTGACGATTGTTTCAGTTTAAAGCAAGAAATAGAAAGGTCCTTAAGAGACGGAAAACTCACTCATTTGATAAAGGGCGGAAAGCGCGAATACCGTCAAATACAAAGAAGAGACGAAGGACCAGATAACAAAAAACTCCGGAAATTAGAAACTCGTATGATTCAAGGAGGTCAGCGAAGACCAAAGAAAAACTACAACAAGCGCACACAGGACGATTCGTGGCGCGAAAGGCAGGTTGTTTTTCCGGTTGTAAGAGGAGGCCCAAGAGAAAGACGGCCCATAGTCATCTCGGGAGTAATTGGTCACTACCAGACAGATTACATTTTCATCGACCCAGGGAGCACTGCGGATATCATCTACGAACAATGCTTCAACCAATTCGACCAAGAGGACAAAGCGCGCTTGGAACCGGTGGACTACCTACTAACCGGTTTCTGCAACGAAGCCGTTTTTCCTCTAGGACAGATATCATTCCCAGTGTTGCTCTCGGATGGAAGAAACTCAAGAACAGAAGAAGTCACATTCATGGTGCTGCCAACACATTCAAGGCACGACATTCTGCTGGGAAGAGAATCACAAGGCGACTTCAGCATGATCTGCTCCGGCCCACATTCAGCTGTGGGATTCCCAACAGAAACGGGAGTAGCAATAATATACGCAAGCAAGGAAGTCTTAGCAACAGATGAACTCAGACCCGCAAAGGCAAGTAAACCAGCACCACGCCAGGAGGCAGAGAAATGGGTATTGAACAGCGCATACCCGGAACAGACAATTACCTTAGGACCTGCAATGACCGACTTAACGCGCGCGGCGCTAAAGAAACTGTTGTTCCAAAACATGGATGTGTTCGCCTGGACACCAGCAGACATGGTGGGTGTTCCACGGCACATAGCTGAACATCGATTAAACGTCTCAGAAGACGCAAAGCCGGTGGTGCATGCCAAGCGCCACTTAGGAGACATAAAGCACGACGCTATGAAAGAGCAGGTGATGGAGTTGTTAAATGCGGGAATCATCAGAGAAGTCAGATACCAAACGTGGGTAGCAAGCCCAGTGATGGTCCAAAAGAACAACGGTAGCTGGAGAATGTGCGTAGATTACAAGGACCTGAACAAGGCATGTCCACGCGACTGTTACGCCTTACCAGACATTGATGAAAAAATTTATTCGCTGGCAACATTCCGATGGAAATGTTTCCTTGATTGTTACAAGGAGTACCACCAGGTACAGATGGCTGTGCAAGACGAAGACAAAACCGTGTTCCGCACACCGACAGGGCTATACTTATACACCAAGATGCCTTTCGGTTTAAAGAATGCGGGCGTGACTTATCAAAGGCTCATGAACGAAACTTTCCACGATGCTATCGGCAAGTACATCGAAGTGTATATGGACGATCTAGTCATTATGAGCAAAGAAGAAAATACAATGCTGATGAACATCCAAAAAACGTTCGACACTTTGCGTGGAGTAAGTATCAAGCTAAACCCAGCAAAATGCTCTTTCGGCATAGAAGAGGGGAAATTCCTGGGTTTCATCATCACAAAAGATGGCTTCAAAGTGAATCCTGATAAAGTACAAGCAATTGAACGCATGCCTTCACCTTCGACAATCAAGGAGATGCAAAAACTGGCAGGGCGGTTGGCAGCACTTAACCGTTTCCTGGCCAATCACGCAGCCAAATCTTTCCCGTTTATCAAAACTCTCCGAAATTGCATGAAGAAAAGCCAGTTTCAGTGGACTCCGGAAGCCGAGAGCGCATTCCGCGAGATGAAAGATTGCCTCATCAAGTTACCAACATTAACGGCACCAGTCAAGGGAGAGCCCCTGGTGCTCTACTGGTGTGTGCTAGGGGTATGAATAAAAACAACTTAAAAAAATAAACTTTTGAACATGCTTTGGCCTAATAGGTATCGGTACTCTCATCGGGATTGTCCCCATGTAGGCAATCGAGTTGTACGAAATGCCAGCCTAGACAGGAGTTCCCAACTTAACGGTACTTAACCCTTCCAGTTACTACATGTCCGACACGAAAAACATATTTTTACAAATAATGTACAGAAAGACAAATTTTAGAAATAACCTTAAACTAGACACTCTAAGTTTTAAATTTATAAACTTAGACTTGATCTAAACCTAAACCACACATTCGGCAGTGTACCGATCAGTGTAGTATAGCTGATGCAAGTCCGAGTATCGAACCCAAAGGACTCTGTTGAATTACGTTAATTAATTTATTTACACTAAAAATGACATCACACTAAACATTATTATATTTTTGTATTTTTGATTTAAAGTGGGGTTTGACTTGAAAAGTAAATTAACTAAAAACTAATTAATAAACATATACTAAAAATACATTAAGACAAAGTTTTAATAATAATAAAGTACTATCTAGGTTGAAATTCTACTTGTTAATAACATACTTTCTACCGGGTAATTGTGTAATATGAAACCGGGATCTTTAGATATTAAACCTTTAAAGACGACGTAGGATTCCTAATCATTCTCGGGAATACAACTATGTGACTTTGAAGGTTTATTATTATTACCGATTTACTAGACTACCTTACAGTTATCTAGTGTTCTTTATAAGTGTTTAAAACTTACTTCTTAACAGTTATAAGTCTAAACAATTTAACAAAACTATGTTTGGTTTAATAGATAAATTAGTGATAATTCAACTAAAATGATTTCTTACAAAACTCAATTTTAGCAATACACTATATTTAATCTATTAATATTTTTATACCTTACAGCGCTAAAAACAGTTAAACATTAAAACTGGATTAATTTGATCATTGATTCTATGGTTTATTTTACAATATCACCACATGATTATCCAAACTACGAAGACTTGAATAATAACATAATTCGATTGATGAAATTACTTTCACTAGAATTGATGTGAAACTAATGATCAAAGTAAAAATCAAGTTAAAACATTCATATACACCAAACATGCAACTTAGATTATTTACTTAACAAGAACAAACAATCACACAATACCCGGTAAAATTACATATTAACAAGCATTCATCACAACCTAGACAGTTTCAAAGTTTAGCTACACATAATATTAAACATTACAACTAGACAAACTCTGAAAATAACTGAAAACATAATACGAAGCAAATACAAACTGAAAATAGAAGATAAACAAACCCGGATCACCTAAGACTCGAACCGAAAGCTTCCACGACTCCCGAGAGCTTCGAGGGGCTTCAAGATCGCTCCTAGGCGCTTCGAGATGGCTGATAACAGCCTTATTGGATGTATTTCGTAGTTGATGGGTGTGTCAAGGTGTGTTTTTTCGAGTTATAGGCCATGGGTATTTATAGGAAGGATTTTTGGCTTCTGTTCACCCTTAGCGCACCGTTACACTTAAAGTGTAGCGGTGCGCTACCACTTTTGACCTAACCCACTTGCCGACACTAAAGGGGTAGCGCACCGTTACTTCTTTCATGTAGCGGTGCGCTACCACTTTTACGACCTAACTTTTATTTGTCGTTTACCAGGCTAGCGCACCGTTACACTTGTAACGTAGCGGTGCGCTAGGACTGCCCTAGGTCAAATTTTTGCTTTTCTTTGGCACGTTTCCCGAGGCATCAATTCCTTCTTCGATCTTTCACCGTTTTCTCGCATAATCCTCGGTTATTTCACCGATTCCTGTAAATTCATAATTTTATCAAATCAGTAACGAATACAACGGATAAACGCGCACAATCTATCTGAAACAGGGGTTATCTGATATAAAAGATGTGTATAATTCTGAACACATCAAATATCCCCACACTTAAGCTTTTGCTTGTCCCTAAGCAAAAATCCTAAACACATATCAAACTTAAATTATTAAACAAAAACGTATGCTTTAAACAAATCTAAATATGAATTACAAAATTTTTTAATACAAAGGTTTCACAAGACTTACAACGTTCAAGAGGTTAATAAATCAAGAAAATGAAACGAGCAACCGAGAATACTTAATCAAAATTTTCTTACTTTTAAGTAATTAATTATGCAAAAACAATACCACTCACTGAATTCACTCTTCTCTCGGATAATATGTATGTAATTTTTAGTGAACTCTCAAAACCAGACTATGTAGCATTACTACTATAAGCTTGTACGTCAATCAAATCTCCACCTAATTGTTAGAAATCAATATAGATCAAGAGGACTTAAAATGGGTAGGTGGGGTTTAAAGGTAGGTTGTTTATTTACAAAGATGTGACTAACTATAGAGTTTCATAGTTAGTTTATTGGACAAATAAACAAATGAAAACTATGAAATGAACAACATCAGGCCTTAATCCAATGGTTAGACAAGTGCGCGAAAGAGTGTGGGAGCACAGACCTGGGTTCGAATCTTGGGGGCTGCTACCATGCTTTATTTATGCTCGGCCTTATCTAGCGCATCGTTACAATATGAGACTAGCGGTGCGTGATTGTAAATAGTTTTTTTTTTTTTTTTTTTTTTTTTTACAACCACTTTAATCCTAATGACTCTTTTTACGGTCAGATCGTCAAGACCATTTTATCGAAGAAGTAAATCAAGTCTTTTTCAATCCTGTAGCGAATATTACTTCTAACTCTGATAGATCGTTCGGCATTGAGCCTAATAGACCCTACCTATATTAGAAGTGTGTATTTGACTTTTTTGCATCTTCTCGTATAAGATCAATTTATCAAATCCATCCCAGTTATCTGGTAACAAACGAATGGTTTTAGGCTCAAAGTGGTATCTAATGGTAATGGTGAATTTTTACAGAAAAGGTGATTCTAAGGCCTCTTTTATACTTGTATCAATATCTAAACCAAGGTCTTGAAATGTATCAAAACGTACAAGTTCTAAAGTAATGCAACACATCGGTGTACACACATGAAATGAAAGTAGTGTTTTTGTAATAAACACTTTTAGGCTCAAATCTTACCGTCATGTGGTAATGTAATGGTTAAAAGTTGTTATTGCATAGTTAATTTACTTTAAAGTTAGAAAAATTATCTTAAGTATCTCATAAAAATTTTCACAAAAACTTGATTTTAAAAACCTACTATCCCGCAACTTAAAGAAACATATATTTTCAAATTTTGTAAATTACACATTTAAATTGCTATAAACAGACGTTTTCGAAAAATTATTCAAGTTTTCAATGTGTTTAAAGGATCGGGACAAGTTTATTTTATTATATATATTTTTTTAACATAATTCTAAGATTTAAACGATAGTTTCCCATCCCCACACTTAAACTCTACATTGCCCTCAATGTAGGATGGAAAACTGACTCAAAAATTAAAGTAAATAAGAAATAAAAGACAAAGGACAAATTGGAAAGGACTTAGCTGGTATTATGATGTATAAGTTCAAAAACTTTTGTCCAATCCAGCTCGATCGTATAGCATTTCGGTCGCGATCGGCTTTGACTCTGACTAGCACTCTTGGTAAATTTCTTGAAATTGGTATACAGCTCCGAAATCACCCGAATGGAGATTGAGTACGGGTGGTGTGATTCAAACCTGCATAAACAAAAACAAGCAACAACCCAAGCAGTACTGACTTGACACAAACGAAACGATTTAAAAACACAAATATTTACAAAACCTCCCCACACTTGAATTTAATCAGGAGGCTTTTCTTTGATCTGGACCCTATCCAACCCGTTCAATTCCACCCGGTCTTCAAAAATATTTAAAAATTTAATGGTGGAATAATATAATATTTTGAAATTTTGAAAGGGGTCAGACCACCAGAATTTAAACTTACCTGGCATTAACCGGATGCATGACCTACTCCGGTTTCCAGGTTCTTTCTTTCTTTCCCTTTCCCGTGTTCTTGTTGATTTTTCAGTTTCACTTACAAGTGCTTCCACTGGCCAGCTGTGGTGTTCTTCTTCTTCCACCACTTCCTTAAGAGGATCCTCACATTTAGACTCTTTATCTGGGGCAGGTTCGATCACCTCTGTCGGTTCATCTTCAAGTAGGGCATCAAAGAATGCTATATCCCCCTCGGGGTCTAATTCTCTTACTTCTTCATAGACCGGCAAATCATCGAATTCTAGCTTTAAAAACTCATCCACCTCAGATAACACATTCTCTAAGTCCTTTTCTTTTATATTTTCAGCAAACAATATTTCCAAGGACTCTCCCAAGTCTAACTCTTCTTCATTCATTTCTTCAAACATCCAACCAGTGGAATCCCCCAATTCCACTTCTTCTTCAATCACTTCTTTCTTAACTATCATCTTCTGATAAGCGGCCCATTCTTCTTCATCTATTTCATTATCAGAAGCACTTCCAAAATCATATATACTAACCTGTGTCACCGGAGGTGGGACTTCAACGTCCATTTTCGTCTCTGTGACTTGAGTGATCTCTTCTTCTGGCTCATCTTCATATGGTAGCTCTTTTCCTAACTCTGGAAATGTTGGGATTAATTCCCCAGTAGAAAGCATGTAACCGAGGTAGTTGCCTTCTGCATCATATGTATACCCGGTCGTTAGCTTCTCTGGTTGCAGTTTCTTTTCTTCTACCTCTTCTTCTGCTCCCGTCAATCTCCTATATTCAGCCAGCTGTGCATCTATCTCCTCATCACTATAAGAAAAATCAATTATGAATTTACCAGTATTCTCTTCTTGTTCACCCTGTTGAACCGGAGGTGGGACTAGGTTGTCCATTGTAGTCTCCGGCTTAGCTAGTGAGTTCAGTATTTTCCATATTCTTGCTGATTCGGCTTCGAATAGTTTCCATCCATCCACCTGTTCTTGCTCAAAGGCTTCAGAATTTTGCTGTTGAGGTTGGTAATATGGTTCTTCATACTGGTATGGTTCCTCATACTGATATGGTTCATTATACTGATACGAGGAATATTCCTGTGAAAAATATGGCTGCGGCTGCACATAGGGGTTATCATAACATTGTGCAGAGGACCCCTCATATTGTGGGCAATTAACAGTAAAATGAGGTCCTCCACAAATTTCACACATATTTACAAGACTCAAGAAAAATAAAAGACACGAACAATTAGACTCCTACGACTCAAAAAGTAAATAAGAAAAATTACTTAAAATTAGACTCCTACGACTCCAAAAAGAAAGACACTAAAATACTTAGACTCCTACGACTCAAACAAAAGAAAACAACTAGCATGTATGATGTCAATTAAGTCCAAATAAAGTAATCAACGCAATTGCCAAAGAGGCCCCGGCAACGGCGCCAAAAACTTTGATGTGTGTCGGGTGGTTAAATAAAAACAGCTAAAAATGTAAACTTTTGAACATGCTTTGGCCTAATAGGTATCGGTACTCTCATCGGGATTGTCCCCAGGTAGGCAATCGAGTTGTACGAAATGTCAGCCTAGACAGGAGTTCCCAACTTAACGGTACTTAACCCTTCCAGTTACTACATGTCCGACACGAAAAACATATTTTTACAAATAATGTACAGAAAGGCAAATTTTAGAAATAACCTTAAACTAGACACTCTAAGTTTTAAATTTATAAACTTAGATTTGATCTAAACCTAAACCACACATCCGGCAGTGTACCGATCAGTGTAGTATAGCTGATGCAAGTCCGAGTATCGAACCCAAAGGACTCTGTTGAATTACGTTAATTAATTTATTTACACTAAAAATGACATCACGCTAAACATTATTATATTTTTGTATTTTTGATTTAAAGGGGGGTTTGACTTGAAAAGTAAATTAACTAAAAACTAATTAATAAACATAAACTAAAAATACATTAAGACAAAGTTTTAATAATAATAAAGTACTATCTAGGTTGAAATTCTACTTGTTAATAACATACTTTCTACCGGGTAATTGTGTAATATGAAACCGGGATCTTTAGATATTAAACCTTTAAAGACGACGTAGGATTCCTAATCATTCTCGGGAATACAACTATGTGACTTTGAAGGTTTATTATTATTACCGATTTACTAGACTACCTTACAGTTATCTAGTGTTCTTTATAAGTGTTTAAAACTTACTTCTTAACAGTTATAAGTCTAAACAATTTAACAAAACTATGTTTGGTTTAATAGATAAATTAGTGATAATTCAACTAAAATGATTTCTTACAAAACTCAATTTTAGCAATACACTATATTTAATCTATTAATATTTTTATACCTTACAGCGCTAAAAACAGTTAAACATTAAAACTGGATTAATTTGATCATTGATTCTATGGTTTATTTTACAATATCACCACATGATTATCCAAACTACGAAGACTTGAATAATAACATAATTCGATTGATGAAATTACTTTCACTAGAATTGATGTGAAACTAATGATCAAAGTAAAAATCAAGTTAAAACATTCATATACACCAAACATGCAACTTAGATTATTTACTTAACAAGAACAAACAATCACACAATACCCGGTAAAATTACATATTAACAAGCATTCATCACAACCTAGACAGTTTCAAAGTTTAGCTACACATAATATTAAACATTACAACTAGACAAACTCTGAAAATAACTGAAAACATAATACGAAGCAAATACAAACTGAAAATAGAAGATAAACAAACCCGGATCACCTAAGACTCGAACCGAAAGCTTCCACGACTCCCGAGAGCTTCGAGGGGCTTCAAGATCGCTCCTAGGCGCTTCGAGATGGCTGATAACAGCCTTATTGGATGTATTTCGTAGTTGATGGGTGTGTCAAGGTGTGTTTTTTCGAGTTATAGGCCATGGGTATTTATAGGAAGGATTTTTGGCTTCTGTTCACCCTTAGTGCACCGTTACACTTAAAGTGTAGCGGTGCGCTACCACTTTTGACCTAACCCACTTGCCGACATTAAAGGGGTAGCGCACCGTTACTTCTTTCATGTAGCGGTGCGCTACCACTTTTACGACCTAACTTTTATTTGTCGTTTACCAGGCTAGCGCACCGTTACACTTGTAACGTAGCGGTGCGCTAGGACTGCCCTAGGTCAAATTTTTGCTTTTCTTTGGCACGTTTCCCGAGGCATCAATTCCTTCTTCGATCTTTCACCGTTTTCTCGCATAATCCTCGGTTATTTCACCGATTCCTGTAAATTCATAATCTTATCAAATCAGTAACGAATACAACGGATAAACGCGCACAATCTATCTGAAACAGGGGTTATCTGATATAAAAGATGTGTATAATTCTGAACACATCATCTACTTATCAGCCTCCGACAGAGCAGTAGGAGCAGTGTTACTTGTTGACCGACAAGGTGTTCAAACACCAGTTTACCATGTGTCACGAACCTTGACTAACCCAGAAACCCGGTATGCCATCATGGAGAAACTAGTACTCGCACTGATCCATGCATCATGACGGCTGCGCAGGTACTTTGCCAACCACGTCATTCACGTGCTAACAAACTACAATATTGGCAACATCCTCGCAAGGCCAGAGATTTCAGGAAGACTAGCAAAATGGGCGATTGAGCTCGGGGGCCATAATGTGGTTTTCAGACCAAGGCCAGCAATTAAGGGCCAAGTACTTGCAGACTTCATGACAGAGGTACCGGATGACAAGGACCGGGAATGTAAAGCAATGGAAAAAGCTGAAAGACAGCAAGTCGAAGAACCGTGGTTGTTATATACAGACGGCGCGTCTAACGAAGATGGCGCAGGCGCAGGGCTTTGGCTGGTGAGCCCTGACAAGCATGAATTCACCTACGCCATACGTCTGGATTTCAAGAGCACGAATAATGAAGCTGAGTACGAAGCTTTCCTTGCTGGTTTAAGATTGGCAATCAAAATGGGAGTTAGACACATCGAAGCGCATGTGGACTCCATGTTAGTGGCCGGACAAATCAACGGGCAATACGAAGCCAAGGGAGATACAATGGCGCTCTACCTGAGTCAAGCAAAGACGTTGCTACAAACCTTCTATTCCTACAAGGTGCACCACATTAATAGAAGCGAGAATAAACCAGCTGACGCGCTGAGTAAACTCGCCTCTACAAGCTTCCAACACTTGGCGAAAGATGTGCGCATAGAAGTTTTAAGCAACCCGTCCGTGCCACTGAGAGAAGTAAGCGTTGTCCAACTAGGAACAACGTCTTGGATGACTCCGATAATCGCGTACCTTCAATCCGGAATACTCCCGGAGAACAAAGCGGAAGCGAGGAAAATCCAGTACAAGGCAGAACATTATCAGATGGCTGATGGAATTTTGTACCGGAAATCATACCTCGGGCCTTTGTTAAGATGTGTTGATCCAGAGGACGCAAATTATTTGATCAGAGAAGTGCACGAAGGGATCTGCGGCATCCATGCCGGACCAAGAATGGTTGTAGCAAAGGTGATGAATGCCGGGTACTACTGGCCCGGAATGCATCTAGACTCGGTAAAGGCTCTGAGGAAATGCAGCGGATGTCAAAGACATGCCCCAAAGACGATGCGTCCAAAAAACGAACTAGTACCCGTGACCACGGCGTGGCCGTTTCAACAATGGGGAATAGATATGGTTGGTCCCTTTCCTGAAGCCCTGGGAGCTGTAAAATTCATAATAGTCGCAATCGACTATTTCACAAAATGGGTAGAGGCAAAGGCGCTTGCATCAACCACAGCCACCGTCGTCAAAAGATTTACATGGGAACAAATCATATGCCGTTTCGGATTACCGCTCAGGATCATCACCGACAATGGAACAAACTTTGCCGCAGACAGTCTTCAACAGTGGTTTCAAGAACTACACATTGAGCACACCTTCTCCTCGGTAGCACACCCACAGGGGAATGGTCAAGTTGAAGCCGTCAACAAGAGTATTGTCGACGGAATCAAGGCAAGGTTGGGTGAAAAAAGAAGAGGCTGGGTCGACGAATTGCCCAGCATCTTGTGGGCCCACAGGACGATGCCCAAGACAAGCAACGAAGAAACACCGTTTAGCCTAGTTTACGGGTCCGAGACAGTAATACCAGCAGAAATAGGATTACCGTCACCACGAATGCTCTCAATGAACCTGATCAACAACGAAGACGAGAGGAGGATTGACCTTGACCTCCTAGAAGAAAGGAGAGAAATGGCGGCAATAAATGAAGCAAAGTACAAAACGAAGCTGGAAAAGTATTACAACTCCAAAGTCCGAGTTTGCACCTTCAATCCGGGAGAATACGTCCTCAGAGACAACGAGGCCTCAAATGCTGAAAACCCCAGAAAATTGGCTCCCAAGTGGGAGGGTCCATACGTCGTAGACGCAGTACTCGGAAAAGGAGCCTATAAGCTACGCACCATTGACAACAAGGAGGTTCCAAGAACTTGGAACGCTCAACAGCTGAGAAAATGTTATATGTAAAAAGGTTCTGTAACCGCAATGGCCGAATCGCCAACACATTTATAGTAATACAAGAAGTGTTTGGCTATCTCTATATCATGCAAATTTCTTGTCACAACTGCATATATTACTTTAGGCATACATGAAAACACCAATGGCTCGACCATTAGGAAACGTTGTAGACCTCCAAGGCCTGTCACAAACAAAGTGCACAGCCGGGTCAAATGCACAACTAAAGCCTAACAAACGCCAAGTGAATACTTCGTGCCCACATAAACACGAAAGTATCGAACACAGGACAAACAAACATTGTAAGCACCCCCAAGGCTGAGCACAGCTGGGTCCACACAATAACCTGTAATTCGACCACTTCGTATTCACGAACCAACCTACGCACATAAACGACAGAATAAAACATTGTAATAAACACAACACAACCTGTCAGCGCCATCATTCATTCGTGATACCTGGTTCAAAGTAATTATACATGCACATATTACGACGTTAACAAAATTCGCAATAAAACGAAGGCAAATATCAGCATAACAAACGTCAAGTATACCCAATCGTGCAGAAGCACGACAAATAAGCAAAAATTAAAATTGTTCACAAACTTGTCAAATGATTACAAGGCCATCCAAGGCCATACGCGGCACGCAGGCCGGAAGCCTTCATTCCGGATGACTGGAACCAGCACCTCCAGCCGCACGATCCTCATCTCCAAGAGCTTTTTTCAACAGGGCGACACCATCAGACCTTCGAGCCAATTTTTGAGCAGCCTTAACAACAGCAAACTCTAAAGACGAAAACTCTTGTCTTTTCGCGGTATAAGCAACACTACAATCCTCTTTCCATAACTCGAAGTGATGCTCCTTCTCATTATTGAGAGCCGCAGCTCTGCCCTCGTTATAACCATCCTTGCGCCCGCTATTATAACCAGCTTGCCCCAACTCGTACATATAGTTGGCAAGTTCGTGGGAGTTCACTATGTGATTAGCAATCTACGAGAAACACACAAATAAGAGAAACAGTTCACGAAAACCATAAAATAAAATAAAGGAGGTTACCAGAGGCACTGCACGTGAAAGCAACCACTTGCAATCGGCTGATGCTTCCTCAGCAAGGAATTCAGAGGCCTTGCATTCAACAGTCTTCTCCTGAAGAAGACGTTCAGCAGCCTCATACTGTCTCGCCAGGTCTTCCAGTTTAGCAATACGCTCAACATACTCCTTTTTTTTCTTCTCAAACGCAACACATGCCTGTTGAGCTTCCTCCGCAAGCTCTGTCTTCTCACCAGACAAACGCACAATAGCGTCACGTTGGGTTTTCAGCTCGACATTGACACGCTCACACGCAACTTCCCAATTTTTCTGCTTGTCAGCATTGGCTTGTTTCTCTTGGGCGAGTTTTTCCTCTGCATCAGCTAACCTCCACACCAACCCTTTCTTCTCAGCATTAAATTTTTCTTTCTCTTCCGCAAATAACCTTTTCTCATTTTCAAACTCAAGAGTGTCCTCCCCCATCAGCTTCCACTCACGGACAATCTCCTGAGAAGTGGACCAAAAGTTAACCCCGGCCTGAACATGCTCATCTAACAGTTCTAACCGGCGGCGCCTCTTCTGAAATAACCTTTCAGCTGGGGGGAGAGACAATGAGAAGAATTCATGACAATTTTGAAGATCATTCATCTAGGAGCCTTGGGTCAGATGCCAGCGAGGAGCATGGGGCAAATCATCTGATGTGTGTAAAATGCAACATATAAATTACATCAAATGAGGCATAAAACTAACCCTTTTTTAGTACTAATATTGGAAAAAGAGTGTTTTTGTCTTCCTTTTGTATTTTCAGGATTAAATGAGCTCAAAAACACAAAAGAAGCAAAAAGACAGCTAAATCCAACATAAATACAAGAAAAGGAACATTAGTGGACTGCCCGAACCCTCAACAGCACCTTCCAAAGCAAAATAGAGAAAACAGAAGGCTGAACACGCCCCGTGCTCAGCCAGCACGGGGCCGTGCCCAAGAAGCAGCAGAAAAGACAAACCTATAGAAGCTTCTATTGCCCATCACGGGGCCGTGCTCAGCGGACACGGGGGCGTGTCGAAAGTACAGCAGGCGCATTTATTGTAATTGCGAATTACAATTAATGAGGAGAGAGAGTGTCAGACGGGCACGGGGCCGTGTCCAGCTCTCTGTTCAGCCTATAAATAGGAGTGCTTGGATTCATTTCATCTCATCCCTTGGCACACCACCTCTCTCACACTTCATCCACCACCCACCACCATCACAACACCATCATCCACCACCATCATCCATTGTCCATCGTAGAGTGTGTGAGTCGTCTCGGGATCCAAGATTGATCGTAAGAGTTCTTGACAATCAAGGCCATGTTTGCCTAAGTCTCTTACATCACTTGGTGAAGACAAAGTGTCTAGTATAATACTTTTTATTTCTAATCTTTTGCACTTTTTATTTGGTTTTGTATTAATGACTTTAATAACTAGTTACTTATGTTGAAGGTGATCTTTCCTTATCGTTTGTCCGTGGTGTCTTGGCATTATTTTACTGTCTATATAAAATAAAGGATTTTCACCATTCATATCTCCACGGTCTATATGGAGGTATGTTGGCTACCTGGTAGGGGGTTAAGGGAACGGTTTGGTAAAGGTCTTGCCATTGTTCAGCGTTTAGAGGTCCTGCAATGGACCTGGGTCAAATTTAGTAGGATCTCCTTCAATACTTCACGGTATTGGATGGCGGGGGTCCAAACTCTTTGATCCCCTCATAAGTTAACTACTATTAATACTATAACCCGGCTATTTAGGACTGTATCCCTGCTGACTCAGACTACTTAGCCGAGGGTAACATCACCGCCAAAAGCGGGGCCTACCACAATACTGCATTAATAACTTAATTCATTATCTTCCAATAATCCACCCTTTTAAGATTGTATCCCTGCTGACTCAAACTACTGGGGTGAGGGTAACGTCACCTTCAAAAGAGGGGCCTACTACAATAACTAAGATAATCTCTTAATTATGTGCAAAAGTGCGGAAATAATCAAAGGTTATACTAGATACGAGTCGGAACCAAGTGATTCATCTTGTCTATCTGTTTTTCTTTTATTTTTATTTTTCAGCATTTTAGTTAGTTTTTAATTTTCTTAGTTTAAAACATTTTTTCTAAACTTTTATTTTGGTTAGACGTTGAGGATAAACCGGTACTAAAAGCTCTTGTGTCCTTGGATGACCTCGGTATCTTACCAACGCTATACTACACTCAACGATGGGTGCACTTACCCATATGTGTGTTTAGTGTTAGTGAAATATCGTGTTTTATAAATTTAAAACTTGGCTAAAATAAGTGTTAAAAAGGGCTTAAAATATACACCTAAAATAAGTAACACTTCGCACGCATCAAGTTTTTGGCGCCGTTGCCGGGGACACAAGGATTTTAGGAAAGCTTAAAATCGACGGCCTAATCAGTTTTTCAAAACCTTTTCAAAACGGGCCCACATTTTTTTTTTTTGCATTTTAGTTTAGTTTTGCATTTACAGTAGGTTGAACACGGGCCGTGCTCGCTGAACACGAGGCCGTGCTGCATATTTTTCATAAAACACCCAGTAACAGAAGCTTGAACACGGGCCGTGCTCATTGAACACGCCCCGTGCTCAATGAAATCAGTAAATTTAATTAAAACGCCCAGATACAGATCCTGAACACGGGGCCGTGTCCACTGAACACGGGGCCGTGTCCAGCCTCTGTTTCGTTTTTTATTTTTGTTTTCTGATCTCGAGACTCAGTTGTGGTCTGCTGAGTGATTCTTATGGATCAATACTCAGGAGGTTACAACTACACCTATGAGGAGGATGATTATGGGGGTAATTATTGCACTAATTGTCGTAACGCACGATCGGTTCAAAATAATCGCTCATATCAACCATCCAATTCATACACCTACTATGAGGAGCCCAGGTACGAGCCATCAACTTCATACACATCCTATGAAGACCAAAGGTATGAACCTCCTCCCTCATACTCATATTTTGATGAACCAAGGTATGAGCCTTCATACTCATACTTTGAGGAACCAAGATATGAGCCACCACCTTCGTATGCTTACTATGAGGAACCTTGGCGTGAACAACCCACCTCATATGAGTATTATGAAGAACAAAATTATGAACCTTATCCATCATATGCTTACAATGAAGGACAATGGTGTGAACCATCAACTTCATATGGGTATTATGAGGAACAAAGGGTCGAACAACCGGATTCAAGCTTAGAAAATACCGATTTTTTTTCTATAACCGAAGTGACCGATATGATATTAGAATACATTAGAGTTATCGATCGATGTATAAAAGAAGCTCGCGCAAGGGAAGAGGAGTCCCGCGCAAGAGAAGAATTAAAAAAGGAAGAGATAACTAAAAATGAAAAAATGGAAGAACAAATAAGTGAAAAACCGACACATGAGTTAAACAACAAAATAGGTGAGTCCGACAACGTTAAAATACAAGAAGAGTCTAATTTTGAAGAAATTAACCTCTTGTCACCTTCTTTCGAAAATCATTATTTAGTACCCACTCATGCTAAGTTTTTAAAAGAGTTAAACACTAACACTAAAATTGACGAAACTGTAAGTGTTAAGTTAACTGATGATCAAACCTCACTAATAAAAGAAGACCCATTTGAAATTAACATTACACCGGTTCCATGTTTCTTTCAAAATTCGTTTATTAGTAATGACACAATCGATAAAGATCTTTGTGTTAACATAATGCCTAACTACATTTTCGAAAAATTAAGTATTAGTGATTTTTCTCCATTTCAAATACCCATTTTTCTATCCAATCGGAAAGTAATAAAATCAATCGGTGTAGTTGAGGATGTATTGGTTCAAACAAATCAAATGGTAATCCCAACCGACTTTGTCATCCTTGATGACGATCCTCTAGTGTTGGGACGACCATTTGTAAAAACTCACGAAGCTTTGAAAAACCGGAAGTTCAACAATCTACCTCTTCAATTAGGGGCATTTAAAAAGAGTGTCGATCTTGAGCGGTCAATGAAATATCCATTCGGCAATAATGACCCCCTAATTGAAGATGAGCCAGAACCACCCGATAAGGAGGGTCTAGCCAAGGACCCTTATAAACGTGGCGCACCATGGAGGCATTCCACGGAACTATCCTTAGTTTAATTTATATTAGTTTTTATGTTTTCTAGTTAGTTTAATTTTCAGGAATAAAACACACTCATGGTGGTAAAGGATGAAAAGGGGAACGAGAAAAATGATCCCATGCACAAGAACGAGGCAACCCGACAATTTTCTCCATTTCAGAAGGTTCAACACGGGCCGTGCCCAACCAACACGGCCCCGTGTCGAACCACCTGCAGAAAACGCCCAGTACAGGTAACTGGACACGGGCCGTGTTCACCCAACACGCCCCCGTGTCCAGACTTCTGTTTCTCTTATTTCGATTTTGTTACTGGCACTTGAGCACGGGGCCGTGCCCGGATAACACGGGGCCGTGTTCAGTGCCCAGTAACACAAATTTTTGCTTTTTAAACACTATTTTACACATCTAATCAACCTAAAAATTTATTTTTGGGACACATTGAGGACAATGTGTAATTTAAGTGTGGGGGGGATGCTAAAACCTTGAATTTTGCAAGTCCTAAATACAAGCCTTACACAAAACTCTATTGGAACCGCTAATCACCCCAAATTTTTTCAAAAATTTCATTTTTTTTACTTGTCTAGGTTTAACTCGGGAAATTCAAGTTCTCAAAAAGGTTATATTTTTACAAATTTACAACCGATAGCGTAGTGATAAAAAGAACCAACATAAGAAAATTATGAAAAGGCATGACAAACTTATTTAAAATTTGATTATATATACTTGATCACATAAAAACCCATTCCCACAAAAGTGAGTTTTGAGCCTTTATTGAGCACATAATTACATATCATTTGACTAAATGCTCATTTTTCGTTTCTTGTGTGAATAGCTGCTTGGTTCTTACGACTCTAGAACTTGCCATGACAATACATTCCCGGTCCTTATCAACTTAAACCCGAGTAAGTAAATGATGGAGGCATTAGGACTAACCCTTTTTTCATTTCTACACCATTATTTTTCCTTTTCTTTTACCACCTACCCAAAACCCCCCCTAGTTAGCCCCTTTGAGCCTAAACCTTTTCGTTTCATCACCCAAACAAAAACCTTTTCACCCACCAAAACCTTTTTCATTTTTAACCCTTTATTTTAGTAACAAGTTCGGTTCTTTGTAAAAAAAAAAAAAAATTGATAATGATGAAGCAAAAAGAAAATAAACAAACAAAGTAATAAAAAATAACCTTGTTTGAATAAGAGCTTCATCAAAAATAAAAAGTTGCAAAAAAAAAAAATAAAAAAAAAATAATACGAAAACCGACACTTGTTACGTTTTTAGCCCTTTTTCTACTAACCACTAACCCAACCACCTACCTTTAACCCTAGCCAACCCTTAACCCACAAAGTCCTCTTGATATCTACAAAGGTATACAAGTTAAAAAGGAGGAGGATTGATTTCTTGGCAAGCCTATGGTAGGAGTAAGTTCCGTGCCGCTCTCGAGTGATTCACTAAAAATACACTTTCGGCCGAGTGTGAGTGATTTCCCCGCGAGGTATGTGAACTTGTATATAAATAGAATTTTAAAAAGGCATGTTATGCCCAAATAAGTAATTTCTTTTATGAACAGTTCTAAATAAATAAAAATAAAACCCAAAAAGATCTTGGAAATCCCGACACTCTATGACAAGCCCAAAACCTTCTCTTCTACCTATTCCATTTGGGAGTGTAAGCCACATATTAAAGAGTTTTGCTTGAGGACAAGCAAAAGTTCAAGTGTGGGGGTATTTGATGTGTGTAAAATGCAACATATAAATTACATCAAATGAGGCATAAAACTAACCCTTTTTTAGTACTAATATTGGAAAAAGAGTGTTTTTGTCTTCCTTTTGTATTTTCAGGATTAAATGAGCTCAAAAACACAAAAGAAGCAAAAAGACAGCTAAATCCAACATAAATACAAGAAAAGGAACATTAGTGGACTGCCCGAACCCTCAACAGCACCTTCCAAAGCAAAATAGAGAAAACAGAAGGCTGAACACGCCCCGTGCTCAGCCAGCACGGGGCCGTGCCCAAGAAGCAGCAGAAAAGACAAACCTATAGAAGCTTCTATTGCCCATCACGGGGCCGTGCTCAGCGGACACGGGGGCGTGTCGAAAGTACAGCAGGCGCATTTATTGTAATTGCGAATTACAATTAATGAGGAGAAAGAGTGTCAGACGGGCACGGGGCCGTGTCCAGCGGACACGGGGCCGTGTCCAGCTCTCTGTTCAGCCTATAAATAGGAGTGCTTGGATTCATTTCATCTCATCCCTTGGCACACCACCTCTCTCACACTTCATCCACCACCCACCACCATCACAACACCATCATCCACCACCATCATCCATTGTCCATCGTAGAGTGTGTGAGTCGTCTCGGGATCCAAGATTGATCGTAAGAGTTCTTGACAATCAAGGCCATGTTTGCCTAAGTCTCTTACATCACTTGGTGAAGACAAAGTGTCTAGTATAATACTTTTTATTTCTAATCTTTTGCACTTTTTATTTGGTTTTGTATTAATGACTTTAATAACTAGTTACTTATGTTGAAGGTGATCTTTCCTTATCGTTTGTCCGTGGTGTCTTGGCATTATTTTACTGTCTATATAAAATAAAGGATTTTCACCATTCATATCTCCACGGTCTATATGGAGGTATGTTGGCTACCTGGTAGGGGGTTAAGGGAACGGTTTGGTAAAGGTCTTGCCATTGTTCAGCGTTTAGAGGTCCTGCAATGGACCTGGGTCAAATTTAGTAGGATCTCCTTCAATACTTCACGGTATTGGATGGCGGGGGTCCAAACTCTTTGATCCCCTCATAAGTTAACTACTATTAATAATATAACCCGGCTATTTAGGACTGTATCCCTGCTGACTCAGACTACTTAGCCGAGGGTAACGTCACCGCCAAAAGCGGGGCCTACCACAATACTGCATTAATAACTTAATTCATTATCTTCCAATAATCCACCCTTTTAGGATTGTATCCCTGCTGACTCAAACTACTGGGGTGAGGGTAACGTCACCTTCAAAAGAGGGGCCTACTACAATAACTAAGATAATCTCTTAATTATGTGCAAAAGTGCGGAAATAATCAAAGGTTATACTAGATACGAGTCGGAACCAAGTGATTCATCTTGTCTATCTGTTTTTCTTTTATTTTTATTTTTCAGCATTTTAGTTAGTTTTTAATTTTCTTAGTTTAAAACATTTTTTCTAAACTTTTATTTTGGTTAGACGTTGAGGATAAACCGGTACTAAAAGCTCTTGTGTCCTTGGACGACCTCGGTATCTTACCAACGCTATACTACACTCAACGATGGGTGCACTTGCCCATATGTGTGTTTAGTGTTAGTGAAATATCGTGTTTTATAAATTTAAAACTTGGCTAAAATAAGTGTTAAAAAGGGCTTAAAATATACACCTTAAATAAGTAACACTTCGCACGCATCATCATCACATGCTGGGTTGTGGGTATCCCAAGACCCACCCTGATCATACTCAAAATCAGGATTCCGAACCGCTCCGGAAGTTGCACCACCACCACCTGGTGGGCGTTTGGTATATACCGTTTGATGCGGGGTGGTCTCACTCGACGCCACTCCGACTTCAATGTTCTTACCACGATCAACACCGGCAGTACCACCCGCAACATCACCGCCAGCGCCACCTGTATCAGCACCACCCTCCCCAACCTGCTCAACATTCACGACACCTTCTTTCTTCTTCTCACCACCACCACCATGAGGAGGGGACAACCCAAAGGTCCTCGAAGGCGGAGAGGCGGGGGGAGTAATTTTAGAAATATCAATTTTGTGTGAAGCCTTGGCTGGTTTAACACCTGCCCCAAAACGAGCAACACATTTAGAGAAAAGAAGGGAAAGTAAGCAAAAAGAAAAGACAAACTAGAAACTGATAAAACGAATACCAGAAGCCTGAAAAATCTTCTCCAACAAATCCCCAGTTTTCTCAGTAAAAACACCCATGTCAACCTCCGACTCAGAAGGGGCAGGAGGATCCTCTTTTTGGAGTTTAATCTTTTTTGATGCCAGCACAGCAGCAGCCTGCTCGTCAAGCTTTCGTTTCCTTTCTTTAAAAGCCTTTTTCTGCATCATCTCTGTTAGAGTAGCGCGGTCTTCAGGGTCCGATTCAGGACGTTTCTCTCCGGCCCCTAAACCGGACAACGTATCAGAAACTACAACGTAATCTAGGACACGAAGGGTATGAGGTCGCTTACGAGGAGTCTCAGTGGCAGTTTCCTCAACTTTTTTCTCCTTCCCTTCTGGTTTGTCAGCTTTTGTTTTTCTCCTTGTTTCCAACTGCTCAGCAGTCTCAACCGGAATCTCTACATCATCATCAACAGGCTCGTTCACCGGCTCATGCACAACCCCCTGCGCCGGACCTGCACGCGGGGAACGAGAGGTTAGGTCTTCAAAAGATCTGCCAGACCCATCACTCGAGAGAACAATAACTTCCTCTCGAATGGAATCAAATGCATCATCATCATTCTCACTATCTTCACCTAAGACAGTGTTAACATAGGAGGTAAAACTCTCGTTCGTGGGATGCAGGA
Organism: Helianthus tuberosus; assembly: GCA_030545235.1. Lineage (NCBI taxonomy): Eukaryota > Viridiplantae > Streptophyta > Magnoliopsida > Asterales > Asteraceae > Helianthus > Helianthus tuberosus. The sequence continues at coordinate 4,742,640 of CM060430.1, forward strand.
AACGACCACGAATCTGATCCAACCAGGGTCGTTTCTCAGGCTTTTGTATCGCCTCAACCATGGCACCACCGGCCTTAGGATCCAGAACATTCAACAAGGTGTAACCCACTGGAAAAAACACGAAGATAAAGAGTAATGAACAACACGAGACAAAAATATATATGCAAAAGAGAGGCAAAAGGTTATGGAAAAACACGTACATTTGCCATCATAACCATAAACTGGGACCCCCAACGGATGCTTAGGAATCCACTTCATACTCATACCGGCACCCACCAACGCCATCTCCTCAAGCTGAAGAATCGGAGTGGCTTTACGAGTCAACTTTTTATACCAGTCTTGTTCAGAAAAATCCGCAACCACATCAACCTTAGGGATACCCTCATCCACCGACCGATAATGCATATCCATAGGGATGACACCCCGACGGATATAGAAAAACTTTTGCTTCCAGTCATCAAGACTCTTCAACGGAGCAGAACAGACGGGAGCAACACCGGTCCGGGCATTAAAAGAATAAAAACCGCTAGTGTACGTAACAGTGTAAAATACGTTGAACATCTCAAACGTCGGATCCAAGCGGTTAGCCATGCAAACAAACTCAAAATGGGTAATACGGGGAAGCCCGATAGCATTAATTTGAGAAAGATGGAGACCATAGTTTCTCAAGACGTCGGCGGTAAACTTGGTAATTGGAAGCCAGAAATTTCCCTCTCGAAAGAACGCAGCATACAAGGTCATATAACCAGGGGGTGCATCCATGGCAGTCGAACCGGTGGTCGGATACTGGGCCCCCCATTCAGGCAAGAAACCCATCTCCCTCACAAGATTGTGGAACTCCTCTTCCTTCCAACATATGACCGCTTAGTCAGGACCCGGAGGAGCTTTACCCTTGTTCCTTTTCTTCCTCGAAGAAGGATTGGCTGAAGACATAATCGAAAGATGATGTGAGTGAACTCTAGAAAAAGAGTGAAGAAGATGAAGAAATGGGAGAGAAATCAGGAATTCAAATTTTGAAAAGTGAAGGTTTAGAAGAAACCACCTTGTATTTATACCCATCACATTTAATGCGATGGGTAGTGAACCGTCAGAGGTGCAGCAGGACACCCAACCAAGGAAAGACACGTCAGAGGAGAGAGAAGACGCCACCACCCCTTTTTTCGGAAACGTGTGCAACAGAAATCTGCCACCGTGACATAAAGTAACTGACATGACTGAAAAGGCACCTGTTCACCTGACACCAGACAGTCACATCAGTCGCTCCCTCCCAAGACCACAAAACTTCCTTCAGAAGAAAGCAACAATGCCATCGCGCCATGCGCCATGCGTCCATTTGGTTCAACTTTTACAAGTAACCAAAACCCATGCGCCATGTGTCCATTTGGCTCAACTTTTACAAGTGGCCAAAACCCATGCGCCATGCGTCCATTTGGCTCAACTTTTACAAGTGGCCAAAACCCATGCGCCATGCGTCCATTTGGCTCAACTTTTACAAGTTGCCAAAACCCATGCGCCATGCGTCCATTTGGCTCAACTTTTACAAGTAGCCCAAACCCATGCGCCATGCGTCCATTTGGCTTAACTTTTACAAGTAGCCAAAACCCATGCGCCATGCGTCCAACCCATGCGCCATGCGTCCATTTGGCTCAACTTTTACAAGTAGCCAAAACCCATGTGCCATGCGTCCATTTGGCTCAATTTTTACAAGTGCCCAAAACCCATGCGCCATGCACCCATTTGTCTCAACTTCTCAAGTTTCCACAAGGTACACGCCATAAGAACCACCACCTTCATAAGTCCAGAATCCCTCCTAGACGATCAACTCAACTAGAAGGCACACTGGACTGGGGGGACTTGAAGAGGTATGGTCCCAATTCCCTACCCACATGGCAGGGACCACACCATCTTTCCATCCTATGTGGCGCTGACATCAACAATATCATCCAGAAGCTCCTAGAAGCTTCTGGAAAACATCAAGGTGGCACCAAAGATGCTCCATCCGACAAAAAGGACCACACGTGTCACCAGCCGTCAAGCGCCAGGTAGGACTGAGAACGAATCAAGGAGCAGTCCGACAACACCAGTACGACGTCTCCAAAATAGGAAAATGTAAGCGCGCCACGTGTACCACTACACTGACCACAGTAGAGGAGACCAAAAGGATATTCCCCTTGGTCGGACAGCTGGCGCGCAATCACAGCTGGTACAGCTGCTCCTCCCTCCTTCACCCTCCGGCTATAAATAGGACCCTTCATCATCCAGGTTGAATCATCTTGTTCTCTATACTCTCACACACAACACACACTGTTTATTCTTCCTCGGAACAGTACTTATTCTCACGCCGGAGCCTGGTTAAGAGGGAAACCCCCATATTCCCCTCTTAACGAGACTAACGGTGTTCTGTTTTGCAGGACCCGAGTCATTTCCACGAGTAAGAAAGGAGATTGAACCCACAGAAGAAATAACCCCTCAGATTAACCCTGGTGTTAACCTGTGTTTCATCAGTTCCGTTAGTAGATAGTTGAGTGTTTAGCTTATGTAAATTGTATGGAATGTTATGGTTATTGATTTAAATAGTATCCCCAATGCATTCTCATATGAATTTTGAGTTAAACAACACTTTTACACATTGCATAAAAAAATACAATGCTGAATTCTGCTGATTTTCTGCAAGAAAAGTGCTGAATTTGTGACTTATAGTGCTTTTCGGACAGTTTTTGGTGTTTGTCGGACTTCGGGATGGTATTAAACCAAACCCTTGCATTCCCATTTAGGGTTTAATGTATATTTGATGTTGGACTCTCGTCTAAGTCCTAAATATGTCATTAAGCTGGTTTCTGCGCTTCCTACGTTTCTATCAGCACAATAGTCTACTAGGTACTATATTAGTTGTTTCGATGCATTGTTTAAACTGTTTCAGATGTAACCAATAAAAATGAATAATGTGCATCATAAATATGTATTTCATGAGTATTCTAGATGTATGTCGTGTAATCATGCAGTTCGGATGTTCAAAACATATAACTATATAACTTAAATGTTTAATTTAAATGTACGAAAATTACCATAAAGTGACAGTTGTCACAAGTTTGAATATCCTCTGTGCTTCAGTTTGAATCATGTATTTTTTTTTTATATTTTAGTTTTTAGCCCACAATACCTAATCAATTTAAGTTTTGACATAAAACACCTTTTTAAAATAAGTTTAAGAGTAAATTACGATTTTGGCTCCTGTGGTTATATCACTTTTACCATATTAGCCTAAAAATGAATCTTTTAACATCTGTGCCTCCAACGTTATTCTTTCTAACCATTTTAACCCTTATCACTAACACCATCCAATTAGTTGGTTAAATGTTAGTCATGTACACCTAACATGATGTCTATTTAAGTCATTTCAGATACCCACTTAAACCCCTTTAAATAAATAAAAAATAAAAAACCTTTTCATTGAATTCACTTCATCTCCTTCGAACTTAAAACCCTCCAAACCCTAATTCTACCATGGTTGTCTACAAATGTGGGCTAGTCATCCAATCGATCCGAGGGATTCTGACGATGGCGATTGGCCGTCGCCATGTTCCGGCAGAGGCGAAAAGAATAGAATTAGTTTTGTCAAGAATTCAACCTTCTTGAATCTTTCAAGATATACATCAACATCAATTTCCCCAGCTCAATTAATTCGTTCACCTACAATTTCAAGGTTAGATTGCTTTCCTTCATACGAAAAGAATACAACTTTGCAACAGTTTCGATCACTAAATTCTACATCTTTCTTCGCAATTTCCAAGGTATTTTCTTGATAAACCTCTGATCTTTGTTCGATTGCAGATCTTTACTAAAACCCCCATTAAAGATTCATTAAGTTCTTGATTTGATTGAAGATCAGCATCAGTTTGAAACCCTAGATACCCTAATTTTGTTTGTTGTGTGTATATATGTAATTATGTATCTGATAAAATCAATATTAAATTATTATCAGTATCATTGTTGTTAAATGGATCATAATTACAATCATATATTCCTTGTGAAGGGAAAAAGCTTTTGGCATTTTTTATAAATTAGGATTTGGGGTTAAATGTGAAATTAATTGGGTATAAAAAGGGTAGATATTTTGATATGGTTGAAAAGACATAAATGCCCCTCATGTGAGGGGCACATGACCAATATTTAACCAACTAATTGGATGGTGTTAGTGATGAGGGCCAAAATGGTTATAAAAAATAACGTTTGGGGCACAGATGTTAAAAGATTCCTTTTTAGGTTAATAGGATAAAAGTATTATAACCACAGGGGCCAAAATCATAATTTACTTTAAGTTTAATTAAACAAATAGTTAGACGGGTCAACCTACAAACCACACAACCCATTTGCATAAACATGTTCACGGGTCCTCGTTAAGCACATTCTGAATATTCCTCATTTAGACCAAACTTAAACACGAATACAAGTCCATTTCACAACTGATCTTGATAATTTATTCCCATCTCACATTATAACTAAAAAAATAAACTAGTTGATCAATTTATAAATCTTTCATTAGAAAATTATTCACTCTTCCTTCATCATCCATTGAAACTTCTGAGCAAACTGTAGTTTCTCAGTGAACTGCTACTCTCATGTTGCCTTTCCTTTGGAGCTAGCCACCATCTTCTTCCTAAATTTAGAAGGGAAAACAAGTTTGATCGTTTAAATGCAGTTATCTTATATACATTTGTATTCTTTGGGTTTTGTTTTTAATCAATGGAAATCAAGAAAACATGTTTAAAGTATAAAACTTACTGTTTAATTTTTAGTTGCTGGTATGAATTTCTGTCAAACAAGATTCCATCTTCATCTTCTAGAATTGAAATCCCTGCAGAAAGTTAAATAAGTATGTGGACATTTATAGAAGAACCGGAGCTTTTAACGATACAAAACATTTCAAGTACGTTTAAGAAAATGATTAAAGAACGAACAAACATCTAGTTACCTCGTCTTGTTTGGTTTTAATAAAGGAGTTTATGTCTTCTGTTCCGTAACACCTCCCAAAACTTGTATCGATTACTTTTAATGCTGGAGTAACCAAATGCCCATTGGTGAAAACTCTTATTTCAGGACATTCCTTGATTTCCAAAGTATGTAATGATGGCCATGAAAAATCAGCCTCTCCTAAGTAAAATCCCTTGAGACTTTTAAGGTTCTCAAGTTTCAACGACGTTAGACAAGGCAACTCCATAATCTCTTTCACTTTGGCATCGGGCGCAACCTCTAATTCTTCCTCCTTGACAATTACCTTCAGGTTTTTGCAGTCACTTATATGTACCTGTTGAAGTCGCAGTAGACTACCAACCATGGAACTGGTAAATACATGCTCTAATTTATCACATTTATCAATGGACAGAGTTGCTAGGTTTGGAAACATCAAAACTGTCCTCTGATAATGATTGCTCTTCCATATATACTTGAGATCATATAGATACTTCAACTCAAGTTGTCTTAGGTTTGGAATTTCAACAACACTATTTGTCCCTTCAAACACCTCCTCTACAGCAAAACAACCTTTTACTTGAATCCTTTCCAGCATTTGCAGTTGTAGCAACTCATTGGAGGGAATAATGCATTTAACATTAAAATTCAGTTCCATGTGTAATTCAATCAAATTATGAAAAGACCAAGTTGTAGTCTTTGAACTTGGTAACCCATTCTGCAAAACCCAAAAAAGAAATACAAATAAGAAAACGCAAGTGTGTGTGTGTTAAAGAGGCAGCGCCCCTGAATTTGGTGCTTATGGATGTTGGATTGACAGAGGACTTAGTTGGGTCACCATTATATATTATACAGAGAGCGTAGAGTAGAATGCAACCAACTTTTAAAATAATCTCAACCGTACAAACTTATCAACTTTTAATCCTAACCGTCATAATTGAAAAAAAAAAAAAATACTGCTTTTATGGCAGTTCAAGGAAGTTGAGCGTTCTCTCTCCTCTTTTAATGCGGTTACCGAAATTCTTACCCAAATTCACGCAACTCTCTATTACAAATCAGAATAACTGTTCCCTCCATCGTTGTTAATCAAGGTCAGAATAATTGTTCCCTCCTATGGTTTCTTCCCAATTAGACCGCTGGGTGTGGGGCTTGGGTTTGGGTTGCGGGCTTGGGTTGACATGTAGCGGAGATGGTCTCCACCAGGCCACCCCCAAAAAAAGTGGGGTGTGGTAGCGGCGTGGGTTGGGGGCTTAGGTTGACATGTGGAAATTTTTTTTTTATATTTTGACATTTATAAAATAAAACACACCACTAATTTAATTTAAATAAAAAAGTTACATAAAATCCTAATAAATTATAAAAACAACTTAGTAGATCCTAAAAAATTAAAAAAAACAACTAAATAAATGCTAATAAAATAAAAAAACTTTTTAATAAATTCTAAAAAAATTACAAAGCACGATAAATATTAAAATGGGGAACCCAACGAAATTCCGGGTTCCCATCGTGCCTGTACTCGATTTTGGCGATCTACACTCGATCGTCGTAGCTTAGGTCGCCCGCAGGCACACGATCGAAGCATGCTTTAAACCGATCCAGGTGCGGTTTTAGCTCACGCCACTTATGTTAACACGCGTTCAAGTTGTGACGCGCGTTTCCAACATGTTGTTGGTATTCCTGAAACGCTCGTATCCAGTAGGCAGTTTGACCACGGCGTAGCATTCGTTGTGCGTCAACGATTGACATCACTAGCACTAGCTCCTCCTCCTCGGTCCCGTTAACCATTTTCGGTTTCTGGGTTGGTTTTGGATGAAGATTTGTGTTTGAAGAAAGTAGGTGTAAAAAAATTGGGGGTTTGGGGTGAGTATTTATAGGTAAAAATTAGTAAAAAAAATTAAAAATTTGATTTACAAAGCGGTTACCACCATGGCCAACGGGTAGCCTAAACGGCTATGGGTAACTTTCATATTTTGCTAGCCAATCCCCAGCCATTCACATCATCTAGCTAACCCGCCCCACGCCAGGTTTCATAGTCACGCCGGAGGGGCAACGCCGCTACCCTGGTTGGCCCGGTGTGGCTAACGCGGCGTTGGTTTGGTTCACACACCCCAAACTCAAGCCCACACCCCGCGGTCTTAGGCCACTCGTAGTGGGGCGGCATATCGCGGGTTAGGAGGGCATAGCGCTCCATAGCAATGCGCCACACCGCTACGGCCGACACTATGGGTGGGTGAATATGAGGTCTCGCGAAGGTGATAACGGGGTGAAATGTTGTGGATTTCAAAAATCTAATCGTTATGTCATACACATAAGAAACAAATTAATTCTTTTAAATATCAATATATAATCATCCCTTTCACCCATTTTTTTAAACACCAACACTCCCAAACCGTCTTAAAGAAATACACGACCTTGGGCTCAACGTATCGAAGAGAACAGTGAAGTGACTGAGATTATTCGGGATAGACAATAGGCTCAAGACTTTGAATTCTACTCGAAATCGCACGACCACCTAACCGAAAAAAGAGTTGAAGATGGCATTACAACAAAAGGAGCGTATCAAAAAAATATAATCTTTGAGGTTTTTTTATTTTATTGTAATGTTTTTTAATTTAATGAAATGGTTTTTTATTTTATAAAGTTAGAAATTAATTATAAAAAATTGAAAATTAATAATCATGGTCGGCCCTGAGAATTCGTGTACCCTGTTCGAGCTCTAAAAAATGTGTCTTTAGGCCTTAACGAAATTGGATATTTGGCTCACTAAAAGTCTAAACCTAATATCAATATGCTAATAACTAATCTAAACCATAAAAATAGTTTTGTAAGTGTGCTTATGTTGTTTTTGTATGAGTATACCCTATTAATTTATTTTCTTACATATACATATCAGATTTTTTTTAAATAACGTGCCCTTCAAAATATCGGGCCCTGTCCGTTGGTCCTCCCCGCCCACCCTGACATGTTAATAATAGACTAAGGGATTTTATAACTACACCTCTTGTAATATAAAATCACATAAAGCCCCCCTTTTACGCATTTAATCACTTCTACGCCTAAGACCATGTGTAGTGGTTTAGCTCAATAATGCCCCCACCATGGGGCGTTTTGCGACACGTGGTAATCCAGTCAGCATGGGGCATTATTGGGCGTTATTGTAAAAGTGGCGTAGTGGGAATAATGCCCAATAACGTCCCTTCCAATTATTAAACAATTATTTTTTATAAAGGGGAGGTTAAAAAAAAAAAACTACTAGTGGACCAGTCCCATTGGCCAGTCAACATGTTCTCTTCCAATTTGAGCGTTGTTTTAAAAACGCCAATCCAATTTTTTTTCAAAAATAATGCCCAAAAACGCCCTATGTAACCGGGAGGGGGGGGGGGGGCGTTTTTTTTTTTAAATAATGCCCAAATAATGCCACAGTACGGGTGGTATAAGGGACTACACAATAAATAACCCCCACCACATCTGTCGCTCTCCCTTCAACCTTTACATCCATGTGCCACATCACATTCGCATCGAATCAACTGCGATGATGTGTTTCCATGACAACATCAAGCACACCATACATTTTTAAACAATGTCCTATTGGTGCGTCTAAGTATTTCCGTCAACACCACCGTCAAAGATACCTCATCGCTCTCAAATTGCGTGTATTTTGACTCAATTTCACTGTTGTCTACTGATGAATTTATGTGATTGAGTCTGATTTGGAGCTAATTTCACTATTTGTTAATGATTTTATGTGATTAGAGTCTATTTTTGAAGCTAATTTCACTGTTTAGTGATGATTTTTATGTGATTTGAGTCTACTTTTGGAGTTAATTTCACTCTTTTTTGATGATTTTTATGTGACTGTGTCTATTTTTGGAACGAATTTTATTGTTTACTGATGAATTTATGTGTGATTTGTAGAGGACGAAAAGGAAACGGAGTGTCTAGAAGCGTTGGAAGGTGCAGAATTGCGTCTCAGATTGTTTCAGACCGATCTTCTGGATTATGACTCCGTTGTCGCTGTTACCAGCGTAACTGGTGTGTTTCGTTTTTAGGCTTATTATACACGTCAAGAGTGTTGATGAGATTGGAAGAGTGTTGGATAATCTTGATGGGTCAAGTTGGTTTACGGGGCAAGAAACAGGTTGGATACGGGTCAGCAGAAGTATTATACTAGTCACATGTTTTCATATTTTTAATGAGTCACGTGTTATTTTATTTAGTCAAAATGTTACGGGTTAGTGGGTGATTTAGTTAAGTTTTCTTTAGGAGCAATTAGTTTATTTTCCTATTTAATGTAAGTTATTTGTTGAATGAAAGTAAGTGGGTTTTAAGCAGTAAATTACTTCTCTGTTCGTGAGTCAAAATCCTCCATGGAATGGAAGCAAATTGGATCCAACTATGTATGAATTTGTGTAAAGGGCTTTGTGGTGGAAAAAGACAAGGCTTTGATTTTGAGAGGAATAAAGCTTTTCAAACTTTTATAATAAGCTTTATTCATACAGAAGATATATTGTGATGCATCCATTCCCAAATCCTACTCCTAAGGCTAAGCCCCTACTGCTAGTGTGGGTTTGGAAATGGGTGTCATTAAAAATGATAGTTCCAGCAATCTTGAGCGCTAATTTAAAGCTAAAATATTTGCTCATTAGACATAAGCTATTTAATTAAATAATGTATATGAATTAGAATTATACCAGTTCTGTAGTAGTCCCTTCAAAGTTAAGGCCACGTTCAAGACTATGTTTGCCTAAGCTTGTATGCATGTACTCGAGCTTCTTAGCTGTTGATTGAGCTGATGTGAACACAGTCATTTTTGGGCAGTAATCAATCACAACCTTTTCCAGTGATGGCCATTGGAAGTCATTCTTCCCCAAGAAGAAACCCTCCAGGTCTGGCAGTTCGACTAGTTCAAGGGACTTTAAATAAGGAAACATCACAACCCTTCTTTGCTCTTCATCTTCTTCCTTCACTATTACTTTCATTGCGTCACAATCGTTTATCGTTAACTCTTCAAGTTGTTTGAGGCTTTCAAGAGTGCGATAGGTGAATACAAATTGCAAACTTACACATCTTGAGATTACCAGTTTCTTTAGGTTTGACAGTTGAGGCACATTAATATTTTCTAGTCTTGAAATTGTAGTATTAGTGCCACTGTTTCCTCCATCAGTGTTAGCATTACTACCCCCGTTGTTGTGGTTGAGCACTTGAGTTTCAAATACCTCTGTCAACGAGCTACAATCATCTACTTCCAGCACTTGAAGCTTTTGCATTTGCATTACTGCATAAGATGGAATCACACTTGACAACCCATCACAGCTTCGTATATATATCTCTCTAGAGTACTGACATAAGGACCAAGAAACAACACCAACTTGGGAAAACTGCAGTAAACAAAAGTCAGTGTTAAACAAACTTATACAATAAACAAAGAAAATTTAATTCAAGATTATAATTAAGCAACTATGGGGTCTTAATTTCTTTGTTTACGTTTGGAAGGTAAAAAGCACAAGGACATGTATAAGAAAGCATGATTGTATTTTTTTGTTCCATTTTCCCTTTCCCTAACATCAGAGTGTGATTTTGTAACCACGCTTGGCGATCAGGCTAGGAATCAGACATGACATGACACCGGTTGGGTGGGAATGGATCGTCCTGATTTGATTGGCCGGTTTTTGACAAACTCCATGAGTTTACTAACCACTAATGAGCCAATTTCAAGCAAGTTTTTTATGAGTGAGCCTAGGTCTTTTTGAACGACGTACGGTATGTTGGATGCTTTCATAGAGGGATCGAATATATCATCACACAATAGCAACCAAGTTTTTTTTTGGTATCCCACTAAAATCATTGAAAGCTCTTTTTGTTGATTATTACATATAAAGTTACTCAACCTTCATTAGGTGTATAAATCTTTTTTTTTTATAAATGTTACTTGTTTTAATTAGGGGTGTGCAGAATTCGTTTCGAATTCGAAAAATTCGAAATTCGTTTAAATTCGATTATCAAGAATTCGTTTCGATTATAAGAATTCGAATTCGAATTCGATTCAATTCGAGTCAAGTAAATTGAATACGAATCGAATACGAATTTATAATTTCAAATTCGATTCGATTCGATTCGAAATTCGAATAAAAATTATACATTTTTATTTATTATTTTTATATATAATACATATATAACTTTGATTAGGCTATACTATAAATTATTTTCAATTTTTTTTCAAGTATTAAAATTACCCATTACCAAACCCACTACATGGCCCATAACTAAAACCTAAGTAACAAATTTATCAATAGATTTTTAAGCGTAAAAATATTAACTTTTAATATGGAGTGGTTATTTCCGACTTCTCGTTTTGAATTTTAGACTTGTGGTACTTTATTTTTAACTTTTTAATGTGATATCGTGCTTTGTGGCTGCTTTAAAATTTATGTTTCATTATGAAAGTTTTTTACATGTTTTTAAAGAATCTGAATTAAATCGAATTTATTCGAATTCGAATTTTTAATCGCATACGAATCGAATACGAATTGGGTTTTTTATTCGAATACGAATTCGAATCGAATTCGGTAGGTTTTAATCGAATTTGAATCGAATACGAATTCAAGGAAAAATAAAAATTATTCGAACAATTCGATTCGAATAATTCGAAAATTCGATATTCGATTCGATGAACACCCCTAGTTTTAATCAAACTAGTTGATTTTCCGCCGGGTGGATCTAATGTTTGCAAAACGTGTGCCGGCAACGGCAAGCATATACCGAATATCAAAACATAAATAAAAATAACATGGTAACGATAGTCACTCCGTCCTAAAAAAGTGATTTTAAATAATCTAATATATAATAATATGACCCACACGTCCTACACGTTGGAAATTCGGTTGTTTTTAGTTTAGTTATTACGGTGCTAACACGTTAAAATATGGATGAGCTCGATACTGGTAACGGCACCGAAAGTACCAGTCCGGAAAATCATCGAAATTAGGTACCGACACCGAAAATACTTGGTACGATACGGTATGGTATGGTATTTGAAGGTAAAAATCAGTAAATACAGGCATTGTGCTACATCAGTGTCGAAACGAAAGTAACATTCTGAATACGCCAAAAGGTGGGTACCAAATTGGTACTGAAAATGATTGGTGTAGTAAATTTGGTACCGATACAATACCAGTTTTATTACATGATTTGATACAATTTGCTCCTTAATAATCTAAATATCCAAGTTAATTTTACATGCTATAATTCATTCAATATAGAAAAAGGTAAAAAAGAAAACAAAATAAGTTGTTGTGTATATAAAACCTCATTCAAACGAAATACAGTTTACTTACAGTGTGTATGAAAAGTAATATAAACTGTGCAATTACTTGCGTTGCTACGTTGCTACAGGATTTGATGAGCTCGGTTGTAATACTTTATTTTTCTCCCTATTTTCTACATATATTTCATATTAAAAAAAAAATATTATTATTATCAAGTTAGATGCCTGGCTATTTACAATTTTAAAAATTGTAGACACGTAATTGTGGGAAAGAGAATTTTAAACACGTGGAAGGTTTAATCATTTCACTCACTTATCACCACCATAGGTATCACTCATATTAAATGCAATAGTCTCTTAGGGTATCCGGGGCACTCCCCTAAGAGGGGAGTCCCCTCTCTTACGCATAACCAATCCTCGTGTGCCACGTCAACTCCCCTTTTAAACTCCCCTAACACCCCAATTTGATGGCGGCACTCCCCTATTAGGTGACTTGTTTTTTTATTCAAAAAAAAAAAAAAAAATTCATTGGTTGAAAACGAGGCTGGCCCCACCTTCTCTCTCCTTCTTCTTCGGTGTCTTCCCCCCGAAATTGGTCCCCGATTTGGCTTCCCGCCTGGATGGCGGCACCTTCCCGCTCGGCAAAAATGGTCCCCGCATGGGGTCACCGAGGGTGCCCCGGACACCCTTAGCTTTAACACCTCAAGCTACCAGAGGAGTTTTCAGATTTAATTAATAAATAAAATTTCCATCATATTCGAGATATATATATATATGCATGTTGCAAACCACAAACATTCACTACTTTAAATTCCCAAAGCAAATAGTTTTTTTCTTTTTATCCGGAAGATTTGATTGGTCTCAAAGTACAAGCAGGTCATTTTTAGAGTAAACTACCATTTTGATCCCTATGGTTTGGGCACTTTTGCCATTTTAGTCTAAATCTCAAGCTTTTTAAATTTGGATCCCTGTGGTTTTGTTTTTGTTGCCATTTTGGTCTAAAACTCAAATCAGGTAGATTTCTCAAAAAAAAAAAAAAAATTCTCAGATTTTGTCCTTTTCTGAAGGGGCAAAATTGTCATTTTGCCTGTCCAACTAGACACTCCCACCCCCACCCCCTCTCCTTTCCTTCTTTCCCCCTTCTGCCGACACCCTCACTCCCTCTCTCTATAAACACACACAGACAATAGAGAAGATGCTAGAACAAACTCGAACACAAAATCACAAAATAAAAATAATGATCTTGTTTAGATCGTTATGATAAATCTGGTCAAACTCCACAACATGCATAGCTTATTTCTTCTGTTCTTGGCTCTGAAACATGACCATGGTTTGTCTGAGTTACAACAGTGGAGGTGTTTGTTGCGAAAAGATCAAGATGGTCGAAAAAACCGATCCACTATCGAATCGGAGAATCCGATTCGTTTAAGTAGACTAATTGTTGACGTCTCTTCACCGGAGAGTAGTTGCTCATCGGATTGAGTCAAAACCCTAAGTCTAGTCAACGCGATGAGAGATATATCAAAAACTGATCCGATTGGATTCGTTAGAGATTGAATAACGTCAGAAAAGTGACATAACGGATCGGCGACGGTGTGGAAGCGTCCGCCGTAGTAAACTTTGGCACCGGAGTAGAATTTTTGAAGATCTAGGGTTTTGTAATCGAGTATATTTCTGGCTTCTGGATAACCGGTGACGAAGATCGGGATAGACCGGCGCCGATGACAATGACGCCGGTGGTGGTTGGGGTTGGTTGAGAGGTTGGTGGTTGTGGAGTTGTTAGGGAGAGTTGTGCACGTGGTTTGAGTGAGGGTTTGAGTTGATGGTGACGGAGGTGGTGGTGGTGGTTGAAGGTGTGGTTAGGAGGGGTGAAGGTGGAGATTAAAGAGTGAGTGGTGATTGTCATTATGTCATCTTGATTGGGTGGTGCATATGGGCTGGTTTTGTTTCTAAGATTTGGGAGAAGGGAAGATGAACTGAGAAAAGGGTTGATGATGATGTAATTGGTCTTGGATAAGGGGGTATTTATATTTGGGGTTTTTTAATAAAGGAATTGGTTTAATGAAAATTAAATGGACCAAACTACACCTGCAGATAAAGACAAAAAAGGGACCTTAAAACAATAAAAAATGAGAGATTTTGAGTTTTGGACTAAAATGACAACAAAATGCAAACCACAGGGACCCAGATTTAAAAAGTTTGAGATTTGGACTAAAATAGCAAAACTGCCCAAACCACAGGGACCAAAATGGCAATTTACTCTAATTTTTATCTTATTATTCACTTATAGCATATGTACTTTTAAATTTCTTTTTAACCATACATCTTATTATATTTAAAAAAAATAATGTGATGACAGACTTTGATAAAATTTAAAATAATGAGATGACACAAAGTTTTAATTAATATTCTTCCTATTGTTTTCTTTTAATTTTGGGTTATTAGATTTTATCATTCTTAACTATTGGTTATTGGCCGTTGTCACCCCCAATTATCACTTTGACGCCCATCACCCCCCAAGTTAACACTTAGTGTGTTTTGTCAACACGTCGTTAACTGATCACTAACTTTTGATCATGTTACTACACTTTTTGGGGTGTCATAAGGATCTTGGGAAGGTTTTAGGGATCTTAGGACACCCCCAAAAGTATAGAAACATGATCAAAGTTAGTGATTTGGTGACAGAACACAATAAGTGTTAAGTTTGGGGTGGCGGGTGTCAAAGTGATAGTTGGGGGTGACAACGACCAATGACCAATAGTTAAGGGTGATAAAATCCAATAACCCTTTAATTTTTACTAACGTATCAAATAAATAGTATATTATATCTTAGAGTGGGGATCCTACGGAAAGTGTGTTTTTCCTAAAAAGTGTAAAAAGTCATAAAACACAATAATTTCAGGCATAAAACACATCTAAAACTCACAAATAATAGAATGAATATTACTAAAACACCATATTCAAACTCTAATAGTCCATAAAAACTTCAAACGCACCATCGTAGAACTATGAATATAAAACACAAAATGCTAAACAACATAAAACACAATAATATTTGTCATTCCATAATCAGAGCCTTAACATCTAAAACACAACACAAAACCCACATACATGATGTTTTAGTAATCTTCATCATATTATTTGTGGGTTTTTAGTGTGTTTTATGGTTGACATTATTGTGTTTTATGACTTTTTACACTTTTTAGGAAATTTGGACTTTCTGGCCAACTCCTAGCCTATATCTTAAACCTTGTATTATGTTTCCAACCTTTAGTATAAAAGATATATTGAGGTCTTTAATTTTAGTTTACTTAACAGTAAAATATATATTATTAGTTTTCTGGATAAGAACTAATTATAAGGTTTTTTTTTTTTTTTTTTAAACTCATACGTATTATAAGTAAGAAAGATTATGAATTCAAAACCAATTTGAGTTATCTTATTTGTTTGTAAACAAGGAATCATATTTTTATTCAAACAAAAGTTTCATTTTTAAATAACTCTTACGGTTCTAAGTAGTAACCTCTTAAGATAAATATCTCCACAGTATTTTAGAAATTATATCATATTATTAATTTTTCAGATTACAAATAAAATACATGATATTATTAAAATATGTATATTGATTGATAGTACCATAAAGAGAAACAGTAAAAAATAGTATTTAATACATACATATATGTATATATAATATAAAGTATTAAACGGTTAGTAGATAAATCTAATAAAGATGAAATATGTTTTCAAATCCATAGGTTTGAAAAGGAGCGTGTAACCCAATTCAAATAAACGAATCTTGGACAAGCACCCAACCAAGTGAGTTCCTCTAAACATTTTCTAAACCAGATGTGTGTATTTAAACAGTAATGTTTTATACTGAATTGGTATCTTGAAATATATTGTCAATGTGTTAGATAAAAGTTTGATATCTTGCAAATTCCCATATGATGAAGTATATATATACATATAATTAGCGCTTATTATATTCCAAGGCGGACGGAACTTATTAGACTAGTGGGTATGGAGAGCCTCATCCCCAAGGGGATGGGCCGCCACGTCGGCGCCACGTAGGAGTGGCTTGGAGGGGATGGATCTAAGGGGGGTGGGGGATGAACCCCTTTATGTATATATATGTAAGTATAGATAGGTATATGTGAGAGCCAAGAGGAGAAAGGAGGCCCGTCACAATCGTCGTCTGGGAGCCGAAGTTGCCGGGCTTGGGGCGGCGACGGGCATGGGGGGTGGGGGGTGGGGGGTTTGGGGCGGCGGCGGGAGGACGGGCCTAGGATGACCCTCCATACCGCTTAGTCTTATGGGTTTGATTCCCAAGGGACCTTGTCCCCAGATGTTGGTCAACATAGGTTGTCCAGTTGTAGAAGTTCCCGGCACTGAGCCCTGTTCCGCCGCCGTTCAAAAAAAATATATATGTCTTAATTTTCCAGGTGCTTTGTGTGCTTTGGAATATCCCCTTTGTCCTATGTGGGCAAAGGGAAGGAATTTGTGGTTGTTTATAATTAGAGAAAAATGCCCGGATAGTCCCTGTGTTTCACCTTTTTTCACCTATAGTCCCTATCTTTCTATAACTACTTGAATAGTCCCTGTGGTTTTCCGTTTTGTTCTCGGATAGTCACTGGGTCTAACTTTAGTTACTTTTCTCTGTTAAGTGGGTGTTGAAATGACCAAAATACCCTTTCCTTAAAAGGCCAAACCATAGGGACTATCCGGGCATCTTCTTTACCTTCATAGTTTTCTACTCCCTCACACATCCAGAACTATCACCAACACCATTACCACAACCATTCTCCTTCACTATAACCCCCCCCCCCCACTCTCGCTCGTCTCTCTTAATCATATGGCCGACCACCACCGAGTGGTGGTGGTGGCACACGATGTACGGCGGCGGCCGCTTTTTCCGATGTTAAACAGCAACAACAACGTCGGGGACGCGTGACAGCGGAGGTGGTGGTGCACGACGGTAGTAAACCGTCGGAACTGATAACGGTGGTGGTGCTGTGCGACGGCTCACGGTGGTGCTCGGTCCGGTTCAGCCTGGTGCACTCATTCCATATGCGGATCAGATTCGGGTTTGGTTTCGGGTAGTGACGACAGGCCGGCGGAAAGCTTCTTCCCTTCATCTTGTTTTTTCATCTGTTTCAGCTCACACCTGTTTCAACATCTATTCACACAAAAATGTTTGAAGAATTTGAAGGCAAATCGGTTGAATTTGCAGGTACGATTAGGGCTTCGATTAGGGATGAGGGCTTCGATTAGGGATGGGGGGTTGCGAGGCGGCGGTGTTGTGGTGGTAATGGGTGTCAGGTGGTTTGGCTCGAACAAGGGTGGACGGCGGCAGCTCGGTCGTCCGATGATGGTGGTGGTGTTTCTAAACCACAAAGCAGCGGTGATGGGGCGAGTTGGGGTCACGGATGAATCAGCCTTCAGTTCGAGTGTGCTAAGATTCGACCAAATCTGTAGTTATGTTGGCTGAATCGGAGTCGTGTCAAGCTTACCAGTAACGGGCGTCCATCTGGTGAGTAGATCTGGGTCATATACTCCTGTTTTCATAGGATGCTTTACATTCAAGTTAGATCCAGCGTTTTAGTGGTGGTTTTGATGTTACTGGTGACAAGGATGATGATTACAGGTGGTGACGATGGCTGTCAGCCATTTTCATTTTTAGATCCCGCTGCCATTTTTTGCTCCGTGTAGTCAAACAGAGTGTTTGTTTATATTTATTCGATGGTCTGTGGATGGTGGCGGATTAAGTGGTGGTTGATTGGCTGAAGAGGCAATGATTGGAGGTGGTAGGCGGCGGCGGTGGTGGTGGTTCTCCGGTGGAGGGTAGTGGTGGGTGCTGGTGGGTATAGTGAACAAGAAGATGCCCGGATAGTCCCTATGGTTTGGCCTTTTAAGGAAAGGGTATTTTGGTCATTTCAACACCCACTTAACAGAGAAAAGTAACTGAAGTTAGACCCAGGGACTATCCGAGAACAAAACGGAAAATCACAGGGACTATTCAAGTAGTTTTAGAAAGATAGGGACTATAGGTGAAAAATGTGAAACCACAGGGACTATCCGGGCATTTTTCTCTTATAATTATTATCTACCATGATAAATATATTCAAGATAATATTTAATTTGTTTTTTAACATCATCTGTTTAGGAACTCACCAGTATACTGACCTCATTTTATTTTATTTTATTTTATTTTATTTTTTTTACACACATCTCAGGGGATAAATAGTTGAAGCTTGGAAGTTTGATAATAGGACTTGAGAGACGAAGTAAATAGAAAATAAGGTCAAGGAGGAAGAAAATTACATGGAAGCCATATACATATATATATATATATATATATATATATATATATATATATATATATATATATATAAAAGGTTCATTTGAGAAGAAAATTTTATTGAGAAGAAAAAGAATAAAAGGGTATAATTGTAAAACATTAAATAGTTTTTTTTTCTCATCTCATTTATTATTATATTTGACTAATTAATTAGTCATTAAGACTATAATCCTTCACACTAAATATTTTTGCCTACACACATCAAAAGTTATCCTACACATTTCGAAATTTATCCTACACATATTGAAATTTATCCTACACAACTCGTAATTTATCCTACACGCCTCGTATTTATCCTACACTTTAAATGAATTTTTATTTTTATTTTTTGTGAAAAATATATATCTTAAAAATAAGTTACAAATTTAATATAGTTAGTTATTAAAGATGAAACTACCAATTAATGATGTATGTAAGTTTACCAATATACCCTTATAGTTACATTAAGTACAAATATTAAATGAAGTCTAATGAAGCATTCCTATTGGTTGAAATTTCTTCTTTTTTCTTCTTACAAAGAATTTCTTCTCATTTGAACCCTCCACTATATATATATATATATATATATATATATATATATATATATATATATATAATATTGTATTAAGTAGTGTGTCCACATATCCGGTCTAGGCTTGTACATCATAACCCAAAGCCAAGTAAATAAATAAAGTTTATTTTTTTTTCTTTTTTCCGCTATCTTGTATCAATCAGTCACGGTAACCCGGCCTGGGCGGGGTGTGACATCGGTACCAACCGGATCCGAAAATATCATTACTGAAAATCCCCAAAAGTGGGTACAGGTACCGAATATACCTAGTACGGTACGGTACGGTTCGGTACTGGTACGGTACCGGTATTCGAGGGTAAAAACCGATGAATACCGGTGCCGAACCGATACCGAAAATGTCAAAAGTCGGTACCGATTCGGTATGGAAAATATACCCGGTTTGGTAAACTTGATACTAGTAGCAGTACTCGATACCATTTGCTTATCCGTTGATGATGTTACTATTCATTGTGTTCAAATTTTAATATATAGATAATTTTAATTTTAATATATAGATAATAGGTAATGAGGCAAATAAAAGATATATTAATCTTTGTTTCTATTTAATGTTATTTTTTTAATTAACTTGAAATAGGACGTGATAGTGAAAAAACAAAATTATGTAAATAAACAATCAGGTTTCATGACATTACGTTGAAAAAAAGTCATATAATAACCAAAATCCGTGATGTTTCATTTGACTCAATTTTAAATTTCTTTTAACATTTATAAAAGAATTATGAAAGACCAAAACACCTAATGAAATTTGGTTGATAAGACAAAAAAAATAAAATAAAAATTAGTAGCTTAGATAAGATAACACTATATATTTGGTTGATAAGACAAAACACCTATGATAGAGGTAGAGGATCCTGTATATTAATCCAGAAGTGTGAGAAGTTTATTATAACACTATATATAACACTATATAACACCATATAAACACCGTATAAGACTATGTAACACCATATAACACTATATAACACTATATAACAAATATAACACTATATTTTGTCTGATAGCATGTCTATGATAGATGTATAGTGTTATATATTGTTATATAGTGTTATATAGTGTTATACGGTGTTTATATGGTGTTATATAGTGTTATATATAGTGTTATAATAGACTTCTCACACTTCTGAATTAATGTATACTATCCCTACCCCTATGATAGATATCCTTTGATAAATCATCAAATTTATTGTGTTGAGAATCTCTGCAATGCTATTACTTGATTGACGTGGCATCTGCTTTGACGACTGAATGCTGATGCATCGCATTAATTTATTTAGTGTTGAGCCCTCCCACCCACTATGAGATTTTTAATAACTTTTTATATAATATAACTAGCAGATGCCTACACGATGCATTGAAAGCGACACATCGTATTATGATACTCTTTTTTGGTAGTTTTCTTTTTGATATAATATAAACATTATTGTAATAGATATACATTAAAAGCGAAGTAATCGGGTAATCTATTTCATTGTGTTGTGCATGGTTCTGTCGGTTCGGTTATTATCATTAATTGAAACCGAAACCAAAATCATCGGTTAGTCTATTTTATTAACCAAGCAGTTTTGGATTAATCACTTTAGTTTATTCGGTTAGATTGACGGTTTTTAGTTTGGGTCATTTAATTTTAGTTAATAGCAAAAACCAAACTTAGGCTAAAACTTTTGCTTAGAAATATATGAAATTGAGTTATAAATACATGAAATGAAAATATAAATATATGAAATGGAGATATAAAATATGAAATATATGAACTAAAGGTATAAAAGCTTGGAAATATATGAAAATATGAATGATTCCAGGGGCGTAGCTTATTAAGTGTCCGGGGTGCATCCGCCCCCTCCAATGTTTCGGTTAGAAGTCTATAATTTTCGATTTTTCGTCCGAAAATTTTAAAATTATATAGGATCGCCCCTCCAATTATTTTGCCTAAATATTTATACAATATATAAATCAAAGTAAATTTTGTTACCACTTTAAATCTTAAAGGTCGTCGGGCTAAGTTGTAATTCTCCGTTCAGGTTTCATTTATCTCGTACCATTATATATATATATATATATATATATATATATATATATATATATATATATATATATATATATATATATTGGTCTTTTGTTTGTTAAACAATATTTAGTTTTTTTATATGTAAGAACGGTTCCTTTGAATAAATGAATTTTTTTTAGTTTTATTTGGAACTATTATTATTTAACCCGACCAGAATTGAATAGCCGGCCCGACCCGAAACATAACGATAGGAAAAAAAATTTGGGTCCCATGACTTTACGCCCCCTCGAAACTTTTGGTTAAGCTCCGCCACTGAATGATTCGCTTCGGTTCAGATAATTTTGGTTAAACGAGAGTACACAAAAAATTTGATAACCGGTTTTTGGTTAATTCGGTTTTCAGTTAATTCAGTTTTGGTTGATATCGGTTCGGTTTCATCTGTTTTCGGTTTGGTTTACGTTAACGATTTAGTTATTGCTCACCGGTAACCAATTTTGTTTAATAACAGACAGGTGCGCACGCGATACAGCGTGAAAGACAGACATTGCCACGGTATGCATTGTTCGGTTGGTTATATTATTATTCTCAATCGAAATCGAGGTCATCAATTAGTCTATTTTTTTGACCTATCTGTTTTCAGTTAATCGGTTTGTTTTATGTAGTTAGATTGACGATTTTTTGTTTGATTCATTTAGTTTCAGTTAATATCCAAAACCAAACTTAGGCTAAAACTTTTGATTAGAAATACATGAAATTTAAGTATAAGTATAGGAAATGAATGTATAGGTATATGAAATGGAGGTATAAATACATATAATGGGTATAAATATGAAATACATGAACTGAAGGTATAAACACTAGAAATATATGAAAATATGAATGCTTCGGTTCAGTTAATTTTGGTTAAATGAGGGTACAAAAAATTGAGAGTCATTTTTTCGTTAATTCGGTTTCGGTTAATTAGTTTTTAGTTAACTCAATTTTTGGTTGGTTTCAGTTCGGTTTCGGTTAAAGATATTCCTAGTTCAAGTCTAGACTCGGAAGTTTAAGGAATGTGCTACTGTGTCATTGAGATTAAACGCAAAAGGCGGCAGATGCTCCGGCCGGGTACATTACGTTGTTCACTTCTGGGATCCCTAGACACTGTATATCACATAACATATCAATTTTTTTAATTAAAAAACTATAGTAATACTATACTCAAATTAAAAAGAATATCGTTGGGGGGTTAGTTTTTTTTATAAGGGATAAAGTGTAATTACTAACTAATTATCTATAATTTTGTTAAATATGATGGTTTAAACACTTAACATTCTGTAGCTATTAAACATTCTGGGATAATGACTAAGTACGTTGTGCTTTAATCACTACACTAAGTCATCACTTAATTGTACCTTTTAATCCACAAGTCAATATTGAACAATACAACTATCGAAACGTCGACAAAAATGAGTATGTCGTCATGATACTTTTGGATTCTTTTTAAAAACATTATAGTTTATATAATATGGCTAGAATACGTAAAAGAATTATAAGTTTGTTGTGGAGGAGAAAAACATAACTAATTACCCACAATTATATTAAAACTTAGGGATTTAAGTGTAATAAGATAGGGGGCTAAAATATAATTATTGTTTAAAAGACTAATTTACCCTCATTTTAGGGGTGTATTTATAAATTAAGAGGGAAAAGTTCTTATTTTTTGGGTATCTAAAAATGCTCCTCTCTCATGCATTATAATCACGTATTAAGGATAAATTATATACAAAACATTAGTAAAAAATCAACCTATAATAACCACATAAATATTAGAAAATTAATCACGTCATAAAGCATAAACAATCAAGTTCTTATTATTTGAATGTGTAGTCACGTAATAAGCATAATTATAATAACATTAGTTATAACAAATCATATTGAAGGTGTAATTACGTAATAGATTTATATTGACTATGTAATCACGTAATGGTTTATTTTGAATGTGTAATCACGTAATGGGTATTTAAAATCACGTAGTCATCTGCTGGGTATTCAAAATCACGTATTGGACTAACTAGTATTCAAAATTCTATAATTTTTTAAGAAAACTATATCAATAGGCTGCTCGAATTAAAGAGAATGATATTTTCATTAATACGGTATAATTTTTTTTAAATATTAACATATGAAAAAGTTATAACCGTTTGAAAATCAAGGGGAGAAGTTGTTTCAAATGGAAAAGAACTAAATTACCCTTTAGGCCAATGCCATCTGTCATTCCCTCCTTGTCGCGTATAGGCTACGTACTTATATAATATAATATTTCCTTTTATTTGTTTAAACATAAATTTTATTTTATTTGTATAAATTAAGAAAAGGTGAATAGTGATTTTTTCGTCTTTTAGTTTATTTCGTCCTTTACTGTAAGATTTCATTTGCAACACATGTAATTTAATAATTTAATTTTTTCTTTTACTTTAATCAAATTACTTTTCTGCCCCTAAATAATTTTTTTTAATAAACCCGATAATACCGTTTTAGACATATTTTTTAACTTTTTTTTCTTTGCTATAACGAGTGTGACGAAAGTTTTTTTTTTTTAGTTTAGTTTTTTTAACGAACGCGCTAATACTCTTTTGAACGTATTTTTTAACTTTTCTTTTTATTGGCTATAACGAGTGCATCAAAACCGACTGAGTTTCTATGGTTTTCTTTTTTGTTTACCTTTGTTATTTACTACATTGTTTTAGCTTTTCTTATTATTTTGATTTTCAGAGCTGAGTTACGACGCAAATAGTATAACACATTTAAATATCATTTAATTTAATTTTATGAATTGGTTGTCATGGTGTGCTATACGTTCTGAATTCTAACCGCGTCACTACGCAACTTGTAGGTAATTACGACCCTGGTTGCTTTTATAATAGTGAATTAGATATTTGATTATATGTACGCTCGGAAAAGAAATGTGAAGTAATTAAAACAACTACAGTACGCATGCGTTGGTTAACCACTGATCGAACTTTGTAAACATTTTGTATAGAATTGTGCAGTTTTTCATATGGGGTGTAAGGAAGCCAAACTACCCGAACCCGACTCAAAAAAAGCTTGATTACAAAGCTCAAACCTATCAATCCTTGATAACTTTTTTATCTACTTTGTCTTGTGGATGTTGAAGGAGAATAAGCTAAAATTATCATATAGTATATGAGAGCCCATATAATAATAATAATAATAATAATAATAATAATAATAATAATAATAATAATAATAATAATAATAATAATAATAATAATAATAATAATAATAATAATAATAATAATAATAATAATAATAATAATAATAATAATAATAATAATAATAATAATAATAATAATAATAATAATAATAATAATAATAATAATAATAATAATAATAATAATAATAATAATAATAATAATAATAATAATAATAATAATAATAATAATAATAATAATAATAATAATAATAATAATAATAATAATAATAATAATAATAATAATAATAATAATAATAATAATAATAATAATAATAATAATAATAATAATAATAATAATAATAATAATAATAATAATAATAATAATAATAATAATAATAATAATAATAATAATAATAATAATAATAATAATAATAATAATAATAATAATAATAATAATAATAATAATAATAATAATAATAATAATAATAATAATAATAATAATAATAATAATAATAATAATAATAATAATAATAATAATAATAATAATAATAATAATAATAATAATAATAATAATAATAATAATAATAATAATAATAATAATAATAATAATAATAATAATAATAATAATAATAATAATAATAATAATAATAATAATAATAATAATAATAATAATAATAATAATAATAATAATAATAATAATAATAATAATAATAATAATAATAATAATAATAATAATAATAATAATAATAATAATAATAATAATAATAATAATAATAATAATAATAATAATAATAATAATAATAATAATAATAATAATAAAAAAACAGAGAGAACATACCTTAGATTCATCATGAACACCACCAACATGCTTTAGACTCTCCAGGTTTCCAAAATAGAGATATTGAAGACGAGGGAAGAAATTGGTGGTGGTGTTGGTATATGTAGATGCTGCCATTTCTTCACTTTTATCATCTCGGTTTGATACAACTTCTTCAATACCTTTACAGATTGCTACGTTGATTTTCTCTAGGTTGGGAAAAAGTTTTGCCATGATAGGTGAAAACAAGTACGTAATCTTATTGCAGCCCCACATTTTTATTGTTATGAGGTTGTGGAATGAGGATTGTGGGGGTTGTTTTTGAAGAAATAAGAATTTATTCCAATTGTCACACTTCCACACATGGGTCATCCTCTCCATATCATGTAACGTTAAATCCTTGAGGTAGGGAAATAGTAGTATTTGCTGTTGAGTATCCTGTCTTGTTGCTGTCGATTCTTCATTACCTATCTCAAACACCACCTTCACTCTTTCACTATCCCTTAAATCAAGGCTAGAAAGCCCATGTGAGAAAGCGGGTATGAGACTCGACGGAAATGCAACATTAAACATATTTTCAACGACTTCTGGTATCTCCTCGCTTGATATAACATTAATCTGCGTATATATCACAACAGTTGTAGTTAGTAATTTCCATTTACCAGAGTTAAACTGTGTTAACGATTTATAAAATACAAAGTTATACAAAATATTTGTTATGGAAGAAGTAGCAAATATTATTTAAGTAATGAAACTGATTAACAGGTTACATGCAACAAAAAAATATTAAGTGACACGCATGATATCTCCACAAAGTTTTGAAGTTTCAAATTTAACAAAATTTATGTGGAAACGATGGCAATAATAAACAAAGGAGGAACAGATGGATTTTTTTTTTCCTCTGAAATAAAAGACTTTTACTGGAAACGAAGATTATGATATAAGTAGATGAAAAAGGTTAATTAGACAAGAAAAGAAAAGCAAATTGTTTTAAAAGTGAGTCATATACCAATTCCTTGTTTTTGCCTCTTTCTCCGCAATCATATCTTATATCAAGCTTGGTGTTGGTCGTTGTGAATACATTTCTAAACCCCTTACAACCTCGTATGTCTATCTCTTCAAGAGCTTCAAAGCCAAACGTGAGTTTACTAGAGTAATTATTTTCACCACCCTTTATCCTCCACACCACTCTTACCTTCTCTGAATCCGTCACCATAATGCTCCTCAAGCTACTTTTTACAACTTGCTCAACTTCATGACCAACACAATCCAAGTCGTAGTTGAATATCGTTTCAATCGAACCACAATTTTCAACTGCAAGTATTTCTAAATGATTCAGTATTCTCATTGGATTGGTTGGAAAGAGATATACAAGACTATCACAACCCTCTACTTCAATTTCTCTCAACATGGAAATATTATCAACTTCCTCCTCACTACTACATGCCCATATCTGTGTCAACTTCTCCATAGATTTAACCTTCAGTTTAATCAACATTGAAATTCTAACCTGAAAATTAATTATAATATATTAGGAACAAATTAACTAAATATAGCTAGTTGACACTTACAAATTCATGATGTGCAACTAGTTACCTGACTATTCAAAAACGGTTGTTGCAATGCAGAAATATCGTTATCATCAGGATAGATGCTAGTGAAGTTGGGGAGGCCGTCAACTTCCAACTCAACCAGTTGTGGTAGCTCAACTACATTGTCAACGAGGAACAAACTTGCGAGCTTTGGTAGGTTTTGTAAAGACAGAAACTTTAGCTTCTCAAATTTAATCATCTCACCTTGACTACTAATCTCCCTTCCATCATCTTGTACCAGTGCTTTCAAAACAGAGCATGACGAAACTCTGAGGCGTTCAAGTTTCCTCAAACCACTTGCCACCGACATTGGGAAGAGGTATATCAAGTTTACACAATTAGAAACCTTGAGGTCTGTTAAATTGCAAAATGAGCGCTGGTCGTAACGGTGGATTGAAACAACATCTTGAAGACCAGTCATATTACCCACTTGTAAATAAAGTTTCTCGGTTTTGTTGAATAGCTCATTAATCTTGCAATCTCGAAGGTCTGTGATGCTGTCAGTTACAAGCTTCAGCGTATTTTTTAGTAAATTTCTTTCATTGTACCAGGCTTCTTTCGACATACAACCCATAGCTATCTTGAACTTGTCAAGTTTCTCAAAGGAAAAATTTTCTGGCCATGTGTTTTTCTCAACGAACTCGACCTCTAATGCACAAAGTTGGCTTGAAAGCACCTTCAGTTCTTCAAAATTGGCATTTGTGAATCTAACACCTTTCCCTTTAGAAACTCTCATATAAAGCTCTTCAAGACATTCTAAGCTTTTGAAAACACCATCATCAATATGAAGGTCAACACATCCCGTCAAATCTAGTAGTTTTAGCTTTCTTAGCTTTCCAATTGTAGCTGGTAACTTGTGGATTGCACAATGCGCAAAGCTCAGCACTTCCAAATTTACAAGATCTCCAATGAAGGAGCAGTCATCAAACATCAATTTGCAACTATGGAGACAAAGTGCTTTTAGGTTTGTAGAGCATTTAAGGGACCTTGGAAGCAATGGATACGACATTTCATAGTATGCTATGACTTCAAGACTTTCCATATTTTCAAAAAGTTCTTCAGAAAACTTGAGCGATTCATCCCCATGCATAAGTTGTAAAAAAGACAAATTTGGATACTTGAACTCTCTAGGAAACTCATACAGACCCCTGCATGTTAATGACATTTTTTCGTAAGACTCCCTCATTACATCTCTACCCCACTTAGACATATCGCCATGATTAATAATCCAGGAGGGATCACCATTAGAAACTTTACCTACCACAAAAGCAAGCACAAGATCGTGCATCTTAACACACCCAACTTCATCACTATTGATCAACAAATTTGCATTTATGAGCCTCTGTACACATGTTTTTGTCTTGTTTCTAGCCTCTCTTAAAGTAGAAACATTTTTTAACAGCTTCAGGCCCCATGCATGTCTCATGAGATCCTCTATTGATATATTAGCGTCCTCTGGGAACAGGCCACAATGCAGAAAAATCGCTTTACACTCCTCATCTTCTTCTATATACTCGTAGCTTATCTTGATAATTTCTTGCACATTTTTATCAAGATCATTATTCTTCAAGCGGTCAAGTATACTTTCCCATACAAATTTTTCTTCAGATTTAAGGGTTGTGGCAATAAGTTTGATGGCCAGTGGCAAACAACCACATTTTTTGACAATATCACATCCAGTTTGATACTTGTCAGGATCATGTTCTTCTAAGACTCCTGTAATACCCGAAAAGAATTTGTGTGCTTATGCCTCCTCCAAGACATCTACTTCGACTACTTGAAGATCTGAATTAGCATCAACTGCAACCTGTTTGCAAATATTACGGTCCCGCGATGTAAGTAACAACTTGACTCCCTTTGGCAAAGGACTTGTTAATCCAATATCTTTGAGCTCAATCTTCTCCCACACATCATCTAATATAATTAGAACCTTTTGATTACCTTGTGACAACTTTTTAAATTTTTCACAAAGATAATCCCCTCTTACCGATTTTGAAGCATTAGGCAGATTACAATCCTCTAAGTATGCTGCTATATCATTCTGAACAGAAAGCATGTTGAGATTTTGCCCCACAACTGACTTCACAATCCAATTAAACATGTTAATATCCTGTGCAACCTTTTTGAGTTGTTCCATCATGGTGGTCTTGCCAACACCACCCATTCCGCACAAGGCTACTACTTGACTATTCGTGTCGTCTTGTTGAAGGTACTTCAACGCGTCCTTAAATGCCTTGTCTCTTGATTTGAAGTCATTTTGAGTAATTTCAGATGATGCTGATGGTTTGGAATCGACTCTTCCAAGAGGTATAATGGCATCACTCCAACTCATTTCTTTTTCTTCATTAATAAGACGCTCGATCTTTTCAATAGTCTTCAAGGCGTTTCTTCCTGCTCGGTACCTCTTTTTTATGTTTAAACATCCATTGATGTCGGTTGAAATGCTTTGAACTTCATTGTTGACTTTTTTAACATCTCCCAACCAACCCTCTACACGAGCAGGTATCTCTTTCCTATCTCTCTGGTTTCTTTCCATGTGCCCACTGACATCTTTGCTTTTACCTTTCAAAACCTCCATTTTGCTTATCATGTCTGCAACACGTTTTGTGGAGGAAGTGACATGTTGTATGTGTTTTGTGATATGATGGGTCAAAATGTTCACAACAGGACCAATAATTTGAGATGCAATCTGCTCCATTGTCCTGAGACCAACAAATCAAGCAAATATATCAATAAAAACAAACACTAAAAGTTGTTCAGAAGTATTACATATGACAACAACACCCAAATAGGCAATTCGATACCATCAAGTGGCTTAGGTTCTACGAATAACAAATTGAAGTTGTTTCTAAAAAAAATGTAAGTTTATTTATGCAGAATATTCTCAAACTAATTAATCAGCGTAACTAAAAAAAACAAAACAAAATAAGCAAGACTATAGTGATGTATATAATATTGTTGTAACTGTCTCATTCTTAAAGGGTTAGACGTACCCTCTCTCATACTCTTCATACCCTCTTTTAAAAAAATAAAAAAAAAATCAAAACTTATCAATTTTGCCCCTTGAAAGAATCATTATTAATAACATGCTTTAGAAACGTGTTTTTTAATTAATACGCATCTTTTTATAACTAAATAAAAAAAATTGTTTTATTAAATACAAAAGAGTTAATTACTATTTCAGTCCCTGAGGTTTGTCAAAAATAACGGTTTCAGTCCATTAGTTTAAAAATTGCTATTTCAGTCCATTAGTTTCATTTTCATAACCATTTCAGTCCACCAACTTAACTCCCATCCATTTATTCTGTTAACTTTGGTTGAAATGACCAAATTGCCCCTGCTAACTTAACAAATTGTAATAAAAAAATTCTAAAAAATCTAAAAATCAAAAAAATTCCAAAAAACCCCAAAAAATTCAAAAAAAAATCTAAAAATCAAAAAAATTTTAAAAAATCATAAAAATTCTAAAAAATCCAAAAAAATTCTAAAAATCAAAAAAATTCCAAAAAAATCAAAAAAATTCCAAAAAAATAAAAAAAATCTAAAAATAAAAAAAATTTAAAAAATCATAAAAATTCTAAAAAATCCAAAAAAATTCTAAAAAATCTAAAAATAAAAAAAAATCCAGAAAATTCAAAAAATCAAAAAAATTCCAAAAAAATCTAAAAATCAAAAAAAATTTAAAAAATCTAAAAAATCCAAAAAAATCCAAAATGTTTCATTAAATGTTTCGAACCCGAACCGTTTCGAGCTGAACCGTTTCGACGCGAACCGTTTCGACGCCAACCGTTTCGACCCGTACCGTTTCGAGCCGAACCGTTTCGACCCGTACCGTTTCGAGCCGAACCGTTTCGACGCGAACCGTTTCGACCCGTACCGTTTCGACCCGTACCGTTTCGACGCGAACCGTTTCGACGCGAACCGTTTCGACCCGTACCGTTTCGACCCGTACCGTTTCGAGCCGAACGTTTCGAGCCGAACCGTTTCGACGCGAACCGTTTCGACCCGTACCGTTTCGGCGGTTCGGCTCGAAACGGTACGGGTCGAAACGGTTCGCGTCGAAACGGTTCGGCTCGAAACGTTCGGCTCGAAACGGTACGGGTCGAAACGGTACGGGTCGAAACGGTACGGGTCGAAACGGTTCGCGTCGAAACGGTTCAGCTCGAAACGGTTCAGCTCGAAACGGTTCGGGTTCGAAACATTTTGGATTTTTTAGAATTTTTTTGGATTTTTTAGATTTTTTTGATTTTTTAAAATTTTTTTGATTTTTAGATTTTTTTGATTTTTTTGGAATTTTTTTGATTTTTTTGAATTTTTTGGAATTTTTAGGTTTTTTAGAATTTTTTTGGATTTTTTAGAATTTTTATGATTTTTTAAAAATTTTTTGTTTTTTAGATTTTTTTTATTTTTTTGGAATTTTTTGGAATTTTTTTGATTTTTAGATTTTTTAGAATTTTTATGATTTTTTAAAATTTTTTTGATTTTTAGATTTTTTTTGAATTTTTTGGATTTTTTTTTATTTTTAGATTTTTTAGAATTTTTTTATTACAATTTGTTAAGTTAGCAGGGGCAATTTGGTCATTTCACCCAAAGTTAACAGAATAAATGGATGGGAGTTAAGTTGGTGGACTGAAATGGTTATGAAAATGAAACTAATGGACTGAAATTGCAATTTTTAAACTAATGGACTGAAACCGTTATTTTTTACAAACCTCAGGGACTGAAATAGTAATTAACTCAATACAAAAACTTTTAAAGTACTTTACTATCAAAAATATTTTCCTTAAAACCTAAAGCATGTTTTATTATTATTATTTTTTAATGTCAAAGCTTACTCTTATTCTACATTACACCAATTAATGGCAAAATTTCAAATCCATTTAATTTTATAAAAAAATATAAATAAAACAGAAAAAACTACTTTAAATTATATTAGTCAAATATAATTAATTAAAAAATAGACCCTCTAATTATTCAAGGGCATTTTAGTAAGATTTAACAAAAAAAGTTAACAAGGTTTGGCATTAGTACTCAAAATTGTGACAAAGTTTGGCCTTAGTACTCAACATTGTGACAAATTAGAACGTTAATACCTGATTTTGCAACAAAAAATCATTAGTACCCGACATTGAAATTTTGCAGAAAACACAAAGACCAACGGTGTAATTTTTTCAATTAAATAACTCCATTTCCTATTTTGAACCTGGTTCTCTGCTCTGAAAGGTATACATGAGCCTCTATCAAATTGGCTAGCCTCACATTATTTAAATGATGTTTTATTGACTGAAAAATTCTTCCTATGTTCACAATGTAACTCGATGTACGTTCATATACAAATAATGATAATAATATCGTTGCTAACAATATCATGTATGTTTACTATCTTCATATGTTAGTAAAACAATAATTTGGATTAAATATTATGTCAGTAGAGATAGGTTTAATTTCCGATGTTTGTGTTAGTAATCGTTCGTTCAACGTTAGTTGGAATGTATGGGATTACCATTATTATCAAAAACTGACATGTACTCCAATGTATGCGAATTTTATATTTACCCACCCAATATAAAGAAGAAAACAAAAGGAAACAAAAGTAACATAAAATAAAATGAAAGGTTTGTAATGTATTTATCTGAGAATTTAAAAAAAGGTATAGAGTAAATTACACTTTGTGTCCTTTAAGTATAACTAGAATTATGAAACGTGCTCTTTAAAAGATTTAATTTCAGTTTATTTCCAAAAATCGCATGTTATCTAACAGTTTATATCCTTTGCACCTAACTGAGTTAATTCTCTCAGTTAGGTTAAATTAATATCAGGGGCAATATTGGTAATACACAAATAATGAAGGGCAATATAGGTATTTTACAAACCAATGAATACCCCTAAATAACACCCAATCTTTTCATCCATCACCTTCCCCAAATCAGATTAGGGTTTTTAACATCATAAACAAAAAATTGGTATTTATCTCTCTCCCTATATACGATTTAAACAAGGACAACAATTATTCTTTCTCTACTCTTTACTCTCTAACAAAATAGTAAGACACGATCGATGAAATTGAAGAGGGTTTTCCAATAGTTACCGTCGAATTGTTTGAGGGCTTCGATGGGTCGGCGTTGAAAGGGGACGTATTTGGCGGAGAATTTGTGGTCGGTGATGGGGTGACGGTGGGTAGCTTCAAAGATGGATTCGTCAGTGGGACAACAGGTTTTGGTGCCGGGGGTTATGGTGGTTTCAGTGGGTTTGTTGAAGGAGATTGTGGCTTTGATTATTGGGAATTTGGGGGCGTAGTGAGAGGATGCAGGTGGTGATTGGTCGGGCTAGGGTGGCAAATCGGTGGTGGTTGCAGGTTTGTGTAGCAGAGGTGCAGGATGGTGGGGGTTGGCCGCAGATGGATGATGGTGGATAAATCAGTGGGGTTGGGCGGAGAATGGTTATGGTTTGTCGTGGTGGTGAAGGGAAAGGGTTATGCAGGTGTAATGGAGGGATGCATGTAGTGGAAATGGTGGTGTTGAAGGTATGCTTTCCGCAGATGGTGGTGTTAGTGATGGTGGAAGGGTGATATTGGTGATAGCAGTGGCGGTGGAATGGTGATCGTGTGGCTGTAAACAAGAAGGGTGGGGTGAGGCCCACTTAAATTTTAGTTTTAGGTTTCTATTTTTATTCAAATAAATTGATTGTAAAATGGGAAGTGAACACAACTGAGTTTATTAACAGAGTTAGCCCTAAAGGATATAAACTGTTACATAACATGCGATTTTTGGACATAAACTGAAATTAAATCTTTTAAAAGGCACGTTTCATAATTCCGGTTATACTTAATGGACACAAAGTGCAATTTATATATACATATATATATATATATATATATATATAGGAGAAGGATTTGTTAAGAACCACCCTTTATTGCGAGAACCAATGTGAACACAACCAAAAATACATAAAAAAATCTAAAAAAACACAAAAAAAAAAAAAAAAAATTAATAAAAATCGCCAATTTTCGTCTAAAAAAATTAAATATTTTTATTGACAAAAAGTAGCGATTTTTATTAAAAAAATGTAAAAAAATTGAGTTTTTTTAAGGTTTTTGGGGGGTTTAGTTTTTAGCATTTAGCTTGGAGAGGGGAGGGGGGGTTAGGTTTTTGGGGTTGGGGTGGGGGGTTAGGTTTTTTAGGTTTTGGGTGGTGTAGTGGGTTTATTTTGTTGTGTTCACATTGGTTCTCGCGGTTCTCGCAATAAAGGTGGTTCTCGCATGAACCCTACCCTATATATAGATAGAAAAAGTGTAACGTACAATAGGGCTTATCGTACGCTCGTACGATATTGTGAAATCACATGTTATAAAAAAACATGTTGGAAATCGCAAGTTGGTATTTTTGATGAAATCGTATGTTGGTATATAAAGCAATTTCGCATGTTGGTTTTTCAGCACAAATCGCATGTTCAATAGTGAATTCGCACCAGATCGTACGGTTGGGATGATCACGTACATTTTGTACGATAAAAGCCATTGTACGTTAACCTAACCCGTTAATATGTATATATATATATACATATACATATATATAGGGACCGGTTTAAATGAAAACCACCCCCAGTTGCGAGAACCTTAGGAACCACTCTCCACCAATCAGATAATGACACGTATGCACCATTATTTTAAAACCTAAAGTGTAATTTAGTAATTTTACTCGATATGTCAAATCTACTCTCTCTTTTTAAAGTCTTATTCACAGACTTTTTATCACACACCCCAAAAAATGAAATCCCCTCGTCTCTCTCTTATCATCCCCTTCCCAGTTTCATCTTTCACCATCGAAATTTTGTGGCACCACTTCTCACGTTACCTCCCCACCTCACATCCTCTCTTTTAAATCTCACTTCACTTTCACTTGCATCTTCTTCGTCGGTGATCCCACATGGATTATTCAAACTCACCCACCACCACCGTCTCCTCTGCCACCGTCACCGGAGATCACACTGCGACCACCACCTCCATTACTCGCACTCTCCGTCTCATCCACCATACGACCCCCTCACCAAAATCCAAGCCGCCAAAGAAATCCGCCACCTCACAAAAACCTCTCGACGTTGTCGCCGGGAGTTCTCCGGCTTGTTACATAAGGAAACACACCCAAACCAAAACTCTGCTCACCAAAAATCTTAACGCAGCCGCCGGCAGTTCTCCGCCTTACCAAAACCTCTCATCACTCTGCTCTCTCTCTCTCCTTGCTCACTTACCGGAAATCAGATGTTTCTCAGATCTCTCTCTCCTTGTTCACCACCGGAACCCTAGGTGGTGTTGGTCGATAGAGATCGGTGATGGTGGTGGTGTGGGGCAGAGGTGGGTGACGGTGTTGGTGGTGTTGGGGTTGGTGGTGGAGGGGGTTTTTTGGTGGTGTGGAGCAGAGGTGGGTGACGGTGGGGGGGGGGGGGTAGGTCCGACGGTGGCGGCGTTCCGATTTGATGATGTTGAGCAGACGACATAAGGTGTGATTTTTATGCAATTTGTGGTCAATTTTAGGGTTAAAGATTTTGTGGGTTTTGCTTGATTTGTTAAAAAATGGAAAAATCCATCTGGGTTTTGAAGGGTTTTGAGTTTTGGTGAAATGGGTATGTGAGTTTACCTGAGTTTTTATAGCTTCTGTGATGAGTTTAAGCACAAATTGATGATGGGGTTTCTTGATTTGGTTAAAGATGGTGAAATATTGGTGGGTTTTGTACCTTCTGTTTAAAGATGGTGAAAATATTGGTGAAATGGGTACGTGAGTTTACATGAGTTTATACCTTTTGTTATATTTTTCAGCCGGTGGTGCAGGTGGTCTTTGTTTCATCCCGTTGGTGCCATGATTTTTTGGAAAGTGTGTTTTTTGATCTTTTGTTTTTTGTATATTGATCTTTTGTGTTGAAAATAAAGATATGGGGATTGAGGTGGCAGTGATAGTTCGAAACATTTTTTTTACGACAATTGATGACGATGGCGTAGCAAGGACGGTGGAGGGTAGGTTTTTGACCTGCAACCCCACCTTTGCAGCCATGATTTCTAGAAACTTTTGAGCCAAACCATGTTTTTTTCAAGATCCACACATGGTTTTGATTTTTGTTGTTGGTTTTTATTTTTTTTTCAGTCGATGATGATAAGTATCAACTTATCTAAGACATCCAGGAGTCGCGATTTTTGGTTGAGTTTGTTTGTTAAGATTCTGAAATTTCGTAAACCCGAAACTGGGTCGGGTTTTGGAGTTTGATACTGATATTGGCGTAAAAAATTTTATCGTAAAAAAATGTTTGTCGTAAAAAAAAAGTCGTAAAAAAATTTTTGGCGTAAAAAAATTTGTCTTAAAAAATTCTTGGCGTAAAAAAATGTTTGCCGTAAAAAAAATTTTGTCGTAAAAGATTTTTGGCGTAAAAAAAAACGTTTGTCGTAAAAATACGTTTGTCATAAAAAAAAATTTGGCGTAAAAAAATGTTTGTCGTAAAAAAAGTTTAAAAAAAGTTTTTAAAACCGGGGCATAAAAAAGTTTAAAATTTTGGCGTAAAAAAGTTTAAAAATAGGACGTAAAAAAAGTAAAAAACTGGGGCATAAAAATCTGATTTGCAAAAAGATCTATAAAAAAAGTGTTTTTTTTTGTTGTAAAAAATCTGATTTTTAAAATATTAATAACCAAATAAGACAAAAAAAATTTGTAATTAAAAAAAAACTGATTTGTAAAATATTAAAATATTAATAACCAAATAAGACAAAAATAGCAAATTTACTAAACTACCCTTATGACAATAAATATTTAAAACATAATAAGACAAAAAGAATTAAATATTTGTTTTAATTATTTTTAATCTCAACCATCAATCTCAAAAGATCAATGGTGGAAAAGTGGTTCCTGCGATTTTCATAACTGGGGGTATTTTTCATTTTAACCCATCCATATATATATATATATATAAAAGCAACATATCACCGATTCTAATTCATTTTATTTTACAATTTAGCCGGTAAATACATATGGGAACAGTATTTTCAGAAGGAAATCAATAAGCCTAAAACCTAGCCCACTACTTTGACCTCCTTCTTGTGTGTGTGTTTTTTTTTTTTTGTACTTTTAACCACTTAACTTTTAGTATTGACAATTATAACCGCTTAACTCTCTAAAACTTTGTAATCGTGTTTTACGTGTTTATTTTCATATACGTGTCGGTTTAAATTCAAGTTACTTTACGTTTCCACATAAATTTTTCCCGGAAATGAGTTAGGTCAAATAAATATGTTTTTACTCCTACGTTTTGACGTAAATTTAGTTTTTTTCCAGAATTGAGTCGGGTCAAATATAATACGTTTTCATTAGACGGTATAAGTTCGAGTCACTTTACGTTTTGACATCGCCGCAACACTCTGTACCATACTTTAACTTAAAAAGAACTATTTTCTTATATGCTTATTTTTGTGCACATGTTGGTATAAATTCAAGTTGGTTTACGTTTCAACATAAATTTTCTTCGAAGATATGTCGGGTAAAAAATAATACGTTTTCGTTCTCTTTTTTATGTATGTTTTCAGTTGATCTACGTTTTGAAGTAAAAAAATTTCGGAAGGTCAAATATAATACGTTTTCATTAGAAAATATAAATTCGGTATGATATTTTGTACCCACTTTTTTAATTTGTTTAACTCTTGGTTTAAAAAAGCGCGCCTTAAGCGCGCTTAAGCGCAAAGCGCATCTAGGCGCAAACCCCATCGCCTTGTGTAACATAAGGCGCACGATGTACAAAAAGCGCAGCTGAGGCGCGCTTTTTAGGGTGAAAATCGAACTAAGGTTCAGCTGAGGCGCACGCTTTTTGTACATGGGGTGTTTCTATGCTTCTGAGTGTTGTACAACAGGCTTTTTATGTTGTATATTTATGTTTTTTTTCATTTTAAGACATATATAAAGCTTAATTATAGCTAAATCATAGGTATTGGATGTTAAACACTTATGGGATATATAAAATAAATTATATAATCACTTTGCGTACGAAAAGCTTACCGCTTTTGCGCTTCGCTTTTTAAAAATCGGTTTTAGACCTCATCGCTTTTGTGCGCTTCCCGCTTTTCTAAACCAAGGTTTAACTTATATTTTTTTGTTCGATAAAAAATCATACCAAACTATCTAAATCTAACTTTTCTATAATATGACATCTATAGTTTGTTTAACTAAATAATTCTTATCAATTTGTAAGCCTTTATTTTTCTAAATATGTTATAGGAAGTGAATTTGTCCTTTGCATATACCATTGCACCTTTTTTTTACATTAAAGTTTTTCAAATTTTATCAGAAAAGAGGTCCCCCGCCCGCCGCGAAGTGTGGGTATAACCCACTAGTTAAGTAATGTATGTTATGTAACTCAAGAGAAACCCTAGCCTCCATTTTGATTTCTCTACACATTTTTTATACACTGTCTTCATCTTCACCCAAAAAAATTAAAGATCCCTAACATCTCCCTTCTGTGTTTAAGTGTACATCACTTCTAACATCTACCTTCTGTGTAAATAAACGGCTACAAACTTCGGTGTAGACTCTCGAACTCCGGAGAACGTTTGATCAAAGACAAGGCTGGATCAAAATAATAGCTAACG
Organism: Helianthus tuberosus; assembly: GCA_030545235.1. Lineage (NCBI taxonomy): Eukaryota > Viridiplantae > Streptophyta > Magnoliopsida > Asterales > Asteraceae > Helianthus > Helianthus tuberosus. The sequence continues at coordinate 4,781,028 of CM060430.1, forward strand.
TACTTTAGTATATAATTATTACCATGTTTAGAGGACAATTAGTTTGTATCTCATCCCAAATTATGGGTTTGTAATTTTGCAATATATATTGAATACAGAAGGAGAATAGGGATCAAGGATCCGTTAGAAAATTATACCACTCTTCATGGTATGACGAGTCTAGGGTTTCTCGTTGCTCGATGTATTCCCTCTCCCTCCCACCTTAAGTCGTAACCTACAACACATTGTATTCACTGCTCATCACATCACACATCACCATGTCTACTCCAATTCATCCTGCTTCAACTGTTTCTAATATTAAAACATTTATTCCAATCACTTTCGAGATGGAAAACACGCAATATACATCATGGTGTGAACTTTTCAAACTTCATTGTCATGCATGTATATAGTCATCGACCATCTCAAACCCAAACATGCCGCCTTCCCCTCTTCGAGTTCAGACAAGGAAAAACAAAAAGCTCCAGTGACGCCTACCGAAGAATCATGGGATCGATTAGATGCAATCGTTCTCCGGTGGCTCTATAGCACAATTTCCACAGATCTTCTACACACCATACTTAAACCAAACACTACCGCATATGACGTGTGGATGGCTCTCTAGAACATTTTCCGAGATAATAAAAGTTCACGGGCTATTTATCTGCTTCAGATTTTCTTTACCACTCGTCGGATGACTTTCCCAATATCTCAACTTATTGCCAACAACTAAAAGTCCTTGCAGACCAATTGGCAAACGTCGGATCACCTGTTGACAATGAACGCTTAGTTTTGCAACTCCTCTAGGGCCTAAACGACCAGTACGAAGAGATTGCAACCATCATCCAACAGCAAGATCCACTTCCATGTTTTTCTATGATGCCCGTTCCAAGCTTATCATGGTTGAAACTAGAAAGGAAGGAGCAGGCTCTTTCTTCGGCTCAAACTGCTAACGTTGCACTTAATGCAAATATGAACCGCAACCCCCCGCCACCCCATTCACAAAACGATTTTCTCCCTCCTGACCTGAACTTGGACCGCACCCCTGGCAGGTCCTCTAGTCCAGCGAACTACACCACAAACCAGTCCCAAAACCCATGGTAGTGGGCCACAAATTAGTAGTCCTCAATGTGGCCCATTTATCAGCAGTGGACCTGCCCAAATCAGCAGCCTCCTTGGCAGTCTTGGTCGGTTCCCCCATGCCCATATCTGACATCCGCAAACAAGCCCAATAACAACACAGGGAACGGTATCCTCGGTCCACGACCAAACCAGGCTCATAACACTATATACACTCCCACTGACATAGAACATGCTCTTTACACTATGTCACTCAATCAACTGGATCCGACTTAATACATGGACACGGGGGCAACGGGAAACATGACCAACAACTCAGGTAACTTTCAGTCCTTTTCTAATAATAGCATACCACAAACTACAATTGTTGGAAATGGTTCTACTATACCAGTCCTTGGACAAGGGACACCAACGTTACCCCCACCCTTTCCCCTAATTATCCTAAAAGATGTCCTTTATGCACCAAAACTTATCAAAAACTTAATTTATGTTCGTTGGTTCACAGCTGACAACTCTGTTTCTGTTGAATTTGACCCATTTGGTTTTCTTGTGAAGGATTACAAACTCGGATCCCGATCCTCCATTGCAACAACAGCGCTGACTTATATCCACTCTTGCTCGGGTCTGGGAACACAACACCTTCTGCCTTTGCTGCTATCTCTTTACAACTATGGCACCAACGTCTCGGCCATCCGGGACAACCTTTATTGCATTCTTTAAAGAAATCTTGTTCTATTACTTTTGATACATCTAATAAACATGTTTATCAATCGTGTGTTTTCTCCAAAAGCATTCGTTTACCATTTGCTAGTTCTCACACACGCATGTTTCAACCATTTGATATATTACACTGTGACTTGTGGACCTCACCCATCTTGAGCTCCGAAGGACATATTATATATTGTTTTTAGATGATTTCACAAATTTCCTATGGACCTTTCCCATATCTAAGAAATCACAAGTTTTCTCAATTTTTTGCCTTCTACATAAACAAATACAAACCCAGTTTCAAAGAGATATTAAAACTTTTCAATGTGATAACGGTAGAGAATATGTCAACTCCTCCTTCACGCAATTTTTCAACCAACATGGCATGTTATTCCGTCTTTCTTGTTCGCATACTTCATTTCAAAATGGTAAAGCCGAAAGAAAAATTCGTACAATTAATAACATGTTACGCACTCGTCTTGCTCATGCCTCTATCCCTAACACATTCTGGCATCATGCACTAGACACCGTCACATACCTCCTCAATATCTTGCCAAATGAACAATACCATAACAAAACAACGACTGAGCTACTATACCTACGGTCACCATCCTATGACCACCTACGAGTTTTTGGTTGCTTATGCTACCCTCTCAGTCCCTTGACCACCATTCATAAACCAGAAAACGTTCCTCCCCGTGTGTCTTCCCAGGGTACCCCTTTACCCATCGCGGATACAAATGTTTTAACCTACAAACTCAACAAATCCATATCTCGCGACACATTGTGTTTGATGAGACCACCAAACCCTTTGCTAACACTCTCTCCCCCAACCCACATATGATTTTCTCACTGATGGTTTTCCACCATCTTTTTGGCCTTATGTCCAACCCCCCCCCCCCCCCACTTTATTGTACAACCCGACCCCACATCCAACTCGGCCCACATCCCTCCCTCCTCTTCAGCCAATTCTAGCCCATGCTCTCCCCACCACACACTCCTATGCCCCACAACTCCTCGGCCCACTCCAGTGCCCCTTCGCCCTACACGTCTTCACCTCATCTGACCCTTCTAAACCACACTTTCAATGCTCCATCTCAGCCGTCCAACACACCGTTGCATTCCGCACCTAACCCCCCTCATCCACCTACTACCCGCACCATGCACACTCGCACCACGGACGGCATAGTAAAACCCAAAAAGCACCTTAACCTAACACCTTTACCATTATACCCATACCTAAGAAACTTGTTGATGCTTTGTCCATACCGGAATGGTACAACGCCATGACTAATGAGTTTGATGCTTTTATTAAAAATGAGACATGGGAGTTAGTGCCATGCCAACTGCAAATGAATGTTATTCGTAGCATGTGGTTGTTTAAGCATAAGTTCAAATCTAATGGTAATTTGGAGCGATACAAAGCAAGGTTGGTCTGTGATGGTCGGTTACAACAAGTGGGTGTCGATTGTGGGGACACGTTCAGCTCTGTAGTTAAACCTGCTACTATTCGCACATTTTTATCTGCAGCTTTATCTCAATCATGGTTGGTTCATCAATTAGACGTCACAAACGCCTTCCTCCAAGGCACCATGAATAAAACCATGTACATGTATTAGCCTATGGGTTTTCGGGACATGCTCTTCCCGGATCATGTGTGTCGGCTTAAAAAGTCACTATACGGGTTAAAACAAGCACCGCGAGCTTGGTACCAACGATTCACTGATTATGTACTCACCTTAGGATTTCGGCACAACAAGTGTGGTGCCTCCTTATTTGCTCTTCACCATGGTAACAATGTCGTTTTTCTTCTTATATATGTCGATGATATCCTGTTAGTTACTTCCTTGGATAATCTTCAGCACCAACTCATGGCTTGGTTAGCTAGTGAATTTGCCATGAAGGATCTTGGTCCTATCAGTTTCTTTCTTGGCATCTCGGTAACAAGAAATAAAGATGACATGTTTCTCTCTCAACAGGCTTATGTGTTAGACATCATTGAACGGGCGGGCATTAACTGTTGCAATCCGGTTTCTACTCCAGCTGATACACATGCCAAGCTTAGTGCTACATCATGTACTGATTTTGTTGATCCTACACAGTACCGAAGTCTCGCATGTGCTCTATAGTACTTGACGTTTACTCGTCCTGATATAAGCTATGAAGTTCATCAGATTTGTATTCATGTGCATGCTCCAAAAACATACCACTAGAATGCACTTAAGCGCATTATCAGGTACATCAAAGGCACTGCCTCGTTTGGTCTCACCCTCACCCGTGCGTCAACCTATGCGCTTCTTGCATACACCGACGCCGATTGGGCGGGATGCTCGGATACACGTCGTTCAATGAGCAAGTATTGTGTCTAATATGGCGATAACCTCATATCTTGGTCCTCTAAATGGCAAGCTACAATCTCTCGATTTAGTGCTGAAGCTGAATATAGAGGTGTTGCCAACGTCGTTGCCGAAATATGTTGGCTGACTAATTTACTGCTACAACTTCAGTGTCCATTAACACGGGCTACCCTGGTTTATTGTCACAATGTCAGTGCCATCTATCTTACCGACAACCCCGTGCGTCATCAGCGCACTATACACATCGAGCTTGACATCCATTTTGTTCGTGAACAAGTACAACGAGGCCAAGTGCGTGTTCTTCATGTTCTATCCAGATACCTAATAGCTGATATTTTCACCAAAAGGTTGCCAAGGGTTCTCTATTCGATGATTTCTGCTCTAGTCTCAGCATTCGTTCTCCTCCCGCTTCGACTGCGAGGGTGTAATAGCTAATGTATTTTAGTATATAATTATTACCATGTTTAGAGGACAATTAGTTTGTATCTCATCCCAAATTATGCGATTGTAATTTTTGCAATATATATTGAATACAGAAGGAGAATAGGGATCAAGGATCCATTCGAAAATTATACCACTCTTCACAAAATGCTTTTTTTTTATTTAAAACTCAACCCAACAGCTACCTCACCCCCAACATCCATATTCTCCTCGAATTTCGCACCCCAACATTCCAATTTTCAATTGACGTCGTTAATGGGTTAACAAAACCCCCAATAACGACGCATCGCGGTGTGTGGGTTCGTTAATGGGGTGATGTGGCACCCCCGTTAACCCATAAAGTACAGTCTACAGACTGACATACCTGCTCCCTCTGTGTTTGAAAATTAACCCATTCTTTAAAGCGAGGATTAGCACTAAATCATACGTGAACCCAGAAGTCTAGACTGAGTTTATATTTTAGTCACGAGGGACCTCATTTGGGCTGCATTGCTCCAGCCCAACCCACTACCGAAAGCTTGAAGCCTCTAGTGTATATATATTATTTTAAACTCAGAATGTTAGATTTTAAATATTAAACCTGAATACCTTCTAATTTTAACTTCTAGTTTTATATTTTGTTTTCTTAACATGGTATTTTAGTCAAACAAACTTTTCTATAGAGAGGTTCTAATAATGTTCTTAATTACCCTTCGAAGAAGTCGGGATGAGGCAAGGAAGACCTACAACAGAAGAATGGCAAGATGTTCCGGTGAGAAGAAAGGGAGGCAAGAATCACAATGAGGAGGGTATCAAAGACAAGATCTCAGTTTTATGTCACTAATATTCCGGAGAGGTGCTCGGCTGATGATATCAAGAGGTTTCTTAGGGAGTGTGGAGATATTGATGGGATCTATGTGGCACGTAAAAGAAATAAGATGGGACAAATATTTGCTTTTGTGAATTTTAGAAAGGTGGAAGATAAAAATGAAGTGGAATCAAGACTTCGGATGATTAAGATTGGTGATAACAAACTTTTCATTAGTATTGCAAAGTTTGTTGATAGGGAGTTTAGTGAGCAAGAAAAGAAGCAGGATAAACCGTTTGAGGACAGGAAAGATATACCGGTTCATAATGAAAAGAAAGACAAGGAGGTCAACAATGGAGGGGTTCAAGGAGGTTCGAAGCAGTTTGGTGGGAAGTCATTCCGGGACACGTTAACAAATAATTTTCCGATTATGGAAGCAGATACTATACTTTTGGCACCCAATATCAATGCGTTTGTTCAGTGGCATGGAAAGGCAATTGTTGGAAGGGTGTTGGAGTTCCAAAAACTCATTTCATTGAGAAGACGGTTACAGGAGAAGGGTCACCGGGATGTGGTGATTAAATACATAGTAGGATTTTCGGTTGTGCTTATATTTGGATGTGAAGAGGTGGCCAAGGGGTTTTCTAACAACAAAGTTATTTGGAAGGAATGTTTTCTGAAGGCAGCCGTTTGAAAAGGCCAAATGCTAGCATACGAAAGAATTGCGTGGCTTAAAATATTTGGTGTTCCGTTAAATCTCGCGATTAATCCGGTGTTTAATGTGGTCAGTGGGAAGTTTGGCATGGTTGTTCAACCAGCACAGGTGTCCAAGGAAGATGATGATTATTCATACGTGTGTATTGGGATTTTAAGTGGTGAAGGAGGTAGGATAAATCGATCTATGTTTTAAAAATAGTAGGAGAAGGTTATTAGGGTGTGGGTGGAGGAGGAATAGAGGGAATGGATTCCGGATTGTTTGGAGGAGGAGATTGAAGACGAAGTCAGATCGATTAAGAAGGAGGGGAATGTCGGAAATGAGGAGGATTTTTCTGATGATCAGAAGGTTAATTCCGGTGTAGATCCGACCACCGGTGATGACGTGGATGTCGGTAGTGTAAATAAGGAAACTTGCATGGGAATGTAAGGTCTTAAAGTGGGCATTGATGAGAATAAAAGCCATAACTCTATTGTCAAAGAAGGTTTTCAATCGGTTCTTCCATGAACTTTTTGACCTTAAATGTGCGTGGGTTGGGAGTTCAGGGGAAAGGGTTATGGTTTCGAGGTATAATAATAGAACAGGAAATTGGTTGTGTTATGTTTCAGAAAACATTATACAATAATGTGATTCGTTCGGATCTTGAGGGATTTTGAGGAAATGGTGGTTTTGATTTTTATTTTGTAGAATCAACAGGCAGGTCAGGGGGTTTGGTGACGATGTGGGATACGAACTTGTTTGATATGCAGGATGTGATAAGGAATAGGAATTTTCTGTTGTGTTCCGGATCGATAAAAGGTAGTGGGGAGTGTTTGAATGTTATAAATGTTTATGCTCCACAATATGAAGTTTGGAAAAGACAGTTATGGATGGATATTGTTAATGTGATAAAAGCGAGGAGTGGTTTATGGGTTGTTAGGGGGGATTTCAACTCGGTCCGTTATGAGAATGAACGGAGAAACTCTAATTTTAATCCAGCAGCAACAAGAGAATTTAACTCTTTTATTGAAGAGGCGGGTCTTCAGGAGATGATGTTAAGAGGAAGGAAATTTACTTTTGCGGCAGGTAATAAGTTAAGTCGAATCGATAGAATATTTGTTTGTTGGGAATTTTTTAGTAGGTGGTCATCAGATGAGTACAGAGCGCTGCCAAAAGGAAGACCAGATCATTGCCCGGTGATTTTAAAGACGTTCCCAGTTAACTTTGGTCCAAAATCGTTTCGCTTTTTTAATTCGTGGTTGGAAAGGATGGATTTTGAGGAGATTGTTACTAAGGAAAATAGGGAATTCAAAGGTAGTAGTTGTCCAGATGTGGTTTTTTTACAAAAAATAAGATGGTTTAGGAAGGTCATTAATGTGTGGAAGGAGAAAACCAGAATTAGAGGATGAAACTATTTTAAAGGAGGATGTAAAGCTACTTGATGTGATTCGCGAAGACAGAGATTTGTTAGAGAAGGAAGAGTGGGTTTGGGAGGAAAGCCGAAAAAGAGTTAAAGAAGTTGAAGATTTCAAATATAAAGACCTTCAGCAAAAAGCGAGATGTAAATGGGCAATGTATGGAGATGATAATACGAGGTATTTCCATGGTCTCATCAATAAAAGAAAGGCGAGTAATAGCATACCGGGGTTGATGATAAATGGGAAATGGGAAACGAAAGCATCCAAAGTTAAGAAGGAAGTTTTTCAGTTTTTCAAGAATAAGGTTGTGGAAGATTTGGATAGTAGACCAATGTTGAAATGTCATGGCTTGAAAACTTTAACAGAAGAAGAGGCAGAGAGGCTTGTTATGCAACTATGCAGTCAATATCGGCGATATATGGGTGCTATATCACCGATATCTCGGTTATCGGACCTGGGGCCAAATCTCGGTTTAAAATATCGGAGAAAATATCGGCAGCGAGAATATCGGCGATAACTACCGAGAAACCGCCGATATTTTGCATATTTCATCTCGGTCGTCTCGCCGATAATCTCGTTTGGGGTCATTTTTTGTATATTTTCCTGCAAAATCAGTAAAAAAAGGCATTTTTGTGTATATGTTTCTGTAAAAAATAATAATAATGCGTGCAAAAAGGCATTTTTGTGTATATGTTTCTGTAAAAAATAATAATAATGCGTGCAAAAAACTGCCTCCCGCGGGCCCGGGTTTTCGGAGCTGCATTCGTGTCCGCAGGACGTGCGGGCACGCACGAGTTTAATTAAATTCCAGTTCCGAAGCATGTCATAAAGCTACAATGGAGTAGTAACGACTTTACCTTATAAACAACCACTCACTTTGTTCCCACACCAATGTGGGACAGTATTTAACACCTTCTGAGACTTTTATTCCCACACCTAGATTTCTACCACCTCTTGATGAACAAATCTTTATTTTGATATTAAAATTATATAGGTTCTAGACTTCTAGTATATATATATAGGCTCTAGATATGAATATATATATTTATGCATGATATTATAAAGTACCGATATCTCATCGCGATAAACGATATCTCAAATATCGGTCCTTGACCGATAACCGATATTTTTCCGCATTAACTGCTTAGTTATGCAATTCTCAGAAGTTGAGGTCCAGGAGGCGGTGTTTGGATGCGGGGATGACAAAGCGCGGTGCCCGGATGGATTTAGTTTCAAATTTATAAAGAGGTTTTGGAGTATATTATCAGCAGATTTTCTGAATATTATGAATCAGTTTTATGTGAATGGCTCCATTAGTCGGGGTGTCGGAAATGAACATTAATTCCCAAGAATTCGGCTCTAACTGGATTGGGAGATTATAGACCTATTAATCTCATTGGCGTGACAAGCAAGGTGATATCTAAGATTTTGGCGAATCGTTTAAGGAAGGTTATGGGGAATATCATTTCAGAAACGCAATCTGCGTTTTTAAGTGGTAGATATATTATGGATGGGCCAATGATTATTAATGAAATTATGGCGTGTGCGAGGCAAGCAGGAAAGGAGATGTTCATTTTTAAAATTGATTTCGAAAAGGCGTACGATAATGTACACTGGGGTTTCTTATTAGATATGCTTCGGCAGTTGGGTTTTCCTATGAGGGTATCTTGTCATCAGCTAGATCGGAGATGCTAGTGAATGGAGCTCCAACTTTTGAGTTCGATTGCAAGAAAGGAATTCGTCAAGGAGATCCTTTATCGCCTTTCTTGTTTCTGATAGTTATGGAGGCATTTTCATGCCTATTCAAAAAAGCTAGGGACATTGGAGCTTTTGATGGTATTCGTCTTCCAAATGGCAGCCTGGAGGTAAATCATTTTATGTATGCAGATGATGCTATGATATTGGGGGAGTGGTCGAACTTCAATTTGAACAATTTAAAGAGAATGCTGAGAATATTTTATCTATGTTCGGGTCTAAGGATAAATATTCATAAATCTACCTTATATGGTATGGGGGTGGGAGTAGATGAAATACATAGAATGGCTACGTGTTTAGGTTGCACTGCGGGTAGCATTCCATTTGTACATCTTGGTATTAAAGTTGGAGCGAACATGAACAAAATCCTTAGTTGGGAACCGGTTAAGGAAGTTTTTCGGTCACGATTGTCGAATTGGAAAGCACATGTTCTATCCATTGGTGGAAGATTAACTTTAATTAGGTCGGTCTTAGAGAGTTTACCGACTTATTATTTTTCTCTGTACAAGGCGCCTAAAAAAATAATACTAGAATTGGAGACGAAAGTAAAGAAATTTATGTGGGGAAGCAGTGATGAAGTGAAAAAGATGCACCGGGTAGGATGGGATAAAGTGGCAGTGGCGAAAAATAAAGGCGGGTTGGGTTTAAACAAGTTGGAAAATTGCAATAATGCCCTTATGTTGAAATGGTTATGGAGATATAGAAATGAGACTAATGCGCTGTGGAAAAAAGTTGTGGACGCCATTCATGTTTCGGCTCGCAAATGGGAGATATATCCGGTCCAAGGAAGATATAAAAGAGGGTGGCATAGTGTTGTTAAGTTGGGTCGGGAAATGAAATTGGAAGGCGTGGGCTTCAATTCTTTGATTCGTGCAGAAGTAGAGATTGGTAAAACAATTCGATTTTGGATGGACCCATGGATATGTGAGCAACCGTTAAAAGAGAGATTTCCTAAACTTTTTAGACTTGAGTCTGAGAAGGATTGTAAGGTGGAGGATCGGCTTTTGAAGGTTGGAGGAGCAAGCTCTTTTGCGTGGAGATGGAGACAAGATCCGACATCTTTAGAAGAAACTTTGAAATTGACGGATTGTTTTAATATGCTTGCGACAGTGAAGCTTTCCGAAAAGAAAGATTCATGGTCGTGGCAAGGTACAGGTGCAGAATTTTCGGTGGCGAATGTTAAAGCTTGGATTGTAAGCGCTGATAGCATAGTCTCGGCGGCGATGTTCGATTGGTGCAAATGGTTGCCTTTGAAATGTAATGTTTTTACGTGGAGGGCGATGTTAGAAAGGATCCCGACGAAAGCAGCTTTAGCTAGGAGAAACATTCAAGTGGAGAATTCTAAGTGCATGTTCTGTGACGATGGCGAGGAGACTGCAGAGCATATTTTTACAGGTTGTATTTTTTCTCGTGCAGTTTGGCAGGCGATTGCATCGTGGTGTCGGCTGCAGAACATTTTCGCGTTTAGTCTAAAAGATCTAATGGAAGTTTACAAGAATACGCGGCTTACTTCGGCGAAAAAGGACATGGTTCAAGGTTTGATGATTATCGCATGTTTAATGACGGAAATACTAAAACAGTGGAGGGTATAGCGGATGTGAAGAATTATGGTTATATGTGGTATAAACATAGACATAAAACTAGAACGTGTATTTGGGAAGAATGGTGTAAATATGAACTGATGTAAGGGGCTTTTTAGGCTGCTTGGTCTCCGCCTTGGGGATCGAGTGAGTCTGTTTTTAATGAAGTTTAAGTTAAAAAAAAAGTAGAATTTGTATACACTATCTTCAAACTATATATAAACTAGTGAGATTCCTCCCGCACTTCGCGACGGGAATTCGGTTGATGTCTGTTCTTTTCGTTTTGGTACCAGTATTCGCAATAGCCTATAATAATCCAAAGAGAAAACCTTGCATCAAAAACAATAAAAACAAATATCTGATACTTGTACCGATGTTCAATTAGTATCAGTTTGGTTGGTTTGCGTTTTATGTTTATTTATTTTTTTCAACATTGCGATATAAATTTTATTGATAACGAATATTATGCCGCTATCATACCATACTAAACCGAACCGAAACCGACTAAACAACATCTGTATCGGTAGTGGTATTTATTTTTTTATTGTTTTCCTTTCAATAAATTGACATCGTATCGCTACCATGTCGTACTGAACCGAACAACATCGTTTTCGGTACATGAGTTTATTTATATTGTTTTTTTTTTCTTTTGATAATCTAACATCGTATTGCTACCGTACCACCTATATCTATATTCATTTTTTTGATTTTTGATTTCAAAACATTTTCATTTATACAACTCTATCTATTAGGATAAACGAATAACGTTACCGATATCGTGCCACTTTGAACCGACCGGTTCCGTACGAACAACATCGGTGCCAGTACAGGTGTTCGTTTTTAACGTTTTCGCTCTTGTAAAATTTTGTTGATTTCTATACAAAATGCATGTATCGTTCCAATATTGTAAAGAATCGAATCAATACCGATCTAATTATTAAAGCTAGTAATCAATCATCTTCTTCTTCTATAAAATACTTTAATAATTTTAAAACTAAAAAAATAACTAAAATTCATGCACTGTTCATCAAGAGTTTAAATTCATATATATAACTAGCGGCACCATATCCGTTCAATAAAGTTTATATTGCAATGTTGAAAAAAAAAACAATCGGTTTGGTTTGGTTTAGTACGATAGGGGCACATTATCCGTTTTCAATAAATTTATACTGCAATATTAAAAAAATAAACATAAGACGCAAGTTGTCAGGAAATAATAAAAATATATGATAATAAAATATTATTAAAAAGAACTGAAACAATTGTTCAAAAATTTAAAATCACCATTCATGGCAACTTTGTTTTAATATGTATAATAACTAGTATTAAACACCCCCCGCGTTGCGGCGGGGGCGAGCACTAATGCCACACTACTGTCAGCGACCACCGACACTGAAGTTGTGGTGTTAATGCGAAGAAATTAAACCGAAACGTAATACATAAAATAAAATAACTAAGTTGATCTAGGATTCGCGCGTTACGATGAACTCGCGTCTATTTTTTCCCGCTTGACAGGTTCATCGTAATCTATATATAATATGCGTCATTACCACTTCACAAACCATAATGCATACATTACAACAACCATTGCATCAATATGTTGCAAATTATATTTATACAAGATTTTGGCTAAGGGGCTGTTTGGCAACCCTCTTAATGATTCATTAAGAGGTGAACCTCTTATTCGGACAGAGGTGTATGTGTTTGGTTGTGCCTCTTAATGGCAAAGCTCTTAATGATTCAGTGCTGAATCATTCAGCTTTCATCACTTGCTGAATGAAAAAAAAGACCATTGCCCCCTTTCACCTCTATCAGCCAAGAAACCCTACCCCTCTCCTCACCACCGAACACCTTTCACCTCTCATCAGACCTCCGCCTCCACCCCTCTCCTCACCATCGAACGCCTCCCGCCGCCCTCCTCCTCCCTCTCCTCACCACCTCCCGCCTCCTGCCGCCTTTAGTTGCGGCAAAAAAATTCACGCAAAAATGGTGAGAATCTCCGGCAAAGGTGGTGGTGTAGGTCAGATTCTCGCCGCCGTCGCGGCGGCGTTACTCTTCCGCTTTTTCTCCGGCCCCGGCCCTGCGTACTTACCGGAAACCGAAACCGAAGAGGAAGAAAACGACGGAGAAATTTCGGATTCTGAAGCTTCAGTTTCCGATAAAGTTCATCCGGTGACACTCCGATGGACGAACATCACGTGCTCTGTTTCTGATAAAGCTTCTAAATCGGTTAGTTCATTGTTCTATTCTTCTAATCACTGCATGTGGCAATTGTAGTTCAGGATTGTTTGTAAGTGATCTATTTAGGTTTATTTTAGGATGCGGTTAGTGGAAATAGTTGCAGAATGATGTTGTTTTTGTTAGGTTTGTGACAATTAGGTGTAATTGTGTGGTTTATATGTTCATCTATGGCAGCCTGTATATGGATATTAGATTATATGCGTATTCGATAAAGCTTCGGTTTCATTAAATAGTAAAATGGTTTTTTTAATTAAAAGGGGTAAAAATGTCATTATACACAGTCATTCAGATGTGCAACCAAACAGCACTTTACTAGTTCAGCACTTACTGGTTCAGAGCCTCTTACCCATTCAGACCTCTTATTCATTCAGCACTTATTGATTCAGATGTTGCCAAACAGCCCCTAAATTAATTAGATTATTATAAATAATAATAATTTACAAATAAAACAAAACAACTTTGAATGGATGAAACCGATTAAATATGGTTAGATAATGAAACCATTATTTGATCAAGGTACAACCACTTAAGCACAATTTACAACCATACATGCATGCAAACACATATTGAATTTGGTAAGGTAATGAAACCATTATTATTTGATTAAGGTACAACCACTTAAGCACAACTTACAACCTATATTTGATTAAGGTACAAATATTTAAGCACAACTTACAACCAAACTTGCACACAAATGTCAATTTACAACACATGATACACTTCATACTACATACATATGCACAAAACAACAACTATGCAACAAATACAACCCCCTAATGCACTACATTGTTATAAATTAATAATATATAAATAATAATAATATAATAATAATAATAATAATAATAATTGCATCGAATTTCAAGTATATTCTGTATTTGATCATATTTCCGTATACTCGTTCTATTAAATGATTCAAACTAAACAATATAATAAATAAAAAAACAAATCAGAATAAAATCATACATTCATGTATTTCGTTACATAGAGTATCGATTTACTTTATTTATTTATTCTGAATGTGTAACATCTTTTAGAACAGATCTGAGAAATTGTGTGGAACATACTAAAAACATATAAATCGGAATTTATGCAAAGAATTTCGTGTGACATTTTAGTACAGATCTGAATGTTTGCAAATAAATTTGTATGAGATGTTCAAGAACAGATTCTACTGTTTGCAAATTAGAAATCCTTGCGATTAGGGCTGTAAACGAACCAAACGTTCGGTGAACAGTTCGTGAACCGTTCGGCGGGAAGTTCGTTTGTGTTCGTTCGTTTATTAAACAAACGAACACGAACAAAAAATTTCGTTCATTTAGTTAAATGAACATACATGAACAGAGGTCGCGTTCGTTCGTTTATGTTCGTGAACGTTCGGTAACGTGTTCGCTTGTGCTTGATAGTTCATTAGTGTTTTTAGTTTTTATATTTATTTAAATAGATCAAAAGTCTAACAAATTAAATATTTAATAAGTGTCAGTATATTATATATTATGTTCATGAACGATTGTTTGTGTTCGTTTATTTCCATTTATATTCATGAACATTAGTTTGTGCTCATTTGTGTTCGTCAACGTTCGTTGCCTAAAATTAACAAACGAACACGAACAAGTTCATTTCCTTAACAAACGAACACAAACATAAAATCCCGTTCGATAAGTGTTCGTGAACGGTTCGCGAACATATATATTTTTTAACAAACGAACATGAACAATGTCTTGTTCGTGTTCGTTCGGTTCGTTTACAGCCCTACTTGCGATTTACAAAAATCACAGCAAGCAATCTGGTGGTCATGCAATCATATATTCTAGTAAGTAGGAAAATACCTTTCAATATGTCCCCTTTAACTGAAGATCTTCCTTTCCTTTCTTTGTAAGACTCTTCTAAATTCAATTGTAAGAAATTGTTTAGTAATAGAGAAAGGCTGTACGTCAATACATACATTAGGGTGAGAGGGGCACGCCTCTAAGAGGGGAGTGACCTCTCTTACACACACCCAATCAGCACGCGCCACGTCAACTCCCCACTTAACTCCCTCCACACCCTCAATTTGATGGCGGCACTCCTCTCTTGGGGACTTGTTTTTTTTATTCAAAAAGAAAAAAAAGGAAAATAACTTGATTGGTTGAAAATCTGGTGGGCCACCCTCTCCCTCTCTCCCTTCATGCGGTAACCTCTCACCGAAATCCATCCCCTCCATGCGGTGAAAGTTGTTGGCGGCACCTCCTCCCCGTGCGGTAACCACTCCCCGCTAGGGCTGTAAACGAACCGAACGTTCAGCGAACAGTTCGTGAACCGTTCGGCGGTAAGTTCGTTTATGTTCGTTCGTTTAATAAACGAACGAACATGAACAAGAAATTCCGTTTGATTAGTTAAATGAACGAACATGAACAAAGGTCTCGTTCGTTCAATTGTGTTCGTGAACGTTCGGTAAGGTGTTCGTGAACATTTGTTCATTTGCGTTCGTTTATGTTCGTATGTTTGTGTTTTAATTAAAGATTTTTATACTTTCATATATTTTATCTATACTTTTTATACTATTAAACTTTTATTTATATCATTACCTTAACTATTAAACTAGGAAACCTTCTTTCACCTTGTTTATGCACCATTTCCCTTTCTTTTCTCATTATTTACATCGACGAATATGATCTACCTCCGTTCCACAATAAGGGGTTCAAGTTCTAGTGCTACTCACTGGGCCATCCACCTTTATCCTTCATCGCGTTCGCCAAATTTATTTGTGTTCGTGAACCGTTCGTGAACACACTCATTTCCTTAATGAACGAACACGAACATAAAATCTCGTTCGGTAAGTGTTCATGAACCGTTCGTAAACACATTTATTTCCTTAACGAACGAACACGAACAAGCCCTCGTTCGTGTTCGTTCGGTTCGTTTACAGCCCTACTCCCCGCATTGATTCACCGCAAAGCACCCTCCACACCCTTACAAATAACTTAATGCCATGTACTGGTTGCTTCAGAATAGCTTGTCTAGTCAAAGTCCGACTCATGTTGCTTCAGTAAACTTCTCTTTTTTTATTTTCAATTATTTCTGGTTTTAAAAGTAGACTATCGAATAACTAATTTAAAATTTTAATATTTTTTAACCAATGTATTACACACATCTGTTATGTTTGGGTCACTTTAATATCACTCATGGTAGGGTTTTACCCATGATGCCCGGGTTCGATCCCAACTTGAGACGGTTTATTCTCCTCTGTGGCGGCTCTCAATCCGTCAAGCCTTACTCGATGGGTGAGGCACCTGTGGGGTTTTTCCTTGTGGGGTTGGCCACTCTCTAATGCCAGCTGGGGCACGGTTAAGACATTCACGTCTGACCGGAGAGGGGCGACGGGCCTCCCCGCAATGGGGGGTGTGGGGTGTCTCGCACCCAAAAAAACTTGCCGTTCAAAAAAAAAAGAGAGATTGTGTAACAAGTAGGTCACTTTGCAAATTCGTCATCATAACACCCCAGTACCACACCAAATGTTTTTTTTTTTTTTTTTTTTTACGAAAGCCAATGATATTTATATAGATCTATATTAAAATTTTATGTTTGGCCGTACATGCTTATTTAATTATGCAAATAAAAGACATACACTTGTTCCTATATTTACAAACTTAATGTTTTACATGAATAAAGTCTGTATTTCATCATCAGATGTGTTTTGTTTGAGAAACAGAAGACCCACTATGACAAAGAAACAGCCATGGATGAAGTATATATATATATATATCAAGTAGCAACCAGATGAATTGAAATAAGCAGCACACTTAGAAGCTTGTAATTAGATTCGTACATACATACATAAAACTAATCAAGTAAGAAAATACCTCTCAACCTTTGCTTTTACTTGCGATCTTTCTCCAATATCTCTGATGATAAGCCTCTGATTTTTGTAGAGGAAGAATAGAAGGAGTAAGAGGGTCTTATAATTGTAAATTTATGAGATGTTGCCGACAACATTTCACGTTATGATTAGCACTAAAATGCTAAAAATAAACCCCAAAAAAACCTTAAAAAATCTAAAAAACACACACAAATTTTTTTTTTTAGTTAAAAATCTTTACTTTTAGTAGCCAAAAAAAAAATTTTGGTAACGAAAATTAGTGATTTTTTTTGTGTTTTTTTAGATATTTTTTGTTGTGTTAAGATTGGTTCTCGCAGTTCTCGCAATAAATGGTGGTTCCTAACGAATCCTTATTCTATATATATATATATAGGGCTCGGTTCAAACGAGAACCACCATGAGACATTCCTGCTTCCTCTTTGTTTGAAAATTAACCAATCTTTAAAGCGAGGATTAGCATTAAATCATACGTGAACTTAGAAGTCTAGTCACGAGGGACCTCGTTTGGCTGCATTGCTCCAGCCCAACCCACTACCGGAAGCTAGAAGCCTCTTTTAGTGTATATATGTTAAAAAAAAAAAAAAAAAAAAAAAAACACCTGAAGACTTTCTAATTTTAAACTTCTAGTTTTATATTTTGTTTTCTTAACATGGTATTTTAGTCAAACAAACTTTTCTATAGAGAGGTTCTAATAATGTTCTTAAGTAGAATTTGTATTAATACACTATCTTCAAACTATATAAATAATATTTGCGTTGAATTTCAAGTATATTCTGTATTTGATCATATTTCCATTAGCCAGAGGCCCAGATTTGTGAATCATTTTGTTTTGTTATATTGTTCACCATACGTAAACTCGTTCTATTAAGAAAGTTTTTTTTTAAATGATTCAAACTAGACAATATAATATAAAAAAAAAAAAAAACAAATCAGAATAAAATCATACAATCATGTATTTGGTTACAAAGAGTATCGATTTACTTTATTGATTTATTCCGAATGTGTAACATCTTTTAGAACAGATCTGAGAAATTGTGTGGAACATATTAAAAACATATAAATCGGAATTTATGCAAAGAATTTCGTGTGACATTTTAGTAATGTTTGCAAATCAATTTGTATGAGATGTTCAAGAACAGATTCTACTGTTTGCAAATTAAAATCCGTGCGATTTACAAAAATCACAGCAAGCAATCTGGTGGTCATGCAATCATATATTCAAGTAAGTAAGAAAATACCTTTCAATATGTCGCCTTTCACTTGAGATCTTCCTTTCCTTTCTTTGTAAGACTCTTCTAAATTCAATTGTAAAGTATAGAAATTGTTTAGCAATGGTTAGTAATAAGATGGTAGAGAAAGGCTGTACGTCAATACACTACAAATAATTTAATGCTATGTACTGCTTGCTTCAGAATAACTTGTCTAGTCAAAGTCCGACTCATGTTTGCTTTAGTAAACTTCTCTTTTTTTATTTTCAATTATTTCTGGTTTTAAAAGTAGACTACGGATAACTAATTTAAAATATTAATATTTTTTAACCAATGTATTACACACATCTGTTATGTTTGGGTCACTTTAATATCACTCATGGTAGGGTTTTACCCATGATGCCCGGATTCGATCCTCACTTGAGGCGGTTTATTCCCCTCTGTGGCAGCTCTCAATCCGTCAAGCTTTACTCGATGGGCGAGACACCTGTGGGGTTTTTCCTTGGACGCCGGCCACTCTCTGATGTCAGCTGGGGCATGGTTAAAACACTCACATCTGGCCGGAGAGGGGCGACAGGCCTCCCAGCAACGGGGAGTGTGTGGTGTCTCGCACCAAAAAAAAAAGTGAAACCTTGCCGTTAAAAAAAAGAGAGATTGTGTAACAAGTGGGTCACTTTGCAAATTCGTCATCATAACACCGCAGTACCACATCAAATGGTTTTTTTTTTTTTTTTTACGAGATCTATATTAAAATATTATGTTTGGCCGTACATGCTTATTTAATTATTATGCAAATAAAAGACATACACTTGTTCCTATATTTACAAACTTAATGGTTTAGATGAATAATTATGCAAATAAAAGACACACACCTGTCTATATATTTACAAACTTAATGTTTTACATGAATAAAGTCTGGATTTCATCATCAGTTGTGTTTTGTTTGAGAAACAGCAAACCCACTATGACAAAGAAACAGCCATGGATTAAGTATATACATAACATAAAACTAATCAGTTAAGAAAATACCTCCTCTCAACCTTTGCTTTTACTTGCGATCTTTCTCCAATATCTCTGATGATAAGCCTCCTCTGATTTTTGTAGAGGAAGAATAAAAGGAGTAAGAGGGTCTAAATAATTGTAAATTTTGAGATGTTACCGACAACATTTCACGTTATGATGGGACAGTACAAAAAGTTCATATACCCATTAATCTTTTATCATAAATGTTATTTTTTTTAACGGTGAACAGAATCAATCCCGAGCACTCTTAGGACACCTACTGGACAAACAAAGTACTCCGAAAGTAATCCGAGTCCATCACCAATTCCGGGGAAAACCCGGTAACCCACCCGCCCATAGACACGACAGTGAATTTACCAGTAAAACCCGTTTGCCTCAAGGATCCAACCCAGGTTTCTTTGTGTCTCCTATCATTACCCACCAGTACCATTCCTCGTTCCTCTTTAATAACTAACTACTTTAAATTTTTAACTTATTTTCAAATATATTTTTTCAAAAAAAAAAACAAGTCAAAAAATAATTTAGAGTTAATGATAAATTACGAGTTGTGTAAGATAAAGTTCAATATGTGTAGGATAAATTTCGAAATGTATATAATAAATTTTGATGTGTGTAGACAAAAAAATTTAGTGTAAGGGATTATAGTCTTTATGACTAATTAGTTAGTCAAACATGACAATAAATAAGATGGGAGAATAACTATTTAATATTTTACAATTGTACCATTTGTTTTTTTTATTCTCAATCAATTTTTTTTCTCAAAGATGGTCAAGAAAGAAGGGGAAGCGGTTGGTAGAGCTCTCGAAGAAATGGAAAATCTGGAGTGTGATATGGAAACTAGAGATATTTCGGAAGAGGAAGAGTGGTCTTTTTTGGAGAATAAAAAACTTTTGTTGGAGGTTGAGAGAAACAAGGTGTTGGATTTAAGACAGAGATCTAGATCGAAGTGGGCTTTGGATGGGGATGAAAATTCCAGTTTTTTTCACGCTCATGTTAATGCTCGTAAGGCTGTTAATGGTATCCCCGGCCTAAATATCGGCTCCAGCTGGGTTGTTAAACCGTCAGTGGTAAAATTAGAAGTGCTGAAGTTTTTTAGGACAAGGTTCTTGGAAGAAGTGTCTAATAGGCCGACTTTGAATTGTTCGGATATAGGTCAGTTGTCGGAGTTTGAGAAATCTGAATTGGTGGTGCCGTTTTCGCTCGATGAAGTGAAAGAGGCCTTAAAGGATTGTGGGGGTGACAAAGCTCCGGGACCGGACGGCTTAAATTTCAGATTCATTAAAGAATTTTGGCATTTGTTCGAGTCAGACTTTATGAACTTCTTTGCTCATTATTTCGAACAAGGGAGATTTAGTAATGGTTGTAGTTCTTCTTTCATCACGCTTATTCCCAAGATTAAAGATCCGATCGAGTTAAAGAACTATAGACCCATTAATCTCATTGGGGTCATAAGTAAGTTGTTGTCTACTGTGTTGTCGATTAGAATGAAAAAGGTTATCGGGTCGGTGATATCGGAGTCGCAATCGGCGTTTTTGAAAGGTAACTTTATTTTAGATGGCCCGTTGATTATTAATGAATTGTATAATTGGGGTAAGAAGTTTAAAAAGAGGTTCTTTTTTCTAAAGATAGATTTCGAAAAAGCTTATGATAACGTGAATTGAAAATTCCTTTTGTCTACGATGCATCATATGGGCTTCCCGTCGAGATGGTGTGGATGGATTAGAGGTATTATTGAGTCGGCTAGATCTTCCGTTTTAGTTAATGGCTCGCCTACGTTCGAATTCAAGTGTTCTAAGGGGATTAGACAAGGTGACCCGATCTCTCCCTTTCTATTTATTATAGTTATGGAGGCGCTCTCGTATATGATCGGTAGGGCTATTAACACAGGGGCTGTGGTTGGCATTAAAACTCCTTTGAACGGCCCGGTTGTCTCTCATTTATTTTATGCTGATGACGCGATAATTATGGGAGAGTGGTCGAAGGCCAATATAGAAAATGTGGTTCGAATTCTAAGGATTTTTCACCTTTGTTCTGGGTTAAAAATTAACCTGGCTAAATCCAACCTTTATGGTGTCGGTATTGATTTTGGAGAGCTGAAAGATATGGCGGAAATAATTGGCTGTCAAGCGGATACTTTTCCATTCAGATATTTAGGTCTTACGGTTGGGGCAAATATGAACAGAGTCGTTAACTGGAAACCCGTATATGATATTGTGGATTCTAGGCTTGCGAAGTGGAAAGCGGTTATGTTATCTATGGCAGGCAGAATTACTTTGATTAAATCGGTCCTAGAAAGTCTCCCGAATTATTTTTTTTCCCTTTATAAAGCCCCCGCTCAGGTTATTAAGGACATTGAAGTGAAAATTAGACGATTTTTGTGGGGAGGGGGGAATGATAGCAACAAAATACACTGGGCTGCATGGGACCGGGTAGCTTGTCCGATCGATAAAGGAGGTTTGGGGCTTAGTAGACTCAAGCATATTAATATTTCGTTACTGGCAAAGTGGGGTTGGAGGTTCAAGACGGAGAAGGAGAAACTTTGGGTTAAAGTTATTGAAGCGGTTCACTCGAAGAAAGTGCCGAGGGACATGTTTCCGGGAAGAAAGTCTATGGGAGGCGTTTGGGGCAGTATTGTTAAGACTCTGGATAAGGTGCAGATTGAAAATAAATCGCTGAAACAATTTTTTATAGGTAAAGTTGGGGCTGGGGATACGTTTCTTTTTTGGGTAGACCCTTGGCTGGACATAGGACCTTTATGTCTCAGGTTCCCAGCCTTGTACCAGCTAGAGGTCAAGAAAGATTGCAAGATTGCAGAAAGGATCAATAATTCAGGTGATTTATCGAGGTTCAGTTGGCTTTGGAAACGTCCGCTAGCTGCTGGACAGGAGATAGATGAACTGATTGGGCTATGCAGTTCTTTGCTTAATGTCGAGTTAAATAACTCTATAGACCAATGGGTCTGGTTGGGCTCGGGGGATGGCAGTTTTAGTGTGGGTTCGGTGAAGAAGTTATTGTCTAAAAATCTGGGAGCTCAGGATATTTATATTCCTTCCAGATGCGGATGGATCCCTCGGAAATGTAACGTCTTTATTTGGAGACTCGGTATGGATAAACTGGCAACTATGGACGCGCTCAAGAAGAGGAACATTGACAATGGGAATCAACTATGTGTGTTTTGCGGAGAGGTTGACGAATCGGTTGGACACCTTTTTACTTCATGTTATATGGCCTCAACCGTTTGGGCGGTTGTGAGTTTATGGTGTAAAGTCCCTTCGATTCTGACTTTCTCTGTGAAGGATCTCCTGGAATTTCACGAAAATATTGGGCTTAAAGGAAAGAAAAAAGATGTTATTCAAGGCATTGTTAGAATTGGATGTTGGTGTATTTGGAAGGCGAGAAATGAGGCCAGATTTAACAACACCCCAGCAAAATTGGAAGGGATTATTAGGGAAATTAAGTCGATGGGCTTTCTATGGTTCAACGCTAGATTAAAAGATTGTAAAGTTAGTTGGGTTGAGTGGTGTAGTTTTGTTAATATGTAATTTTTTTTTTTTGTTTGTTGGCCGCCCCTGTTCGGGGTTTTGGCGTGTTTTATGAAATTTACCTTTCAAAAATTTTTTTTTTTTTCTCAAATAAACCTCTTCTATATATATATATATATATATTGAAGATCCTGTACATTAATTAAAAAGTGTGAGAAATATTGTGTACATGACATGTGTCCTCAATCTAAATTAATTCAAACGGGTAAAGAAGTAATTTTCTTATTCATTAAATTAATTGATAACCTTCCATAACCGTCACCCTTAATTATAGGAATACGAATTAAGAATTAATCTACGAATTTGTGTCATCTCGTTCATCAATTATTAATTCTGAAGATCGCAGAATGAAAATTTATAGAGTGTTAATAACCCTTTTATAACTCCATATAACACTACAACATTATATATAACATTGCAACCACCATTCAGAACTGTATAGTGTTATATATT
Source organism: Helianthus tuberosus (assembly GCA_030545235.1). Lineage (NCBI taxonomy): Eukaryota > Viridiplantae > Streptophyta > Magnoliopsida > Asterales > Asteraceae > Helianthus > Helianthus tuberosus. The sequence continues at coordinate 4,804,150 of CM060430.1, forward strand.
TTTATATAGTGTTATATAGTGTTACATAGTGTTATATGGTGTTATATAGTGTTTTTTGGTGTTATATAGTGTTATATGATGGATGTATGGTGTTATATAGTGTTATATGGTATTATATGGTGTTATATTGTTATTTAGAGTTATATAGTGTTATATTTTTCAACACCACCCCGTCACCGCCGTTGCCGCCTCCACCACTACTTGCCATCGTCGCCACCACCCATCGCCGCCTCCGTCACCACCCACCACCGCCACCTATAACCACCCACAATCACTACCACCAACCACCACCACTCATCGCTGATTTTATTCCTTCATTTTTCTTGTCTACCAAACAATACATAATAATAATTCATTTCATTGTCACATGGTAACCAAACAAGACATGGAATGGTAATTAGCCATTGCATTCCCCTGTCCATTCCATTAACTTGTACATTCCTTTCTCTCGTCCATTACATTACCCAATATCAAACATACCGTAAGGGTCTGTTTGGTATGGGATAATGGAATGGACGGGGGAATGGAATTGACAAGGTAATGGAATGAATGACGTAATGGAATTGATCATTACCATTCCATGTCTTGTTTGGTTACCATGTGAGAATGGAATAAACCGTTACTTTTTGTTGTTTGGTATGCGAGAAAAGATGAAGGAATAAAATCGGATAGCGGTGGTCAATGATGGGCGGCGATGGTGGGTGGTGATTGATGGCAATTGTAGCAGCGACGGTGGTGGTGGGTGGAGACGGCGGCGAGTGGAGACGGCTGTAACGCCTGCTTCCCTAGACTTTCAGCAAATTGTCACTTTTATACCCTATACTATGAGTCATGTGATACTTTTGATACTAGGTGAAACTCATGCTATAAGATTTTGATTCTATGAAACTATGATTCTATTAAACTATGATTCTATGAGACCATGATTATATGATTCTTGATACTTGGAATCTAGATTCTTGACTCTAAATACTTTGGTGCTTGACTCTTGAGGCTCGTGAAACTTGAGACTTGGTTGAACGAGGGACTGGAGTCTTGTCACTGGCGGAAACTATGGAAACTATGGAAACTTTTGTGTTAATGATGTAGTCTAGTTATGCTATTACCCTATAATACGCAACGCTTAATCTAACTCGCGAAACAAATGTTGGTGCATATGTCTGTTGACTTCGTCTTGTATCGAGTCGTGTAATTAGATTGATTAAACAAGAGCTCTTTAGGCTAGAAAATAGAATTTTAGTGTAAAATGTCCAGTCCTCACGAACTGGCAGTGTCAGTTCATAGGAAGTGGCCACTTCCCACGAAATGGTCATGACACTTTCATGGGGACTGGCAAACTCTATAAATAGGAGCTCATGTCATTTCATTTAGAACTTTTGCAATTCCAGAGCCAAGGTGCTGCTGAAGTGTCAACTGATCTGTAAAGCTTTCATATCAATAAACAAGATAGTTAAAGTGATTCTCGGTGTTATACAAGCTACAACGAAGTCTGAATCATTGAATTCCGCCTTTGATTCAGATTAGAACTCTTCTGATCAACTCGTTAGGTCGAATCTCGATCCTACAAGTGGTATCAGAGCTCAGAGGAAGAGAAGGAGAAGCAGTTCTGAAAACAGTCAAACAAAGAGTTTTTCGCTGAGAAACAAAAGACTGTGATGAAGGAATCTGAACGGAGAGTTGAGAGAAGAACCTGTTTCTGATGTCAAAAGGTTGGACATATTTCTTGGAATTTCCCAAAGTCCACCAACACAAAACAGGGAGTTTTTTCTAGCTCTAAAATGAAAGAAAAATGTGTTGATGAAAAGAAACAACCAACGGAAAAATTTAAGGAGTTCAAAAATTCGACTTTCGAAGTTGGTGAAAGTTCGAAACAGTTTTACAAAAGAAGAGCAAATCTTGATAAACAAAAATGGGTTGTTTAGAAAGCAGAGGTTAATCATGGCAATGAATCTGACCCGTCAAAGTCAGAAGAGCCACATGTTGAGAAAAAGAATGAGAATTCAGTTCCACCAATGGATGACGTCAATTTTCCACCATTGTCAGGCGGAAAGTTGAAACCAAAAGATGGTAAGAATGAAATTTCAGATCAATTCTTTTTTAACAAAAAGGATTTTGATGCTGAAAAGGCTTTTATTGGAAAAGTGTTACATATGTTTGGTATGATGAATGATGGGAAGGTTAAAGGAGTAAAGGATTTCTATGAATCCAAAAGATATGTGCCAAAATCTGTTGAAGGTGAACAGGTTACACCCAAGGCTGGTCAGGCTTGGGTGACAGCATTTTCTTGAAAAAACCGGACTTGCCGGAGCTCCCAAGTTGGTTATCGTGGAGCAGGAATCGGCATCATTCTTGAAAATTAGTTTTGTTGATTTAACTGTCATACAAGTGGTAATTTGAAAACAATGTGATGAAACCCCATGTTTGTGAAATAACAAACAAACTAATTTTCCGGAAAAACCATTTGATTAAAACAAACTTAAGTGTTTTGAAATCATGATGGGAAAATAGTTTGTTTTCAGGGGGAGTTCTGATTGTTTATGCCAAGTGGATGGCGAATTGAAGCAATTCACATCAGTTTGTCACTTTACCTTGTACGGTTTATTGCTTTCAAATTTTCCAGAAAATCAAAATTGAAACATATTTTGATTTTAGGGGGAGTAAAAAATTTAGAAATTTTGAAAATTTGAAAAATCCAAAAACATGGTAAAATCTAAAAACCAAAAACATTGGAAAATCAAAAATGAGTTTGGTTGTGAAAAAGAGGAAATGATAGTACATCAGTAGACAATCACAGCATGCTAAAGAAATGGAAAGTTAAATATGTGATAAACGATCTCACTGATGATATGCCAGTAGGTTTTTACACGCTTAGTAGATTGTTTTCGAGATATAAACCTAAATATCGCTTACTTATCTCGTGGGGAACATCTCTCGGATATATGGGTAACCCCCGAAATCTTGTTTGAAAGATCCCTCTTTCTGAGATACTAGGTTTTTATACTCAATGATATCTGGGGTATTATTCCAGGACTTCTGATAATGCGGAAGCAATGGCCTAGTCCTCGTATAATACTTTACGCTGCTTGAAGCAAAAGCACACCTTCAGCATAAAAATTGATGAAATATCGAAAAGATAAAATCAAGTGCTGTTGTAAAGAAGATCCCCAAGGGGGACACACCAAAAGTTGAACCTTCAACTATGCAAAATATTGAGCTCTCAAGGTTTCGCAATTCACCCCTTACAGATATCATCTAGGTATACTCACCTCTAAGACTGAATATTGGGATCTGAATACGGCAGTATATTCTGAGGTGGGACACGTGAATAAGTTCAAGTCTTTAAAACACTAATATCGTATCTCGAAGCAGTTGAAGTTTGTGTGAAAATTTAAGTGGATCAGTATACTGACAATCTAAGTGAATCGTTTAGAACTTAATGTGTTTTGAAGCTCAACGGTGATAGTGATTTGTCTCAAAAACTGATATGATCCTCTTACACAAACTCACAAACATATTGCCTGTATATATTTCTTTACTGCTTTTCATTTTAAAATTTCAAAAAGATTTTTAGTGTGTTTTAGCATAAAATTTTTGAAAAATTCAAAAAGATTTTCGACAATCTAATGCTGAAAAGCTAATTTTCAAAATTCCTAGTTCTAAACATGATGAACAAAAAGGGTTGGGAGAGTGTGTTTGAAATGAAGTTAAAGTTTGAAAATAATTTGAGAAACGTAACAAGTGTTGTTTTGAAGTTGATTTCATTGTTAGTTAATCAAGGTCATTAATTTGAACTTGATATAACTTTTGTTGATGATGAATGATATTTTCAAGAGATTTCTAAATTTGTTAAATCTTATAAATAAGAAAATTTATTTTTGGGTAGAGATTTGTGCAGATCCCCGGATTCTAAGCCTGAGCAAAGGATAAGCCAGGACACGATCTTAGAGCAAGAGCTATGTCAGATTACGATCCCGGAACAACTTAAGGGGGAGTCTGTTAGCAAAGGGGAGTCTGAAGATGTTAGAGCCAGATTCAAATCCAGGAGTATAGTTTGGAAAATCAGGTTGCGGTCATGAAAAAGAAAGAGAAGAAGAGAAAGATGGATGGAAGCTTACAGTGTCAGATACTTTGGAAAAGAGAGAGAAGATTGATCGAGACTGAAGACCAGCATGCCGAAGACTCGTCAACATCCAAGGGGGGGTCTGTTGGTGCATACGTCTGTTGACTTCGTCTTGTATCGAGTCGTGTAATTAGATTGATTAAACAAGAGCTCGTTAGGCTAGAAAATAGAATTTTAGTGTAAAATGTCCAGTCCTCACGAACTGGCAGTGTCAGTTCATAGGAAGTGGCCACTTCCCACGAAATGGTCATGACACTTTTCATGGGGACTGGCAAACTCTATAAATAGGAGCTCATGTCATTTCATTTAGAACTTTTGCAATTCCAGAGCCAAGGTGCTGCTGAAGTGTCAGCTGATCTGTAAAGCTTTCATATCAATAAACAAGACAGTTAAAGTGATTCTCGGTGTTATACAAGCTACAACGAAGTCTGAATCATTGAATTCCGCCTTTGATTCAGATTAGAACTCTTCTGATCGACTTGTTAGGTCGAATCTAGATCCTACAACAAATCCAAGGCAGTTAAACGGAAAAGATGGGATTGACCGAGTGGCAATCCGATCGGATGGCCACTTGATCGATCTGCCATCCGACCCGAGTGCACACCGCCTTCACCCACTCTGACACTATAAATAGGCATTCTCACTGATGTGACAGCCTCACTAGAACCAGACGCATACCTCTCACTTTCAAGCACTTTTCTTCCATTTCTGGACGATTTCGGTACGTTTCACGCTAGATTCTTGTACATCCTTGATCATTAAACTATTCTCTACGAGATTCTCCTTTGAAATCTCACTTTCCACTGTGAAATCTCTGAGATTTGAGCTCTTGAGGATGACGTCATTATGGCGGTTATACAAGTTGTTGTGTGATGTCATTTTAATCAAAATCTAGCTTAGATCTAAGGAATTTCATGTGTTTTTACACTAAATCTTCACTAAATCTAGACTTTTTCAATTAAAACCCATGTTTCTTCATCTTTTCTTAAACTTTTACTTGAAACGGTGGAATTCGGGTCTAAACGGACTATAGACTTGATGATTAGTCTGGAGTCGGCTTGGAAATGGATTGTTACCGGAAAAGATGGCCGGAGTACGGATTCCGACATGAACACCGTCAAGAACAGACACCTGAACCGACTGGGGTGATTCCCATCCAATCAGACAGGCTATGTTTTGATGTGTTTATCGTTGTCTCAATACGTACCACTCCGTCACCGTTAAGCTAGAAGCCAAGGAAACGCTACAAGGTTGCAAAGGGGATAATGACAACCAATCGAATGGCAATCCGGTCGGACTGTCGTCTGATCGAACGGCCATCTGATCGAGGTGATATGTGCCCTACAACCTTTGATACTTAAACTACCTTTTGAATAAGAAACTTGGAACTTTGAAACTTGAATCTCACACTGGGAACGAATAACCATTCGATCGAATGGCCATCCGAACGGATGACCATCCGAACGAATGACCATCCGATCGGATGGCGATTCATCCCAACACATATATGTCATTCATTTCGCGCAATCTCGTTAATCTGTCCGACACTTATCTATTGTACTCAAATCAGGCTAATTCCAAACGAGCTCCCTTTGATCCAATAACAGTTGTACTGTTAATCAATCACTGTGAGTATACTCGATCCCGTTTTGTTTTAAACTTTGGGATGCAACATATATTCTATTAAACTAAGATACTTGAGACTTTTGGAAACTAAACTCCATCCTATGTGTATATGAAACTTGTGATTCTTGTATTCTATTTGTGCTATGTGGACGTTTAATCCAGGGTGTGTAGTTCCGCCTTAACAATAGTAGCGCTATAGGAGATGCACCTCCCCATTATTCTTGGGGCTATTGTTAGGAGGATTCTAGTTTTCCTTGAGACTTGGGAAACCAACAAAGCATCGGGATACTTGGGCTATCACTTGTTGGACTGCGAACACTAGCATGGCTAAAACTATTTTTATCATTTACACGATGGATATGAGTTGTTTTAATCTATTATGCTATTACTCAAACTTGTATACTAAACAGTGCATTTTGTACTGACTCTATTTTAATACTTGTTGCAGGTTGACAGGATGCTAGGAATCATGAAACAAACTAGGATGGAACTTAGATACTCCACGTAGCTAAATTTAGAAACTCTGAAACAATGATCATGTTTGCTTTGGTTTGATACTATGTTTTGGTGGTTGACTTTTGTTTTAGACAGTTGCATGAAATGAATCTAATTTATATTGAAACTATTTAGTGTTATGGATTTTCGTGAGCAATCTGAACGCTTAGTGCTCGCACCCCGATGTTTCCGTCATCGGTTGGGGTGTGACAGATTGGTATCGGAGCCATAACTATAGGGAATTAGGTAAAGTAGGAATGCCTTACCTAGTCTATAGTTCTAGGAATCTTGACTCTTATCTATTGTTTAAGACTTATGCATTCTACCGTATCTGCTTCCTGGCAGCACATTCTCCTGCTAAACCTACCTGCCTTTCCTAAGGCTGACACAATATACACTTGATACTTTGAAAACACTGTTAATTGGTGTTTGCATTTTTGGACGAGATTTGCCCTCAAGACAGGAGTGACGTCCGAACCTTGATGGGAAATTTCCTTATTATACTCTAAGAAGGTCTTGTCTGCGGATGAGTACCGACGTCATGAGGGTACGATGTTATCAAGCTAGAGGTGAAACTCAGACCTTGATAACTAGTCCCACTCTTGATTTTATGTCTCGCCAAGGCCTCAGAATTCCCAATCAATTAGGGGCGTGAATTGACCAAAAGGACGAATATCGTAGGCCTAACATCGATGACGTATTTGTCTAAGTAAGTCAAGACACGTTACCTCAATTCGAAAGGGGTTCGAATCGCTTGGGTTAGTCACCGTTCTTCTACCCAGAACACTCTATGTTTTACGAGCTTATCTTTTATGTTATCTCGATTTTATGTGTGGTTTTAAACTTGATTCCTCGGTTATCTTGATTCTTCACTTATTTTGAGGCTTTTACACGAAACGCACGTATGTCCGCAATCTAAAACGTTAATTCTAATCTCAGGATCAAACTAAATTTATGAAGCTTTATTCATGATGTTAATCTATGTGGGAAAATAAATCGACTATGATGCTATGTGAATCTATCCGATGAATCTATGTGTATTTTGTGGTTGTAGGGCACTAAATGTAACATTGCATAGAATATGAAAGGAAAGTGACGTGTCCGACACATGGTGGATAAGCCGCTGGTACTTCCTATATATAAGTGTTTCAGGCATGTTACCAACTTTCATACTAAGTGCCATGCAAAACTTAGCGTTTTGCAGACCGGTAATGAGATGATGAACTCTAAACTATGGGAAACTACTTGTGTAATCTATGAGGAATCTATGTGGAATCTACGTGTAATCTGTCACACCCCAACCGATGACGGAAACATCGGGGTGCGAGCACTAAGCGTTCTGATTGCTCATGAGATTCCATAACACTAGATAGTTTCAATATTAATTAGATTGATTCAAACATTGTCTAATTGCATCCACATCCAAACACAATATCAAATTACAAATCATGAAATTGTCTCAAAGTTTCTAGAATTAGCTATGATGTGTTTCTAAGCAGCATCCTAGCATGTTCTCGATCAGCACCCTATCAGCCTGCAACATGTATTAAAATATCAATACAAAAGTATTGGCGAGTATACAAGTTTGAGTATATAGCATATAGATTCAAAAGACTCATATCCACAATGTAAATGATAACAAATAGTTTCAGCCGTGCTAGTGTTCGCAGTCCAACCAGTGATAGCCCAAGTGACCCGATGCTTTAGTGTTTTCCCAAGAATCAAGGAAAACTAGAATCCTCCTAACAATACCCCCGAGAATAATGGGGAGGTGCATCTCCTATAGCGCTACTATTGTTAAGGCGGAACTACACACTCTGGATTAAACGTTCACATGGCACAAAGAATCAAGAATCACATGTTTCACATACACATAGGATAGAGTTTAGATTCCAAAGTATCAAGTTTCATAGTTTAATAGAATACATGTTGCATCCCAAAAGTTTAAAGCAAAAAGGGATCGAGTATACTCACAGTGATTGCTTAACAATTTAGATTGTTATTGGATTAAAGGGAGCTCTTTAGAATTAGCCTGATTAGATTACAAAAGATAAGTATTGGACAAACAACGAGATTGCGCGAATGGGTAGATCAGCCACTAGATCGGATGGCTGTTCGATCGGATGGTTGTTCGATCGGATGGCTGTTCGATCGGATTGCCACTCGATCGGGTGACATAGTGTGAGGGAAAGGATGGCTATCCGATCGGATTGTTGTCCGATCGGGTTGCCACTCGATTCAAAGTTCTAAGTGTTGAAAAGTTTCAAAGCTCAAAAGCTGCCTCGATCGGATGGCTGTTCAATCGAATGGCTATCCGATCGGACTGCCACTCGATGAACAGAGGTTCAGGGTTTCAAAAGTGTTTAAGTTTAAGAGGTAAGTGTCATCTGATCGGGTGGTTATTCGATCGGATTGCTATCCGATCGGATTGCCACTCGATCGGGTTGTCACTGTCTCGTTTCCAAACTTTGTAAAGTTTCTAAGTTTCTGATTAAATGGCAACGACTTGGTACGTATCGAGACAACGGTAAACACATCAGTATACAGCCATTCTGATCGGGTGGGAATCACCCCAGTCCGTGCAGATGTCTGTTCTTGACGATGTTTATGCCGGAATCCGTACTCCGGTCATCGTCTCCGGTAACAATCCTTCTCCAACCCAACTCCAGACTAATCATTAAGTCTATAGTCCGGTTAGATCCAGATTCCACCGTTTTGAGGAAAAAGTTAAGAAAAGATGAGAAAACATGAGTTTTAGCTTGAAAAGTCTAGATCTAGCATAGATTTAGTGTAATACGCATGAGATTCCTTAGATCTGAGCTAAATCTTGCACGGAATGACATCATTCACCAGTTTGTACAAGCCACCCTGATGATGTCACCCTCAAGAGCTCAAATCTTAGGAATTTCATGGTGAGGAGAATCTCGTAGAGAATGTTGTGTAGATTAAGGATGTACAAGGATCTAGTGTAAAACGTACCGAAATCGCCGAGAAAAAGAGGAAAAGAAGGTGTGCGTGCGCCTGGATCGGATAAGGCTGTTACATCAGTGGAGGACTGATGTGACAGGCCTATTTATAGTTTAGAAGGAGAGAAGGGAAGTCAGTGCAGCGGGTTGGATGGTTGTCCGATCGGGTGGCCATCCGATCAGATTGCCATCCGATCGGGTGGTCATCCGATCGGATTGCCATCCGATCGGATTGCCACTCGGCCAATCCCATCCTTTCTTCGTTCCTTTCTCTGATTCGTTTCGCGTGTTAGGTTAAGCGTTGCGTATTATTGGGTAATAGATTCACACATAACTAGATTGCATCATTAACACAGAGTTTCCATAGTTTATATAGTTTAATAGTTTCCGCCAGTGACAAGACTCCAGTCTCTCGTTCAACCAAGTCTCAAGTTTCACGAGTCACAAGAGTCAAGCACCAAGTATCAAGAATCAAGTATCTAGATTAAGCATCAAGTTTCAAGAGTCAAGTTTCATAGTATTAAGTATCCAAGATTCAATAAGACTCAAGTATCAAGGCTTAAAGATTCACAAGTATTAAAAGTGTCAAGGCACATAGTATAAGGGCTAAAATTGACAATAGCTAAAAGTTCAGGGACGCTGGGCGCTACAGTCCCCCCTCCTTTAGGAGATTTCGTCCTCGAAATCTAAGAGGAAGACTCTGGGAACAAATGCGGGTACTTGGTCTTCATTTCGCTTTTCAGTTCCCAAGTGAACTCGGCACCACACTTTCCTTCCCATCGAACCTTGACAATGGGAATCTTGCTGCACCTCAATCGCTTGGCACTCTGATCCACGATTTCGACCGGTTTCTCCACAATGTGCTGCGTCTCATTTATTTGCAAGTCTTCGAGGGGAACCTGAAGTTCCTCATCTGCTAGGCATTTACGAAGATTAGATACGTGGAACACCGGATGTACAGTGTTAAGTTCCTGTGGCAGGTCGAGTCGGTACGCCACCTTGCCAATCCTTTCGAGTATCTTGAAAGGACCCACATAGCGAGGAGCGAGCTTTCCCTTCTTACCAAAACGAACTACTCCCTTCCAGGGAGATACCTTGAGAAGAACCCGGTCACCAACATCAAATTCCAGAGGCTTGCGCCTTTTGTCAGCATAGCTCTTTTGTCTGCTCCTAGCCTTGATCAAGTTATCACGGATCTGAAGAATCTTATCTGTTGTCTCTTGAATGATTTCAGGGCCGGTAAACTGCTTGTCACCAACCTCATGCCAGCTGAGAGGAGATCGGCACTTGCGACCATATAGAGCTTCGAAAGGAGCCATCTGAATACTGGAATGATAGCTGTTGTTGTACGAGAACTCAATCAATGGCAAATGTACATCCCAGTTACCACCAAAGTCAATGACACAAGAACGAAGCATATCCTCTAGGGTTTGAATAGTTCGCTCAGTCTGTCCATCCATTTGAGGATGAAAGGCTGTACTAAGATTCAAGTGAGTACCCATAGCGGATTGAAAAGTTTGCCAAAGACGAGAAGTGAAACGACCATCACGGTCTGAGATAATGTCTAAAGGTATGCCATGACGACATATAATCTCATCGGTATAGATACGAGCAAGTCTCTCCACTTTGAAATCCTCACGAATAGGGAGGAAGTGGGCTGACTTGGTCAAACGGTCAACAATTACCCATATATTGTCATGACCTGATGGGGTACGAGGTAGTTTAGTGATGAAGCCCATAGCAATGCTATCCCATTTCCATACCGGGATCTCGGGTTGCTCCAGAAGGCTAGAAGGACGCTGATGCTCAGCTTTGACCCTTGAGCAAGTGAGACACTTAGAAACGTACACATCTATGTCCCTCTTCATACCGGGCCACCAATAGGTCATGCGCATATCATGGTACATCTTATCAGCACCAGGATGAATTGAGTATCTGGAGTTATGAGCCTCATTCACGATTAGCTCTCGAAGGTTGTCGCGATCTGGCACCCAGATGCGATTGAGATAGTATTGAAGTCCATTGTGTTTGGTTACAAGCTGGTCAATAGAAGCTCGCACTTCGACGAATATACTGCCTTCATTTGCTGATGAATACTGAGCTTCGCGAATACAAGCATGAAGATCACTAGAGATTTGAGAACAAAGGATGCCACTAGCATGAGTCTTATGACTAAGTGCATCGGTCACGACATTCACCTTGCCAGGATGATAGCAAATTTCGCAGTCATAGTCGTTAAGCAGTTCCACCCAACGCCTCTGTCGCATGTTCAGTTCTTTTTGGTCGAAGATATGTTGTAGGCTCCTGTGGTCGGTGAAAACCACGCACTTCGTTCCATATAGATAGTGTTGCCATATCTTTAACGCAAACACAACCGAACCAAGCTCCAGATCGTGAGTAGTATAATTCTTCTCATGTATTTTGAGCTGTCGGGAGGCATAAGCGATTACCTTGTCCCGCTGCATGAGCACGCAGCCCAAGCCACGGTTCGAGGCATCGGAATATACCACGAAGTCGTCGTTCCCATCAGGGAGAGCGATGACAGGAGCATTACAGAGAAGATGCTTAAGAGTCTGAAAAGATTCCACTTGCTTGGGACCCTACGCAAAAGGTTTCTCTTTCTGAGTCAGAGAGGTGAGAGGGATGGCGATCTTAGAAAAGTCCGAGATGAACCGGCGGTAGTAACCCGCCAATCCTAAGAAAGAACGAATCTCAGATGCTGATTTAGGCATACTCCAATTCTTCACGGCTTCGATTTTTTATGGGTCAACCTGAATCCCTTGCTTACTAACGACATGACCAAGAAATTGCACTTCATCAATCCAAAACTCACACTTAGAAAATTTAGCATATAAACGTTGACTACGCAAAAGTTCAAGCATCAAGCGTAAATGTTGTTTATGATCGGCTTTAGATTTAGAATAAATAAGAATATCATCAATAAAAACTATCACAAAACGATCAAGATAAGGTCTACAAACACGATTCATGAGATGCATGAACACAGCGGGCGCGTTGGTCAATCCAAAAGGCATAACCACGAACTCGTAATGTCCATAGCGAGTACGGAAGGCTGTCTTAGGGAAGTCGTCATCAATAATGCGGAGCTGATGATAACCAGACCTAAGATCGATTTTAGAGAAACAGGAAGCGCCTTGTAGTTGGTCGAATAGGTCATCAATACGGGGCAGAGGATAACGATTCTTAATGGTAAGCTTATTAAGTTCACGATAGTCGATACACATACGAAAGGATGCATCCTTCTTCTTGACGAACAGCACAGGAGCACCCCACGGAGAGGTACTCGGACGTATGAAACCCTTGTCGAGTAATTCTTTGAGCTGACTAGACAATTCTTGCATCTCAGAGGGTGCAAGTCTATAAGGAGCCTTAGCAACCGGAGGTGCGCCAGGTACAAGGTCAGTACGAAAGTCGACAGGTCTAGGAGGAGGAAGACCAGGAAGATCTTCAGGAAAGACGTCAGAGAAATCACACACTACTGGAACTTCGCTTATGTCCCTTCCCTTTCCCTTCTTTTCCACCACGTGGGCTAGAAAGGCAAGGTAAGGCTTACGTAAGTATCGGTTCGCTTCAGTGCATGACATCAGCTTCAGTCCTTTAGAAGGTCGGTCTCCATATACGTGAAAGGTATCGCCGGACGGGAGAGGTAAACAAACACACTTCTCCTGACAGGCAATTTCAGCATGGTTCTTACGCAACCAATCCATGCCTATGATAACATCAAAGCTACCCAATTTCATGGGTATGAGGTCAATAGCGAAAACGTGATTGTTAAGAGTCAGGGAACAATCACGGAGAATAGAATCAACTAGAATAGATTTGCCATTGGCAACCTCTACCGAAAATGACTTAGGTAGCTTGGAGCGTGTACAATTTAGCAAAGACTCAAATTCTACGGACACAAAACTTTTATCTGCACCAGTATCAAATAGGATCGAAGCGTAAAGATTATTAACGAGAAACGTACCATTCACCACATCATTGTCGTTGCGAGCCTGGTTTGCATTGAGGTTGAAAGCACGGCCCCTCGGGGCTTGCTGTTGCTCCTGGTTTAGATGAGGGCACTGATTACGAAGATGAGTAGTATCTCCACATTTGTAGCATGCACGAACACTGTTGATTGGTCTCGGATTCGGCGGAGGAGCTGGAAGAGCTGGTAAAGCTGCCTGAGTTGGGGCTTGCTGAGCTGGTTGGGCGGGGTTAGCTTGGCGGCAGTAAGGAGTCGTGTGCCCATAGCGATTGCAGTTGGTACACAAACGACAAGCGGCAGTAGCAGGGTGATGATAGTTACAAGTTGAACAATTGGGGTGAGGTCCAGTGTACTGCCTTTTGGCTTCAGGAGCAGAAGGGTTAGCAGTAGCAGCAGCAGCAGCAGGCTTCGCAGCAAGGTTTACAGCATGGACAATCGCGTTGCACCCTGAACCCTGAGATTTTCTCTTCTTGTTCTTGCTGCCACTAGGCTGTTGAGTAGCTTGATTTGCAGATTTTGAAGGAGCAGAGTTTCCAAACTGTTTATCACGAACCCAGTTGTTGTTTAAGCTTGCAGCCAGATGATAGACTTCTTCAATGTTGGTGAGCTGAGTTGCTTCAATCGAATCTCGCATAGCAGGAGATAACCCATTGATGTACTTGGTTATCATGCGCTTTGGAGTAGAAACCAAGTGAGGCACGATCACACTCAGTTGCTTAAATCGAGTAGTATAAGCCAGATTATCATCACCAATCTGCTTCAGATGCCAGAACTCTTCTTCAAGCTTCAGTTGTTCATGGGAGGACATAATTCAAGCATCATCATTTCTGGAACCTCAGCCCATGGAAGAGCGTAGGCTTCTTCGTTTGAGTGAATGTTTCTCTCGTTCGTCCACCACTCCATAGCTCTGCCTTGAAACATGCCAGTCGCGCTCCTAGTCTTTAAGTGTTCTGGGCATTCGCTGTTAATGAAGGTGACCTCGATGCTGTCAAACCATTCTAGCATAGCTGTAACCCCATCACTGCTCGTGAAGGACTTCGGATTGCAAGAGACGAAATGTTTGTAGTTGAACTTCACAGACTTAGGCTTGTCCGTTTTAGATTCAACAGAGGAGGGAGGGGTAGCTGATCCTTGGATCTCAGAGATGATCTTTGGCATGACGCGAGCAAACTGGTCAGCCATAAAGGACATCATCTTCTTCTGAGTGCTTTCTCTGGATCTTCTGAGAGAGTTGGACATCTTCTGAGAAGACATTTAAGGACAAAGATCGTATAAGACTAGATATACGATTTCACACGATAGAATCAAAGACTCAAGATTCAACTAGTTTCACATAGATTCTAACATATTCACACTACAACCTACGACCTTTGCATGGCACGTTGTACGAAGTTTGGCAACATGTCAGAAACGCTTATATATAGGAAGTACCAGCGGCGTATCCACCACGCTTCGGGCACATCGTTTCCACCTCGTACTCGATGTCATGTTACGTGTCGCAATAAACACACTCATCAATATAGATTTCAATAGGTCTTAATAGATTCTCATAGATTAAAGATTTAAGTTTCACATAGATTTCCAATAGACTCAACACCGCAACTCACGACATTCGCATGGCACGTTGTACGAAGTTTGGCAATATGTCAGAAACGCTTATATATAGGAAGTACCAGCGGCGTATCCACCACGCTTCGGGCACATCGTTTCCACCTCGTACTCGATGTCATGTTACGTGTCGCAATAAACACACTCGTCAATATAGATTTCAATAGGTCTTAATAGATTCTCATAGATTAAATATTTAAGTTTCACATAGATTTCCAATAGACTCAACACCGCAACTCACGACCTTCACATGGCACGTTGTACGAAGTTTGGCAATATGTCAGAAACGCTTATATATAGTAAGTACCAGCGGCGTATCCACCACGCTTCGGGCACATCGTTTCCACCACGTACTCGGTGTCATGTTACGTGTCGCAAACACACTTATCATTCTCATCGTATATTCACATAGATTCGATAGTCTCACGTAGATTCCAATAGATTTAATAGATTCAATAGATTCCAATAGCCTCAATAGATTCACATAGATTCCAATAGACTCAATAGATTCACATACATTCCAATAGACTCAATAGATTCACATAGTGTTAACAATCCACAACCAACGAACTCCCGCATGGCACGTGCTACGAAAGTTTGGCAGCATGACGGAAGCACTTATATATAGGAAGTACTAGCAGCGTATCCACCATGCTTCAATCATGCCATGTCCGTCTCGTCATCGGTGTCATGCTTCGTTATCCACAACAAATAGATCCAACAACACATATTCACCCAGTTGATTCATTAACCTTAAACCGAGTCCACAAAACTACGAACTTCACTTAGCGCATGGTACGAAGATTCGGCAACATGCCAGAAACACTTATATATAGGAAGTACCAGCGACGTATCCACCATATTTCGGATATGTCACGTCTGCCTCGTCTTCGGCGCTAGGCTACGTTTCGCATTTTGCTTCTCAAAATCACACGTACTTTGATTACACGTAGATTACACATAGATTCCACATAGCTTGAATAGATTAGCATGCTCATAACTAGACAGGCCATCACCATGAGTTACAAAACACAGACTTCCCCTGGCACGTGGCACGAAAGTTTGGTAACATGACAGAAACACTTATATATAGGAAGTACCAGCGGCATATCCACCATGTTTCGGCCACATTACTTCCATCTCGTACTTCGGTGTCATGCACAGTGTTTCGTGACCACACATTTTTAACATAGATTAATAACACTATGAATAAAGCTTCGTAAATTTAGTTCGATTCTAAGATTAGAATTAGTGTTTTTGATTGCGGACGCGCGTGCGAATCGTGTAAAAGCCTTAAAATAAACGAAGAATCGAGTTTAAAACCACACATAAATAAAACCGGGATAACATAATGGTAGGCTCGTAAAACATAGAGTGTTCCGGGTAGAGGAACGGTGACTAACCAAAGTGATTCGAACCCCTTTCGAATTGCGGCAATGTGTCACGACTTACTTAGATAAATACGTCATCGATGTTAGGCCGACGATATTCGTCCTTTTGGTCATTTCACACACCAAATTGATTGGGAATTTCAAGACTTTGGCGAGACATAAAAACATCATAGAGTGGGACTAGTTATCAAGATGTGAGTTTCACCTCTAACTTGACAACTTTGTACCCTAAATAAGTCGGTGCTTATCAACAGATAAGACCTTTAGAGTATAATATGGAGATTCCCTCAAAGGTTATGATGTCACTCCTGTCTTGAGGGTCAATCTCGTGCAAAACACCAACACTGCATGCCAGTGTTTTCAAGTATTTAAGTGTAAACTGTATCAGCCTTAGGGAAGGCATGTAACGTTTAGCAGGAAATGTGTTGCTAGGAAGCATGTACGGCAGAATGCATAAGTCTTAAACAACAGATAAGAATCAAGATTCCTAGAACTATAGACTAGGGCAAGTATTCTTACTTATCATAATTTCCCTATAGTTATGGCTCTGATACCAATCTGTCACACCCCAACCGATGGCGGAAACATCGGGGTGCGAGCACTAAGCGTTCAGATTGCTCATGAGATACCATAACACTAGATAGTTTCAATATTAATTAGATTGATTCAAACATTGTCTAATAGCATCCACATCCAAACACAATATCAAATTACAAATCATGAAATTGTCTCAAAGTTTCTAGAGTTAGCTATGATGTGTTTCTAAGCAGCATCCTAGCATGTTCTCGATCAGCACCCTATCAGCTTGCAACATGTATTAAAATATCAATACAAAAGTATTGGCGAGTATACAAGTTTGAATATATAGCATATAGATTCAAAAGACTCATATCCACAATGTAAATGATAACAAATAGTTTCAGCCGTGCTAGTATTCGCAGTCCAACCAGTGATAGCCCAAGTGACCCGATGCTTTAGTGTTTTCCCAAGAATCAAGGAAAACTAGAATCCTCCTAACAATACCCCCGAGAATAATGGGGAGTTGCATCTCCTATAGCGCTACTATTGTTAAGGCGGAACTACCCACTCTGGATTAAACGTTCACATGGCACAAAGAATCAAGAATCACATGTTTCACATACACATAGGATAGAGTTTAGATTCCAAAGTATCAAGTTTCATAGTTTAATAGAATACATGTTGCATCCCAAAAGTTTAAAGCAAAAAGAGATCGAGTATACTCACAGTGATTGCTTAACAATTTAGATTGTTATTGGATCAAATGGAGCTCTTTAGAATTAGCCTGATTAGATTACAATAGATAAGTATTGGACAAACAACGAGATTGCGCGAAGGGGTAGATCAGCCACTGGATCGGATGGCTGTCCGATCGGATTGCCACTCGACCGGGTGACATAGTGTGAGGGAAAGGATGGCTATCCGATCGGATTGCTGTCCGATCGGGTTGCCACTAGATTCAAAGTTCTAAGTGTTGAAAAGTTTCAAAGCTCAAAAGCTGCCTCGATCGGATGGCTGTTCGATCGGATGGCTATCCGATCAGACTGCCACTCGATGATCGGAGGTTCAGGGTTTCAAAAGTGTTTAAGTTTAAGAGGCAAGTGTCATCTGATCGGGTGGCTGTTCGATCGGATTGCTATCCGATCGGATTGCCACTCGATCAGGTTATCATTGTCTCGTTTCCAAACTTTGTAAAGTTTCTAAGTTTCTGATTAAACGGCAACGACTTGGTACGTATCGAGACAACGGTAAACACATCAGTATACAGCTGTTCTGATCGGGTGGGAATCACCCCAGTCCGTGCAGATGTCTGTTCTTGACGATGTTTATGCCGGAATCCGTACTCCGGTCATCGTCTCTGGTAACAATCCTTCTCCAACCCAACTCCAGACTAATCATTAAGTCTATAGTCCGGTTAGATCCAGATTCCACCGTTTAAAGGAAAAAGTTAAGAAAAGATGAGAAAACATGAGTTTTAGCTTGAAAAGTCTAGATCTAGCATAGATTTAGTGTAACACGCATGAGATTCCTTAGATCTGAGCTAAATCTTGTACGGAATGACATCATTCACCAGTTTGTACAAGCCACCCTGATGATGTCACCCTCAAGAGCTCGAATCTTAGGAATTTCATGGTGAAAAGTGAGATTTCAAAGGAGAATCTCGTAGAGAATGTTGTGTAGATCAAGGATGTACAAGGATCTAGTGTAAAACGTACCGAAATCGCCGAGAAAAAGAGGAAAAAAAGGTGTGCGTGCGCCTGGATTGGATAAGGCTGTCACATCAGTGGAGGACTGATGTGACAGGCCTATTTATAGTGTGGAAGGAGAGAAGGGAAGTCAGTGCAGCGGGTCAGATGGTTGTCCGATCGGGTGGCCATCCGATCGGATTGCCATCCGATCGGGTGGTCATCCGATCGGATTGCCACTCGGCCAATCCCATCCTTTCTTCGTTCCTTTCTCTGATTCGTTTCGCGTGTTAGGTTAAGCGTTGCGTATTATTGGGTAATAGATTCACACATAACTAGATTACATCATTAACACAGAGTTTCCATAGTTTACATAGTTTAATAGTTTCCACCAGTGACAAGACTACAGTCTCTCGTTCAACCAAGTCTTAAGTTTCACGAGTCTCAAGAGTCAAGCACCAAGTATCAAGAATCAAGTAACTAGATTAAGCATCAAGTTTCAAGAGTCAAGTTTCATAGTATTAAGTATCCAAGATTCAATAAGACTCAAGTATCAAGGCTTAAAGATTCACAAGTCTTAAAAGTGTCAAGGGTCACATAGTATAAGGGCTAAAATTGACAATAGCTAAAAGTTCAGGGACGTTGGGCGCTACATAATCTATGCGTATTCTAGTGTAATCTATGTGTAATCTATGTATGTTTGGTTTTGAGGAACAAAATACGAAACGTAGCCTAGTGATGTGTGTAAAATGCAACATATAAATTACATCAAATGGGGCATAAAACTAACCATTTTTTAGTACTAATGTTGGAAAAAGTGTGATTTTGTCTTCCTTTTGTATTTTCAGGACTAAATGAGCTTAATTGAACAAAAGGAACAAATATACAGCCAAATCTAACATAAATACAAAGAAAGGGAATAAACGTGGCATGCCCGACCCCTCGACAGCATCTTCCCAAAGCAAAAACAAGAAGAAAGCTGAGCATGGGGCTGTGCCCAGCTGAGCATGGGGCTGTGCCTAGCTCTGCATGGGGACGTGCCCAACTCAGCACGGGGTCGTGCTCAGTGAGCACGGGGCCGTGTCCGGGGTGGTCAACCCTGGCACAAAAGACAAACCTGTAGAAACTTCTATTCCTGACACGGGGGCGTGCCCAGCTCAACACGGGGCTGTGGTCAATGCTAAGATTCGCATAATCCAAGCAAATCTTATAGTACAGATACACTTCTGCACACGGGGCCGTGCCCAGTGGACACGGGGGCGTGTGGAGCTAATGCAGACAAATTGTAATTAATGAAGAAAGAGAAAAAGGGTGGACACGGGGCCGTGTCCTGGCTTCTGTGCAGGCTATAAATAGGGGTGCTTGGTTCACTTCAAAGGCATCACTTGGCAAACCACCTCTCTCACACTTCTTCCACACTCCACCACCATCACAACCCACATCCACCACCATCATCCATAATCCATCATAGAGTGTGTGTAGTAGTCTCGGGATCCAAGATTGATCGTAAGAGTTCTTGACAATCAAAGGCCATGTTTGCCTAAGTCTCTTACATCACTTGGTGAAGACAAGCATTTAGTGTAATTCTTTTGTTTTTTAATCTTTTCGCACTTTTTATTTGGTTTTGTATTAATGACTTTAATAACTAGTTTCTTATGTTGAAGGTGAAACATCCTTATCATTTGTCCGTAGTGTCTTGGCGTTGTTTTACTGTCTATATAAAATAAAAGATTTACACCATTCATATCTCTATGGTCTATATAGAGATATGTTGGCTACCTGGTCGGGGGTTAAGGGAATGGTTTGGTAAGGTTCTTGCCTTGTTCAGTGTATAGATCCTGCAAGGACCTGGGTCAAGCTTACTAGGACCTCCTTCAATACCCACTGGTATTGGATGGCGGGGGTGCGAATAGCTTGATCCCCTCATATGTAAACTACTATTAATACTTTAATCCGGCTACTTGGAATTGTATCCCTGCTGACTCAAACCACTTAGCCGAGGGTAACGTCACCTTCAAAAGAGGGGCCTACCACAATACGCATTAATAAATTAATTAATTATCTTCCAATATTCCGACCCTTTAGGATTGTTGTCACACCCCAACCGATGGCGGAAACATCGGGATGAGATGAAGTGTGTATAGATTGCTCGAGACTTCATAACACTATGTGACAATATTTAATTAAATTTAAATTTCATTGCAAATGCTAAATTGTCATACAATAATCCAAACAAAATACAACATTGTCTCAAATAACAACATAACATCAAAAGATAGATAGATTAAAGGTGTGTATCTAGTCCACCCTAAACTTGTTTCTTCTTTCATCATACTTCAACAATTCAACCTGCAACATGTATTAAAATAGAGTTTCAATGCAAAAGCAATGGCGAGTATACAAGTTTGTTTATATAGCATAATAGAATAAAAAGCTCATATCCAACATGAATAAAATGATACAAGTTATTACTTTGCCTTTCCCAATAGACCAGCTGGAGGTTAGCTCGTTCAACATCGTTCAACATCGTTCACTATCGTTCAACATCATTCAACATCATTTAATATCGTTCAACATCGTTCAATATCGTTCAACTTGCATAACATATGAGATTAACAAGCATCAAATTGTTTCATGTTTAAATGTGGATAGAGTATGATAAAAACAAGGTTCAAGCATTGCGTGTTTTTGTATAGAATACATGTTGCACCCAAAAGTGTAAAGGGGAAAAAGGGATCGAGTATACTCACAAAAACTGCATAAGCTTTCCGATTATCCAATGTGACGAAGTTGATGCGGCTAGAAGGTTGAAATATGTAAGGGTTAAAGTTCAAGTATGTTTAGAGTCGAGATTCGGTATTTAAAACAATATGAAAATAGTATATGAGAAATACATGTGAAAATAATCACCTATACATATGATACTTGTTCTTGACACTATGTACTCCAAGGAGTTTATGTGGTTTCATGGAACAAGGTTCCATTAGAATCGTGACGAGTTATCATAGTCTAGGATGATGAAATCTAGTACGTTGACATATGAACACTTGTTCGTCATCAAGGATTCGATTATTCGAATAATATGGTTATGTATTGTATAAGTTATATAGATATATTATTAAGTCCAAATGTTCAAGTATGAGGTAGAAGATTATATCTTCATTTAGGCACCTCGAGTATCATGGAAGTCATGTATGGGGTAGGAAGAACAAGCTTCCATTTAGGAACCCCTTGAATGTTCACCACTTCACTTGATGTAAAGACAACCAAGGAGGGTCAAGAACAATGATTAGTACAAGTATGTAAACAATCTAATCTAAGAGAAATCATCAAATCATGTGAGGATTGTATGTTTGGACAACCCAAGTTGTTCCATAATCACTCTACATCAAGAACTAAGCTTGAACATGACTTGTGGGTGAAATACCCTAACAAAACAGAAAGTATTTGAGGTTTTAACCTCTGATTTAACATGTCTCAACCTTGTTTTTAAGCTTAACTAACCATAGATGAGGTTATAAGCATTAGGACATAGGTTTGAGATGAGAAAACTCAAGTTTGAACAAGTATTATCAAAGATAAACAAAGTCAGATTCAAACAGTGAACTTTGGAGACTATTTGCCGAAGTTCCAGGGCCTTATTCTCTGTGAAATACCCATGGAATCGAAGCTAAGATCGATCCAAGTGTTCTGGAAAAAGAATGAGCTAAAAAGGATGAGAAATGAAGAAGTTATGCTCACTTTAGTGGAGCTTGGTACTTCTGTCCGAACTTGCACTTCCAGCTACGAATTTGAGGGTTTGAGTGAGTGTTGAGAGTGTATCTAAAGTGCAAATGGCTTGGACAAGAGTGTGTTTATATAGGGATTGAGTTAGGGTTGAGTTAGGTGAGTTATTAATGCCAAAATCCCGCTTAGAAGTTCATAAACACTCAAATCCCGCTCAATTTCGCGAAGGAAACAAGCTGATGTGAGTTTTTTGATCTGGGCAACCACAGGCGGCCCGCTTGAGATATTAAGGTAAGTTTAGGCGGTCCGCCCGGACTTACTTAACCGGACATAAGTTTCAAATGTTACATTTTGGCCCCCAGACTTGTTATTTTGATGTTTTTAGGTCTTTTAAGGACTATAAATGCCACAAAAACATAGTTTAAGATAAATCCAACTATGAGGAGTATAAACTAAGTATAATTAAGCGTATGAGTATCCAATCAAGTGTCGTTCACGTTCAAAACACGTTTTAGGCATAAGTTTAGATTAATTACAAGTTTAGCACATAGTTTCCAAGAATAACGATTAAACATCAATTGATTCATCAAATCGAACATACGAGCATATGTAAAGTGTGTACAACATATTTGTAGCAACATACGAGTTTCATTAATGGTCCAAGTCTCGGTTTCGCAACGATTACAAAGAAAGAACGATCACCAGAAAACAAAGTTTCCCAAAAATAGAAATACGAACAAGACTTTCTATAAATGGAAAGTACAAAAGAGCCGGGCGTTACAGTCTCCCCTCCTTTAGGAAATTTCGTCCCGAAATTTATTCAAGAGGAAGACTTGAAAGGGTTTTGGTAAAAAGTGATTATTTAGAACTAAGACTTTGAAATTTTGAAACGTTTTGAAAAGCACGAAATCTTGGGAGAATAGTCATAATAGGTTTGTAAAATGATTTGTTTAGCTAAAATGGATTTGGTAACGATCACCTAGGTAAGGGAATCACCCCAAACTCGTCGGTGAAGTCGTTTTTAAGAAAAGAAGGGGTGGAGTTAATCGTCAAGGTAAGGAAATCACTCCTATCTTGAGGATATATGTTTCTACGAGTAGTAGCATAAAAATGTAGAACAATCCACATGACATACTTAGTTAACAAGATTAATGTATCACTGGCATGTGAATGAACAGGTCAACCCATCGTGTACCGCAATTGAATGACTTACCATGACCCCTCGTTCACGGGTGGTGCGCTACTCCTATAGCACTACGCATAGTACTATACATGTTAAGGTGTGGGTTAAAGGACAAGTTCATCACATAAGAATAACCCAGTAACACGAATCCAGTATAACATACTAGCATGCATGTTTTAGATTGAAATGATATATCGTACAAATGTAAAACACATTAAAATTGAGATAGCATAAAAGAGATTCATCATAAAATCGGATTGTCACGGAACGTAACATAAGACTATTCCAAAGTAAATTGGAGTCCTTTTCGAATTAAGGGAAAATCGAAACTTTGGCGAGATTGAAAGTCAAGGGTGGGACTACTTAGCAACATGCAAGTTTCACCTCTAACTTGGAAACATCGTACCCTAGTGTGGTTGGTACTTAATCAAAAGATAAGGGTCCACTAGAATATGAATTTGAAACTTCCATTAAGATGTGGATTTCACTCCTAACTTAATGGTGAATTTCGTGCAAAATAGAATAAAGCGGGATGAGAGTCGTTTACCAAATTGTGGGTTTCACGCCTATTTTGGTGAACTCGTCTCGTTTGTATAATATGAGTGTTTTTGAATTTAGATTAATCGATTACAATGCATGAGGAAAATTGTACGTTAAAGATTGGGAAAAAAAATAAGTATAACATGTCAAGAATAACACATAAATGGTAGAACAATGAAACGAGTATTAACACGTATAAAACAAATATAGCATGCCAAGTGTTAACACATAAGTGACACATATGTTTAAAAGGTCAAAGAGAATAAATAAAGGCAAATAAAGTAACATGCGAGTAGTTTCAAGTAAAACGTAAGCATAAAGCTCTAAAACTATAGACTAGGTTAAAGCATTCCTACTTTTCCTAATTCCCTATAGTTATGGCTCTGATACCAATCTGTCACACCCCAACCGATGGCGGAAACATCGGGATGAGACGAAGTGTGTATAGATTGCTCGACACTTCATAACACTATGTGACAATATTTAATTAAATTCAAATTTCATTGCAAATGCTAAATTGTCATACAATAATCCAAACAAAATACAACATTGTCTCAAATAACAACATAACATCAAAAGATAGATAGATTAAAGGTGTGTATCTAGTCCACCCTAAACTTGTTTCATCTTTCATCATACTTCAACAATTCAACCTGCAACATGTATTAAAATAGAGTTTCAATGCAAAAGCAATGGCGAGTATACAAGTTTGTTTATATAGCATAATAGAATAAAAAGCTCATATCCAACATGAATAAAATGATACAAGTTATTACTTTGCCTTTCCCAATAGACTAGCGGGAGGTTAGCTCGTTCAACATTGTTCAATATCGTTCACTATCGTTCAATATCGTTCAACATCGTTCAACATCATTTAATATCGTTCAACATCGTTCAATATCGTTCAACTTGCATAACATATGAGATTAACAAGCATCAAATTGTTTCATGTTTAAATGTGGATAGAGTATGATAAAAACAAGGTTCAAGCATTGCATGTTTTTGTATAGAATACATGTTGCACCCAAAAGTGTAAAGGGGAAAAAGGGATCGAGTATACTCACAAAAATTGCATAAGCTTTCCGATTATCCAATGTGACGAAGTTGATGCGGTTAGAAGGTTGAAATGTGTAAGGGTTAAAGTTCAAGTATGTTTAGAGTCGAGATTCGGTATTTAAAACAATATGAAAATAGTATATGAGAAATACATTTGAAAATAATCACCTATACATATGATACTTGTTCTTGACACTATGTACTCCAAGGAGTTTATGTGGTTTCATGGAACAAGGTTCCATTAGAATCGTGACGAGTTATCATAGTCTAGGATGATGAAATCTAGTACCTTGACATATGAACACTTGTTCGTCATCAAGTATTCGATTATTCGAATAATATGGTTATGTATTGTATAAGTTATATAGATATATTATTAAGTCCAAATGTTCAAGTATGAGGTAGAAGATTATATCTTCATTTAGGCACCTCGAGTATCATGGAAGTCATGTATGGGGTAGGAAGAACAAGCTTCCATTTAGGAACCCCTTGAATGTTCACCACTTCACTTGATGTAAAGACAACCAAGGAGGGTCAAGAACAATGATTAGTACAAGTATGTAAACAATCTAATCTAAGAGAAATCATCAAATCATGTGAGGATTGTATGTTTGGACAACCCAAGTTGTTCCATAATCACTCTACATCAAGAACTAAGCTTGAACATGACTTGTGGGTGAAATACCCTAACAAAACAGAAAGTATTTGAGGTTTTAACCTCTGATTTAACATGTCTCAACCTTGTTTTTAAGCTTAACTAACCATAGATGAGGTTATAAGCATTAGGACATAGGTTTGAGATGAGAAAACTCAAGTTTGAACAAGTATTATCAAAGATAAACAAAGTCAGATTCAAACAGTGAACTTTGGAGACTATTTGCCGGAGTTCCAGGGCCTTATTCTCTATGAAATACCCATGTAATCGAAGCTAAGATCGATCCAAGTGTTCTGGAAAAAGAATGAGCTAAAAAGGATGAGAAATGAAGAAGTTATGCTCACTTTAGTGGAGCTTGGTACTTCTGTCCGAACTTGCACTTCCAGCTACGAATTTGAGGGTTTGAGTGAGTGTTGAGAGTGTATCTAAAGTGCAAATGGCTTGGACAAGAGTGTGTTTATATAGGGATTGAGTTAGGGTTGAGTTAGGTGAGTTATTAATGCCAAAATCCCGCTTAGAAGTTCATAAACACTCAAATCCCGCTCAATTTCGCGAAGGAAACAAGCTGATGTGAGTTTTCTGATCTGGGCAACCTCAGGCGGCCCGCTTGAGATATTAAGGTAAGTTTAGGCGGGCCACCCGGACTTACTTAACCAGACATAAGTTTCAAATGTTACATTTTGGCCCCCAGACTTGTTATTTTGATGTTTTTAGGTCTTTTAAGGACTATAAATGCCACAAAAACCTAGTTTAAGATAAATCCAAGTATGAGGAGTATAAACCAAGTATAATTAAGCGTATGAGTATCAAATCAAGTGTCGTTCACGTTCAAAACACGTTTTACGCATAAGTTTAGATTAATTACAAGTTTAGCACATAGTTTCCAAGAATAACGATTAAACATCAATTGATTCATCAAATCGAACATACGAGCATATGTAAAGTGTGTACAACATATTTGTAGCAACATACGAGTTTCATTAATGGTCCAAGTCTCGGTTTCGCAACGATTACAAAGAAAGAACGATCACCAGAAAACAAAGTTTCCCAAAAATAGAAATACGAACAAGACTTTCTATAAATGGAAAGTACAAAAGAGCCGGGCGTTACAATTGTATCCTTGCTGACTCAAACTACTGGGTTGAGGGTAACGTCACCTTCAAAAGAGGGGCCTACTACTATAACTAAGATAATCTCTTAAAAAGTGCAAAAGTGAAAAATTCATCAAAGGTTACGTTAAAGGCGAGTCGGATCCAAGTGATTCATCTTGTCTATCTGTTTTATTTTTATTTTTCTTTTCAGCATTTTTAGTTTTTACTTTTTTCTAAAACCCTTTTCTAAACTTTTGATTTGATTAGACGTTTAGGATAAACCGGTACTAAAAGCTCTTTTGTCCTTGGATGACCTTGATATCTTACCAACACTATACTATGCTCACGATGGGTGCACTTGCCCATGTGTGTGATTAAGTGTTAGTAGAATATCATGTTTTATAAATTTAAAACTTGATTAACGTGTTAAAAAGGGCTAAAAATATAGATAAAAACATATCACACCTAACACACACCACCTAGCGCCGAAGACGAGGCGGAGGTGGCATGTCCGAAACATGGTGGATACGCCGCTGGTACTTCCTATATATAAGTGTTTATGGCACGTTACCAAACCTTCGTATCACGCGCTAAGTGAAGTTCGTAATTTTGTGGATTCGGGTTGAAGTTGTTGAATCTACTAGGTAAATCTATGTTATTGAATCTATTTGTTTAATCTATGTGGTCGAATCTATTTGGTTAATCTATGTTGTGAGAAGTGATGAAGTCTAATGTTGTGGTCAACGAAGCATAACACCGATGACGAGACGGACGTGACATGATTGAAGCATGGTGGATACGCCGCTGGTACTTCCTATATATAAGTGCTTCCGTCATGTTGCCAAACTTTCGTAGCATGTGCCATGCGGGATTTCATTGTTTGTGGATTGTTAACACTAATCTATGTGAATCTATGTGAATCTATTGGAATCTATTGGAATCCATTGTAATCTATGCGAATCTATTGGAACCTATTGGAATCTATTGGAATCTATTGGAATCTATTGTAATCTATGCGAACCTATTGGAACCTATTGTAATCTATGTGAATCTATTGGAATCTACCGGAAGTTATGATGATGATGAGTGTGTTTTGCGATACGTAACATGACACCGAGTACGAGGCGGAAGCGATGTGCCCGTAGCGTGGTGGATACGCCACTGATACTTCCTATATATAAGCGTTTCTGACATGTTGCCAAATTTCGTACAACGTGCCATGCGAGGGTCGTGGGTTTGCGGTGTTGAGTCTATTGGAATCTATGTGAAACTTGAATCTTAATCTATGTGAACCACCTTGTTGAGTCTTGAGTCAAATTCTATCGTGTGTGAATCTATGTTGTGAGGCCTGTGAATCTAAACTTATACGAACCTTTTCTTTAGATGTATTCCCGTAAGATGTCTGATACTCTCAAGAGATAAAAGATGACGTCCTTTATGGCCGACCAGATCGCTCGAGTCATGCCAAGGATCGTCTCTGAGATCCAAGGATCAAACACCCCTCCATTCTTTGCTGATTCTAAGGCGGAGAAGGAGAAGCCTTCTAGGTTCAGCTACAAACATTTTATCTCCTGCAACCCTAAACCTTTCACGGGCAGTGATGGGGTGACTGCTATGCTCGAGTGGTTTGACAACATTGAGGTTACCTTTATCAACAGTGAGTGCCCAGACCATTTAAAGACTAGGAGTGCGACTGGAATGTTTCAAGGCAGAGCGTTGGAGTGGTGGTCAAATGAGAGAAACATCCGTTTGAATGAAGAGGCCTATGCTCTTCCATGGGTCGAGGTGCGAGAACTAATAATGCTTGAGTTATGTTCTCCCCATGAACAATTGAAGCTTGAAGAAGAGTTCTGGCACTTGAAGCAGATTGGTGATGATAATCTGGCTTATACTACCCGTTTTAAGCAGCTCAGCTTAATCGTTCCTCACTTGGTTTCTACTCCTAAGCGCATGATAACCAAGTACATCAATGGTCTACCTCCTGCTATGCGTGATTCTATTGAAGCAGCCCAACTCGATACTATTGAGGAAGTCTACCGTCTTACAGCTAGTCTCAACAACAACCGCGTTCGTGATAAGCAGTTTGCTAACTCTGCTCCCTCCAAGTCTGCACATCAAGTTACCCAGCAGCCAAGTGACAGCAAGAACAAGAGGCGAAAGTCTCAGGGTTCAGGATGCAATGCTATTGTTCCTGCTGCAAACCCTGCTGCTACTGTTCAAAACCCTGCTGCCCCTGAAATTAAAAAGCAGTACTCTGGTTCTTACCCCAAGTGTGCAACTTGCAACTTTCATCATCCTATTGCCTCTGCATGTCGTTTGTGCACCAACTGCAATCGCTATGGTCACACGACTCCCTATTGTCGTCAAGCTAATCCTTCTCAACCAGCTCAGCAAGCCCCAGCTCAGGCAGCCCTACCAGCACTTCCAGCTCCTCCGCAGAATCCGAGGCCAGTCAATGTTGTTCGTGCATGCTACAAATGTGGCGATACTACTCATCTTCGTAATCAGTGTCCTCAGCTGAACCAGGACCAACAGCCAGCCGCTCGTGGACGAGCGTTTAACCTCAATGCTAATCAGGCTCGTAACGACAATGATGTCGTTAATGGTACGTTTCTTGTGAATAACCTTTATGCTTCGATTCTATTTTATATTGGTGCCGACAGAAGCTTTGTGTCCGTTGAATTCGAATCTTTGTTAAACTGTGCACGCTCTATGTTACCTAAGTCGTTTTCGGTGGAGATTGCCAATGGGAAGTCTATTCTAGTTGACTCTATTCTCTGTGGTTGTTCCTTGACTCTTAACGACCACGTATTTACCATTGATCTAATACCCATGCAATTGGGAAGTTTTGATGTCATAATCAGTATGGATTGGTTGCGTAAGAATCATGCCGAGATTGCATGTCACGAGAAGTTTGTTCGTCTACCTTTGTCATCCGGTGATATTTTGCATGTCTATGGAGACCGACCTTCAAGAGGACTGAAGTTGATATCATGCGCTCAGGCGAGCAGATGCTTACGTAAACAGAACTTTGCCTTCTTGGCCCACGTGGTGGAAAAAAAGGGCAAAGGAAAGAACATAAGTGACATCCCAATAGTGTGTGATTTCCCTGATGTCTTTCCTGAAGATCTTCCTGGTCTTCCTCCTCCTAGTTTCGTTCCTGTCGCCAAGGCTCCTTATCGGCTTGCACCTTCCGAGATGCAAGAGCTGTCCAGCCAATACAAGAACTGATCGACAAGGGATTCATTCGTCCAAGTACCTTTCCTTGGGGTGCTCCTGTGCTATTCGTCAAGAAGAAAGATGGTTCGTTTCGTATGTGTATCGACTACTGTGAACTTAATAAGCTTACCGTTAAGAACCGTTATCCTCTCCCTCGTATTGATGATCTATTTAACCAACTACAAGGCGCGTCCTGTTTCTCGAAAATCGATCTTCGTTCTGGTTATCATCAGCTTCGTGTACTCGAGGATGATGTACCCAAAACCGCATTTCGTACCCGATATGGACACTACGAGTTCGTGGTCATGCCTTTTGGATTGACCAACGCACCCGCTGTGTTCATGGATCTCATGAATCGTGTGTGCAAACCTTATCTTGATCGTTTTGTGATAGTTTTTATTGATGATATTCTCATTTATTCTAACTCTAAGGCCGATCATGCTCGTCATTTACGCTTGATGCTTGAACTTTTACGTGGTGAACGCTTGTATGCTAAATTTTCTAAGTGTGAGTTTTGGATTGATGAAGTGCATTTTCTTGGTCATGTCGTTAGTAAGCAAGGTATTCATGTTGACCCGTCTAAAATCGAAGCTGTGAAGAATTGGAGTACACCTAAGTCTGCATCTGAGATTCGTTCTTTTCTAGGATTGGCGGGTTATTACCGCTGATTCATCTTGGACTTCTCTAAGATTGCTATTCCTCTCACTTTGTTGACTCAGAAAGAGAGACCTTTTGCTTGGGGTCCCGAGCAAGAGGAATCCTTCAGACTCTTAAGACCCTTTTGTGTAATGTCCCTGTTCTAACTCTACCAAATGGGAATGGCGATTTCGTGGTATATTGTGATGCCTCGAACCGTAGATTGGGCTGTGTGCTCATGCAGCGGGACAAGGTTATTGCTTATGCCTCTCGTCAACTCAAAGTGCATGAGAAAAACTACACTACTCACGATCTGGAGCTTGGTGCAGTCGTGTTTGCGTTAAAGATCTGGCGACACTATCTGTATGGTACTAAGTGTGTGGTTTTCACTGACCATAAGAGCCTTCAACATATCTTTGACCAAAAGGAACTGAACATGCGGCAGAGACGTTGGGTGGAATTGCTTAACGACTACGACTGAGAAATTCGCTATCATCCTGGAAAGGCGAATGTGGTGGCTAACGCTCTTAGTCGTAAAATCCATGTTAAGGCTATTCGTATCTCTAGTGATCTCCATACTTGTATTCGTGAAGCTCAGTATTCGTCGGCTAATGAAGGTAGTCTATCTGTTGAAGTTCTTAGTGCTAACGTGAATCAGCTCGAAACTAAATTTGATGGTCTTCAAAACTATCTCAATCGCATCTGGGTACTGGATCACGATAATCTTAGTGAGCTCATTATGAATGAGGCTCATAAATCTCGTTACTCTATTCATCCAGGTGCCGATAAGGTACCATGAACTGCGTATGAATTATTGGTGGCCTGGTATGAAGAAGGACATTGCTGTATACGTTTCTAAATGCCATACTTGCTCGAAGGTTAAGGCCAAACATCAGCGCCCTTCTGGACTCTTAAAACAACCCGAATCCCAGTTTGGAAATGGGATAGCATTGTTATGGACTTTATTACTAAACTGCCCCGTACACCGTTTGGTCACGATGGTATCTAGGTGATTGTTGATCGTTTGACCAAATCAGCCCACTTTCTTCCGATTCGTGAAGATTATAAAGTGGAGAAACTTACTCGAATCTATACTGATGAGATTATATGCCGTCATGGCATCCCTCTTGACATAATCTCAGACCGCGATGGTCGTTTTATTTCACGTCTTTGGCAAACATTTCAATCCGCTATGGGTTCCCATTTGAATCTTAGCACGGCCTTTTATCCTCAAACGAATGGACAGACCGAGCGTACTATTCAAACCCTAGAGGATATGCTCCGTTCTTGTGTCATTGACTTTGGTGGTAACTGGGATGTACATTTACCATTAATTGAGTTCTCGTACAACAACAGCTATCATTCCAGTATTCAAATGGCTCCTTTCGAAGCTTTGTATGGCCGCAAGTGTCGATCTCCTCTCAGCTGGCATAAGATTGGTGACAAGCAGTTTACTGGCCCTGAAATCATTCAAGAGACAACGGATAGGATGCTTCAGATCCGTGATAACTTGATCAAGGCTAGGAGCAGACAAAAGAGCTATGCGGATCAAAGGCGTAATCCTCTGGAATTTGATGTTGGTGATCGAGTTCTTCTCAAGGTATCTTCCTGGAAGGGAGTAGTTCGTTTTGGTAAGAAGGGAAAGCTCGCCCCTCGCTATGTGGGTCCTTTCAAGATACTTGAAAGGATTGGCAAGGTGGCGTACAGACTCGACCTGCCACAAGAACTAAACAACGTACATCCAGTGTTTCACGTATCCAATCTACGTAAATGCCTAGTAGACGAGGAGCTGCAGGTTCCCCTCGAAGACTTACAAATAAATGAGACGCTACACATTGTGGAGAAATTGGTCGAAATCGTGGACCAGGGTGTCAAGCGACTGAGGCGCATCAAAATTTCCATTGTCAAGGTTCGATGGGAAGGAAAGCGTGGCGCCGAGTTCACTTGAGAACTGAAAAGCGAGATGAAGACCAAGTACCCACATTTATTTCCAGAATCTTCCTCTTGGACTTCGAGGACGAAATCTCCTAAAGGAGGGGAGACTGTAACGCCTGCGTCCCTAGACTTTCAGCAAATTGTCACTTTTAGCCCCTATACTATGAGTCATGTGATACTTTTGATACTAGGTGAAACTCATGCTATAAGATTTTGATTCTAGGAAACTATGATTCTATTAAACTATGATTCTATGAGACCATGATTCTATGATTCTTGATATTTGGAATCTAGATTCTTGACTCTAAATACTTTGGTACTTGACTCTTGAGGCTCGTGAAACTTGAGACTTGGTTGAACGAGGGACTGGAGTCTTGTCACTGGCGGAAACTATGGAAACTATGGAAACTTTTGTGTTAATGATGTAGTCTAGTTATGCTATTACCCTATAATACGCAACGCTTAATCTAACTCGTGAAACAAATCCAAGGCAGTTAAACGGAAAATATGGGATTGACCGAGTAGCAATCCGATCGGATGGCCACTTGATCGATCTGCCATCCGACCCGAGTGCACACCGCCTTCACCCACTCTGACACTATAAATAGGTCTGTCACCGGGGGGTCGAAAACGTATATGCTAAAAAATTTCTATAAAACCGGGGGTCGAAAACGTATATACCCAAAAATTTCTATACAAAAACTAGATACTCTCCACTACTGAGCGAAAAGTTCAGGGGTCGGCCGCCCACTCCCGCCCCTCTATGATGCGACCTTGGCGTCAATAACGATTCCCATGTGAAAAACACTTTTGGAAGATAAGATGGTATTGGTAGGTACATTACATAGCTATGTATCATAATTTTCAAAGGCATTGAATAATTGAGCGTGTGGAACCCACAAAGATGATGTTGTTTACGTAATTCTGACAGAAAGCAACATGGACATCTACTATGTTCCAAAAGAAATCATTTATCCACTTCTTTGCTTTGTATTTCTATCATTTTATTACATATCATATCATATCACGGAGTATAAAATGAATTGCCAAGCTAAGTTTACTCTCTACCAAGTCTACCTTTATAGCTCGTATTAACATATACTTAAAAAGAGTTATAAGCGTATGTCTTTAGAACATTTTATAAGATGTTTTTGGGATACTGTTGACGTGCGTGTTGATCAAATGAGATCTTCACATAAAGCATAATCTATTATATTGGGTTAAGTTATTCTACAAAAACTATTAAAAGTAAGAATGATTTATAGAGTGACAAGTGTCCAATAACCTATAACCACTACACCATAACCCAAAAACCAAAATCCCCTCCCCTCCCCCTCCCCCCCCCCCCCCCCCGGCAATTTTTTTTTTTTTGTGGGTGATGGGGGTTAGGTTTTTGGGTGGTGCTTTAGGTTTTTTTTATAGTTGGTTTTTTTAGAATCATTTGTACTCTTCTTACAATTAGAATCCTTTGTATTTGATCCTAATCCCTATTATTATATAATGTCCTTTTTTAGAAAATTGTATACGAGCATGCCAGTATAGGATCTTTCATAGAAATGCTATTTCCATGAAAGTATTAGATAGAAAATATCTTAGTTACACCAAATTTAGTAGCTCTAATCTGAAAATTATACGATTTCTAACAAAAATGAATGTTGATTCAATTTTTGTTTTATAAAAAACTAGGTTATATACCCGTGAGTTTCACGGATTATGGGTTGTTTAAAAAAATCTATATCTATAAAAGTATTTTTTTTGTATGATTTATAAGTAGGGATGGCAATGAGTCGGGTTTGGGACGGGTTTAGGTAATCCCAAACCCAAACCCGGTTAGATAAGCTTGTCCCAAACCCGTCGGGTTTCTAGCGGCTAAATACCCATCGGGCATCGGGTATACTCGCGGGTTTCGGGTAAACCCGTTAATTAAAAAAATTACCCGTTGGGTATACCTGCCCCAAAACCCATGGGGTATCTATCGGATAACTACTAATTAGTTACATTAAATATTATCACTATAAAAATGTATGAAATAATTACAGTGTATACGAAATAAAATACATATGTGAAAATATAAAAGAAATTATGTCGGGTATACAATCGGGTAAACGGGTACACTTTATCGGGTAATCGGGTCGAGTAAACGGGTATATCACCAAATCCGAAACCCGCGAAAAAAATAAAAATTAATCCCAAACCCCGATTATCCGACCCCAAACCCGATTATCCGTCCCAAACCCGATTATCCGACCTCAAACTCGTCCCAAGCCCTATTTATAACCTGATAACTCTTCATACTAAGACCCATGTTTGATAAACCTTACCAATAAAAAAAAACAGAAATTGAATTACTTAGGGCATTTACTTCACAATAAAATATCTTATTTAACAGTGTTGTCAGGTACATCAACGGTATAATGACATAAGTATTTAATGCATTAATTAACTCTAAAATCAAAACAATTAACATAAAAGTGTGGCTCGGTCCAACCTACACAACACATTTCAACGTACCCCCTAACCCAGACCATTTCAATGTACTCCGTAACATGTAGGACTCTATATTTTTATATAAACATAGCTGACCATTTCTAGGTTATATACCCGTGAGCTTCACGGGTTATGGGTTGTGTTAAAAAACACCAAAATTCAGGACATTGTGAACTAAGCTCCCATTGAGAGATATGTTCACAAAATGTATAAAAAAACAGGTTGACTAATTAGATGTGCATACTATCCTAATATTCACATGTATATTCTATTAATTGATAGGCTAGCTTTTAATAAACTCATCTCTTATTCTCTTATATGTGTCATGTATGTATTAATAATTAATGTCTAAGTCCAAATCAAGGGGTGGGTGCTCTTCTAAGTCCTAAATAGGAATGGCAACCGAGTGGCCTGGGCGGGTTTGGGATATGTATTGGTGATCCCGACCTCATGCCTAAAAAAATATAATATAGGTTTGGGATAGGCTAAAAAGCGTCAAAAAGAAATTAATATATGGTGTCTTAAAGTCTTAATTTTTCAGGCATGGTATTATACGCTGACCCGTTATCCAACCCACCCAATTTACTACATGGGTTGGGCCATTATTTTTATATAAGTCATAAGTGTATAAATAAAAAAAATACAAAAGCAAAATCTGATTATATTATTCAGTTAACATCCAACTTTTTTTATCTTTTTCCTCTCTTTTAATGAAGGGTAAAATGGTCAGATTTTTTAATTTGTTATAATAATACGTTAACAAAGAGAAAAAAAACAAAAAAGTTGGATGTTAACTGAAAAATCTGACCAGCTTTTGATTTTGGATGAAAATGACAACAAAATTAAAACCACAGGGACCCAGATTTAAAAGGTTTGAGTTTTGGACTAAACTGGTAAAAATAACCAAACCTCAGTGACCATTTTGGCAGTTTACTCTAAAAGAAACCATTAGATGGACACTTGTCATCATATTAGGTTGTCATTAATTATTTATAATTATTATTTCGTTTAATCTCTTTTAATTAATTATTAGGAGTGACACCCGTGTGCAGACACGAACGGTTTTTAGAAAACCATGCATACCAAAATTTATTAAATGACAAATGACTATAAAAAACAGAGAACATCTTTTAAATAACAAACATTTTTAATCGTTTGAAAACAATAAACCGAAACCTAAATACAATCAAGCACAACTGTTCTATATACCATGATCGTAAATATTAAAACATCTCTTGATGCAAGATCCATATTGTTGGCTGCACTTACTTATCTGGTGTGTATGGACAGTTCAAACCTTGGGTGTTTCAAGTAAAATACCTGCACAATTGAACTCAGATTAAGTACATGTACATGGCCATTTAATACGCTATGAGCGCGTCGCTATAGTGCTCGCTATGAGCGTTTCGCTATAGCGCTCGCTATGAGCGCTTAACAAACACGTTTAAAATCATAATCTTTTATGATTTTAAACATAATACCATTCAACATATATATTTTATAAATTTATTAACGTGCTAAAGTTGAGACATACCGATTTCTGTTAGCGAAATGATCTTTTAAATGGTTGCAAAATATTTAGGGTAGGCTATATACACCTTTAGTTTTGTAATCTTCAACCTAATAGTAGTCTTCCCATAAAACCACGTAA
This sequence comes from Helianthus tuberosus, assembly GCA_030545235.1. Classification (NCBI taxonomy): domain Eukaryota; kingdom Viridiplantae; phylum Streptophyta; class Magnoliopsida; order Asterales; family Asteraceae; genus Helianthus; species Helianthus tuberosus. The sequence continues at coordinate 4,840,730 of CM060430.1, forward strand.
GAATAAACTCATCCCGAAAAGGAAGAAAAAATTAATTAGAAATCACCAAAAATATACACAAATAAATGATAAATCAAACATATATTGTGACAACAACAAATCATATTAAATAGAAATATAATATAAATTTACAATTCACTAACACCTATGAGTGGCACTTACTCACAAAAGATAGAAGTCAAACTTATATTAGCCAACCAGAATAGACAAATGAGGTTTAAGCTCTCTTTCCATCCTATATGCAGATTTCATAACTCATCATCTTTAAAAAGGGTATCTTGGTCCTACACATAAGTTAATAAGGTTATACGTAGTGGGGCGGTATGCCCAAGCATAGCGCCGGTATGGCGCTGGGCACACCGCCACGAGGGGCGCCATCAACCGGAAATTTTGGGGAGGCGCGATGTGTATAGCGCGGTGGACGAAATGTGATTTAATATTTTGACCGTTAAAAAACGGTCATATTGAATAAAAAAAAATCATTTTTTTCATTTTTCACACTATAAATAACTCCCAACTCTTCCATATTTTTAACAAATCATACTCAAATACCCTCTCCTTCTCTATATATTTTTTAAAAAGTTTTCAAGCTACTCCACCCTATTAAAAAAAATGGGTTCCCCGTCGGAAGACTCGTTCACCGATATTTACCGAAGATTTTTTTCACCCGAAGAAGACGCGGAGGAGGAAGAAGCGGTTACGAGTGTGTGTACTTTTATGATACAAGCACTTGAGCACGTTCGGCCTACTCCCCCTCCACGACCCATCTTGCGGCGCACCTATATCTTGCGAGATCGTGAAGCCGCGAACGAGCGTTTGATGAGAGACTATTTTGATGCGACACCGGTTCACGGACCCAATGTTTTTAGACGGCGTTTTCGTATGAGCCAAAGGTTATTTTTGCGCATTTCTAATGATTTGGAAAATAAGTATGATTTCTTTAAACAAAGAATGGACGCGCGAGGATATTTAGGCTTCACCTCAATTCAAAAGGTCACATCCGCGTTACGCATATTAGCATACGGAAACACGTACGACATCAACGACGAGTACTTGAAGATGGCGGAGAAAACAACCCGAGATAGCTTGGAACATTTTTGCTATGGTATTTTTTATTGACTTTTATTTATTTACTTACTTTTATATATTGATTTTTTAGTAGCTTACTAGTAAAACTTTTATATATTAAATTTTATTTTTTTAGTCCAACTTTTTTTTTTTTGGAACCGTTTTTTTTTTATGTTACTATATTTTTTTTATGTGTAATGTTTTTTTTTTAGTGTAATGTTTTTTAATTTAATGAAATGAATTTTAATTTTATAAAGTTAGAAAATAATTATAAAAAATTAGAAATTAATAATTGAGTAATGATTAGACGGGGGCTTTATGACTACGGGCTTAAAATGCATAAGGCCCCATAACGCCCACACGCTGACGTGGCGCGCCACGTGTCGCATAACGCCCACAAAGGGGCGTTATGACTACACATGGCCTAAGAAACACAGTTTACACACATATTTAGTTGTATGAGTACGAAACCGAAAAAACAGACACAACTACAGCTTAAACCTGCTAAATTATTTCCGAATCCCCATAAGCACCACACCACTACAGAGGAACAAAACCATGGAATCTGCAACCTTCTACGGAAATCTGTAGAGATCCATTGAGAGTAAATTTAGAACGAAAAAAATAGTAATGTAATTAATTATCCCAACAAAAATAGAAGAAACTTAATAGGAAAGAAAAGGGGAATCAAATGCCATAAACTCACCGTACAAAATCCTTGAATAGATCTCTAGTTAGCGCCGCCATTAACTTGATATTGTTCCTTACATTGTGTTACCTGTCCATATTCGCTTAACGTGTTAAGGCCAACAATACCAAGGTCTAGATCCCCTGAAAGCAGTTTCCGTACAATGTCTTTGGGACGCTGAAACTAGACTTCTAAATTTGCAATCTGCAGATAAATATATGCAGGGGCGAAGGTTTGTTGGTGCCCGGTGGTGCACCCGCCCACTCCAATATTTCGGTTAGAAGCGTATAGGTTCCGATTTTTCGTCCATAAATTTTAAAATTATATAGGATCGCCTCCCCCCAATTATTTTTCCTAAATATTCATACAATATATAAATTAAAGTAAAGTTTGTTACCACTTTGTATATAAGTGATGGGTAGTTTTGTAAATATATTTTAACTCATATTTGTTTAACCCTAGGTTACCCACCACACAATAAACTTAATCACAAATTTTTATGTCTAAGAAAGAGTCCTTTGAATGAATGAAATTTTTTAGTTTTATTTGGAAGTATTATTATTTGACTTGACCCGAATCGATAGCCGACCCGACCCGAAACATAACAATAGGAAAAAAAATTGGGTCCCATCACTGTACGCCCCCTCGAAACTTTTGGTCAAGCTCCGCCACTGAATATATATGTCAATCTCAACCACGTAATTTCGGTTACAAATTTGATACTTCATGACATCAAGTACAATGTGACTATGTAACAGGTATGACACTTATTTTCTTTGCTCGTTTGTGCTTAGTAGGATGACAGAACTGTTGAGTCATGGAGTCTGATGGAGCTTTGACAGCTTAGGTGCTTCTCAGCTTTCGGATCTTCCAAAGTTGAACTTAAGAAAGCTGACTGTCTGGCTCTCTCTATGCATCAGCTGACGATCAGACTAATGAGCAAAATTAAAAATTACGGGCTTGGCCCGTATGGACATTAGTCATTAACCCTAAGCTGCCTATTATATAAACAACTCTATGAATTTTAGTTATAGAAGGGTATCATTTGCATTGCAATGCAGCTTGTAAAACATACAGCTAATCACAATGTTTTCTTTCTGAGAATATATTCTTCGCAACTTCAAATCACAAAATAGTAATAGATGACCACAAAAGTCAGACCATAACCTGTATGCACTATTTATTGGGATACAACACACTTCAACAATGGAACATCGTTCCTGTAACGCCCCAAAATCCGTATGTTAATACTTGTCGTGAGTTCCTATATGACACGTCATGAAATAAATAACTAGGCTATTTAACCTAGTTAAGGGTATGGTCAAAAGTATTAAACGATGAGAGTAGTGTCAGTTATGTTTTAAAGGTAAACCCGAGGGGCTAAAGTGGAACAAAAGAAAGTTAAGTTATATAATAACTAGACACACACAAACACACACATACGTGTGTGTTCGAGAAATATCAGGAGGCTCCCATGGAGCCTCAAACCCTAAATCTTCTTTATGCTCAAATCGGAAGGCAAGATGAAGCTTAAATCCATAACCGAGCATGGATTAATGATCACCAACACGAGGGGATCATAAGGTATGTCTTAAATCTAAGATTGGTGATCATGGGTGAAGTGGGTTATGTTCTAATCCGTGAGTTAATATGAAATTGATCATGTACAAGGGTTAGAATCCTCGTATAGAACATAGGTTATGTATGGTTTGCGTTAATTTGATGATTAGAGGTAAAACCCGTTAGTTAGGGTGAAGATGATGACTAGAATCACCTCCCATGTTCGAGTCTTGTTGAAAGATTTATGTATTATGTGGGTATGATGAATACTGTTAGAAGAATTAGGAGAAATGTAGTGATGATATGTTTAATGTTATTTGGAAATGATACATGATGATTAGTAGTAGGTTTGATGGGTTATGTATGAGTTTAGAAGATTTGTGCATGAAATAGTTGTACGCTATGCTTAAAATGTAGTACTCACATCAAGTGTATGATGAAATGTATATAGTGTCGTTCGTATAGTCGATTATGATGTTACGAGTATATGATGATAAGTCGATGGTTAAATATGGTATATAGTTGACTTTCAAAAGTCAACTAAGCATAAGAAGCATGAATAGACACGTTGTCGTAAAGGCAGGATTATAGGAAGTCGTATGGTACATGTTATGTCAATATGCGTTATTGGTGATTATATGATGAATTACATGAGGTTAAACGGATATGAATATAATCATATGAGTTATGTATGTTAGATATGACTAATGAAAGTTAAGGGTGGAAATATGCGATTGATATGATTGTTAACATGTACGAATGCATATGCTAATAGGAGCGTGATCTTGATGAAAAGAGAGTATAGGAATCCTGTCAAGACGGACTCAAGCATGAAAGGATAACGGGTCAAGAAAAGGCGAGGAATCGAATACGAGCACGGACGCATAAGGTAAGTGATTTCCGTAATCACTTCTTAGTTTGATTAAGTAATAAGGTGTTTTAATTAATTAAACATGATGTTTGAGGTCAAAATTGTGATTAAGTCCTTCATCGTAAATAATGGGATTAAAGTTGACCAAAATGCCCTTGATGGGTATTTTGGGGCAAACGATCTTAAAAGTAGCTTAGAAATAAGTTATTCGATTAAGTGTAATGTTTTGGACAAGTATGGAAGTGGGGATTATGGTTTGGTTAGTCGTAGATCAATTAATGCGCGAATACCCTTAACGGGTCAAAAATAAGCATATGAACGATAAGGTGTTAAGAGGATGCAAGACATCCAAGAATTTAGTAATTTATGATAGACGTCACTGATATTATTATGTTTATAAGAGGTTATGGTAAAACGAACAAGTTATGTTGATGTATGCATGAACGGGCCAAAATGTGGTAAGAGGGTAATAAGCCGAAGAGTAAAAGTCTGAAATTTTATTAAGTCGGATGTTGGATTTTAGTTCCATTAGATGGAGAATTAAATTACGGACGTGTAGGAAAAAGAATCGAGCAAAACGGACGTAAAACGAGAGAGTTATGCTCGTTTCCGTAAAACGGGATCGTGCTGGGAATGTGCAGCATTGTGCTGCACATGTTCTGTGAAAACAGGGGCCTAGCGTGACGCCAAGGCCCTTGGCGTCACGCGAGCCCCCCCTGGTTGGCGAAAGTTGCTCGTTTGCTCCGTTTTGGTTTGGGAACTCGTTTAAACGCGTTTTAAGTTGCGTATGACTAATTTAACTTATGTTTTATGACCATTAGGGTAAGCGCACATGTAGATAGGTATGTATGTATATTGGTATATCTCTATACCCACATGTAGAAATGTACGAAAGCATGTATGTACCTACGGGGGTATGTTTATAAGTATGTTAGCAAGAATAAGCGGATATATGATGGTAGGTATGAAAGTAGGCATGGGTGAGCTTGGTATAATGTACGTAGGGTTGTATGTATGTAAATATGTATAATGTCATGAGTGTACGTAATGATGTTGGTATGTGTACATGTATATACGTATATGATGATGTAGATATGTATATGTAAGTATGCTTGAAGATATGTATGCATGTGTGTACGTATGTATATATATGGAGATAATATGTATGAAGATTAGGTATGAATGTAAGTCTTTCGGTATGATTATTTGTTTACATTGTTTATTCGTGTACCTGGGGATATAAGTGAAATGCAGGAATCACAAAGAAGTATCACCACGGATGGTATGACGGGATGGAAAAGCTGGGATGTAAAGAGTTAATGAAACGAGAAGTAAACGTGAACAAACCTTGTATGTTTATAATGCGTACTAATGTTGTAAATATTATGTGGTGAACGCAGGTGGTACCAGTCATGAGGATATTCAAGGATTGGAGATCGAGGATCGAGTCACAGGATAGATTGTACGGGAGTGTTGAGTACGTAATTGGGTGAGGCTAGGTTATGGTTCTTAATGAAAATGAGTTTAATAAATGTAGTTATTGTGAAAGTATAAATCTTAAAAATGAATTTAAGTGCGTCGAGGTGTTTGTAACGAAAGAATTTTTTATGGTACGATTTTTCCGCTGCGACTTTAGTCTAATACGTTTTAGGGTGTAACAAGTTGGTATCAGAGCCCTGGTTTGAGGGAATCAAGTACGAGAAGGTAAGTACTTGAACTCAAACTTGTGTGCTCTTGAGATAAGAAACCCGTACAATCTAAGACTCGATCAAGATCCAAAGGTAAAGGCTAATGTAATTATGTACTTATGTATACGTGTAAGAACCTGACGGTTTGGTATGTGCAAGGTAAGCAGAAGTGTTGGAAGAGGATGATCTGTGAATGCAGTCTAAGATGAATATTAGGACAGGCAAAGAGGTAAATTTGAACCCAGGTACGTAAATTCGATATGTGAGTATATGTAATAGTAAAACTCATTAAGGGAAGGAAAATTCTAAATGAAGGATAATGATAGTATAGTAATGAAGTACTGAAAATGATACACGCGCCGAAACCTAAGTCTACGGAAGTAAGGTGACAATTACACGAAGGCACGAAACTATTATGTGGATGGTGTACCTGGCCAGTACACGAGAAACATACGACGTTCGTGAGATCATGATAATTGTTACAGGTATGTCCGGTAGAGTTGGGTAACAGGCGGGCGTGTGGGTGAAATGGGAAGTAAGACTCTCGTGAAATTGAGAGTACTATGTAAGAATGAAAAACATGCCTGATAAGAATGAAGAATGTTGAATCCGTGGTTAAGTGCGGATCAACAAGATATGAATAATATGTCTGAATCCGTGAGACGGATTCAGGAAATGAAAGGTATGAATGCAATGTTTGAATCCGTGAGACGGATTCAAGGATGAAAGGCATGAAAGATATGTTTGAATCCGTAATACGGATTCAAGGATGAAAGGCATGAAAGATATGTTTGAATCCGTAAGACGGATTCAAGGATGAAAGGCATGGAGAAGGTGTTTGAATCCACGAGAAGGATTCAAAACACAGAAGTAATGAAAGGCATGAATGTAATATTTGAATCCATAAGGCGGATTCAATGAATGAGAAAGCATGAATGATGCATCTGCATACTTGAGACAGATTTAAAAAAAATATAAAAAGATGAAATTAATCCGTACAAGAATATGTCAACAGTTTGACCATGATTGAGTCGAACGGGTCAAAGAAATAAGTATAAAGTAAAAGATGATAGTATAATAGATGAAGTTCGGTATAAGCTACATGTTAGACGTGTTAGTAAATGACTCTTAGAAGTCAGAATGATGACGGGCTGGGACCCGGACAATAATTTAAGTAAGGGCTGGAATGGTAAGTTTGGTAAGAAATAATGAAACGATGTAATAAGGTCTTTGCAAGTAAGCATGAATGGAAGGAAGTACGAGTGTGTATTTCAGTTGGCGAAATGATTAATAGAATGAAAGGATTACATGTAAGAAATAGAGTGTGGTATATGTTATTGTAGGTACGTAGGAAATTGTAGAAGAATTATAGGTGGGTAATCACCTAGTGTAATGAATGTTTGAAGGACATATGCTAATCGCCGATGTTGCTAATGGTAATGTTAGAAATATTGATGTAATGAAACCAATCGTATTGGTGAAAGGATGTGCACGAGCGGAAGCTCATTACACGAATGAATGAAATCTGGCCTGTAGGGCTAGTACTCGAGGAGAAGATGATCGATCTGGGTTACGGATCGTCGGTTTGAGAAATGAAAAAGAGGTTAGTAAAATGTTTAACTCAGGTTGGAAAGATATGAACTAGTATGACATATTATTATACGTAAATTAAGTAATGCATGAAGTGAAAGCCATAGTAATGCAGAATGAACGAAATGGTTTAAAGATAACATAAAGGCAAGGAAAGTATAGTACCAGTAACTGTAGAAAACGTAGAATGAGGTTAACGTTAGAATTAAGCACGTAGGTGTGATTATGTAATAGTAGTTTTGTTGTGGTGACAACACAAAAGTAAACGTTATACAGAGTATATAGAGAATGCAGTTTTTTTTTAAAGGAGGAGAAGATAGTAGATCCGTTATGAACGGATCATACAAATGTATGTATGATTACAGATTTAGGAAGTGTGTATATTGACCCGAGATTGTCCGGTCAAGGAAATGAGAACGTTACGTGAAGACATGGTTTGGAAAGTATGGACTTGTTAAGAAAAAGCCAAGTATATGAATAGGTTATGAATCGAGAATGTATAGTTATCTATTACAATGATGTATTAGTAGAGTTAAGCATATATGAGCATGTATAAATTACGAAGTAAGATTGTATAGTTGACGAGAATTAATTTTATGAATGTTGTAATAAACATGAGGAAATGTTATTAATGGGATGTTGGAATTGTTTAAAGTAAACAAAAAGATATATTACACATAATCTATGAGTGCTAGAATGATGAATGAACCACTAGTTAGATAGTGCGTTCGAATTAGCACTATCAGAGAGAGCGACACTGATAAGAACTCTGGGGACGGGTTCTTGTAGGAAGAAGGTTGTCATTAAGATGGGCTCGTGGTCGTATTGATAAACAGGAAGAAAAGATAATTAGTGTTAAATGGAAGTGAGGAAGGTTTCGGGGACGAAACCTTGTTTAAGGGTGGTAGACTTGTAACGCCCCAAAATCCGTATGTTAATACTTGTCGTGAGTTCCTATATGACACGTCATGAAATAAATAACTAGGCTATTTAACCTAGTTAAGGGTATGGTCAAAAGTATTAAACGATGAGAGTAGTGTCAGTTATGTTTTAAAGGTAAACCCGAGGGGCTAAAGTGGAACAAAAGAAAGTTAAGTTATATAATAACTAGACACACACAAACACACACATACGTGTGTGTTCGAGAAAGATCAGGAGGCTCCCATGGAGCCTCAAACCCTAAATCTTCTTTATGCTCAAATCGGAAGGCAAGATGAAGCTTAAATCCATAACCGAGCATGGATTAATGATCACCAACAGGAGGGGATAAGGTATGTCTTAAATCTAAGATTGGTGATCATGGGTGAAGTGGGTTATGTTCTAATCCGTGAGTTAATATGAAATTGATCATGTACAAGGGTTAGAATCCTCGTATAGAACATGGGTTATGTATGGTTTGCGTTAATTTGATGATTAGAGGTAAAACCCGTTAGTTAGGGTGAAGATGATGACTAGAATCACCTCCCATGTTCGAGTCTTGTTGAAAGATTTATGTATTATGTGGGTATGATGAATACTGTTAGAAGAATTAGGAGAAATGTAGTGATGATATGTTTAATGTTATTTGGAAATGATACATGATGATTAGTAGTAGGTTTGATGGGTTATGTATGAGTTTAGAAGATTTGTGCATGAAATAGTTGTACGCTATGCTTAAAATGTAGTACTCACATCAAGTGTATGATGAAATGTATATAGTGTCGTTCGTATAGTCGATTATGATGTTACGAGTATATGATGATAAGTCGATGGTTAAATATGGTATATAGTTGACTTTCAAAAGTCAAACTAAGCATAAGAAGCATGAATTGACACGTTGTCGTAAAGGCAGGATTATAGGAAGTCGTATGGTACATGTTATGTCAATATGCGTTATTGGTGATTATATGATGAATTACATGAGGTTAAACGGATATGAATATAATCATATGAGTTATGTATGTTAGATATGACTAATGAAAGTTAAGGGTGGAAATATGCGATTGATATGATTGTTAACATGTACGAATGCATATGCTAATAGGAGCGTGATCTTGATGAAAAGAGAGTATAGGAATCCTGTCAAGACGGACTCAAGCATGAAAGGATAACGGGTCAAGAAAAGGCGAGGAATCGAATACGAGCACGGACGCATAAGGTAAGTGATTTCCGTAATCACTTCTTACTTCGATTAAGTAATAAGGTGTTTTAATTAATTAAACATGATGTTTGAGGTCAAAATTGTGATTAAGTCCTTCATCATAAATAATGGGAATAAAGTTGACCAAAATGCCCTTGATGGGTATTTTGGGGCAAACGATCTTAAAAGTAGCTTAGAAATAAGTTATTCGATTAAGTGTAATGTTTTGGACAAGTATGGAAGTGGGGATTATGGTTTGGTTAGTCGTAGATCAATTAATGCGCGAATACCCTTAACGGGTCAAAAATAAGCATATGAACGATAAGGTGTTAAGAGGATGCAAGACATCCAAGAATTTAGTAATTTATGATACACGTCACTGATATTATTATGTTTATAAGAGGTTATGGTAAAACGAACAAGTTATGTTGATGTATGCATGAACGGGCCAAAATGTGGTAAGAGGGTAATAAGCCAAAGAGTAAAAGTCTGAAATTTTATTAAGTCGGATGTTGGATTTTAGTTCCATTAGATGGAGAATTAAATTACGGACGTGTAGGAAAAAGAATCGAGCAAAACGGACGTAAAACGAGAGAGTTATGCTCGTTTCCGTAAAACGGGATTGTGCTGGGAATGTGCAGCATTGTGCTGCACATGTTCTGTGAAAACAGGGGCCTAGCGTGACGCTAAGGCCCTTGGCGTCACGCGAGCCCCCCTGGTTGGCGAAAGTTGCTCGTTTGCTCCGTTTTGGTTTGGGAACTCGTTTAAACGCGTTTTAAGTTGCGTATGACTAATTTAACTTATGTTTTATGACCATTAGGGTAAGCGCACATGTAGATAGGTATGTATGTATATTGGTATATCTCTATACCCACATGTAGAAATGTACGAAAGCATGTATGTACCTACGGGGGTATGTTTATAAGTATGTTAGCAAGAATAAGCGGATATATGATGGTAGGTATGAAAGTAGGCATGGGTGAGCTTGGTATAATATACGTAGGGTTGTATGTATGTAAATATGTATAATGTCATGAGTGTACGTAATGATGTTGGTATGTGTACATGTATATGATGATGTAGATATGTATATGTAAGTATGCTTGTAGATATGTATGCATGTGTGTACGTATGTATATATATGGAGATAATATGTATGAAGATTAGGAATGAATGTAAGTCTTTCGGTATGATTATGTGTTTGCATTGTTTATTCGTGTACCTGGGGATATAAGTGAAATGCAGGAATCACAAAGAAGTATCACCACGGATGGTATGACGGGATGGAAAAGCTGGGATGTAAGGAGTTAATGAAACGAGAAGTAAACATGAACAAACCTTGTATGTTTATAATGCGTACTAATGTTGTAAATATTATGTGGTGAACGCAGGTGGTACCAGTCATGAGGATATTCAAGGATTGGAGATCGAGGATCGAGTCACAGGATAGATTGTACGGGAGTGTTGAGTACGTAATTGGGTGAGGCTAGGTTATGGTTCTTAATGAAAATGAGTTTAATAAATGTAGTTATTGTGAAAGTATAAATCTTAAAAATGAATTTAAATGCGTCGAGGTGTTTGTAACGAAAGAAATTTTTATGGTACGATTTTTCCGCTGCGACTTTAGTCTAATACGTTTTAGGGTGTAACAGTTCCCCACCCTAGGAGAGATATGAGTTCATAAGAAAGCCTGACCTCAAATACCACCAACGTCCGGAACATCGGCTAATAGACAATATTGGTTGGTACAAGGGCAGGATAAGAGGATATGTCATATAATGCTCAATTTCACATGTATCTCGAATACAAGAAACCTAAGAAATAGATTTATTCTAGTGTTCGTCAGTGAATGTAGACTTAAACCAATGCTTCCCTTCACAGGAATAAGTATTGCCATCCTAACTCTTGAAATTTGGACATGCATATTTCAAAGCGAGTTCTAACCAAACATCAGGATATTGACATGTTCCACCTACTGTACCTAAATATATCAAAATTCAAAGTTTGGCTGCACAAAATCACATACTCCAATCGAACAGAAAGATAATAACTATTTCTAGGTGAAACACGACACAATATACGACTTAAAAAAGCACAACATAAAACACATGAGGCACAAGAACCTTTCGGAGAAATTATACCACTTAAAAAAGCACAGCATGTAGAAAGCAGCATTATACAATATCAATAATTGATGCATTAAGAAATGAAAATAATACCGAAATCTTGTTGGCGAATCGCTGTCGCTACTGCAACGAGAATCAACCCCGCAACTACTTTCATTCTCCAATAAATCACTAATCATCACTGCTAATTCATGGCTAAAATCCCCACCCAACATCTGCCAACCACTGCCCCTGTCATCAACCACGGGTCCTGTCACCGGACACACTGCAATCCATCCTCCCTCCAACACCAAAAAAACCCTCTGTTTCTCGTACAATTCAAAAGAAGAGCTTACATCAGACACATATGGTTTCCTGCATTTTGAAGGAACGATTGAAGAGCAATCATCATCATCATCTGCTCAGCAATTAATTATCATCAATTACTTTAGCATAATCCATATAAAAATCATAAATCAAAAACAAAATACAGCCGTAAATATAAACAACTACGAAGAGAATGAACCGGCGTCGAGGTAAAGGAGATCTAACGGCTAAACACGAGTGTAATCAAACAAAGGTTCGAGTTCTTCCGGTGTTTCCGTCTACATATAAAGTAACTATGAAGAATCGCATAGAGAAGAACAGTATGTAGACATCAAGTACGTAGGGTTTATGAGATCAAAATCAAAAAGCCAAAAATACGATTAACAATCCGATCATTAGGGTTTCAGATCTCCATATGATAGTTTCGTGTATGAATTGAGAGGATTGACTTTGGTAGCCTCTGAATGGTCATTAAGAGGCTACCTCTTAATGGAACCATTAAGAATTTTACCAATGAGAAGGTAGAAGGATGTGACATAAGATATTTACCATTCAGAGGTTACCTCTTAACCATTCAGACTTGAGGTTACCTCTTATTCATTCAGAGGTTTTAAACCATTAAGAGGTAGCATCTGAATGGTCATTAAGAGGCTACCTGTCACACCCCCAAAATCCACCTGCGGAGTATCACCGCTTGGAGGCGTGACTGACCAGGATCCAGCCACCAATCATATTGAACATGCATAAAAGTAGTTATAAAAATCCAACCAATACAATTGGTGTCCAACAAAAACATAGTTTAAGTAGCAAGCAGAAGCATAACGTTTAAAATCAAAACATAAGTTTAATTGTTTCAAAGTTTAACATGGCACACTGCTGTCCATGTCCCACAACGACTCTCTTCCATGCAAGTTCCAGCTAAGTACCTATAGTCCTGCAAAGCATGTAGTAACGAGTCAACAACAAGTTGAGTGAGTTCACTGTTGGGTGTTCAGTTTTAAGTTGTTCCGAAAACAGTTTCCTTTAACTGGCATCCTGCCGTGAGGGTTACCCCATAGTTGAAAAACGTGACTTGTTCATTCCCGATTACTCTGGCACTCCGGCCGTGGGGGCTACCCCATGTTAGTTATCTGGCATTTCGGCCGTGGGGGCTACCCCATGTATCCACTAGACTCGTTACCATATCGACTGCTGACTGTAGTCATGTTTGTGTGCCCTGAAACTGTCAATGTCTATCATCATTGACGTGCCCCAGATCCATTAGTTCACGCCCGTCCTCTGCGGCACGGTGTGAGGTTTGTCAGACCTAAATAGCGCTATCTAACTAATGACCCGCTCGCCATTGGCCCGACGATTAAGTCGATATAAAAAGGAGGGACTTCGTGATAGAGTTTTGGTCTAGTACGAGTTATCTGTCCATGAGGACGAGGAATTACATTCCTGAACCAATGCTGCCCTACCCAAGGAGGACGAGGAATCCATGTTCCTTAACCCCATTCCCAACCCAGGGAATCCCATGCTTTGTAGAGGGTGTGAACTCACCTTGGTTTGCTCGGTAGATACACAGAAAAGTCAAGTCTAGATGCTAGTGGTCAACCACGTCCTAGTATGGTTACCACACAAGTCAGGCTCATATTCAAGTAGTGCACGTATTTTCTACACGTATTCATACACAAGTAACGATCATGGCATACACGTCTATCATGGCAGTTCAACAACAGTGCACAACATACTCAATTCACAGTAGCACATACAGCCCATATGTTCGGCCCAATCACTTAGGCCCGTAACAGTGTGAAAGTCCAAACAGCGAGCACATGTATATGGTCTCGAGTCGAGACTGTGCGGTCTCTAGTCGAGACTGTGCGGTCTCGAGTTGTAGCCTACTAGTTCTCGAGTCGCAACTGAGGTGGTCTCGGGTCATGCATGTATTGGTCTCGAGTCGCAACCGGACTCGCAAGCATGGTCTCGAGTCATGATGTTTGTGTGCTGATGAAGTATGGTCTCGAGTCGAGACTAGGGGTTCTCGACTCGCAATCTGTGTCGCAATCTACGGTCTCGAGTTGTTATGTGGTGATCTCGAGTCGAGACTGAAGGTCTCGGCTGGAACATTTGCTGATTTCCATCATTGTACTTAGCCAATGAGGTTTTGATTTCATGCAACAATTGTGTACTATCCACTAAACATGTTTTCTTGTCTAGCAATTTACTAAAATGGATCAAACAAGTATTTTCAAATATTCAAGACACCTTCATATCACATTCATGTTGTTCTTCATACATTCAAGTAGTTCATCATGATCATTCAAACTTGTTCATCATATTTTAGGGTTTTTAGCATTAATCATAATCATAACATGAACAACCATCAAAACACTTGAACATACTCATCTAATGGTTTCAAATCATCACATAACACCTCAAACTCGACTCTACACTAATCCGATTACATGACATTATCTAATACATATGCAAGCCGGTTTCATGAACATCAACAATTAGTGGTTTAAATCACATTTAGACACAAGATATTATTAGCTCATTATGCAATATATCCGAAATCAAGACATGTTAGCCGAATAGCATTATCATACACATTCGATTCACAAGAACATCATCATACACATTTAACAACAAACATCATAGAACACTAACCGGTTGTTGAGGTGTGTGTGAAGGAGAGTAGGTTTGTTGTCCGAAAGTTTCCGAGCGAAGAACACAAGCGAATCCGAGAGCTTGGCTTGATCCTTGATCCGACACAAGGTAAGAGGGTGGTGTTGCTAGGGTTTTAGTGAGAGGGAGTGTGGAAGTGTGAGTGTAGGAGAGTGTGTGTGTTGTCCAAGAAAATGGCAAAAATGGCTAGGAGTATAATATATATATACTAGCTCTTAAGTTGGTTCACCCTAGTGGGTTTTCGAGTGGGGTGGAGAGGAGCATGGCCCAACCCGGCCCAACTGTTACTGTTCACTCGAGGCCGCATGGTTTCGAGTCGAGTTCTTGTGTCTCGGTTCACATAATCACACGCATATATACAAGCATAACACATAATCACATAAATTCACTTAGGTCATTCATTGAACCAACAAGTTAACTAGTCACATAACGTTCAAGCATGTTACACTAAGATACAACGAAAGGTTCTAAATTTCGAGTTGTCACATCATCCCCAAGTTGAAAGAAATTTCGTCCCGAAATTTGGTAAGCACTCACTGAGGAAGCTAGTTAAGTTGTATGGTTTTCCTGGGGTGTCACACTACCAAACAGCCCCTTAGAGATTTGTCGACAAACTGGAATATAAAATTACATTTTAGGTTTTTGATTTGAAGCAGCGGAAAGGAAAGAGGAAACTGTGCGATGTAAGAGAGAGAAATGTAACACCTCGAAAAATTCACGTCCTATAATGTATTGACACGTGTCATAAGCTTGAACGTGTGAAATTATATTTACAGGGACTAAAGTTGACAAACATGGAAAGTATGTGAATATAAGGGTTCAAAATGTCAACAAGGGATAAATATACTTTACAGTAACCCTACATGATGTTCATAACCTCAACCGAATAAATCATGGATCATACAAAGCCAATTGTGAAAGAAAGTGAGGAATTACAAACTACAGGGGTTAAATGTGTCAACATGTTTAAAGGTATACCTCTGAGTGACCTTTTAGCAAATCCGAAGCTTTGTAATGCTTAATTATACTCACAAGAATGTGTGATAAAAATTTCACAAGGTTTCGTTAAGGTATGAGAAAGTTATGGCAATATTCGTATACGAGGGGTTAAAAAACGTCAACGATTTAATTTCTCGCGATTTTTACGCAACCGACGAACGAACACGCAAACATCGACTACCGATCCTAATTTGCGTATTTAAGTATTAATATTATGCTCTACGATGCTTACATGATGTTCGGGTGCGAAGACGGGCTTGTGGGCCTTGGGCCCAAGCCCACAAAACCTCCACTATATAAATAAAAAAAAAAAAAAAATCATTTCACCATCTCTTTCTCTCTCTAAAACTCTCTCTACTCTCTCTCTCTCTAGAAACTTTCCGGCGACTTTTCCGGCGACCGACGATTTTTCCGGCGGCCGTTTTCCGGCCAAGAGTACACTTTTTCGACTATATTCGACGTTCCGGATCGCGTGGTGTGGTTAGTTTTAGCTAATTCTTAGCGGTTTGAGCTCTATGGCAACTCCGGCGACATTCCGGTCAAATTCCGGCGAGTCCGTTTTGAACTTTTAACTTTGCAGATGCTTCGATCGGGACTTTAGGAGCATTCCTGCCCAGTTTCGAGAAATTCTATTCTCCGGCGAAATCTCGACTTCTGACATGATTCTGGCGAGTTCCAGCCATCAGTTTTCGATGAAAAATATATTTTTGGACTCCTAGTGACCTGTAGAGTCCATCGAACCACTTTCGACTCGGGTGAAAAATTTAAGTTCGGGACGCTCTCGGGCTCGACTTCTGACATGATTCTGGCGAGTTCCAGCCATCAGTTTTCGATGAAAAATATATTTTTGGACTCCTAGTGACCTGTAGAGTCCATCGAACCACTTTCGACTCGGGTGAAAAATTTAAGTTCGGGACGCTCTCGGGCTCGACTTCTGACATGGTTCTGGCAATTTCCAGCCATCAGTTTTCGAAGAAAAATATATTTTTGGACTCCTAGTGACCTGTAGAGTCCATCGAACCACTTTCGGCTCGGGTGAAAAATTTAAGTTCGGGACGCTCTCGGGCTCGGTTCAACTTGGTCAACAGGTCAAACGTGGTCAAAACTGGTCAAGGGGAAGTTTTGAGTCATGTTAGTGCCTCGGTTCAGTTTTGGGTTCGGTCAAACCTGGTCAACATCGGTCAAACGTGGTCAACTGCTGGTCAACGCAGTCAACACGAGGCTCGGTAAAATTTTTAACGATTCGAATTTTGTTATATTATGTGGGCATTAAACCCTTAAAAGGGTACCCTCTGATTCCCACTCTAACTAGGTTAAATGTCGGGTCAAACTTGTTTTTAAAAAATCAACAGAATGTGTAAATTACAATTTATGCATAATTAGCAATGTAGAACACATACAACCTGTTTGATCATTAATATAACTTGGTAATTAGTGTAAGAACATGTCTAAACATGTTCAACCCGACAATTTCCTGTTTAGACCCGGTTCGGAACCGAAAGTCGCATAGTTTGACTTATACTTCGACTCTCAGTTCTGACCCGTTATGGTATGTTTTAGAAATACCTTAGAGCTTCATTTGGACCAGGTTACATGCTAGTATAATCCTCTGTGATTATACACCTCGGATCATTCGTTATCCAATTAATATGCATGATTCCGTTAATTGCTCATATGTTGACCATTATGCCTTTTTACCTTAAAACGTGATTTATGAAAATGTAAAAGAGTAGAAACCTTAACTACTGATATATAAACTTGTATGCAAAGTTTGACATCAGTTTGAGGTGTAGAATAAGAGTTATGCTCGTTAGCGTAAAAATTAAAGCTTTATGTTAATAAAACGGTGTAATTAGCGTATAGCCTAGTTAAGCCTACTTTTTGATACCAAATCTTTTACCCACTGATGTAATATATTATTTTGGGATTTTTAAAGATTTTTAATAAATTTTAGGCTGAGCATAACTTATAGTCGTAGGCTTAATCCGGTAATTGTCGGTTTTGCCCTTACGGGCTATAAAATGAGTTTTACATATCTAAACGACTCCAAACCTTTTGCTACTGATCTTAAATGATAAATAATTTATTTTAAGCCTTCTGGAATGGTAAAATATCAGCTTTATGTATCGAACCCGTAAACGGCTTTTAATCGCCTAATTAAGCGTTTTTAACGCATAGTATGTACTAAGAGTATTTTAAACATACCATGGGTGATACCTACTGATATTTGAGGCAAATTATAATATTTTAACAGTAAGCAAAGGTTGATAAACTCAGACTTCAGTTTTGAGCTTTTCGGCTTATGTGAAATTACCAAACTACCCCTACGGGGCACAGTTTGCGATTAAATTCATTTCGGGCATAATAAAAGACATCTTACTGATGTCACAACATATATGAAGCATATTAACTTAGGAAACCTGTAAATGACTCTCATTACTACCCGTTACGCTTATTACGCGTTCGGTTCGGTTTATGTAACTAGTTTACAAAAACTAGCCTAAACGGGTCAAACCTTATCGGTTTTATCTCAAAATCCAGAGTGTGCATGAAATACCCATATTAAACAAGTCTCTGAACTTGTAGGGTCTAAATCACATTCTATCCGGTCATCGCTTAATCGTGCGTACGAACCGTATCTTTGAAACTAGCCGGTCTAAGCTTAAGCTTAAATAAAAGACCCGTTAGGATTCTAATAGGTTATTTAAAAACCTTCGTTCCAGATTTAGGAGCCCAGTAAAAGCTATCTGTACTTGCTGATTTGATACGGCTGGGATTGAATTTATATTTAGCTCAGGTAAATACTTTTAACTTATTTTCCCTATACGGGCTTGGGGTACGGTATATAAAATACCGCTTGGTCGGGGCGTTGAATCTTTGATTGAATGAATGATAATGAAAGTATTGAGACGTCTCGTTTAATATTGTTTTGTTTGCTTAAAGCCTTTGGGGGGTTAATGACCGTGTCCCGGATATCCCTGGCATCATTTTACGAAATCGCCACGACCTTAGCACTCAGGTGTAGGCGTACACCTGTCAGTGTCTCATAAATAAAGTGGTGTGTTAATTGATCTTTAACCCGGCTCGATCCGGGCTACTGAACGCATAAGGAACATGTAAATCCCTACAAGTATTATACTCAAATAATTATCTCAAGTTATAAAAGGTTAATTTTGCCTCTGTGCATTTTAATCAAATTATAAAACATTTATGCCATGTGCATCCAAACAAATTTTAAATCATTTTTAAAATGAGTCGGTTGATTGTATTTACCAGTGTAAACTGACGTATTTTCCAAAAAGGCTAAGTGCAGGTACTAATCGGAATTGGCTGGCTACTCCTAGCATCATTAAAGAGTCTCACAAGCTTAGATGCCTAAAGTCTGTTGAACTATTGTTTCCATTTTATTTTCGATCCGTCTGTGGATAAACAATCGACAGTTGTGATATATGATATTACAATATTATATTCAGTTGAATTATGTCTTTTAAATTGCTTCCGCTGTGCATATTAAATATTGTGTTGTTTGACTATGATGTTGCCAACCACGTCACGATACTCCCCCACCGGGCCCACCGGTGACACGTGGAAATTTGGGGTGTGACAGGTTGGTATCAGAGCCAACATTGAGTGAATTAAACACTACTTTTTGTGTTTAATCTCAATGACACATTAGCACATTCCTTGACCTTCTGAGTCTAGACTTAACTTAGGAATGTTCTCAATCCTAATCTATAAATTTTGCTTCCAAATTTTTATTTGATACGTCGCCAAGCGAAGAAGCCGTAATAGGAGTTCTCCACACCCGGAGCCCTGAGATGCTGAGCTTCGTACCGCGGCTAGAATGAAACGAGCATCCAAGGAGAAAGCGTTCAGAAATAAAACGAAGAAGAAACTCCTTTTACTGAAGATCGTTTCCTTATTAGTCCTTATAAGGACATAATTACCTTTCAGTCCCTACAAGGACAACATTATTCCTTTCAAGTCCCGCTTAGGGCAACTTTATACTTTTATTTTTATATAGTGGAATGATTAAGTTTAAACTTTCATTCTAAACAAGAATATTAAATAAATGGAAAATCACATTTCCTTTTGCAAGATCTACCATTATAATAAAATGGCAAAATCTAAAAAGGGCAAGACCTAGCCTCGTGTCATATTAAGACCCGGCAAAGATGGTAGTTCCATAATTAGGTTCAGATCCATATTAACACCTCAATTTAAAATTGTTCTGCGTTAATTAAATTAAGAATCTTAAGTGTGAAACCAAGCCGAGTGTCATTATAAAGACCTGGCCAAGATGGTAAGACCTGTTTAAAAGATTCAAATCCCTGTTAACATCTTAAAACATGTTAACACTCCTGGCAGATGTGATTCATTTAAAATCACACACGTTATTATTATATAAGGATCCTTATAAAGATTCCTAACCCAGTTTAATGATCTCTGAATCCTGGGTTTACATCATCAATTAAGATGATCATATTTTAACCATACGTGGTAATATAGTGCCTACGGGCCTTGCTCATTTCTACATGAGCCAAAATACAGTGGTAGCTATGACTCCCTGTCAGATAAAGGTAATGAACTAGGTTCAAACCTCAAATGCTTTGATTCTCTGAAATCCTAGCATATAATTTATAATTGTCCTTGTGACTAGGCCTATTGTGCCAATATACTTTCATGCTTTGATTCTCTGAAATCATAAGCTTATAATTTATAAATGTTCATGTGACCAGGCCATTTGGTGCCACTAATAAAACTGTTAATGTTTTATAATTAGGATAAATTATAATAGAAATCCTAAACCTATATGATTAATAAATTAACCAAATATGATCTCTGGTTACCATGGTTAATGAATTTTCCCTAATGGGCAATTCCGTAATAAACATCCCTTAGAAGGGAAGTGCCTACGGGCTAAACTTGTTGTCCGATAAGACAACGACAGTGGTGGTCTTTGACCTCCTGTCTAAAATATTGGACTATGTCCAAACATAATAGTCTATATGATCAATGCGATCATGACTAATATCATCTAATACGATGATTATATTATTTAACATCCTTTAGTGATGTTATGCCTACGGGCTATAATAAATGGTCCATTTGAGACATTGACATTTTGATCTTTATGATTCCTTGTTAAGGTGGTGAGCTATGCTCAAGCCAAATAGTCAATATGATTAATAAAATAATGACTTATATCATCTAATACGATGAACCTATTATAAACATCCATTAGTGATGTTTCGCCTACGGGCCATGTTATATTGTCCATTGTGACACAAACATTGTGATCTCTACGATCCCCTATTTAAGGTAGCGAGCTGTGCTCAAGCCTAATAGTTTATATGATCAATGCGATCATGAGTAAAATCATCAGTACGATGATTAAAATTTAAACATCCCCAAAGATGTTTTGCCTAAGGGCTATATTATATTGTTAAATTAAGTCAAGGCAATTGTAATCTTTTGTGATTCTTTGCCCAAGGGGGTGAGCTACGCTCAAATCCAATAGTCCATGTGATCATTGCGATCCTGACTAGTATCATCAGTATGATGATCATAAATTCATAATATTGGCATCCCTAGTGATGAAATGCCTACGGGCTATACTATACTCTATTGCCGATAAGACAAAACAGGGGTGATCTTTATGATCCCCTATTCAAAATGGTGGGATTATACCCAAACCTAATAGTCAATACGATCGAGGTGATCATGACTAATATCATTAGATACTATAATTATATATAGACATCCATTAGTGATGTTAATTGGTTTACCTTTCTGTTAAGTGAATCGCCTTTCAAGACGATGACAGTTGTAGTCTATGACTCCCTGTCCAAAGGTGAAGAACTATGTTTAAGCCTTAAGACTCCTGATCTAATAAGATTGCAGCCTATAAATTGACGTCCTTGTGACAAATCCACAAGTTATATTCAAGTCACCCATAACAAGCCTCCGGGCTATAATTCGTCGTTCGTAACAAGTTAACATACTAAATGTTAACATCGCTGGTGACAGGCCTTAGTGCCATATCCTATAACGTCCTAGAGACAAGGCCATTTGTGCCGCATCTGAATGTCATTACGACAAGGCCTTCGCGCCATATGATTACTTATGACCTTCATGACTAGACTTTATGCCATATCTTTCTACGTCCCTCGCGACAGGCTTCTACGCCATATATGTATATATATAACCAAAGTCATGTAAGGCTATCCTTTGAGCTATTTATAATCCTCCTTGTGACAAAGACAATTGTGACATTATGGTCCCTTGTCAAGCAGGTATTGGACTTACTCCAAACCTTGAATGCCATTGATGGTCCTTTTGTGACCTAGGCTAAATATAATGGATATACATTCAAATAACATTCACTAGGAATGTTCAGAACAGAATAGCCCATACGGTTTATGAATGCCGTGGCTAATCTAAGTCGGGTCATCAGGATGATGACTACTAATTGTTAAATTTTGGTGATTGGTACCAAGTTTCAAGTATGGAAAACTTGAATGAGGTAGACGACAGTCGCAATACTATTAAGGCGACGAAAGTTAATAAAGCTACAAACGTAAATCTCCATATTAAAGGAGTTAATCTCCAAGCTGTGGTTGACGCAGCAGTTGGAAGGACCAAAGCAGTGTGACATCTGCAAAGGAACGGGTCATCATTTTCCCATGAATGTAGGGACATACAGAATGCAGTCTGTCACGACTGTGGTGAGTAAGGCCGCATCAGAACTAGATACCATAAAGCTGCCAAACAAGGTGCAGCTAAGCCTGGAAAGGCTAAGAAAGGAAACGCCTGAACTCACCTGATGAATGCCAAGAGGCAGTTCACGATGTCATCAAGTACATTCCTTATCATTTACCAATGATAATTTCTGCTAAGTGTCCTGATTTAATACAGGCAATAATAAATCTTCATAAACCATAAGCTTAGCAAACTTTTATATTATCCACAAGGTATAACTTACCAAGGAACCCATAGTAACCGATTCTTCTAAGTATCGGCAAGGGATCCTTCTGAAAAATCTGAGAGTACTCTTTCTTCGAATAGAGTACGACAATATATATTACTTTATTTTATTATTTTCTCATTGTTTTCTATCGACTGCGAATGCCAAACTATGTTTGATAAAAGTGCCATATGAGGATTGGCGTATCCTAGTGTGTCCCATAGATTGCTTCCATGCCTGATCAGTATGGAGGTTTAATGCATGGAACCCCTGAGATATCCCAATGGTCATATTGTACCAAAGTCGACTAGTAGTATTCAAAGAAGATATCCAGAATGGAATTATCCAAGTAAATGTTTCCGATTAAGGAATTCATGGATTAGTAACATAAGTGTGTCACTTAATTGACACAAGCAATGATGGATAAATTGGAGCCTGAGATTTGTAAAATCTCTATAACCTCCTTGTACCTTAATTATCTTCTCCTAAGATTACCCTGTTTACCCCTGAGGGGCAGGTAGAGTTAAGGTTTATATCCCATTTAAGGCTGTATTATTATGAAATCTCCAAGACGGCTAGCACCATCATTGGAAGAATTGAAACCCTGATTAACTAAGTTTTAAAATAGAGGGTTAATATACCCTAACTCAATATCCTGAGATTTCGGTATAGTTAATTATGAAAGACGGTTCTTGTTGCTTATGCATTTTTACCGCAACCCTAATTAGGCAACAATTAAGAATTTGCCATCAGCTGCACAGGATCGTCGATTTGTTCGACTAGCTGTAAGGATTAGCTATTCCTTAAAATTTGTTAAGCAGTGGTTGGAATAACCATCTCACCTTAAGATAAGCTTTCCTATAATAGTTGATATATAAGTATCAAGGCTACTCCCTTGGAGACCTTGTATAAATGGAATGTTAAACATCTATTGTTAGGACAATAGATTGGTAAGTCCAATTATCAGGATCTGAAAGTTGCATTGGAAACAACAAATAAGATCACGCAAATTCATAATCATCTCTAAGATGCCAGTATTCGGCAGAAAATCAAGGATTAATGAAAATAGCAAACCTCATAAATTCTTGATTAAGGAATAAGGTTCAACAATAGATATCACCCAGGAAGGGTGTGCCAAATCTGTTAAATTAACAGGCTAGTTAAGCTCTGAATATATAGAATCATTCGAAGGAAATCGAATGTATCAAGATCAGGTAGCTTATAAGCTAAAACCTATTTAAGGAGCTTGGCGGAGCTCGCAATACATTACACACTAGTGACTGAAAGGTGTGTTTCGCCAATAAGTCAAGAAGCACTATCACATAATGTTATGCAAATTTATGATGTGATGAGCATCCTGTATCGATTAAGGATCGATAGGTTAAGAAGCTTCAAAAAGGATATATGTACCTAATATAGGAGTCACTTTAGGAGCTTAGAAAGACTCCAGATATGTTATGGAAGTTAAGTCCATTATGCGACAAAAAGTACTTCCATCATTTTAGCAAATCTCGAGGTCGAGATTTCTTTTAAGGGGGTGAGGATGTAACACCTCGAAAAATTCACGTCCTATAATGTATTGACACGTGTCATAAGCTTGAACGTGTGAAATTATATTTACAGGGACTAAAGTTGACAAACATGGAAAGTATGTGAATATAAGGGTTCAAAATGTCAACAAGGGATAAATATACTTTACAGTAACCCTACATGATGTTCATAACCTCAACTGAATAAATCATGGATCATACAAAGCCAATTGTGAAAGAAAGTAAGGAATTACAAACTACAGGGGTTAAATGTGTCAACATGTTTAAAGGTATACCTCTGAGTGACCTTTTAGCAAACCCGAAGCTTTGTAATGCTTAATTATACTCACAAGAATGTGTGATAAAAATTTCACAAGGTTTCGTTAAGGTATGAGAAAGTTATGGCAATATTCGTATACGAGGGGTTAAAAAACGTCAACGATTTAATTTCTCGCGATTTTTACGCAACCGACGAACGAACACGCAAACATCGACTACCGATCCTAATTTGCGTATTTAAGTATTAATATTATGCTCTACGATGCTTACATGATGTTCGGGTGCGAAGACGGGCTTGTGGGCCTTGGGCCCAAGCCCACAAAACCTCCACTATATAAATAAAAAAAAAAAAATCATTTCACCATCTCTTTCTCTCTCTAAAACTCTCTCTACTCTCTCTCTCTCTAGAAACTTTCCGGCATCTTTTCCGGCGACCGGCGATTTTTCCGGCGGCCGTTTTCCGGCCAAGAGTACACTTTTTCGACTATATCCGACGTTCCGGATCGCGTGGTGTGGTTAGTTTTAGCTAATTCTTAGCGGTTTGAGCTCTATGGCAACTCCGGCGACATTCCGGTCAAATTCCGGCGAGTCCGTTTTGAACTTTTGACTTTGCAGATGCTTCGATCGGGACTTTAGGAGCATTCCTGCCCAGTTTCGAGAAATTCTATTCTCCGGCGAAATCTCGACTTCTGACATGATTCTGGCGAGTTCCAGCCATCAGTTTTCGATGAAAAATATATTTTTGGACTCCTAGTGACCTGTAGAGTCCATCGAACCACTTTCGACTCGGGTGAAAAATTTAAGTTCGGGACGCTCTCGGGCTCGACTTCTGACATGATTCTGGCGAGTTCCAGCCATCAGTTTTCGATGAAAAATATATTTTTGGACTCCTAGTGACCTGTAGAGTCCATCGAACCACTTTCGACTCGGGTGAAAAATTTAAGTTCGGGACGCTCTCGGGCTCGACTTCTGACATGGTTCTGGCAATTTCCAGCCATCAGTTTTCGAAGAAAAATATATTTTTGGACTCCTAGTGACCTGTAGAGTCCATCGAACCACTTTCGGCTCGGGTGAAAAATTTAAGTTCGGGACGCTCTCGGGCTCGGTTCAACTTGGTCAACAGGTCAAACGTGGTCAAAACTGGTCAAGGGGAAGTTTTGAGTCATGTTAGTGCCTCGGTTCAGTTTTGGGTTCGGTCAAACCTGGTCAACATCGGTCAAACGTGGTCAACTGCTGGTCAACGCAGTCAACACGAGGCTCGGTAAAATTTTTAACGATTCGAATTTTGTTATATTATGTGGGCATTAAACCCTTAAAAGGGTACCCTCTGATTCCCACTCTAACTAGGTCAAATGTCGGGTCAAACTTGTTTTTAAAAAATCAACAGAATGTGTAAATTACAATTTATGCATAATTAGCAATGTAGAACGCATACAACCTGTTTGATCATTAATATAACTTGGTAATTAGTGTAAGAACATGTCTAAACATGTTCAAACCGACAATTTCCTGTTTAGACCCGGTTCGGAACCGAAAGTCGCATAGTTTGACTTATACTTCGACTCTCAGTTCTGACCCGTTATGGTATGTTTTAGAAATACCTTAGAGCTTCATTTGGACCAGGTTACATGCTAGTATAATCCTCTGTGATTATACACCTCGGATCATTCGTTATCCAATTAATATGCATGATTCCGTTAATTGCTCATATGTTGACCATTATGCCAAATTACCTTAAAACGTGATTTATGAAAATGTAAAAGAGTAGAAACCTTAACTACTGATATATAAACTTGTATGCAAAGTTTGACATCAGTTTGAGGTGTAGAATAAGAGTTATGCTCGTTAGCGTAAAAATTAAAGCTTTATGTTAATAAAACGACGTAATTAGCGTATAGCCTAGTTAAGCCTACTTTTTGATACCAAATCTTTTACCCACTGATGTAATATATTATTTTGGGATTTTTAAAGATTTTTAATAAATTTTAGGCCGATTTCTTGCAAGAACCCGTGGGTTTTAACCCACTAGGACCTGAAGATCACTTCTCGGGGGATAATGCTGACGATATGGATGAGGATACTGACCCCATCATGCCAGCTAGCGGTACGCCGAATCATCCGATCGAAATATCAGACGGATCATCCTTTCACGGGTCACCCTACGGTGGTCCGGACAGTTTTCAAGCTTTGTTTGAACCACACCAGTGGTATTATACACCCTCACATCACTCGTCGTCACATGGGCAGCACCAGCAGCAGCCGTATCATCAGCAACAGGAACCACAACCACAGCCGCATCATCAAGATTCTTCAGAGGATCATCGCTTTGTGGCAGTTACGCCACCACCTCCACCGCCACCAGTTCAGCCAGCACCTCCTCAACCGCCAAGGCGTAGGAGAACCGGTGCTCGCATATCTGTGCGACCGGGGGGCTTCACTTTCGATTCCCCGCGACAGTCTAGTGCTAGTCACTACCCACCGCACTATGAGGACCCACAAATGGGTGGGCCTTCGCAGCCAGCTTTTCAGCAGCCGCCTCCAATGGGTTTTGAAAACCCGATACCAGCATACCCGGGTGGTATGGGCTACAACCCGTTTGAGCCACCAACACATCATAACTACGGTTATGGAGAGGCTGATCCATACTCGGTAGCAGCGAACTATGGCACGCAAGGACCTTATGGTGATCCTTGGGGGGTGAGTTACCCAACACAGGGATACTCAATACCACCTAGGCCCATCATAAGGACGTAGTCGCAACCACCACGATTTTCTCCAAATAGGGAGGAAATTTTGCATAGGTTGGAGCAGGTGGAACGGGAAGCACATGAAGAACGAAGGGAAAGGCAAACATTCCTCCAAGGACTGATGGGTCTGATCAAGGGGAAGAACAAGAAGAATCGTTAAATTCTTCCATCGTTGATGTATAAGCCCCTGCATGGGTGTAGTTGGTTGATAAGCCCCTGCGTGGGCATGCTTATATGTTTTAAACCCCTAAGTGGGTGTGTGTGGTTTGAATAAGTAGTCCCTGCGTGGACATGTATTATATTTAGCCCCTTCGTGGGCATGTGTGTTATTTAACCCCTACGAGGGTAAGTATCTGTTGACCCCTACGAGGGTAAGTTTGATATTGGAAGACCCGTTTAGGGCAAATGTGTAATATTCTAAATGAATTAATGGAATGGTTAGTTTATAAATTTCATGTTGCCATTATGTGCATATATAAATAATAAATGAAATAAATAAATTAAAAATCATTTCCTTTTGAATTAATCTGCCTATGTAATTATAAATTAAGAATCTTAAAAAGGTAAAACCTAGCTTAGTGTCAAATATAAGACCGAGCCAAGGTGGTAAAACCTGTTTAAAAGATTCAAATTCCTGTTAACATCTTAAAACATGTTAACACTCCTGGCAGAAGTGATTTCGTTAAAAATCACATTTTTATAGGGATTCTTTAGAAGATTCCAAAACCCAGTTTAATGATCTCTGAATCCTGGGTCTACATCATCAATTAAGATGATCATATTGTACCATACGTTGGTAATATGATGCCTACGGGCCTTGCTCATTTCCATATGAGCCAAAAGACAGTGGTAGCATAGACTCCCTGTCAAATATAGATAATGAACTAGGTTCAAACCTTAAAGCCTTGATTCTCTGAAATCATAGCATATAATTTAAAAATTTGTCCATGTGACTAAGCCATATGTGCTAATATATATATTGTTATTGTTTATGTTTAGGATAAATTTTAATTAAAATCCTAAATTAATGCGATTAATAAGTTAACCAAATATGGTCTCTGTTTACCATGGTTAACGAATTACCCTAAGGGGTAATTCCATAATAAAATCCCAAATAAAATATTGACCTTGTTTTCTGCAACAGTTCAATACAAATGGCTGACTCCAATGAAGGCAATAGCCATCCGGTGGAGCCGAATGAAAACGCCCAGATTACATTAACGGGTGCTGAACTAAAAGCAATCATAGACGGAGCTATCACACAAGCTTTGGATAGACAATATGACGAATACAGTGGTACTCGGAGTAGGACCCACTCTGTGTCACAGTCAAAGCCAAGGACCCATTCTGAGGCTCATAACAAGCCTCCTCCCAAAAAGGATGGACCAAAGAAAAATGATGATGATCGCCAGTCCACCAACCACCAAAGTAATCCATCTCAGCAGTTGGTACTGCATCAGGGACACCGTAACAAGGGTTGCACATATAAGTACTTTGTATCTTGTAAACCCAGGGATTTTACGGGAGAAAAAGGAGCCGTAGACTGCATGACGTGGCTGGATGAAATGGACACGGTCGTGGACATCAGCGGATGCGCTGAAGGTGATGTGGTTAAATTTGTCTCACAGTCCTTCAAGGGTGAGGCGTTAGCTTGGTGGAGATCACTGATGGAGGCCTCAGGAAAGATCCCGTTGTATAGCATGACGTGGGATCAATTCATGGCACTGATCAAAGAAAATTTCTGCCCTCAACATGAGGTGGAAAAGATAGAATATGACTTCCTATCACTGGTTATGAAGAACCTCGATTGTCAAGCTTATCTGACAAGCTTCAATACACTATCCCGGTTGGTACCTTATCTGGTAACCCCGGAGCCTAAAAGGATCGCTCGTTTTATTGGTGGATTAGAGCCCGAGATCAAGGCCAGTGTCAAAGCTTCTCGGCCAGTTACCTTCAGGTCTGTAACTGACCTTTCCTTATCCCTCACACTGGATGCGGTCCGGCAGAGATCGCAGAGGAATAAGGCGGCCGAGAAGAGGAAGCATGATGATGACGGTTCGCGTAGGTCGAACAAGAAGCACCGTGGGAGCGGTGATCACAAGAAGGGATCAGATTCGAAGAAAGATGGGCATCGTTCTGGGGAGAAGCCCACATGCAAAACTTGCAAGAAACAGCACTTTGGAAAGTGCAGATTTGAATCAAACTCGAATAACGAGTCAAGGTCTTTTGCTTGTGGTTTGTGCAAGTCCAAGGAACACAAAACCTTAGATTGCAAGAAGATGAAAGATGCAACGTGTTACCGTTGCAACGAAAAGGGCCACATAAAGACTAACTGCCCTAAGTACAACAAGAAGCCTGAGGAGGCTAAGAAGACTAATGCCAGAGTCTTCAGGATGGATGCGAAGGAGGCTGTGCGGGATGATAACGTCATAACAGGTACCTTCCTTGTAAACGATGTTTTTGCAAGAGTACTTTTTGATTCAGGCGCAGATAAGTCCTTCGTAGATCATAAATTTTGTAAGTTGTTGAATTTACCTGTCAAAACCCTAAAAGTGAACTATGAGGTAGAGTTAGCAGATGGTACCATAGAAACCGTCTCTACTGTGTTAGATGGATGTGTTATATCCATTAAGAATCATTCTTTTCCTCTGTCTCTACTTCCGTTTAAATTAGCTGGTTTTGACATAGTTCTGGGTATGGACTGGTTATCTCATAACCAGGCCCAAATCGTCTGTAACCAGAAACAGGTGGTAATAAAGACTCCGTCTGGTGAATCACTTACCATTCGGGGAGATACCCAGTACGGACTGCCTGAGCACGTGTCTATGCTCAAGGCTTCCAAGTGTTTGAAGAAGGGATGTGTCATCTACATGGCACAGGTGATTATTGATGAGCCTAAACCGAAGTTAGAAGACATCCCTGTCATCTCAGAATACCCAGAAGTATTTCCTGAAGATCTACCTGGCCTACCACCAGATAGACAAGTCGAATTCAGGATAGATATCATTCCCGGAGCTGCACCAGTTGCTAGAGCACCATACAGATTGGCACCCACCAAAATGAAGGAGTTGCGGACGCAGCTAGATGAATTGCTGGCTAAAGGTTTCATTCGACCTAGTTCATCTCCTTGGGGAGCGCCAATCCTGTTTGTCAAGAAGAAGGATGGGTCGATGCGTCTGTGCATCGACTATCGCGAGCTTAATAAAGTCACGATCAAGAACAGATATCCATTGCCCAGGATCGACGATTTGTTCGATCAGCTGCAAGGGGCAAGTTACTTCTCAAAGATTGATCTGAGGTCAGGCTACCATCAGCTGAAGGTCAAAGATGAAGACGTACACAAGACTGCATTTAGGACTCGTTACGGTCACTACGAGTTTCTAGTGATGCCTTTTGGGCTCACCAATGCACCGGCTGCGTTCATGGATCTCATGAATCGCGTTTGCAAGCCGCACTTAGATAAATTCGTC
This sequence comes from Helianthus tuberosus, assembly GCA_030545235.1. Classification (NCBI taxonomy): domain Eukaryota; kingdom Viridiplantae; phylum Streptophyta; class Magnoliopsida; order Asterales; family Asteraceae; genus Helianthus; species Helianthus tuberosus. The sequence continues at coordinate 4,871,410 of CM060430.1, forward strand.
ATCGTTTTCATCGATGACATTCTCATTTATTCTAAGAACAAAGCTGACCACGAGAAACATCTTCGATGTATTCTCAAACTTCTGCATAAGGAGAAGCTCTATGCCAAATTCTCCAAGTGTGAATTTTGGCTTAGGGAAGTCCAATTTCTTGGACATGTGGTCAGTGAGCGTGGTATCCAGGTGGATCCCGCTAAGGTTGAAGCAGTGATGAACTGGCAAGAGCCGAAAACGCCTACAGAGATTCGTAGCTTCCTGGGTTTGGCAGGATATTATCGGCGTTTCATTGAAAATTTTTCAAGGATTGCTGCACCTCTAACCTCCTTAACTAAGAAAAAGGTTAAGTTTGTTTGGGGCCCTAAGCAGCAAGAATCCTTTGATATCTTGAGACAAAAGTTGAGCAACGCTCCTGTGCTTACCTTACCTGAAGGCGCTGAAGAATTTGTAGTTTATTGTGATGCATCACACACTGGCATGGGGTGTGTGCTTATGCAGAAAGGCAAGGTGATTGCCTATGCATCACGACAATTAAAGGTGCACGAAAAGAATTACACCACCCATGACTTGGAATTGGGTGCCGTTGTGTTCGCACTAAAACTGTGGAGGCATTATCTTTATGGAATCAAGTTTGTGATCTTTTCTGATCACAAGAGCCTCCAGCATCTGTTTAACCAGAAAGAATTAAACATGAGGCAACGCCGTTGGATGGAAACTTTGAATGATTATGATTGTGAAATCAAATACCATCCCGGCAAAGCGAATGTAGTCGCTGATGCCTTGAGCAGAAAGGAAAGGGTTAAACCCATTCGCATTAACGCCAAGCGTATGGAGATAAAGAACAGTTTGATAGAAAGGGTGTTAGCTGCACAGAAGGAAGCTGTGTTGGAAGCTAACTATCCTAATGAAAAGTTAGGAGTGACTGAGGAGCAGTTAACTCTTAGCAAGGACGGAATTTTACGGTTAAACGGACGAATATGGGTTCCAATTTTTGGAGGACTTCGTGATGTTATCCTCCAGGAAGCCCATAGTTCCAAATATTCCGTTCATCCTGGTGCGGATAAGATGTACCAGGATTTAAAGGCAAATTATTGGTGGATAGGCTTGAAAAAGTCTGTAGCCGCCCATGTAGCAAAATGCTTGACATGTGCGCAAGTCAAAGCTGAGCATCAGAAACCGTCAGGTTTACTACAACAGCCTGAACTTCCTACGTGGAAGTGGGAAATGGTAACTATGGACTTTATTACCAAGTTACCCAAGACAAGGAAAGGCAATGATACAATATGGGTTATAGTTGACAGACTGACTAAGTCAGCTCATTTCTTACCCATCAAGGAGACTTATAGCTCCGACATGTTAGCCCAGTTATACGTTGATAAGATTGTAGCCCTACACGGCATACCTGTAGCTATTATCTCTGAACGGGATACTAGGTACACGTCACACTTTTGGAAGAGTTTCCAACAATCTTTGGGCACACGTTTGAACTTCAGTACGGCTTACCATCCTCAGACTGACGGTCAGAGTGAGCGTACAATTCAAACGTTAGAAGACATGCTACGTGCATGTGCGATCGAATTGGAAGGTAGCTGGGATAAAAACCTACCATTGATCGAATTCTCCTACAACAATAGCTACCATACCAGCATAAAGGCTGCGCCTTTCGAGGCATTATACGGTAGAAAGTGTAGATCGCCAGTTTGTTGGGCGGAAGTTGGAGAAGTCCAGTTATCAGGACCAGAGATCGTATTCGAAACGACGGACAAGATTGTCCAGATTCGTAAAAATCTCCAAGCTGCCAGGGATAGGCAGAAGAGTTACGCGGATCCAAGTCGTAAGGATTTTCACTTCGAAGTGGGTGAAAAAGTCCTACTTAAAGTGTCACCCTGGAAAGGGGTGATGCGGTTTGGTAAGAAAGGCAAACTCAGCCCGAGATACATAGGACCTTTCGAGGTTATCGAACGTGTCGGGTCAGTTGCCTATAAGTTGAACTTACCAGAAGAGCTCAGTGGAATTCACAACGTGTTCCACATCTGCAATCTAAAGAAGTGTTCCGCTGACGAAACACATGTCATGCCACATAAAGATGTGCACATTGACGAGAGCTTGAGATTCGTGGAAAAACCTGTGTCGATTGAAGATCGACAGGTAAGAAAGCTTCGGAGAAAGCATATACCTTTTGTTAAGGTCAAATGGGATGCCCGTAGAGGTCCCGATTTCACGTGGGAGGTTGAATCCACGATGAAAGAAAAGTACCCTTACCTGTTTCAGTAAATCTCGGGTCGAGATTTATTTTAAGGGGGTGAGGATGTAACACCTCGAAAATTTCGGGTTTAATAATAAAATGACACGTGTCATGTAAGACAAAACGCGTTGAAAAACCCGGATTTAATAAAGATGTTTCGGTAGGACTAAAGTGGCGTCATGTTAAATTGTTACCTCTGAACGACCTCAATTATAAATCCCAAGAACCGATATAATATTATTACACATCTTTATACCCTCACTTCAGAGAATCATTGCCAATAATGGAATTGATAATGCATGACTTGATCCCACGAAGAAAAGCAATGGTAAACCGACGATTTCGGGTCTTGTTTATACATTCAATTGAAACATTGGTTAATGGTAGGGTAGGAACTGTTCAAGACATGTTTTAGGGGTCCCAAAGTGTTGATATAATGTCCCAAAAGTCAGAAATTACGGCTACCCCTTCGAAACACAACAATAAAAATCAAAAACTGATTCAGTGTAGGGCGTCGCGTAGCGCGACTGCCCCTCGCGCTACGCGAGGGTGTGCCAGCGACAGAATGACTTGCTGTTGCCTGTTGTGCGCGAATGTGACCCTCTAATCCGGTTTTTCTCACATGTGCATGACCCTAGACACCCCTAAACATTAGGACCAGGTGTTGATCAATTGTGGATGGCCCTAGACTTGGTTGTCACTTAGTTGTGGTGCTTGAAACTTGTATATAAAGAACCACTCATGTCACAACCATTCCACACATCATTCAAGTGCCATCTGAGCATTGGAGGAGCTTTCTATCTGATTCAAGGCCTTCCTAATCATCCATTAATCATCTAGTAAGTTGCTTAACCCTTCTAAATTAATTCTAGCTTAGTAATTAGCTTAAAAGTCAATATATCGTAAATTACGGTTGACTTCATGATTAAGTAACGATAGCTCAGTCGTATGTCAAATTAGAAGTACCGTTAGATAGGTAATTATATGGGTATTAAACCCTTATAAGGGCAAGTACCAATTCCAGACCTAACTAGGTCGTTTGTCGGGTCAAACGTTGACCGAAAAAGTCAACAGAAATACAAAATGCGATTTAATGCACAATTAATGATCCGAAAGGTGTGTAACCTGTTTTAACCTTAATATAACATGATAATAAGTATAAAAACTCGTCTACGCTTGCCCGACTCGACAAATTCCTGTTTAAACCCGGTTCGGAACCGAAAGGCGCAAAACCTTGACTTTTGCTTTGACTTCGCTTCTGACCCGTTTTAGTTTGATTCGGAAATGCCTTAGTGCTTCATTAGAGTAGGGTTGCATGATAGTATAAGTCTCTGTACTTGTTTCGTTGATTATCCAATTTATATGCAAGTTTCCGTTAAATGCTCATACTTGGACCGTTATGCCCTTATTGCCTTAAATCATAATTTATGAAAATGTAAAAGTGTAGAATCCTTACTTACTGATATATAGACTTGTATGAAAAATTTGACATTAGTTTGACTTGTAGATTAAGAGTTATGCTCATGTCGCTAAATTAAGGCTTTATGTTAACAATATGGCGCAATTAGCATAAAGCCTAATTAAACATACTTTTTGACATCAAATCATTTACCCACTGATCTTAAATATTATTTTGGGATTTCTAAAGATTTTTAATTAATTTTAGGCTGAGCATAACTCATAGTCGTAGGCTTAAACCGGTAATTGACGGTTTTGCCCTTACGGGCCATAAAATGAGTTTTACACATCTAAACAATTCCAAACCTTTTTCTACTGATTAGTTATGATAAATAAATTATGTTAAGCCTTCTGGAAATAAAAAAATATCAGAATTAAGTATCGAACCCGGTAATGGCCTTTAATCGCCATAATTAGCGTTATTAGCGCATAGTATGTCTTAGAATCATATTGGACATACCCGGGTCGATAACTACTGATATATGAGGCAAATTATGATAATTCAACAGTAAGCAAAGGTTGATAAACTCAGACTTCGTTTTTGAGCTTTTCGGCTTATGTGAAATTACCAAAATACCCCTACGGGGCATAGTTTGGTTAAATATGATAAATTTCACATACATGACTTAGCCTACTGTTATAACACATTAAAATAAGTATGTTTACTGTTTACATCAGACCTGTAACTCAGTTGAACATATAAACGCTTTTACAAACTTTAAAATGACCAAACTACCCCTACGGGGCATAGTTTGTGTTTAAATTAGTTCGGGGCATAACGAAAGACATCCTACTGATGTTATAACATATTTGAAGCATATTAACTTAGGAAACCTGTATATGGCTCTTACGGATAACCGTTACGCATATTACGCGTTCGGCTCGGTTTATGTAACAAGTTTACATAAATTAGCCGAAACAGGTCAAACCTTATCGGTTTTACCTCAAAATCCAGAATGTGAATAATAAACCCATATTAGACAAGTCTTCAAACTTGTCGGGTCTGAATCACATTCTATCCGGTCTTCGCTTAATAGTGCGTACGAACCGTATCTTCGAAACTAGCCGGTCTAAGCTTAATCATAATTTAAGACCCGCTAGGATTCTAATAGGTTATATTTAACCTTCGTTCCAGATTAGGAGAAACAGTAAAAGCTATCTGCTATTTGATTATTGTGACTATACTTTGCATCAAGGTAAATACTTTTAACTTATTTTCCCTATACGGGCTTGGGTTACGGTACATAGCGTACCGCTTGATCGAGCATCAAATCTTCCACGCTTAGTGGTTAATTGAATAATTTGATCGGCTCGTTTTAAACAGATGTGTTTACTTTACAGCCTTTGGGGGGTTAATGACCATGTCCCGGATATCCTCGGCATTATCTTACGAGATAGCCACGACCTGAGCACGGGGTGTAGGCGTACTCCCGTGTATAACTCACATAAGTGGTGTGTCCATTGATCTTTAACCCGGAATACGTTCCGGGCTACTGAACGCATAAGTAACATGTAATTCGTTCACAAGATTATAATATTAAATAATTCTCCCAAGTTAATAAAAATGTTTATGCCATGTGCATCCAAACCAATTTTCAATCATTTTATAAAATGAGTCGGTTGAATGTATTTACCAGTGTAAACTGACGTATTTTCCCAAAAAGATTAAATGCAGGTACTAGGCGAAATAGGCTGGGATTCTCCTAAGCATCATTAGAAGTCTCGCAAACTTAGAGATGCCGAAGTCTGTTGAACCATAAACAATATTTTGTTATTCGATCCTACTGTGGATAAACACCGGATAATTGTGACTTTGTTTACAATAAATAAATTCGGTTGTATCTTATTTAAATTGCTTCCGCTGTGCATTATTATATTGTGTTGTTTGACTATTACGTTGCCAACCACGTCACGATACTCCCCCACCGGGCCCACCGGTGACACGTGGAAATCGGGGTGTGACACGTACACCTGTCAGTGTCTCATAAATAAAGTGGTGTGTTAATTGATCTTTAACCCGGCTCGATCCGGGCTACTGAACGCATAAGGAACATGTAAATCCCTACAAGTATTATACTCAAATAATTATCTCAAGTTATAAAAGGTTAATTTTGCCTCTGTGCATTTTAATCAAATTATAAAACATTTATGCCATGTGCATCCAAACAAATTTTAAATCATTTTCAAAATGAGTCGGTTGATTGTATTTACCAGTGTAAACTGACGTATTTTCCAAAAAGGCTAAGTGCAGGTACTAATCGGAATTGGCTGGCTACTCCTAGCATCATTAAAGAGTCTCACAAGCTTAGATGCCTAAAGTCTGTTGAACTATTGTTTCCATTTTATTTTCGATCCGTCTGTGGATAAACAATCGACAGTTGTGATATATGATATTACAATATTATATTCGGTTGAATTATATCTTTTAAATTGCTTCCGCTGTGCATATTAAATATTGTGTTGTTTGACTATGATGTTGCCAACCACGTCACGATACTCCCCCACCGGGCCCACCGGTGACACGTGGAAATTTGGGGTGTGACAGGTTGGTATCAGAGCCAACATTGAGTGAATTAAACACTACTTTTTGTGTTTAATCTCAATGACACATTAGCACATTCCTTGACCTTCTGAGTCTAGACTTAACTTAGGAATGTTCTCAATCCTAATCTATAAATTTTTGCTTCCAAATTTTTATTTGATACGTCGCCAAGCGAAGAAGCCGTAATAGGAGTTCTCCACACCCGGAGCCCTGAGATGCTGAGCTTCGTACCGCGGATAGAATGAAACGAGCATCCAAGGAGAAAGCGTTCAGAAATAAAACGAAGAAGAAACTCCTTTTACTGAAGATCGTTTCCTAATTAGTCCTTATAAGGACATAATTACCTTTCAGTCCCTACAAGGACAACATTATTCCTTTCAAGTCCCGCTTAGGGCAACTTTATACTTTTATTTTTATATAGTGGAATGATTAAGTTTAAACTTTCATTCTAAACAAGAATATTAAATAAATGGAAAATCACATTTCCTTTTGCAAGATCTACCATTATAATAAAATGACAAAATCTAAAAAGGGCAAGACCTAGCCTCGTGTCATATTAAGACCCGGCAAAGATGGTAGTTCCATAATTAGGTTCAGATCCATATTAACACCTCAATTTAAAATTGTTCTGCGTTAATTAAATTAAGAATCTTAAGTGTGAAACCAAGCCGAGTGTCATTATAAAGACCTGGCCAAGATGGTAAGACCTGTTTAAAAGATTCAAATCCCTGTTAACATCTTAAAACATGTTAACACTCCTGGCAGATGTGATTCATTTAAAATCACACACGTTATTATTATATAAGGATCCTTATAAAGATTCCTAACCCAGTTTAATGATCTCTGAATCCTGGGTTTACATCATCAATTAAGATGATCATATTTTAACCATACGTGGTAATATAGTGCCTACGGGCCTTGCTCATTTCTACATGAGCCAAAATACAGTGGTAGCTATGACTCCCTGTCAGATAAAGGTAATGAACTAGGTTCAAACCTCAAATGCTTTGATTCTCTGAAATCCTAGCATATAATTTATAATTGTCCTTGTGACTAGGCCTATTGTGCCAATATACTTTCATGCTTTGATTCTCTGAAATCATAAGCTTATAATTTATAAATGTTCATGTGACCAGGCCATTTGGTGCCACTAATAAAACTGTTAATGTTTTATAATTAGGATAAATTATAATAGAAATCCTAAACCTATATGATTAATAAATTAACCAAATATGATCTCTGGTTACCATGGTTAATGAATTTTCCCTAATGGGCAATTCCGTAATAAACATCCCTTAGAAGGGAAGTGCCTACGGGCTAAACTTGTTGTCCGATAAGACAACGACAGTGGTGGTCTTTGACCTCCTGTCTAAAATATTGGACTATGTCCAAACATAATAGTCTATATGATCAATGCGATCATGACTAATATCATCTAATACGATGATTATATTATTTAACATCCTTTAGTGATGTTATGCCTACGGGCTATAATAAATGGTCCATTTGAGACATTGACATTTTGATCTTTATGATTCCTTGTTAAGGTGGTGAGCTATGCTCAAGCCAAATAGTCAATATGATTAATAAAATAATGACTTATATCATCTAATACGATGAACCTATTATAAACATCCATTAGTGATGTTTCGCCTACGGGCCATGTTATATTGTCCATTGTGACACAAACATTGTGATCTCTACGATCCCCTATTTAAGGTAGCGAGCTGTGCTCAAGCCTAATAGTTTATATGATCAATGCGATCATGACTAAAATCATCAGTACGATGATTAAAATTTAAACATCCCCAAAGATGTTTTGCCTAAGGGCTATATTATATTGTTAAATTAAGTCAAGGCAATTGTAATCTTTTGTGATTCTTTGCCCAAGGGGGTGAGCTACGCTCAAATCCCATAGTCCATGTGATCATTGCGATCCTGACTAGTATCATCAGTATGATGATCATAAATTCATAATATTGGCATCCCTAGTGATGAAATGCCTACGGGCTATACTATACTCTATTGCCGATAAGACAAAACATGGGTGATCTTTATGATCCCCTATTCAAAATGGTGGGATTATACCCAAACCTAATAGTCAATACGATCGAGGTGATCATGACTAATATCATTAGATACTATAATTATATATAGACATCCATTAGTGATGTTAATTGGTTTACCTTTCTGTTAAGTGAATCGCCTTTCAAGACGATGACAGTTGTAGTCTATGACTCCCTGTCCAAAGGTGAAGAACTATGTTCAAGCCTTAAGACTCCTGATCTAATAAGATTGCAGCCTATAAATTGACGTCCTTGTGACAAATCCACAAGTTATATTCAAGTCACCCATAACAAGCCTCCGGGCTATAATTCGTCGTTCGTAACAAGTTAACATACTAAATGTTAACATCGCTGGTGACAGGCCTTAGTGCCATATCCTATAACGTCCTAGAGACAAGGCCATTTGTGCCGCATCTGAATGTCATTACGAAAAGGCCTTCGCGCCATATGATTACTTATGACCTTCATGACTAGACTTTATGCCATATCTTTCTACGTCCCTCGCGACAGGCTTCTACGCCATATATGTATATATATAACCAAAGTCATGTAAGGCTATCCTTTGAGCTATTTATAATCCTCCTTGTGACAAAGACAATTGTGACATTATGGTCCCTTGTCAAGCAGGTATTGGACTTACTCCAAACCTTGAATGCCATTGATGGTCCTTTTGTGACCTAGGCTAAATATAATGGATATACATTCAAATAACATTCACTAGGAATGTTCAGAACAGAATAGCCCATACGGTTTATGAATGCCGTGGCTAATCTAAGTCGGGTCATCAGGATGATGACTACTAATTGTTAAATTTTGGTGATTGGTACCAAGTTTCAAGTATGGAAAACTTGAATGAGGTAGACGACAGTCGCAATACTATTAAGGCGACGAAAGTTAATAAAGCTACAAACGTAAATCTCAATATTAAAGGAGTTAATCTCCAAGCTGTGGTTGACGCAGCAGTTGGAAGGACCAAAGCAGTGTGACATCTGCAAAGGAACGGGTCATCATTTTCCCATGAATGTAGGGACATACAGAATGCAGTCTGTCACGACTGTGGTGAGTAAGGCCGCATCAGAACTAGATACCATAAAGCTGCCAAACAAGGTGCAGCTAAGCCTGGAAAGGCTAAGAAAGGAAACGCCTGAACTCACCTGATGAATGCCAAGAGGCAGTTCACGATGTCATCAAGTACATTCCTTATCATTTACCAATGATAATTTCTGCTAAGTGTCCTGATTTAATACAGGCAATAATAAATCTTCATAAACCATAAGCTTAGCAAACTTTTATATTATCCACAAGGTATAACTTACCAAGGAACCCATAGTAACCGATTCTTCTAAGTATCGGCAAGGGATCCTTCTGAAAAATCTGAGAGTACTCTTTCTTCGAATAGAGTACGACAATATATATTACTTTATTTTATTATTTTCTCATTGTTTTCTATCGACTGCGAATGCCAAACTATGTTTGATAAAAGTGCCATATGAGGATTGGCGTATCCTAGTGTGTCCCATAGATTGCTTCCATGCCTGATCAGTATGGAGGTTTAATGCATGGAACCCCTGAGATATCCCAATGGTCATATTGTACCAAAGTCGACTAGTAGTATTCAAAGAAGATATCCAGAATGGAATTATCCAAGTAAATGTTCCCGATTAAGGAATTCATGGATTAGTAACATAAGTGTGTCACTTAATTGACACAAGCAATGATGGATAAATTGGAGCCTGAGATTTGTAAAATCTCTATAACCTCCTTGTACCTTAATTATCTTCTCCTAAGATTACCCTGTTTACCCCTGAGGGGCAGGTAGAGTTAAGGTTTATATCCCATTTAAGGCTGTATTATTATGAAATCTCCAAGACGGCTAGCACCATCATTGGAAGAATTGAAACCCTGATTAACTAAGTTTTAAAATAGAGGGTTAATATACCCTAACTCAATATCCTGAGATTTCGATATAGTTAATTATGAAAGACGGTTCTTGTTGCTTATACATTTTTACCGCAACCCTAATTAGGCAACAATTAAGAATTTGCCATCAGCTGCACAGGATCGTCGATTTGTTCGACTAGCTGTAAGGATTAGCTATTCCTTAAAATTTGTTAAGCAGTGGTTGGAATAACCATCTCACCTTAAGATAAGCTTTCCTATAATAGTTGATATATAAGTATCAAGGCTACTCCCTTGGAGACCTTGTATAAATGGAATGTTAAACATCTATTGTTAGGACAATAGATTGGTAAGTCCAATTATCAGGATCTGAAAGTTGCATTGGAAACAACAAATAAGATCACGCAAATTCATAATCATCTGTAAGATGCCAGTATTCGGCAGAAAATCAAGGATTAATGAAAATAGCAAACCTCCTAAATTCTTGATTAAGGAATAAGGTTCAACAATAGATATCACCCAGGAAGGGTGTGCCAAATCTGTTAAATTAACAGGCTAGTTAAGCTCTGAATATATAGAATCATTCGAAGGAAATCGAATGTATCAAGATCAGGTAGCTTATAAGCTAAAACCTATTTAAGGAGCTTGGCGGAGCTCGCAATACATTACACACTAGTGACTGAAAGGTGTGTTTCGCCAATAAGTCAAGAAGCACTATCACATAATGTTATGCAAATTTATGATGTGATGAGCATCCTGTATCGATTAAGGATCGATAGGTTAAGAAGCTTCAAAAAGGATATATGTACCTAATATAGGAGTCACTTTAGGAGCTTGGAAAGACTCCAGATATGTTATGGAAGTTAAGTCCATTATGCGACAAAAAGTACTTCCATCATTTTAGCAAATCTCGAGGTCGAGATTTCTTTTAAGGGGGTGAGGATGTAACACCTCGAAAAATTCACGTCCTATAATGTATTGACACGTGTCATAAGCTTGAACGTGTGAAATTATATTTACAGGGACTAAAGTTGACAAACATGGAAAGTATGTGAATATAAGGGTTCAAAATGTCAACAAGGGATAAATATACTTTACAGTAACCCTACATGATGTTCATAACCTCAACCGAATAAATCATGGATCATACAAAGCCAATTGTGAAAGAAAGTGAGGAATTACAAACTACAGGGGTTAAATGTGTCAACATGTTTAAAGGTATACCTCTGAGTGACCTTTTAGCAAACCCGAAGCTTTGTAATGCTTAATTATACTCACAAGAATGTGTGATAAAAATTTCACAAGGTTTCGTTAAGGTATGAGAAAGTTATGGCAATATTCGTATACGAGGGGTTAAAAAACGTCAACGATTTAATTTCTCGCGATTTTTACGCAACCGACGAACGAACACGCAAACATCGACTACCGATCCTAATTTGCGTATTTAAGTATTAATATTATGCTCTACGATGCTTACATGATGTTCGGGTGCGAAGACGGGCTTGTGGGCCTTGGGCCCAAGCCCACAAAACCTCCACTATATAAATAAAAAAAAATAATCATTTCACCATCTCTTTCTCTCTCTAAAACTCTCTCTACTCTCTCTCTCTCTAGAAACTTTCCGGCGACTTTTCCGGCGACCGGCGATTTTTCCGGCGGCCGTTTTCCGGCCAAGAGTACACTTTTTCGACTATATCCGACGTTCCGGATCGCGTGGTGTGGTTAGTTTTAGCTAATTCTTAGCGGTTTGAGCTCTATGGCAACTCCGGCGACATTCCGGTCAAATTCCGGCGAGTCCGTTTTGAACTTTTGACTTTGCAGATGCTTCGATCGGGACTTTAGGAGCATTCCTGCCCAGTTTCGAGAAATTCTATTCTCCGGCGAAATCTCGACTTCTGACATGATTCTGGCGAGTTCCAGCCATCAGTTTTCGATGAAAAATATATTTTTGGACTCCTAGTGACCTGTAGAGTCCTTCGAACCACTTTCGACTCGGGTGAAAAATTTAAGTTCGGGACGCTCTCGGGCTCGACTTCTGACATGATTCTGGCGAGTTCCAGCCATCAGTTTTCGATGAAAAATATATTTTTGGACTCCTAGTGACCTGTAGAGTCCATCGAACCACTTTCGACTCGGGTGAAAAATTTAAGTTCGGGACGCTCTCGGGCTCGACTTCTGACATGGTTCTGGCAATTTCCAGCCATCAGTTTTCGAAGAAAAATATATTTTTGGACTCCTAGTGACCTGTAGAGTCCATCGAACCACTTTCGGCTCGGGTGAAAAATTTAAGTTCGGGACGCTCTCGGGCTCGGTTCAACTTGGTCAACAGGTCAAACGTGGTCAAAACTGGTCAAGGGGAAGTTTTGAGTCATGTTAGTGCCTCGGTTCAGTTTTGGGTTCGGTCAAACCTGGTCAACATCGGTCAAACGTGGTCAACTGCTGGTCAACGCAGTCAACACGAGGCTCGGTAAAATTTTTAACGATTCGAATTTTGTTATATTATGTGGGCATTAAACCCTTAAAAGGGTACCCTCTGATTCCCACTCTAACTAGGTCAAATGTCGGGTCAAACTTGTTTTTAAAAAATCAACAGAATGTGTAAATTACAATTTATGCATAATTAGCAATGTAGAACACATACAACCTGTTTGATCATTAATATAACTTGGTAATTAGTGTAAGAACATGTCTAAACATGTTCAACCCGACAATTTCCTGTTTAGACCCGGTTCGGAACCGAAAGTCGCATAGTTTGACTTATACTTCGACTCTCAGTTCTGACCCGTTATGGTATGTTTTAGAAATACCTTAGAGCTTCATTTGGACCAGGTTACATGCTAGTATAATCCTCTGTGATTATACACCTCGGATCATTCGTTATCCAATTAATATGCATGATTCCGTTAATTGCTCATATGTTGACCATTATGCCAAATTACCTTAAAACGTGATTTATGAAAATGTAAAAGAGTAGAAACCTTAACTACTGATATATAAACTTGTATGCAAAGTTTGACATCAGTTTGAGGTGTAGAATAAGAGTTATGCTCGTTAGCGTAAAAATTAAAGCTTTATGTTAATAAAACGGCGTAATTAGCGTATAGCCTAGTTAAGCCTACTTTTTGATACCAAATCTTTTACCCACTGATGTAATATATTATTTTGGGATTTTTAAAGATTTTTAATAAATTTTAGGCTGAGCATAACTTATAGTCGTAGGCTTAATCCGGTAATTGTCGGTTTTGCCCTTACGGGCTATAAAATGAGTTTTACATATCTAAACGACTCCAAACCTTTTGCTACTGATCTTAAATGATAAATAATTTATTTTAAGCCTTCTGGAATGGTAAAATATCAGCTTTATGTATCGAACCCGTAAACGGCTTTTAATCGCCTAATTAAGCGTTTTTAACGAATAGTATGTACTAAGAGTATCTTAAACATACCATGGGTGATACCTACTGATATTTGAGGCAAATTATAATATTTTAACAGTAAGCAAAGGTTGATAAACTCAGACTTCAGTTTTGAGCTTTTCGGCTTATGTGAAATTACCAAACTACCCCTACGGGGCACAGTTTGCGATTAAATTCATTTCGGGCATAATAAAAGACATCTTACTGATGTCACAACATATATGAAGCATATTAACTTAGGAAACCTGTAAATGACTCTCATTACTACCCGTTACGCTTATTACGCGTTCGGTTCGGTTTATGTAACTAGTTTACAAAAACTAGCCTAAACGGGTCAAACCTTATCGGTTTTATCTCAAAATCCAGAGTGTGCATGAAATACCCATATTAAACAAGTCTCTGAACTTGTAGGGTCTAAATCACATTCTATCCGGTCATCGCTTAATCGTGCGTACGAACCGTATCTTTGAAACTAGCCGGTCTAAGCTTAAGCTTAAATAAAAGACCCGTTAGGATTCTAATAGGTTATTTAAAAACCTTCGTTCCAGATTTAGGAGCCCAGTAAAAGCTATCTGTACTTGCTGATTTGATACGGCTGGGATTGAATTTATATTTAGCTCAGGTAAATACTTTTAACTTATTTTCCCTATACGGGCTTGGGGTACGGTATATAAAATACCGCTTGGTCGGGGCGTTGAATCTTTGATTGAATGAATGATAATGAAAGTATTGAGACGTCTCGTTTAATATTGTTTTGTTTGCTTAAAGCCTTTGGGGGGTTAATGACCGTGTCCCGGATATCCCTGGCATCATTTACGAAATGGCCACGACCTTAGCACTCAGGTGTAGGCGTACACCTGTCAGTGTCTCATAAATAAAGTGGTGTGTTAATTGATCTTTAACCCGGCTCGATCCGGGCTACTGAACGCATAAGGAACATGTAAATCCCTACAAGTATTATACTCAAATAATTATCTCAAGTTATAAAAGGTTAATTTTGCCTCTGTGCATTTTAATCAAATTATAAAACATTTATGCCATGTGCATCCAAACAAATTTTAAATCATTTTCAAAATGAGTCGGTTGATTGTATTTACCAGTGTAAACTGACGTATTTTCCAAAAAGGCTAAGTGCAGGTACTAATCGGAATTGGCTGGCTACTCCTAGCATCATTAAAGAGTCTCACAAGCTTAGATGCCTAAAGTCTGTTGAACTATTGTTTCCATTTTATTTTCGATCCGTCTGTGGATAAACAATCGACAGTTGTGATATATGATATTACAATATTATATTCGGTTGAATTATATCTTTTAAATTGCTTCCGCTGTGCATATTAAATATTGTGTTGTTTGACTATGATGTTGCCAACCACGTCACGATACTCCCCCACCGGGCCCACCGGTGACACGTGGAAATTTGGGGTGTGACAAGAAAGGACTTTGATTCCACCGAGAATAGGTTAAATTTGAATTTTGAATTTGAATGAGATAAGTTGTTTATAAAAAAAAGGAAAAATCTCATAAATTGACACATGGGATATGAAGATGGGAGGTGACAAATAGGAGAGATATAAGGGAGGGTGTTTGTGGTGTTGATACATGGGATGCTATCACTTTGCTTTATTATAGTAGTAAGATATAATTTTATTAAGTAGTATTTTGAACAAAAAATTTAAATAAATGTTAAATGGTACTACATGATTGAAGGTGTGGTCCATTGCTTTTAGACTGTGGGGTATGGGGCGGGGTTTGGGGCGTGGGTTGGCTGAAAACGTCAAAGCCATCACTCCGGGTGGACTTGGGTTTGGGCGTGGCCCAAGGGGCGGAAGTTTAAGACCGGGCATGGGGCGGGTCTATCATTATGACATGGCGGGCTCTCAATGGCCAAACCAAACTAGCCGTTGGGCTAGCCGTTGGCCAACGGCTATGTGGTAAAAAAAATATTTTTTTTCTCACTATAAACACACACACTTCTATTCTTTTTTTTACCACATCCAACTACAATACACTCCACCTCTTCTCTATTCTCATTCTACAAAACGAAAAATGAATCCTCCCAATCGTGCTTTTGACCCGAACAACCCGTGGGCATTCCAAGAAAATCCTAGCCCACCACCCATTCGTCCAATGCCTCATCCATTTTTAATACACTCTTCTATGCCCGATGTGGCGGGTTACGCATTGTATCTCTCGAATCGTGTGTATACTAACTTCCCTCACACCGACGATTCTATACCTAGCCCGTTTACATAATCGCCCATCAACCTTTCCCAAACCGAAATCGTCTCCGAAACTCAACCCCCAATGGATGGGTCGTTACTGAAGAACTAGCATTGGCGAGGGCTTGGCTTCAACAATCTCAACATCCAACTTTAGGTATTTTCAAATATTTTGTAGCCCTTATTTTAATATTTATGGTTATTTTTTATATAACTTTATAATATATTAAATTTTGTTTTTATTAAAATAGGAAATTCTCAACATCGAAGCCATTTGTGGGAAGCGATTAGTAAAGCATTCCATGAAGAAATGGAAAGGGAGCCTTATCATGAAAACGATAGCTTATCCTCGAAGTGGACCGAGATAAGCGGCCAACTTACCAAGTTTAGTGTTTTTTTAAATAAAGCAAAGCAAAACCCAAAAAGTGGTGAAACCGAAGCCGACTTTGTGACAAATGCATTGGTCACATTCAAAACAAATGTGAGGAGCGACTTCCGTTTCATGCATTGTTGGGAGATTTGTAAGTTCCATCCCAAGTGGACGAATATCCCCAGTGGTAGCGAAACTAACACGTTTTCCAAAAGGTCAAGGACACCCTCGTCCCAAGCCCAATCGGATGCACGAGATCAAGAGTTGGAGGACTTTCTGGATGATTCTCCAAACCGGCCTGAATTCGGAAGGGATGCCGCAAAAAGGCGCGCTCTAAAATCAAGATCGGGTATGGCATCGCCTTCAGTTGGGAGTTCGGGCTCGCGTAGGGGACTATACAGCGATCAGTTGGATGACATCTCCAACAAGTTAGATACATTCAACGTATTCCAACAACAAAGGGCCTAAATTCGGAAGAACAAAGAAGCTAGGGATGCCCTGAAACAAAGATGAGATGATATGAAATTTCTAGCCCAGCCCATCGATCACCTATCAGGTCCAGCGTTGGAACTAATGTTGGAGACGAGAGAAGAGATAATGAAAAAATATTACAAGCACTAGGAATTTTTTTATATAATTTTCTTTATTTAAAAAACATTATTTATTAAAAAATTTAAATTTTTTGTTTTAAAAATATAGCCGTTTGGGTCAGCCCAACGAAGCCCACCCAAGCCACGTGTCAGGCCACGCCCCAAACCCCCGCCCACCATACCTTCTTCAATGTGGGTCAGCCCAGCGAAGCCTACCCAAACCATGTGTCGGGCCACGCCCCAAACCCCCGCCTCACCATACCCCACGGTTAGGTTTTTTTTATAGTTGTTTTTTTTAGAAGCATTTTTACTCTTCTTACAATTAGAATCCTTTGTATTTGATCCTAATCTCTATTATATAATGACCTGTTTTAGAAAATTGTATACGAGCATCTTTGTCATGCTACTATAGGATCTTTCATAGAAATACTATTTCCATGAAAGTATTAGATAGAAAATATCTTAGTTACACCAAATTTAGTAGCTCTAATCTGAAAATTATACGATTTCTAACAAAAATGAATGTTGATTCAATTTTTGTTTTATAAAAAATATAATTTTATTAAGTAGTATTTTGAACAAAATTTTTAAATAAATGTTAAATGGTACTACATGATTGAAGGTGTGGTCCATTGCTTTTATGAGTCTACGGGAAATTAAGTCATAGACTTCAATTATTTGAAGCATATTACACATATGACCTGTGAAAATGCAAAAATATCGGCTCCTTTGAACTTTGTCTTAAAAGTTACTTAAAGGGCAAATATATAAAAAACTAATACACTTTTTCATAAAAGTCCCTCAAAATTTTTTAAAATTTAAAAAACCAACGTATTTCTATTTTATCTCACAAAAGTTTCTCAACAATTTTTTTTAAACATTAAAGTCTCTTCAGATGTTAAATTTGAACAAATTTATGACAAACTTTTTTAAAACTTGCTACATGAAGTTATGCTTCAATCTAAGATATGCTTGAAATTTAATAGGTCGTTGCTATAAAACCGAAAACAATTAAAAACGAAATCAAACAAAAGACCAGCAAACCAGAACCGAACAAAATGATTTCGGTTTATATGTAGTCCCGTAAATCGAGTAACCAAAGTAAACCATACTTTATATTTAGTTAAATAAACCCAATCATACGAATTCGCTGTATTCGGTTGAAACCGAAACCAAACCAGATTCGAAAGCAGTTTATGATTCAGTTTTGAGTACTTAAATTCCGTTTAGTTTCGTTCATTTTTTTGTTTAACCCAAAAAATTTCAAACCGAATAAAAGGAACAAAATTATCGAATAAACCGAAAAGAACCGATGGACACTTCTAACGATTTCAAGTTGTTTAAGTTATTTTTGTCATAATTTTGTTCAAATCTAACATGTGAAGGGACTTTAATGTTCAAAAACTTGTTGAGGGACTTTTGTAAGACAAAACAGAAAGTATGTTTGTTTTTTGTATGCAAAAAAATGTTGAGGGACTTTTATTAGAAAAATAAGAAAGTATATATGTTTGTTTTTTTTTATAACTAGGGTCATTGCCCGACGCGCGTTGCGCGATTTACATTGTGGTTAGCATATATGATTATAAAGCATTAAAACGTTTTTTTCTTTTGGATTTCTTGCGTCACATGTGTAAACTGGTTCTATACCCGTCCGGTGGACGGGTGTTTTAATGTCACAATGAACTCAGAAACTTATAAGCTAACATGCGGCTGTTCGGTGTTTTCTTTTCCCATTAGACTTGTGTAAGATACAAAACTTATTAGCCAACTATGCTCCTATAACTCATCGGTCACTTGATGCTCTTGATGATGATGTAGTCTGGTTACTCGATACACGAAAAATGATTACACACAATGAATTAAACAGGTACAGGTTAACAAAGTAATTTTTGAAGCAAGTTCTAGATACAATGATGCATGAAAATCAACATATTAAAAATAAAATTGTATTTCATTTATATAAATAGAAGTATCAATATTTTCATGATTCCTAAAACATTACATTAGATGGAAAAAACAATATAAAGAAAGAGAAAGAATTACAAACCTGCAGCAGCCACCAACACAAATGTAATCCACTTTCAGACTATCCTTGACTTCCAACCCCTGGTGTTCATTGTTCTCCTTTGGGTGGAGGTCTTCATCACAATGAATATATAATTATTACGTCATGAAGATCCTTGTAATTTTCATTGTTCACCTTGCGGAAGATTCACAAAAATAAAAAAACCTTTAAAGCCTTTGTAAAATAATTAAAAAAGAAAAGAATTTTTAGATTTTCGTTGCTAACTTGAGACTTAATTGCACTTCTTTTCACACTTTGGTAGCTATACCTACACCATTAAATAACCACATATAAAAGCATTAGTGTGAGTAATTAACTCAGATTTATTTACATGTAAAATAAAAGAAGTAGCAGACAACTCCCAAGTACCAGGCGTGCATAAGTATGCTAACTGTACATCTGGACCAACATTTTCCTCAGCTACCCAACGTAGCTCAGAAGGTTCTGAGTGTAGGATCCCCTGCAGCAACGTGTGCTACGCCAGTGGACATTGCCTACGCCCACATCAGCTCCTTAGTCCAACCTTCAAGTTTTCAAGTAAAACACTCACTTTGACCCATATAACATCTAAGCCATCTATTTAAACTTCTAACCTGCATTTTCAATCTTTAGGTTGAAACCGGCCACTTTTAAAGAAGCCTCACTACATCAATTTCCCAAGATATATTGAGGGAATCAATTAGTTAACAAATATTTGCAAAATGATCACACTAACTCTTTAAGTCTGAACATTTATAGAAGGAAGAAGCTAGATTCTAGGTGACATACCTTCTTAGCAGCAAGCTATAAGCTTGTTTCCGACAATGGGCCCACCTGCGATTCAATGTGCATATGAATTGGTACACCAAATTTGGACTTGGATATCCTCAACAATAATAGACCATAACTAAAAAAATAAACCTTTTTTATAATGGTTTGTTCACACTTCACACACTCCACTTGGAATTTTTATAACGATGAATTCATATATCATAAAAGGTTACCGGTAATCAGCTCATGTCGGTAATGGTCGTCTCAGGTGGCGCCTACTTAAAAGTTAACCTGCAAAACCAGACAACTATTAATTTAAGGTTGTAATTTGTGTATATAGTAATTAGGCGTCGCTGGAAAATTGATCAGCTGCCAGAATCCTAGAACTTACCACAGCCACTACAAATTTTGATGAGCACAACGCCACGTCGCCACCACCAGTGTTTCATGAGGGAACCGTAGCCGTTGAAAGACACGTATGAGCCTTTGACGACCAGCAATAGCAGCCGCCGCCACCACCAGTGGTTCGTAACGCCAATTCCACGACTGACAATGCAATACCGGATCAAAATAAAAGTAAAAACCAACACTAATTAAAAAATAATGTTAATATTATTCTAGATATATAAGCTAGCTTACTTTTGGAACTCACTAATGGACAATCTACCTAGTTGACAGTGTATCCCAATCAAATCACATGCAACCACCATCTTGGCTTCCCAAGTTACATGTCCCACCTGATAAAATATGAATGATGATTATTAAGTCAATTTAGATGAAGTACTAAATACAAAAAATCAAACGACATCCCAAATTCGTACCGCACGGTCTTACCGGTGTCAACCAACTGAGCCAGCTCCCTCTTCGTCTAACTAATATGGACTCCTTTGTTATTTTTCACCAATTTAATCCGAGATGTAGCTAATTCAAGTGCCCCTTTACTGAATAATCAATCAAACAACAAATTTAGTTTCCAAGAGCGAATTAACTATACTGACACAAAGAAATGACTCACGATTCTGGTCCTAGACTAAAAGAAATGACTCACGATTTTGTTATTTAGTTTATTTTTCAGGCATGATTTGTACAAAAGAAATGACTCACGATTCTGGTCCTAGACTACGAATCCACCTTTGTATCTTCTTTTAGGTGGACAAAAGGGACGTCTTCAATGATTCATGATTTAGTCTGCCATTTCGCCCTTACCTCGTCTTGTCGGTGGTGGATCTGAATCTGCAAGTGAACACATGCCTGATATTAGTGTTTTTATTGTGATAAACATGCTTCTATAGCATACTAATAGCTCTTATTGAAGTACAAAAAGACAAATTATAATTACGGGGAATGTAGAAGATAAATATATCGACTGAGCACTTGCGCTTGTGCATTCTTGGATATCTGTATCGCTATCAAAATCAATAGCAAGTTTTCCACCTTTCCGAACCTCTATAACAGAAGAATAAACAAACTCAACAAAATCTTTTAAAATATAAATTACATTTCTTATTCGTCAAACACAATTGACTTTACAAAGAAAAACATCAAACAAACTTCAGCGAGAAGCTGAAACTTGAACAGAAGATTAACACAATCTACAAGTAATATGATGTATCATTGGATCATAAATCACAAATACATATGCATAACACAAATATGATGTACATTGGGAAGTTGAACTCTGGTCACCAGGCTCTTAAGTTGTACAATTTGTAAATTTCAGCAATTTTATTAAATAAAATGAATTTTATTATTAAGTATATAAATAGGAAATAACGATGGTATATAAATAAAAATAACCGCACCTACACGCAATCGCAACAACGTGAAACCCTTACAAACAACCACTGTTGGGTGACCTGTTTCGCATCAGAGATCTATTAACAAAGGCATGACCAAAGACGAAACAAAACCAGTTGGATCTAACCTCTTTGCCGGAGAACTGGTTGGATCTAACCTCTTCACTGCCGGCTGAAGTCGTCGGCCACTGTATCCCGTCCGTTGAACCAAAACACCTTGAAATCTAGGGCTTGCAAAGACTCAAGAGTCTGTTACGCAGATGGGGGTTTAGTTCCAGCTTCCATTTCATCACTTTCGTCACATGATATGGTGAGAGGGCTGGGAGAAATTGAAGCTGTGTGAACTATCATGATGGAACGGCCAAATCCCTTCCCTGTCTCTCTTGCTCTTTTTGTTACACCCTAGTCCGCAGTCGTGGCTCCGCCACCGAAGGCGGTGGTCAGCCGCCACCCCCTCACGATTCTCTCTCTGACTCTCTTCTGTCTGTAGACATCTGCATCTTTCTCTTGCTCTAAGGCGGTGGAGTCCTCCGGTGTTCCTCTGTTGGTCTTTTGACGAATGAAGAAGATAAACAGCGGTGTGCCCTTTTATTGCCCTGATTAACTGTTTGAGGTGCTGTTCATTGCGTTTGTCACGTGGCTAGGTTTGAGTGGTGAAAGAACTATTCACAACCTTGGTTTTTTAATATATAATAATAATAATATAGGATAATTAATATATAGGATAATATTTCCCCTATTTTGAAACAAAAATTCACAAATTCAATAACGCATCAATCCAACTTCATAATTATTATATAAATGAAACTAAGGCTGCTCGGTATGGAGGACGGTGAAGAAGACGTCGCCGGAGCAAGACCGGGGGGGGGGGGGGGGGGCGGCGTGGTGTTTGGTCCGTCGACGGGGGTGGCCCACATGTTTTGGTCCGTCGCAAACGGCACAACTCCGACGTTTGGGACGATGACTGGACGGCGACGGGGGTGGCGGCACGGTGTTTGGTCCGTCGCCGAAGCAAGCCGGAGCGGGGATGACCCCCATACCGAGCAGCCTAAAACATTGATCAAAATAAAATCCTGAAATTCAAAATCGTCATCCTCTTCCTAGTTTACAAAATGTAAAGCAAGAATCCCTGTGTACTATATTAAGAAAAAAAAAAGTATTTATGTTATTGCCAGATTATAATAAATAACATTTTTTTTATATTCAACAACTAGTTTATAGACTCGTGTATTACACGTGATTGTATAATAAAAAAATTATAATAATGTGTTTAATAGCTTTTGGTATTAACACACCATACAGGTTAAATAATGATTATAATAATTAAAATCAACATTGTACAATAAAATATAAAAGTTATTTATAGCACACCATAAGAATAATAAAAATCAAACCAAAGCATAATAAAAACAATGACCATGCAAAAACTGAGTTGTAAACAAATGTGGATGAGATATAGTTCAATAGCTTTGATGAAGTGTTGTGCGCGTTTGGTTTAAGAGAAAGATAATAATAAAAGTGACTGGAGTGTAGATGGGTGATAAACAATTAATTTATAACTAAGGCTTAGGTAATTAACTTTTGAAAAGTCCTTACGTTGAAAAACGCAAATCATATTATGTAATTAGATCACCCGTAGTGGTCATGGGATTGGGTGTTTTTTGCCCTAATTCACGCCCAAACACGCTCGACCACCGCCCCCTTAGGAGTTTTTTTCGAAAGAAAACTCAGGGCGTTTAATTTAAAACGCCAAAATTTTGAAAATTTTCATGTTTTGACACGGTCGTTTAATGGTAATAAAAAAATATTTTTTTTATTCTTAATCCACTTTTTTACCTATAATAAAAACCCCACTTTCAACTCCATTTTATAAACTTTTCTCTCTTCTTTTCACTACTTCTTCACATTTTATAAAAAAATATATCATGAATACCTTCTGACCCCCTTTCAGTGTTTCTTCTAGACCCAGCAACCAAACTTCATATTGCCCGAACACCACCCAACCGCAATCGTCCTACAATTTCCAAGATAAGGACCCGAGTATAATGGCGTACACGCAATTATTAAACATGCCTCTATAATTCTTTCACGGTCCGCACGACTTTGCTTCCATGGGTGGTTCGCATGTGGCTCAAGAAGAAACCGAGCCCAACATTGTAACGGTGCCGGAGACACAACTGGAGCCCATAGCCGAGGTGTCTCAACGTGGTAGACGGTCCCATAAAAAAAAGAGACTACCGTTCCACGAACGAAAAGAACCTACCAAGCTTGGTCTAAAGATGAGGAGTACGAAAAGAACTTATCAAGGTTGGTCGAAAGATGAGGAGTACGCGTTAGCATGGGCGTGGCTCGACATCTCAGAGGACCCCGAAGTTGGTAAGCGTTATTTACCTTTTTTAAATAGTATGTATTTTTTAAATAGTTTGTATTATATTTTTTTGTACTATATTTTTTTAAGATATAAGAATATATTTGTTTTTTTTAAGCCAACTATCAAACTCTACCCATTTTTGGAATAAAATTCGTGAAACATTTTTTAATGCAATGGGTAGAGATGAGTATCGGGATAAAGATTCGATATCAAGCAATTGGACCGACATAAACCATAAATGTCCTTCGTTCCAAGAAGTTTTTCAACGCATGAACGATAACTGGGATAGTAGTCAAAATGACGCGAATATATTAACAAGAGCGTTGGAGGAGTTCAACCATACGAGAGGCGCTTTTACATACTTGAATTGTGGGGAGCTTCTACACGGAAGTCCTAAATGGACTAACGTACCGAGCATGACATCTAGTAGTAGACGTAAATCAAAATGGTCCAAAACATCCTCCGCGGTTGATCCGGAAACACCCACTTCTGATGCTCGAAACGTCGACTTAAACATTAACGTGGACGACGAGGATGAGGAAGTGGAGTTGGCCCCACCGCCTGGTAGAAGAAGTGGGAAAAAATGGGTAAGGGCGGAGTCATCTTCGGCGGGTTTAGAAATAAAGTAAGATTTCGAAGAGATGAACCGACGCCTACAAGATATACGAGACCTTGGTCATAGGCATTTGGAGACAATACAAGAAAGAAATGCCGAAAAAAAATTTGTCGAGCTACAAGAATCGAGGCAAATGGAGAAAGATATAGATTTTTTGTCTAAATCGATCGATCATCTCGAAGGGACGCGTTGATCCTAGCGCAAATGCGTCGACAACAAATTCGTAACAAATACTGACTTTAGATTTTATGTCTTTTTAGCATTTTGTCGGTTTTTTTAGTAATGTAATTTTTTTATTTAATGAAATATTATTAGTTTTAATTTTAAAAGGAAAACAAAAAAAAATAATTCGATAATTATTGGATGGGGCATTATTGAGCATTATACCACTACACATGTGACAACTCGAGTTTCCAAGGTTCTTCAACTATGCACTACTTCTAATTATATCTCGTCGTACATTATAATTATGTGCTCGTTACGTGAAATTAATAAAGTTGATTAATATCCTGAATATTGTAAACAAATGGAAGTTATTTCGAGATTGGGTTTACAATGTTTAACCACACGAGTTCCGGGTCGCACACTTCCTAACTTGTATGTATCTTAAAATCGTGGCCCACACCATCAAGCCCAAACCGATCGAAGCCCAACCCCTTTCCCCATTGTATACGCATGTGTGGGTATGTATGTATACAACTTCTTTCTAAACCTTTGCAAACCCTAAGTTTCCTTTCAACCTCACATAAGTCTCTTTCAAACAATGGCAAACCCTAGCTCCTCCCAAACCGTTGACGGCAATGATTTCCAGTCGAAGCATCACCTTTCTTGATCGAACCTTTCCTCTTGGCGTATCATCATTTATCTGTCTGGGCAAACAACTCTACAATCTCTCGGTTAGTGCGATTATCTTTAGTTTGATTTCCTTTGATTGTTTCGGTTATGTATACGATGTTTGAGTTGCAAACATTGAACGTGAATTTGTGTGAAGCATGGTATACAGATAGAGTCTTTGTATGATAAAATAGGACTTGAATGAGTCATTTATGATGATTAAGCTGTTAGCATAAATCTGAACCAATCCATGATAGTGATCGATGATGTGTATGTTATGATGTTCTTGGATATGTTAAATGATTAGGAATGATGAGCATACATAGAATTAAGTTATGGGTTGATCTGATTTCGAGTAAGAACACGTAGATTGATCCATGTTAAAGGCGACTTCTAAGATGTTGATGAGGAGAAACTGTTACAAATTTCACCACTCGATCTAAATGGAAGTCAATGATATTGTTGAATTGTTAACGTTGATTAGGAAATTACATGGTTGTTGTGTAACTGATTGAGCGTGATTTTAGGGAATGAATAACTGAAACTGCACACCCACACATCGCACAACCTAATCGCACAAATAAAGACCAATCGCACAACCCATAGAACCGGCATACACCTGGGCTGAGCCTCTGGGCCGGATCGCACAAGGAGGCCCGGATCGCACATGAGAGGTCCGGATCGCACAAGTGAGGTCTGGATCGCACAGTCTTGGTGGGCCATCAGTTTATCGGGCCGCACAACACTTCATCGGACATTGTTGTTCTATTTGGGTCGTGCCTTGGTATTTGGCCGTAGACAAAACTGGAAATTCGCACATTACCTGATGTACACTCGGGCTGGGCCTCAGACCATGTGGGCCGCTCACTTATGTGATTATGAATGTTATTTGTGAACTGCATGTTTATATATGATCGCACACTAGAGGCCCAGTCGCACAATCACCTTGGGCCTTAAATTGATTTGGGTCGTGTACTGTTAAGTTGCTGGTTGGAACATGAAGTGGTGTATGAACCTGTATGTCTGTAAATGCTTAATGTATGTTACGAGATGATGTGCATAGTATGTGATATGTTAATTGTGTGATTTAAGTGTATGTGAAACTGATTATTGATGATAACCGTATTAGGACTTGGTTGATTTATATGGAACAAGTAACTAATCTTACCGAGCAAACCAAGGTGAGTTCACTACTCTCAATACAAGCATGCGTCCGGTGGGGACAATCCAACAGGCAAACAAACAAATAGATTTTCGTAAACCCATATCCTTGTAGGGGATATGAGGCAGTTTTCAGTAACGAACAGACTTTCACAAACCCATATCCTTGTAGGGGATATGAGGCGGTTTTCAGTAAATGTTGATGTTGGATAATACACTCACTTTCTATCATTTAAGTCCCATCATACTACCGAACTAGTTGCTTGTAGGGCAACGGGGTTATTAGTTGATAGCCCTATTAGGTTTGGCACCCTCACGACGTACATGGATAGGACGGGCGTGAACTAATAACTCTAAAATCATGACCAATGTTTGATAGAGCATTGGAGAAGGGCAAAAAGGAGCCGTCTGCGGTATCGAGTTATTATCAACATAACATAAATCAGTATTTGGTAACAAACGGTTTAACAAATCAGTGATCTCGCCAGCGTTTTTCTGATACACTTTTTCTGCATGCTTGCAGGTCTATAGGTACACTTAACTGGAACTTGCAGTCTGGGATGCTGGAGTGGTCATGGGTTAAGTTACAAGGAATCACAAGACAAGTCCAATGGTTTTTATACACTTGAGTTACGAAGTTATTAAATATTGTAGTATGCTTCCGCTGAATAATAAATAATGTTTTGTAACGCTTTATTCTAATAAATGAAAGTTTACTTGAAATATTGTTATGAGTTCAATGTGATTGGTGGCTAGATCCTGGTACTTCACACGCCTCGCGGGGCATGTGGTATTTTGGGGGTGTGAGAGATTGGTATCAGAACCACTGGTTATAGTGAACTTGGTTTTAAAAATGTTTTTATAAAACCAGACTATAACCTAACAGTTCTGAATATGAGAATACGACCATGACACACAGCTCTAGATTGCAAGGTTCGTCTTTTCACCTGCTGCATACATTACATGACTAGTACACACTTGCTTATGATGAAGCCTACGGACACACACTCGTCACTATAGCATAATTACATGAATTGCTTGTTTACATTATGATGCGATGTCAGTATGTTGTAGTCCTTAGATTTCTGTGATCTTGTCGTTTTGACAACCTCCGTTTGGCATTCGAGTTTGAGGAACCATTTGACATGAGTTAGGAGGAACTGAGATGAGCATGCAAATCACAATATTATTGTGGGTGCACACATAATAATAATGTGGGGTGCATGTGAGTCCAAGTGAGGCTTAACAAGTGTAAAAGGGGTTCTGTTCCATTATTCAATCAAATGAGAAACATAACAAATCCACAGGAATCATAGCAGAGATTGTCTCCTACTCGAGCGTGATCCTTTCACTCCCCTCTGAATCCTTGCGAATCTCGAAGCTATTGAGCATCACCTGAACACTCATCTGAACGTCTAGCGAACCGTATAAGAATGTTAGGTGCTATGTGAACGTCTTTGAGTTAGTTATCGAACCATTGAATGCTTGGTTTGTGTCTTCCTCACTTTCTTCGTCTACTTGAATTCCACGAATTGACGCCTTAGATCCCGAAGTATGATCACCTATGTACTCTCTAGCAACTTACCACGCATTGTTCAATCGACTCGCAAGGTCGATGGATAAGAGGATGAACGTGATACATTACCAACCCTCGTATCAGGACGACCCTGCTTGCAGACAACGAACACCCATAGACTGACTTCAATCGACTCCCTTAACCCTAGTCAGCAACCTTTGGGAGCTAACCCATATGAATCACTCAGGGCATAACCACTGATAATCGACCGAAGTATGGGATGTGCAATTTCTAGCGCTTTGGGCAGTACCCTAGGATATGTCAAGAAATGCTGCAAGGTGGATTCTTTTGGTGAAAGATCGTAGAGAACTGTTTACAAAGCAGCAATATTAGGGGCAATGGCCACGATGACAACAAGGTACTCGCAATCATAACCTTCATTATGGAAATGAAGGTGGCTTTGACAAGGGTTGGCTACTGTTAAATCAAGACACCAACAACCAAGGGAGCAATGACGGTATTGGGAATCTTCGTAATGATAACAACAACACTTGAAGTGGTGCTCGTGGAATAGCATTTAGGATTGGCGTGGGCGACACTAGGTATAATAGCAACATGGTAGCCTGTACGTTTTGGTAACTAAACGCTTCGTCTCTGTTCTGTTCAACTCTGATACCTCTTGAAGCCAGACACGTTGTAGAAATGGCTGATGGCAAGCCAATTGAAGTCTCACACGTTCACTTAGGGTGTAAACTCAATCTTGAAGGTCATGTGTTTGACATTGACCTTCTTCCTGTTACTTTTAGAAGCTTTGATGAAGTCGATAGTATGGATTGGATGTCCAAGCCTCGAGCAGAGATCTTCTGTAAGAAGGAAATCGCATGTATATCTCTCCATGGTGGAGATTCACTGATTGTCAGTATCACTTCAGCGGTGAGAGCCCAGAAGTGTTTCAACTGCCCTGCTACTCTATCATTGGTTACCGGTACACAGCCCGAAGAACTTCCAGGTTTACCTCCACATCGTCAGGTGGAATATCCGATTTGTATCACGCCAGAAATAGTCCTGATTTCTAGTACCTCTTATCATCTTGCACCTGGAGAGTTGCAAGAACTGTCCAATCAACTTCAGAAACTACTGGAACGGGAGTTTTATTGATCTAGCTCCTCGTCTTGGGGAGCCTAAGCTCTATCTGAAAAAAAGACAAGTCCTTTTGTATGTATCGACTACCGTAAACTCAGCAAGGTGGCTGTTGGAAACCGTCACCCGTTACCCTGCATCGACAACCTGCTTGACCAGTAGCAAGGGTCAAGCTTCTACTCGGAAATCGACTTAAGATCGGGCAATCATCAGATGGAAGTCCAAGAGGAGAATGTTCCTAACACGTCATGGCAGACGCAGTAAGGCCATTACTATTTTCTGTTCATGTCATTCAAGTTACCCAACGCACCAGCAGCCTATGTGAATCTCATCTCGCCAAATTCGTCAACCGTGTTTACTGATGGGGATTTGGAGCATTCCCAGGAGAAAGGAACACCATGGGCGGCACTTGTATCTTATTTTAGGGATCCTAAGGGAGGAGCAACTTCACGCGAAGTCTTTCTAAGTGTGACCTCTGGATTTGAGAAGTACAGTTTCGTGGTCATGTAGTCAACGAATTGGGAATACACGTGAATCCCGTTAAGATCCATTCCGTTAGAGATTGATCGACACCGGAGAATCCTTCGGAGGTGTGGCAATTTCTTGGTCTCGCTAATTACCGTCGAAGATTCATCCAGAAATTTACGGAGACCACATAGCTTTTATCGTTTTAACATGGCCGGGTGCTGTGTACTCATGGAGGATTTAGCAGGAGAACGTCCTTTCAGCTTTGAAACCAAACTCTACAATGCACCGAGTATTGTCCTTACCCGATGGTACAGGTGAATCGGTGGTGCACCATATTATTTCGATTCAGGGTCTCAGTTGTGTGCGGATGCAACACGAGAAACTAATAGCTTACGTTCCTCAATAGTTATAGAATTGCAAGAAGAATTGCACGACTCACAACTTGGAGTGGAAACCATAGTCTTTGGATTTAAGTTTGGAGGCATTACTTGGACGGTACCAAAGGCACTATTTAGACCGATCACAAGGACCTCCCGCGTACCTTTGATTCGAAAGAGCTAAACATGTGACGGCGTCGCCGGATGGAACTTTTGAACGATTACGACTGTGAAACCTAAATGTGTACAAGCTTGCAGCTCATCGTCAACTCTAACCTACCTGATCGGGTTCGTTCTACCCAACCCAAAGCACTGTGGGAAGAAAAATGGTCAAGCGGAATCCGTGCGAGGCATGGGGAAACAACTTTTAGTAAAACGGACGGTATTCTCTATTTTCATGGAATGAATATGGGTCCCTCTGCGCGGAAACCTTGGAGAACTTGTTTTGGACGAAGAACCTAAGTCTCGATATTTAATTCATCTGGGTTTGGATGGGATGTATTAGGATCCAACGATCTGGTACTGGTAACCGGGTATGAAGGCCAGCATAGCAACGTAAGTGAACGATGTTTGACTTGTGCGAAAGTCAAGGTGGAATATCAGAAACCCTCTGGTCTAGATCAGCAATCAGAAGTACCCATGTGGAAATGGGAACAGACTGCCATGGATTTGTCACTGTTCAACCTAAAACTTGAAACGGAAACGGTAACACTTGGGTGATCGTTGATTGACTCACGTAATCAGCACACTTTCTGGCAACCAAGGAAACTGATGGGTCTTCGAAGCTTGTGAATATTCCTCTGAGAGAGGCGGTTTCTAGGCACGGGGTGCGAACTTTTATTACCTCTGCTTGGGATCTGCATGTATACTCGATTTGTGGCAGACGGCGCACAAAATCCCTTGACAGGTTTGGACATGAGTACTGCTTATTACCATTGGACTAATGGATAGAGGGGACGAACCATCCAGACACTCGAAGACATGCGGCGAGCATGTGTGATTGACTTTGATATGGGTTGGAAAGATATCTACCTTTGGTAGAGTTTTATTGCAACGATAACCCATGCTAGTATTCAGACATCTATGTTCAAGGCATTGTATGGGCGACAATGCCGACCTCTTTGTTAGGCTGAGGTGGGTGTCAGCCTAATCACAAGTTCAGGGTTGGTACTCGAAACTCTTTTGAGAAGACTGTGTAGATTAGAAATCATATGGAAGCAGTGCATGACCGCAAGAAAAGGGAAGCTGATAAGCTTAGGAAACACTGGGAGTTCGCTGTAGACGATCGTGTCATTCTGAAAGTCTCACCCTAGGAGGGTGTGGTACGCTATGGGAAGCGTGGCAAGCTTGATTTATGTTACGTTGGGCCATTCAAAATTCTGGAAAGAATCGGTAACATTGTCTACAAACTCGGGTTACCTAACGGATTGGGTAACGTTCACGATGTCATTTATGTCTTGAATCTAAGGAAGTGTCCGTCCGACGAAACACTTGTGATACCCTTACTAGAGTCTAAGATTTACGACAAGTTGCAGTCTGCTAAGGAATCCGTTGAAATCATGGACCGGAAAGCTAAAGCTCGTAAGCTCAGTCGAATTCTAACCGTGAAGAGTTCGTCGAAACGCAGGACGTGGACCAGAGTTCACATAGGGAACGGAAGGACTAGATGAAGCTTAGTACTTTTAATCTATTCTGATACAACTGAAGAATTTCAGGACGAAATTCCCTTTCAAGTTAGGGATGATGTGGCACCCGAGGAAAATCCACTGTCATCCTGCTGCGACCGCTTATCAAATTTCGGGACGAAATTTCTTTCAAGTTGGGGATGATGTGACAACTCGAGTTTCCAAGGCTCTTCAGCTATGCACTACTTCTAATTATATATCGTCGTACATTATATTTATGTGCTCATTACGTGAAATTAATAAAGTTGATTAATATCCTGAATATTGTAAACAAATGGAAGTTATTTCGAGTTCCGAGTCGCACACTTCTATCTCGATCGCACACTTCCTAACTTGTATGTATCTTAAAATCGTGGCCCACACCATCAAGCCCAAACCGATCGACGCCCAACCCCTTTCCCCATTGTATACGCATGTGTGGGTATGTATGTATACAACTTCTTTCTAAACCTTTTTGCAAACCCTAAGTGTCCTTTCAACCTCACATAAGTCTCTTTCAAACAATGGCAAACCCTAGCTCCTCCCAAACCGTTGACGGCACTGATATCCAGTCGAAGCATCACCTTTCTTGATCAAACCTTTCCTCTTGGCGTATCATCATTTATCCCCTGGGCAAACAACTCTACAATCTATCGGTTAGTGCGATTATCTTTAGTTTGATTTCCTTTGATTGTTTCGGTTATGTATAGCATGTTTGAGTTGCAAACATTGAACGTGAATTTGTGTGAAGCTTGGTATACAGTTAGAGTCTTTGTATGATAAAATAGGACTTGAATGAGTCATTTATGATGATTAAGCTGTTAGCATAAATCTGAACCAATGTTAAGTTAGAGTCTTTGGGT
Source organism: Helianthus tuberosus (assembly GCA_030545235.1). NCBI lineage: Eukaryota > Viridiplantae > Streptophyta > Magnoliopsida > Asterales > Asteraceae > Helianthus > Helianthus tuberosus. The sequence goes on from CM060430.1 coordinate 4,903,830, forward strand.
CATGCACTGTTAAGTTGCTGGTTGTAACATGAAGTGGTGTATGAACCTGTATGTCTGTAAATGCTTAATGTATGTTACGAGATGATGTGCATAGTATGTGATATGTTAATTGTGTGATTTAAGTGTATGTGAAACTGATTATTGATGATAACCGTATTAGGACTTGGTTGATTAATATGGAACAAGTAACTAATCTTACCGAGCAAACCAAGGTGAGTTCACTACTCTCAATACAAGCATGCGTCCGGTGGGGACAATCCAACAGGCAAACAAACAAATAGATTTTCGTAAACCCATATCCTTGTAGGGGATATGAGGCAGTTTTCAGTAACGAACAGACTTTCACAAACCCATATCCTTGTAGGGGATATGAGGCGGTTTTCAGCAAATGTTGATGTTGGATAATACACTCACTTTCTATCACTTAAGTCCCATCATACTACCGAACTAGTTGCTTGTAGGGCAACGGGGTTATTAGTTGATAGCGCTATTAGGTTTGGCACCCTCACGATGTACCTGGATAGGACGGGCGTGAACTAATTACTCTAAAATCTTGACCAATGTTTGATAGAGCATTGGAGAAGGGCAAAAAGGAGTCGTCTACGGTATCGAGTTATTATCAACATAACATAAATCGGTATTTGGTAACAAACGGTTTACAAATCAGTGATCTCGCCAGCGTTTTGCTGATACACTTTTTCTGCATGCTTGCAGGTCTATAGGTACACTTAACTAGAACTTGCAGTCTGGGATGCTGGAGTGGTCATGGGTCAAGTTACAAGGAATCACAAGATAAGTCCAATGGTTTTTATACACTTGAGTTACGAAGTTATTAAATATTGTAGTATGCTTCCGCTGAATAATAAATAATGTTTTGTAACGCTTTATTCTAATAAATGAAAGTTTATTTGAAATATTGTTATGAGTTCAATGTGATTGGTGGCTAGATCCTGGTACGTCACACGCCTCACGGGGGTTTCCTCATGTGGTATTTTGGGGGGTGTGACAACACATATTTTAAACTAATGCCCCATAATGTCCCATTGCAGACTGGGCTGCCACGTGTTGGATCATGCCCAAGGGAGGGGCATTAGTTTCAAACAACTGAGTGCGCTTTGCCCTGGTCAGGTTGACACTGTTGACAAGGCCATCGAGAAGTACATTCAATGCCTTCCCCCTTCGATGATGAACCTCGTCGAATCTGCCTCACCCAAGACTCTTGAAGATACCTACCGTTTAGCCGCCAAACTCAACCACAACTGTGTTCTTCATGGAACCTTCAACAAGGGTTCATCAAAGAGTGCGCACCAAGACACCACCGATACCGTCATTGTACCAGCACCAAGAAAGCCATCCTCAAAGAACAGCAACAAAGGCAAGAAGCGGAAGGCTTCAAGCTAGAACTGTGCGGTAGTCACTCCGCAAAACCCTCAACCACTCCAACAAGTTGTTTCAACCAACCTTGAGCCAACCAAGAAAGCTTACACTGGGACTCATCACAAGTGTAATACCTGTTTATATGTAACACCCCGTGTTCCCAGAAGTCAAAGTCAAAGTCAAGGTCAAAGTCAACGACCGATGGCGCGACTTGACTTGTACTGAACTTCTTTTATGTGATTTATTTAGTTGTATTATGTGGAGTACTTATCAATAATTGCAGTAATCGATGCATGTTTTTCGCTATTAATCGCCTTACGATTGTGAACAATAGGAAGTAACAATGCGATAAAGTTAACTAAACGCTAAACAATCTAATCGAATCGACATCGAATCGCAATACGAAACGCAACTCGAATTAAGCGTTCTGGATATTGTTTTACGTGTGTGTGCTATTTATGTGTTACTTGTGCATGTTTATTTATGTTTTGTGGTGATTAATCGAAACGCAATCGCAACTCTATCGATATCGCAACTCAATCGAATCACAATCTACACGAACACGCCACACGCAAGTTAATTATAGTGATTGTATGTTAGATATAGTGGTTAGGATTAGTGGGTAATACTATCGCATCGCTCACTCGAACCAAATCACAACGCTCAACACGCGAAATGAGACACGAAAACCAACTCACCCAACCCACTCGATCGAGCGACCGCTCGATCGGATGGTCAGTCGACCGGGTCGCCACCCGATCGGACTGCCATCTGATCGGTGGCCTACTCAACCCACTTGCTTTTTGCCATTTTGGGAAAGCCTATAAATACCCCACCTATCAACATCATTTGTTGTCACTACTCTCATCTGATCCAGTCGCACAAGCCCTCTTTTCTCTCGATTTTTCCCAATTCTTGTAAGTTTCTTCCTAGATCTTTGTACTTCTATGGTCTACACGTGATTCTACACCTTTTTCACCGAACAATCTTCACTTTTAACCATGAAATCACTAGATTTGAGGTGTTTTAGGGTGATGTCATCATGAAGTTCATATGAACTTCAATGTTTGGCTTCATTCCACCAAGAAGAACTTGGATCTGAACGATTTCCATATGTTTTAACAATGTTTTCACATAAATCTAAGTGTTTTGAGATAAAAAGGATTGAAAGGTGATTTATTCTATTTCTTTCAACTCTTTTACACTCAATGCACTCGAACCGATAGAACCGGACCTTGTTCTGATCTTCTACTCATTTTTAGTAATGTATCGGCTCGAGATCTGTGTTCTGTCAACGAGACAATCGATATCGGACTGAACATGAACAAAGCATCGGGAAACAGTTGGCTGAATCGGGTTGGGATGATTCCCGTTCGATCGGACAGCTGGGACTTGGTGAAGTTCTAGTTGTTTAAACTGATGTCGTATCGTCTCGATCAAAACCGCAAACTTTCAAACTTAACAAATTCCAAAACGAACCAGTCACCCGAACGGACTGCCGTCCAATCGGATTGCTATCCGATCGAACAGCCATCCGATCGGATGACTAATGGCTTCCAACACTTAACAAGTTTTCATATTTTCAAGGATCACCAGTTTCTAACTAACGGGTTGCCATCCGATCGGACGACCGTCTGATCGAATGACCTGAAAGATAGAGATACTTTTCTGATCTTGAAATACTACAACGAAAACTTCAAAAGTCAAACCATCATACACAAACACATCTCTACCAAAGAATGTCAGTCCGACCGAGTGGCCATCCGAATGGATGACCACCCGAACGGATTAACATCCGAACGAATGGCTGACCGACCGGATTGCCATCCGTCCGAATCACCATTCTACACTTGGTACTTTTCTCGTTTTACGCACCACTCTTCGCTTATGATATCGTTAACTGTTCAGGCTAATCTTGCTCTAAGCGCTCCCTTCAATCCATCATCGCAGTGAGTATACTCGATCCCTTTTTGCTTTATGCACTTTTGGGTGTTACATACGTTACGAATATTCAAAACACATCGAACACACAACACAAATACTATTTAGACGCTAACCGTTACTACATGTTATACGTGACTCGATGAATGCTTATTTGTTATGTTTACACATAGATTGCTGTCTACATGCCTTAGCAACGATAGTACTATAGTTTGGACTCAGCACCTGTTAATTCAGGGGTTGTTAAGGACCATTACTCACATGATCGCAGTGGCGAAATGTGTTGCGAACTGCCTTGCGCAGTCAACCCGCAGCCATTGGTATTGATAGGATCTTTGTCGATAACTTATGACTTCACATCACACGTTGTACGTGCTGGTTATGCGTAAACGATTTTCGAACTCTATATTATACCATCAAACTTGTATGCTTACCTTTACACTATATGTATTGACTTTTACTTTAACATATGTTACAGGTGCTTAGGATGCTTGCCAGCCTTGTTTGCTGTGTGATGAAATTGAGGCTAGGAAAGAGTCCTAGAAACAAACAAATAAATTGTATATTTTAAATCTGAGTTGTCGGATCAGTACTTGTTTGTGAGACAATTATCTGTAATAACCGTTTTATTTTGATATGTTATGGTATGGGACATGACGTTTAAATATCTGGTAATTAATAGTTGTTGTGGATACTCATGGACAATCTGTTTCGCTTAGTGTCGCGCCCCGATGATTCCGCCATCGGTTGGGGTGTGACATTATACCAACCAGTGCCGAAGTGGCCCAAAGCCACAAGGTTATCAAACCCAAGCCATCACTGCAAACCAAACCCTACCCAAAACCAACCTCAGCCTCTAGCCAACATAGGCCGAGCATGTTTCAAGTATGGCGATCCCAATCATCTCGCCAATGTCTGTCCTCAGCGCAACAACAACAACAACCAGCAGCAGCCTCAACAAGCGTGTGGTAGAGCCACCTATAACACCACGACCGCATGATACAACAAACCGTGGCGGAAATATCGGGGAGTCACGTTACAGGAATTATTTCACAACATATGGTATATAAGGTTTTGTTTTATTGAATTAATAGATTACATTGTCTTGGAACAAAAACAAATAAAATACAACAATTGTCCTTAAGTTTTAAGGTAAACTAAGGCCCGAGTCCATCCTACGTGTAGCACGCGTTCAAAATCATCACACTTTAGCACTTGAAACATATGTGAAAGTAACGTCAGCATGGAAAGCCGATGAGTAACATAGGTTTTGTGTGTCAAATTCATGGCTTTGTATTTATTATTGTAATACCTCGTCCGACTACAAGAGTCAATGAGTGAAAACCTTGTATCCACACTTGTATTAAAATGTTTGGTATTGCAATATGTTTAACTAACTATAAAAGTTGGTATGAGTTATCAAACCTTGTAGCCATGAATCTTGACAAAAGAGTTTCTTTTGTAAACTGTATAAGAAAAACGATTTAAAAGAAATCTTTGTATGGTTGATATCTTTAATTGAAAATCGCTCGTGACTTGTCCAAAACCATTTGTCCTTGTTTAAACTGATTTAGATAACGCTACAATAGGTAATACAATAAGAGCATTTATATATAGGAAGTACCAGCGGCGTATCCACCAAGCTCTTATCATATTACAATCGCCTCGTTATCTAAATCACTTACCATGTATAAACCAATCGTCCGTGTCATAAACCAATCGTCCTTGTCATAAACCATTCGTCCATGTTATAAACTAATCATCTTTGTTTTAATTGTGTAAACTGTGGTCGTTTTAGTGAATACAATCAGGCATGTGTTGACTCGTCTAGACTAATAGACCAACAAAGGGTCTATTAAAATATTCGACTAACAAACCACCAAAGGGTTTGTGAAAATACAGTTTCTGTCGTTCCTCAAACTTCCCCACAAACCTAGGGAAATCTGGTAGCGGGATTGTCAGTCCTATGGTACCATAACATACTACTGGTCGGCTTGGCCAAAGTTAATGAATGTCATTCATGTCATGGATAACACACCAACAAGTTTCCCATGTTATTGAAAACATATTGTTATATATAAACCATAAGCTTTGTTTTGAAAACTTGAAAATGATTTAGCACGTATGAATCACCCCAAAACATTTGAAAAACATAGAAGTGGGGACTATGTACTCACTTGGATTGCGTTATGTCTTGTGTAAACAAAGCTCAAGTGTTCAAGTGGTTCCTAATGTATCGGATAACTATATGTTAGTGTATCGAGACTTTAAACGAGAGATCGGATAGAATGAGGTTTATAACCAAACGAGTGAAGGATCTCGTGTAGTATGGTTCATAATACCTTACATTCTGATTGGATAGGGTTCTTAAATGTTTTGACCGGTTACGACTTGTTAAAGTGGTTTAAGTTACGTTAACGGGTCGTAAGCGTAACTATAGGTTCGGATGGTTAAATAAGTCCTATGAAGATTCTAATATGTCAAAACAAGTTAAAAATGTTGTGCGGTCAGTTTAGATGTCAAAACAATGGTCTTATATGCTTAAAACTATTTTGTGCACCAAAAGGGCATTTTCGGCAATTTAAAGGTACATATAATCGACTCGTCATATGACTAACCAAACAACATGCCCATAAGGTATAACCTCAGAGGGTTATTCCCTATATTACGGTCAAAAAATGCGCTTGGTCGAATCCTAAGATTGACCAAACGGGTCAGATTCGAAAGTCAAAGCGGTAGTCAAACTACTCGACTTTCGACTTAGGAAAATTATAAACTAGAAATGACGAGCTAGACATGTTAGAACATGTCTAATAATGTTATAAAACTGATTTGGTGTCAAAACTTTAAGTTTTAATACCTGAAAACACTTTCTTCGTAAAATACACTTTTATGCATTTTTTTACTTTTATTTCGTAAAAGTTTGACTCGTCTTTTCGCCTACTGAACGTGGTGATCAAAAGCTGCAATCTCAAGGGATTAATACCTTTGTGATTACGATCACGTTGCAAAGTTCAATTTAAACTTTGACTTGACCAAAAAGGTTAGAACCGAAAGTAAAAAAAAGTCAATTTGTTTGACATTTGGCCCATAAATAGCCAAAATAGTGAAATAGACTAGGAGAGAACACTTACTTGTGTTCTAGTAATGATAGAACTTCAGTAGCAGGCTTCCAATTGTTGGAAACAAGCTCCAAAAGAATAGAGGAAGAAGATAGAAATGAGCAAGTTGGAATGAACAAAGGACCTTGCTGTTTATAGTGATCTTGAGCTCACCAATTCAAGCCAAGTGTCCCTCTAGGTGTTATGACATGCTTAGTGTCCTCCTAGGTGTCCAAAGGAGAAGAAAAGTGGAAAAAATTACGAGCTTGGAGGCCAAGGAATGAGCAGGTTGTTGCTAAGTGCTTTCTGCTATGATGGGTGTCTCTTACGGACTGTAAGGATGGGGTCTAACGGTCCGTAAGACCCTCTGAAGCACAAAAGTTTCGTTGATTGGCAGTTTTGGCCCTAGACTTGTATTATCGCGTTTTTGTCATTTTTAACCCATTTAACTTAATATTTAGGATATATAAAGGTGTTAAGGCATGTGTAACTTGGATTTTGTTTCGGAAATGTCGTGAATATTGTTTCGCTCGATCGTACGATTACGTATTTCGTAAATAAAATATAACTTTTTATTAAACACGGAAATGATCGAAATCATACAATGTTTGAAAATTAGCAAATGTCAGAGTCTCCCCTACTTTCAGAGATTTCATCCCAAAATTTAATTAGAGGAAACTTGTGAGAAAAGATGTGGGTATTTCGCTTTCATTTGATCCTTTCATTCCCAGGTAAACTTTGGGCCACTTTTGTATTCCCGGCGAACTTTAACAATTGGTATTCGTCTGTGCTTGAGTTTCTTGCTTCATGGTCCAATATCTCCATAGGTTTCTCGACAAAGTGCATAGTGTCATCAATGCAAATTTCGTCAAGAGGGATGTGGAGGTTTTCATCAGCTAAACACTTTTTCAAGTTGGACATGTGGAAAGTTGGGCGAACGTTCCCAAGTTCAGGAGGTAGATCAAGTTTGTAGGCCACCTTTCCAATCCTTTCAATGATCTTAAAAGGTCCCACGTAACAAGGTGCAAGTTTTCCTTTCTTCGCAAATCTAACCACACCTTTCCAAGGGGATACCTTGAGAAGGACGCGATCACCAACTTGGAATTCCAAAGGCTTGCGTTGTTTTCCAGCATAACTCTTTTGATGAATTCTAGCTGTCAAAAGGTTATCGCGAATCTTTTTTACTTTGTCTGTTGTTTCTAGAATAAGTTCAGGTCCTGTGAGTTGAGCTGCACCAACTTCATTCCAACAGACAGGTGAACGGCATTTTCGACCATAAGGAGCCTCGAAAGGAGCCATGTTAGTGCTAGAGTGATAACTGTTGTTGTAGGAGAATTCGGTCAAAGGTAGATGCGAATCCCAACTACAACCAAAGTCAGCACACAAGCTCTAAGAATATCCTCAAGTGTTTGGATTGTCCTTTTGGTTTTTCCATTTGTTTGAGGATGATATGCAGTGCTCAAATTGAGTTTGGTTCCCATAGCTGATTACATGGTCTTCCAAAAATGAGATGAGAAGCGAGCATCACGATCCGATATGATGTTCAAAGGAACACCATGACGAGATACAATCTCATTAAAATAGATCTTAGCAAGCTTGTCAGCAGATAAATCCTCACGAATCAGCAAAAAGTGTGCTGACTTTGTTAGACGATCAATGACTACCCAAATGGCATCATGACCTCTTGAAGTGCATGGTAGTTGAGTGATGAGATCCATAGCAATGTTCTCCCACTTCTATATTGAAATCTCTGGTTGTTCAAGCAAACCAGAAGGACGTTGATGTTCTGTCGTGACTTTAAGACAAGTTAGGCATTTGGACACGTACAAGGCTATGTCCGTCTTCATACTCAGCCACCAATACTGGGTACGAAGATCCTTGTACATTTTGTCTGCTCCAGGATGAATAGAGTAACAAGTCTTATGTGCTTCATCCGACAACAAGGTGCGGAGATTGTCTAGGTTTGGAACCCACAAACGGTTCAAGAAATAGAGTAGCTCATCGTCTTTTGTTTCAAGCTGAAGCTCAAGATTATGTGGCAGTTCATTTTTCAACAAGCCTTAGGTTAAACAAGTACGTTGAGCTTGGAAAATTCGTGTTTGGATGTCAGATCGAACTCAAACACAATGAAGCTTGACACGTTCTTTACGACTAAGTGCATCGGCTACGACATTCGCCTTACCAGGATGGTAGCGAATCTCACAGTCGTAGTCGTTTAGAAGTTCGACCCAACTTCGTTTCCTCATTTTTGTTCCTTTTGATTGAGAATATGTTGGAGACTTTTGTGGTCTTTGAAAACTACACATTTTGTACCATAAAGGTAGTATCTCCAAATTTTAAGAGCAAAACCTACAGCACCTAACTCAAGATCATGAGTTGTGTAGTTCTTTTCGTGGATTTTCAATTGTCTTGATGCATAGGCTATGACTTTGTCTCTTTGCATGAGAACACAGGTAAGGCCTAGATTCGAAGCATCACAATATATAATGAAATCGTTGTTGCCATCAGGTAAGGATAGAATAGGAGTATCTCAAAGCTTTTGTTTCAAGGTTTGGAAAGCTTCCTCTTGTTTGGGTCCCCACTTAAAAGGTTTATTATTTTGAGTCAAAGCAGTGAGGAAAATGCAATCTTGAAGAAGTTCGCGATGAAAAGATGGCAATAGCCAGCGAGACCAAGAAATGAATGAACTTCTATAAGAGTAGTAGGTGTACTCTAGTCCTTAATCACACTGAGTTTAGAAGGATCGACATGTATACCTTGTTCGTTGACAATGTGACCCAAGAATTGAACTTCTTTAAGCCAAAATTCACACTTGGAGAATTTGGCATAAAGTTGTTCCTTCTTTAGAAGTTCCATCGTTAGACAGAGATGATGTTCGTGGTCAACTCAGGATTTTGAATAAATCAAAATGTCGTCGATGAAAATAATGATGAACTTGTCTAAATGAGGTTTACAAACCCTATTCATTAAGTCCATGATGACAGCAGGAGCATTAGTCAAGCCAAAAGGCATGACAGTGGACTCGTAATGATCATATTGAGTGCGAAAAGCAGTTTTGGGAATATCTTCCTCGAGTACACGAAGTTGATGATATCCAAAACGGAGATCAATCTTTGAGAAACATGTAGCACCTTGTAGTTGATCAAAAAGATCATCAATATAAGGTAGGGGATATCAATTTTTAATCGTGAGTTTGTTGAGCTCACGATAATCGATGCTCATGCAGAAGGATCCGTCCTTCTTTTTCACAAATAGGACAGGAGCGCCCCAAGGTGAAAAGCTCGGACGAATGAAACCTTTGTCCAAAAGTTCTTGAAGCTGTTTCGACAATTCTTGCATCTCAGAAGGTGCAAGACGGTAAGGGGATTTGGCAATCGGGTTGGCACCAGGTAGAAGTTCTATGTGAAACTCGACTTGGCGTACTGGGGTAAGCCATGTAGTTCTTCAGGAAACACCTCGGGATAATATCGAACAATGGGGATGTCTTGAATGCTCTTACTCTTGCCTTTCTCCTCTATGATATGTGCCAAAAAGGCTACATAATTCTTTCGTAGGTATTTTTGGGCTTGGGTACGAGTCATGAGTTTTAGACTACTAGATGGTTTCCCTCCACGACCTTCTAAGATTTCACCAGACGACAGAGGCACACGGACGATCTTATCAAAACAGATCACTTTAGCATGGTGTTTGGTTAACCAGTCCATTCCTACTATGACGTCAAAACTCCTAAGTTGCATTGGCGTGAGGTTAATGGGAAAAAGATGGCTATTGAGGTTCAATTGGCAACTATGAATAACATAATCAAGTACAAGGGGTTCGCCACTAGCTACTTCTACTGTTAAAGGTTTTCCTAGTTTTGTTCGAGCCATTGAAAGCAAAGGCTCAAAGGCTAGGGATACAAAACTTCTATCGGCACCCGAATAAAAAAGAATAGAATCCGGATGATTGTTAACAAGGAACGTACCGTTAACCACGTCGTTATCAGCACGAGCCTCGTTAGCATTTAAGTTAAATGCACATCCACGGGCTGGATTAGCATTAACAAGCAGTTGTTCTTGAAATTGCCCATCTCGCCACAGTTGTAACAAGAACCAGGTGAAAAGTGAGCTCGAGCAGGATTTGCTTGGGGTTAATTTAGATTTGGAATAGCTTGATTTGGAACAGATTGACAAACATAGGCCAAATGACTGAGTCATCCACATGAGGTACATTGACGACAAGGTAAATGATTTTGGTGGTGATTGCATCGGTTGCACAACGATGCAGTACCAGCGTACGGTTTCCTAACGGAGGTTGAGCTGGTTGGTTGAGAGTAGCCTGATTGGGTTGAGCAACAACTGCAAAGTTCTGTGAATCCTTACGCTTCCTCAATTTCTTGAAGGGTTCGGTTTTGGTTTCCTTCGGTTTCTCTTGTACAGTCTTGGTAGTTTGTTTCTTGTCACCCTTGCGAAAGAGTTTCCCTTTCTTAACTTGAGAATCGGTTAGGGTAGCGGCTAATTCAATAGCCTCCCTAACTGTGGCGGGTTTACTACCAGTAACTATATCCTGAACTGTCACACCAAAATCCACCTGCGGAATATCACCGCTTGGAGGCGTGACTGACCAGGATCCAGCCACCAATCATATTGAACAAGCATGTAAGTAAGTAATAAAAACCCAACCAATACAATTGGTGTCCAAACAAAATATAGTTTAAGTTGCAAGCGGAAGCATAACGATTAAAATCCAAAACCAAATATAAGTTCAAATGTTTCAATGTTTAACATGGCACACAATCATCCATGTCCCACAACGACTCTTCCCCATGCAAGCTCCAGCTAAGTACCTATTGACCTGCAAAGCATGTAGTAACGAGTCAACAATAATGTTGAGCGAGTTCACAGTTGGGTGTTTATTTTAAGTTGTTACGAAAACAGTTTCCTTTAACTGGCATCCTGCCGTGGGGGTTACCCCAAAGTTGAAAACGTGTTTTGTTTATTCCCGTTTACTCTGGCAATCCAGCCGTGGGGGCTACCCCATGTTTAGTTATATGGCTTTTCGGCCGTAGGGGCTACCCCATGTATGTACTACTAGACTCGTTACCATATCGACTGCTGACTGTAGTCATGTTTATGTGCCCTGAACTGTCAATGTCTATCATCATTGACGTGCCCAGATCCATTAGTTCACGCCCGTCCTCTGCGGCACGGTGTGAGGCTTGTCAAACCTAAATAGCGCTATCTAACTAATGACCCGCTCGCCATTGGCCCGACGATTAAGTCGATATAAAAAGGAGGGACTTCGTGATAGAGTTTTGGTCTAGTGAAAGTTAACTGTCCATGAGGACGAGGAATTATATTCCTGAACCCGTACTGTCCTACCCAAGAAGGACGAGGAATCCATATTCCTTAACCCATTCCCAACCCCTGGGAATCCCATGTTTTGTAGAAAGTGTGAACTCACCTTGGTTTGCTCGGTATGCTAAACTATGTGCTCACAAGTAATCAGTCAAGTCCTATAGTTATGCATGTATACATAGTCAATTCATGTTGATAAAGTTTCACATGCAATCGAAGTCACAAAGTGCTTGGCAGTTAATCTCATGTATCGTATAAGCAGTTAATCAATATCATGCAATTCACACAATCTAATGTAGTTAACCAACAACACACTTTAACAGGGTTAGCAAGTTTAACTGGATTAACATATACCAACAAGGTTACACAGTTAACAAAGTTAACATCTAACAGAACTAGTAAACTAACTGTATTACGTGCTTAACTTAACTGAGTTAAATTGTTTAACGGAGTTAACACACCTAACAGGAATAATAAACTAATAAAGTTAATCAACCAACTAAGTTAACAGAGTTATTACTTTACAGGTTTACCAAACTAACCGAGTTAATTAACAAACTTGTTGAATTAGTTACTTAACAGAGTTATCAACTAACTGAATTAATAACTAACCGAGTTAACAAAGTAAAAGACCATTGGACGAAAACCCCTTCTTTTGTGGCGAAAACACCTTGGACGAAAACCCAAGGGTTTTCGTCGGACTCAATTCTTGGTGAAAAAAATTTGTGTTTTCGTCTGGGACTTCACCAATATCATTAACAGTTACACAAATCTTAGAATTCACCTAACAATCATTCAGTCCGAACAACTCATGTAATCATACGAATTTCTAATTCATTATACCCTCATGATTATTATTCAGTCGACATTCAACAAATCAAGATCCTCATGAAATCAACAGATCATTCATGCAAAGGCATAACTTAAATCACAATCATAACATGCAATACACAAAAATCTAATTTTTTTATAAATCATGGCCGACAACTGCAACCCACCTCAAGAGGTTATTGGACCAATTAGATTTTGGGTGAGTTTGACTAATGTTAGGTTGAAACCATGTGCAACTTTCAGAGGAGAATCAATATTCACAATCATTATGTCTAGGATGCACCCTAAATTATAACATACCACATGTGATCTAGATAGCAACAGAGATGAGTTCGATATACAGATCTAGACACTCACAAATACCAAGTCAAACAGAAACAAGACTACGCAAATCCCAATTACACCATAATGTCAAAACTCTAGACCGACATCCAGATTTGCATGAGATCATGAATTCAATATATATATATCATAAGCATCACAAACAAGAGCATGTTTACAACACCACTATATGTCTACCACCAAAAACAACTACACGTGTAATTCACTAACCGCACAACGAAGGATCAAACAGAAGTGATCTAGCTTCAATCGGGAGGAGGGTTGCCGTAGGGTTTCAAAAGAAAACGAGAGAGAGATGTGATTAGGGTTTGCTTAAGGTTTTTCCGTATACAGTCGCGTAATAGTTATACACAACTAAAACAACTCGTCACTGGGCCAAGGCCCACCTTTGTTTTTCGTTGGTCTCATGTGGACGAAAACACCAAGTGTTTTCGTGGGTGTGTCTTAGTGGGTGGGTGGGGTTTTCGGCTAGAAGTGATTTCATGGGTGAGGGTGTGTTTGGCATGATTTAATTAAACAACAAAATATTAATTCGAAATATAATACTACCCTTCACTTCAAATATAATGCACACCACATTTAAAACATATCACTCACAGTACGATTTAACATATTACAATGTGTACAGTTGTGAAACAAACAAGTCGTGTCAACAGACAATCTAAACAATTAACGTGCAATAATGCGAAGATGGAATCTTGGAAACTCGAGTTGTCACATTATCCCCAAGTTGAAAGAAATTTCGTTCCGAAATTTGGTACATACTCACTGAGGAAGCTAGTTAAGTTGCATGGTTTTCCTGGTTTTCCTGGGGTGTCACATCCTTCCCCCGTTGATCTGGAATTTCGTCCCGAAATTCCGTAGCTTCAGCCTCAGTAGTGGTTGTACTATTTGCGAATAGTTGGGGATACTTTTGTTTCATCTGATCTTCGCGTTCCCAGGTGAACTCTGGGCCGTGACGTGAGTTCCAACGAACTCGAACGAGAGGTATTCTAGTGCGCTTGAGGACCTTAACATCCCGGTCCATGATTTCAACTGGTTCCTCGACGAATCGTAACTGCTCGTCGATAGTGAGCTCCTTCAAAGGAACTATGAGGGTCTCATCTGACAAACACTTCTTCAGATTCGACACGTGGAAAACGTTGTGAACTGCACTGAGTTCTGTTGGTAGGTTCAGTTTGTAGGCCACGTTGCCTATTTTCTCGATGATTTTAAAAGGTCCGACGTATCATGGGTTAAGCTTGCCTCGTTTACCAAAACGAACCACACCCTTCCAGGGTGAAACTTTGAGTAGCACTCGCTCCCCAACCTGGAGCTCGAGTGGTTTCCTGCCCTTATCGGCGTAGCTTTTCTGACGGTCACGAGCTGCCGCCATTCGTTGTCATATTTGAGCAATTCTTTCTGTTGTGTCTACCACAAGTTCTGGGCCAGTGATCTGACTATCCCCCACCTTTGCCCAACAAAGAGGTGATCGGCATTTACGCCCGTACAATGCCTCAAACGGAGCAGCTTTAATGCTGGTGTGGTAGCTGTTATTGTACGAAAATTCCACAAGTGGCAGATGCTTTTCCCAGCCGTTGCCAAAGTCAATTACACATGCCCTAAGCATGTCTTCAAGGGTCTGGATGTTGCGTTCAGACTGCCCATCCGTTTGCGGGTGATAAGCTGTGCTCATATCTAAATGTGAGCCAAAGGACTTGTGCATTGCTTGCCACAGTTCTGAAGTAAAACGTGCATCACGATCCGAGATAATAGAGGTGGGCACCCCGTGCCTCGAGACAACTTCCTTAAGGTATACGTCTGCTAGAGTGGAGAACTTATCCGTTTCCTTGATAGCCAAGAAGTGTGCAGACTTTGTGAGTCGATCCACGATCACCCAAATAGTATCGTTACCACGCTGAGATCTAGGCAGACCAGTAACAAAATCCATGGAAATTTGTTCCCATTTCCATTGTGGTATCTCAGGTTGTTGGAGTATGCCTGAAGGTTTCTGGTATTCGACTTTGACTCTCGCACAAGTCAAACACTTGCTGACGTAAGTTGCTATGTGGGCCTTCATGCTAGGCCACCAGTATGTAGTTCTGAGGTCGTGGTACATCTTATCCGAACCAGGATGTACTGAGTAGCGAGACTTGTGTGCCTCATCCATCACAAGCTCTCGTAGGTTGCCATAGTGTGGGACCTAAATGCGTCCTGTTATGTAGTAAGCACCATCTTCCTTTTGTTCTAATCATTGCCTTGAGCCGCGTAGGGCTTCAGCCCTGATGTTTTCTGGTTTTAATGCTTCTACCTGAGCGTTTCGTATTTGTGCAGGAAGACTAGATTGAATAGTGAGTTGTAAAGCTCGTACGCGCTTAGGCATAGTGTCCTTTCGACTGAGGGCGTCAGCCACAACATTGGCTTTGCCTGGGTGGTACCTGATCGAGCATTCGTAGTCATTCAGTAGCTCGACCCATCGTCGTTGTCGCATATTCAGTTCCTTCTGTTTGAAGATATGCTTGAGACTCCTGTGATCAGTGTAGATGGCGCACTTGGTACCGTACAGGTAGTGTCTCCATAACTTAAGTGCAAAAACAAAAGCTCCCAGCTCTAAATCGTGTGTAGTGTAGTTCCTTTCATGAACTTTAAGTTGACGTGAGGCGTAGGCTATAACTTTATCCCGTTGCATTAATACATAACCAAGACCCTGAATTGATGCGTCGCAGTAAACCATAAAGTCGTCTGTGCCCTCTGGCAATGAAAGGATAGGTGCACTGCAAAGTCTATCCTTTAAGTGCTGAAATGCTAGTTCCTGTGCATTTCCCCATCGATAAACAACTCCTTTCTGCGTTAGTGAGGTGAGGGGCTGTGCAATCTTGGAAAAGTCCTTAATGAACCTCCTGTAGTAACTTGCCAAACCCAAGAATTGACGAATTTCCGTTGGTGTACAAGGTGCAGGCCAGTTCTTAATTGAGTCTACCTTGGATGGATCAACGTGAATCCCATCCTTGTTTACTACATGGCCTAGGAAATGGACTTCACGAAGCCAGAAGTCGCATTTCGAGAACTTTGCGTAAAGCTGTTCTGTTCGAAGGAGTTCCAAAATAAGTCGTAGATGCTCCTCGTGTTCCTCCTGACTCTTAGAATAGATCAGGATGTCGTCAATGAAAAAAAAACGAACTTGTCAAGATAAGATTTGCACACCCTGTTCATAAGGTCCATGAAGACTGCCGGTGCGTTTGTTAATCCGAATGGCATGACCAGAAACTCGTAATGGCCGTAGCGTGTTCTGAATGCTGTTTTGGAGACGTCCTCGTCCCGAACTCTCAGTTGATGATATCCCGATCTCAAGTCAATCTTTGAATAGAAGCTCGACCCTTGCAGCTGGTCGAATAGGTCATCAATACGTGGAAGAGGATAGCGATTCTTCACAGTCACCTTGTTGAGTTCTCGATAGTCGATACACATCCTGAAGGTACCGTCTTTCTTCTTCACGAATAGCACTGGAGCTCCCCATGGCGAAGAGCTAGGACGAATAAAACCCTTATTCAAAAGTTCTTGTAGTTGCGTGGACAGTTCTTCCAATTCTGATGGAGCTAGGCGATAAGGTGCACGAGCTATAGGTGCTGCTCCAGGAGCTAGCTCGATTTGAAACTCGACTTGTCTATGAGGCGGAAGGCCAGGTAATTCCTCAGGGAATACCTCAGGATAGTCACGTACGATCGGAAAATCTTCTATCTTCTTCTCTTTCTTAGATGTGTCCGTAACGAGAGCCAAAATAGCAGTGTGGCCCTTTCGTAAACACTTCTGGGCCTTAAGGAAGGAGATGATGCTCACAACAGCACCACTCTTGTCGCCACGAATCATAAGAGGTTCATCACCTGAACGAGGAATACGGAGAATCTTTTCGTTGTAAAGAATCTCTGCTTGGTGTTGGGATAACCAGTCCACCCCAATGACAACGTCGAAACTACCCAAAACGATAGGAAGGAGGTTGATAGAGAAAGTGTGACCAGCAAGAACAAGATTACAACCCTTGACTATATGTGTGACCTCTAAACTTTTACCATTAGCTAGCTCTACAGTGTATCTGGTGTTTAAAAGAGTTGGGGTACGCTTAAGCATTTGGATAACTTTTAAAGACACGTAGCTAGTATCGGCACCCGAATCAAATAAGACAGTAACGTAAAAGTCGTCGAGAAGGAACTTACCCGTCACAACATTGGGATCATTCCTCGCTTCACCCTGGCCAATAACGAACACACGACCCCTTGCACCATTGCCGTTGTTACCCCCGTTGTTTCCATTCCCTTGGTTGTTATTATTGTTGTTGTTGTTCTGGTTCCGGTTTAGTTGGGGACAATCTCTCTTGAAATGGCCTTCAGCTCCACACTGAAAGCACCCTTTGTTGTTAACTTGCTGCTGCTGCTGGCGCTGATTTTGTGAGGCTTGTTGTCGCTGACGATTCTGGTTTGCGGGGTATAAACTTCTGCAATCCTTTGCGGCGTGACCTGGCTTGTTGCACCGATGACAGTTACTCCTGGTGGATGGCCCGCTGTGGTGTAGGTTACAGCGATTGCATTTGGGGTGATTTCCCTTGTACCCACCATGACTTTGACTACCAGATGATTGTTGACTAGGGCTCTTGTGGTTGTCAGTCCTTCTCTGCTGAGACTGAGATTGAACAGAAGTCGAACCCTTGCTTGAAGCTCCATCCCATTTCCGTTTGTTGTTAGTAGGAGCATCCGAAGTAGCTGTAGCACTTATGCGCTTTGGTAACCTGTTCTGTTCCACCGCCTGATCAGTGAGACGATGAGCCAATTGAACAACTTGCTAAATGGTGGCGAGGTTAGCCGAAGTCACATGACTTTGGATCTCTGGCACTAATCCCTTAAGGTATAGTTCAATGCGTTTGATGGGAGGATCCACCATTGTAGGACACAGAATAGCAAGCTCATTCGATCTTTTCGTGTATGCTTTAATTTCCGACCCCGTCATCTTGAGGTTGAAGAACTCGACTTCCAGTTTGTGAATTTCATCACGATTGCAATACTCCTCTTTGATCATTTCCTTAAAGTTGTTCCATGGGGTGGCGTTAGCAGCAACCAACCCCAGCATTTGAACCTGAGCGTTCCACCACGTGAGCGCTAAACCCTCGAGAGTACCGGTAGCATACTTCACCCTGCGTGCCTCAGGGCATTCACACATCTTGAAAAGAGATTCTAGCTTTTCAAACCAGTGGAGGAGTCCAACGGCCCCTTCAGTGCCACTGAAAGTACTGGCACGACAGTCCATAAAGGTCTTGAAAGTACACACAGGAGGCTGAGCGTGTTGACCTGTCGTGTGCGCAAGAGTAAACAAAATTTAGCACAAGTGTTGGTTTACGAGAGTAGGATCTAAAGATCCTAGAGTAAGTTGTGATGGCAGGTTATACCTCCTGCCTGGGCAGCTGCGAGTGCTGCAGTAACTTGTTCAGTGATCAAAGCCGCCAACTGGGCTTGAGTTAGGTTAACGCGTCCACTCATGATCTTCATATCAAAGGAAAACATGAGTGAGAGAGGTTCGCGAAAGTGAGATGACAGAAGAGAGTAAGCACACATGTGTTTTCAATCAATAGTTGTTACGTTCATCTAAGCATACCATGAGCAAAGTTCTATGTAATCTAGCAAGTAGGCAATGTAAACATAATTCATATCACCTAGAATGTCGTGTCTTGCACGTGGAGCGAAGCGTCGTTGTGGATTGTTGAGCACTGTTCAGGTTATAGTCTGGTTTTAACAAAAACTTTTTCCCTTATTAAAACCAAGTTCACTATAACCAATGGCTCTGATACCAATCTGTCACACCCCCAAAATCCACCTGCGGAATATCACCGCTTGGAGGCGTGACTGACCATGATCCACCTACCAATCATATTGAACAGGCATGTAAGTAAGTAACAAAAATCCAACCAATACAATTGGTGTCCAAACAAAATATAGTTTAAGTTGCAAGCGGAAGCATAACGATTAAAATCCAAAACCAAATATAAGTTCAAATGTTTCAATGTTTAACATGGCACACAATCATCCATGTCCCACAACGACTCTTCCCCATGCAAGCTCCAGCTAAGTACCTATTGACCTGCAAAGCATGTAGTAACGAGTCAACAATAATGTTGAGCGAGTTCACAGTTGGGTGTTTGTTTTAAGTTGTTTCGAAAACAGTTTCCTTTAACTGGCATCCTGCCGTGGGGGTTACCCCATAGTTGAAAATGTGTTTTGTTTATTCCCGTTTACTCTGGCAATCCAGCCGTGGGGGCTACCCCATGTTTAGTTATCTGGATTTTCGGCCGTGGGGGCTACCCCATGTATGTACTACTAGACTCGTTACCATATCGACTGCTGACTGTAGTCATGTTTATGTGCCCTGAACTGTCAATGTCTATCATCATTGACGTGCCCAGATCCATTAGTTCACGCCTGTCCTCTGCGGCACGTTGTGAGGCTTGTCAAACCTAAATAGCGCTATCTAACTAATGACCCGCTCACCATTGGCCCGGCGATTAAGTCGATATAAAAAGGATGGACTTCGTGATAGATTTTTGGTCTAGTGAAAGTTAACTGTCCATGAGGACGAGGAATTATATTCCTGAACCCGTACTGTCCTACCCAAGAAGGACGAGGAATCCATATTCCTTAACCCATTCCTAACCCCTGGGAATCCCATGCTTTGTAGAAAGTGTGAACTCACCTTGGTTTGCTCGGTATGCTAAACTATGTGCTCACAAGTAATCAGTCAAGTCCTATAGTTATGCATGTATACATAGTCAGTTCATGTTGATAAAGTTTCACATGCAATCGAAGTCACAAAGTGCTTGGCAGTTAATCTCATGTATCGTATAAGCAGTTAATCAATATCATGCAATTCACACAATCTAATGTAGTTAACCAACAACACACTTTAACAGGGTTAGCAAGTTTAACTGAATTAACATATACCAACAAGGTTACACAGTTAACAAAGTTAACATCTAACAGAACTAGTAAACTAACTGTATTACGTGCTTAACTTAACTGAGTTAAATTGTTTAACGGAGTTAACACACCTAACAGGAATAATAAACTAATAAAGTTAATCAACCAACTAAGTTAACAGAGTTATTACTTTACAGGTTTACCAAACTAACCGAGTTAATTAACAAACTAGTAGAATTAGTTACTTAACAGAGTTATCAACTAACTGAATTAATAACTAACTGAGTTAACAAAGTAAAAGACCATTGGACGAAAACCCCTTCTTTTGTGGCGAAAACACCTTGGACGAAAACCCAAGGGTTTTCGTCGGACTCAATGCTTGGCGAAAACACTTTGTGTTTTCGTCTGGGACTTCACCAATATCATTAACAGTTACACAAATCTCAGAATTCACCTAACAATCATTCAGTCCGAACAATTCATGTAATCATACGAATTTCTAATTCATTATACCCTCATGATTATTATTCAGTCGACATTCAACAAATCAAGATCCTCATGAAATCAACAGATCATTCATGCAAAGGCATAACTTAAATCACAATCATAACATGCAATACACAAAAATCTAATTGTTTATAAATCATGGCCGACAACTGCAACCCACCTCAAGAGGTTATTGGACCAATTAGATTTTGGGTGAGTTTGACTAATGTTAGGTTGAAACCATGTGCAACTTTCAGAGGAGAATCAATATTCACAATCATTATGTCTAGGATGCACCCTAAATTATAACATACCACATGTGATCTAGATAGCAACAGAGATGAGTTCGATATATAGATCTAGACACTCACAAATACCAAGTCAAACAGAAACAAGACTACGCAAATCCCAATTACACCATAATGTCAAAACTCTAGACCGACATCCAGATTTGCATGAGATCATGAATTCAATATATATATCATAAGCATCACAAACAAGAGCATGTTTACAACCCCACTATATGTCTACCACCGAAAACAACTACACGTGTAATTCACTAACCGCACAATGAAGGATCAAACAGAAGTGATCTGGCTTCAATCGGGAGGAGGGTTGCCGTAGGGTTTCAAAAGAAAATGAGAGAGAGGGATGTGATTAGGGTTTGCTTAAGGTTTTTCCGTATACAGTCGCGTAATAGTTATACACAACTAAAACAACTCGTCACTGGGCCAAGGCCCACCTTTGTTTTTCGTTGGTCTCATGTGGATGAAAACACCAAGTGTTTTCGTGGGTGGGTGGGGTTTTCGGCTAGAAGTGATTTCATGGGTGAGGGTGTGTTTGGCATGATTTAATTAAACAACAAAATATTAATTCGAAATATAATACTACCCTTCACTTCAAATATAATGCACACCACATTTAAAACATATCACTCACAGTACGATTTAACATATTACAACGTGTACAGTTGTGAAACAAACAAGTCGTGTCAACAGACAATCTAAACAATTAACGTGCAATAATGCGAAGATGGAATCTTGGAAACTCGAGTTGTCACATTATCCCCAAGTTGAAAGAAATTTCGTCCCGAAATTTGGTACGTACTCACTGAGGAAGCTAGTTAAGTTGCATGGTTTTCCTGGTTTTCCTGGGGTGTCACATGAACGGGATCTGGTGGACCATCGATGTACTTCTCAATTGCCTTATCCAAAGGCGTGACCATGGTGGGACATAGCAGAATCAGTTCCTCGTACCGATCTGTGTAGGCACGGTGTTCTCCACTATCTTGCTTAAGATCGTGGAATTCATTCCCGAGTGACCTCTGTTCATTGCGTGGGCAGAACTCTTTCATCATAAGAGCTCTATGATCTTCCCACGTTTGAGCCATTGCTACGTCTGCACCTCTGTCTCCCATAACTCCGTTCCACCACGTGAGTGCTCTCTTTTGGAAAACACACGAAGCAAACTCTACCTGTAACACCTCGAAAATTCACGTCCTATAATGTGTAGACACGTGTCAAATGTTAAACGTGTGAAAGAAATATTATAGAAGGACTAAAGTTGACAAACATGGAAAGTACGTGAATATACGTATTCTAAGTGTCAATTGTGAATAAATATATTGTACATTAACCCTACATGATGCTCATACCTTCAAACGAATAAATCATGGATCATACGAAGCTAAAAGTGAGAGATTTCAAACTACAGGGGCCAAATGTGTCAACATGTTTAAACTATACCTCTGAGTGACCTTTTGACAAACCCGAAGCTTCGTAATGGTTAATTATACTCACTAGAATGCACGACATAAATTTCATAAGGTTTCGTTATCGTATGAGCAAGTTGTGATCAAATTCGTGTGCGAGGGGTTAAAGCGTCAACATTAAAAATTAGGCCTTTTCGGGTAACAATAAAGTTAACCGAGGACTAATCAAAGTAGGTAAATGTCTTGAAGCCCTTATACGTCAATTACGAGGGCTCAAATTGCAAGAAACAAGAGCCTTTTCAAAGTTTGAAGAGACAAGGACTGAAAATGCAAATTAACAAAAGTTGTTTGGCTGACCCACTAGGGGGTCGCGTAGCGCGAGCATGAAGGCTCTGGCAGTGGCGCTACGCCACTGCCATGTCTGGGCAGAATCCGAACTTTACGCATAGGGGCCTGCTAAGAGCGTTTGTGGGCGACTTTAACTCGATTTTTCACTTCACTTGACCCCTAAAACAACCCCTAAACATGTAGGACACATGTTGGTAACTCATGGTCAGTCCTAGACTTGTTTGTCAATCATCTATGGTGAGTTCTTCACTATATAAAGCACAACATGTTGCAACCTTCATTCTCACACTTGCAACTGATCATTGGAGCATTTCTGGAGCTAAGGAACTCTCCCATCTGATCATAATTCGTGCATTGGACTCTTGTAAGTCTGCTAGTCTTGTTTAGTTGTGTTTAGCTTAGTTAATTAGCTAAAAGTCAAACCGTCGTAATTACGGTTTGACTTCGAGATTAGTCACTAATAACTCAGTCTTATCTCGAATTAAAAATAGTTATGAGTTGGTATTTATGTGGGTAATAAAACCTTAAAAGGGTTTCCCATGATCACCACTTTAACTAGTTCAAAAGTCGGGTCAAACATATACTTAAAAAGTCAACAGAATTCTTAAAATGTCATTTATGCATAATTAGCTATCTAGAACATGTATAACCTGTTTGATCATTGTTGTAACTTAGTAATTAGTGTTAGAACTTGTCCAAACATGTTCAACCCGACTATTTCCTGTTTAGACCCGGTTCGGAACCGAAAGTCACATAGTTTGACTTTCACTTTGACTTTCAGTTCTGACCCGTTTAGGCATATTTTAGAAATGCCTCAGAGCTTTAATTGGACTAGGATACATGTTAGAACAACCCTCTGTGATTATACACCGTGGTTCACTAGTTATCCAATTAATATGCATATTTCCGTTAATTGCTCATACGTTGACCGTTATGCCCTTATTACCTTAAGACATGATTTATGAAAATGTAAAAGTGTAGAAACCTTGAATATTGATATATAAACTTGTATGAAAAATTTGACATCAGTTTGACTTGTAGATTAAGAGTTATGCTCATTAGCGTAATTACGGTGCTTTATGTTAATAAAATGGCGTAATTAGCATATAGCCTAATTAAACATACTTTTTGGTATCAAACGAATTACCCACTGATGTAATATATTATTTTGGGAATTTTAAAGATTTTTAATTAATTTTAGGCTGAGCATAACTCATAGTCGTAGGCTTAATTCGGTAATTGTCGGTTTTGCCCTCACGGGCCATAAAATGAGTTTTACACATCTAAACGACTCCAAACCTTTTGCCACTAATTAGTTATGATAAATGAATTATTTTAAGCCTTCTGGAAATATAAAAATATCAGACTTAAGTATCGAACCCGGTAATGGCCTTTAATCGCCTTATTTAGCGTTATTAGCGCATAGTATGTTTTAAAATCATATTGGACATACCCGGGTTGATACCTACTGATATAAGAAGCAAATTATCATATTTTAACAGTAAGCAAAAGTTGATAAACTCAGACTTCAGTTTTGAGCTTGTCGGCTTGTGTGAAATTACCAAAATACCCCTACGGGGCCTAGTTTGGTTAAAAAAATGATAAGTTTCACATACTTGCTTTAGCCTACTGTTAAAACTCATCAAATTGAGTATGTTTGCTGTTTACATCAGACTTGTAACTCAGTTGAACATATAAACGCTTTTACAAACTTTAAAATGACCAAACTACCCCTACGGGGCATAGTTTGTGTTTAAATTAGTTCGGGGCATAACGAAAGACATCCTACTGATGTTACAACATATTTGAAGCATATTAACTTAGGAAACCTGTATATAGCTCTCATGACTACCCGTCACGCTTATTACGCGTACGGTTCGGTTTATGTAACAAGTTTACATAAATTAGCCGAAACGGGTCAAACCTTAACGGTTTTATCTCAAAATCCAGAATGTGAATAATAAACCCATATTAAACAAGTCTTCAAACTTGTCGGGTCTGAATCACATTCTATCCGGTCTTCGCTTAATTGTGCGTACGAACCATATCTTAAAACTAGCCGGTCTAAGCTTAAGCTTAATAAAAGACCCGTTAGAATTCTAATAGGTTATATTAAACCTTCGTTCCAGATTAGGAGAGACAGTAAAAGCTACGTGCATACTACTTATTGTGAATTATACTTGCATCAGGTAAATACTTTTAACTTATTTTCCCTATACGGGCTTGGGTTACGGTACATAGCGTACCGCTTGATCGGGCATCAAATCTCCACGCTTAGTGGGTAGTTGAATAATTTGATCGGCTCGTTTTAAACAGATGTGTTTACTTTACAGCCTTTGGGGGGTTAATGACCATGTCCCGGATATCCCTGGCATCATCTTACGAGATGGCCACGACCTGAGCACGGGGTGTAGGCGTACTCCCGTGTATAACTCACTTAAAGTGGTGTGTCTATTGATCTTTAACCCGGATACGTTCTGGGCTACTGAACACATAAGTAACATGTAAATCGTTCACAAGATTATTATATTATTAAAATAATTCTCCCAAGTTAAATAAAATGATTTATGCCACGTGCATCCAAACCAATTTTCAATCATTTTCCAAAATGAGTCAGTTGAATGTATTTACCAGTGTAAACTGACGTATTTTCCCAAAAAGACTGAATGCAGGTACTAAACGTAATTGGCTGGATTGTCTCCTAAGCATCAATAATAGTCTCGCAAGCTTAGGATGCCAGAAGTCTGTTGAACAATTAAATGTTATTTTGTTTCGATCCGTTCTGTGGATAAACACCGGATATTGTGACTTTGTTTACAATAAATAAATTCGGATGTATTATATTTTCAATTGCTTCCGCTGTGCATTTATTATATTGTGTTGTTTGACTATTACGTTGCCAACCACGTCACGATACTCCCCCACCGGGCCCACCGGTGACACGTGGAAATCGGGGTGTGACAGGTTGGTATCAGAGCCAACACTGAGTGAATTAAACACTAGCCTTTTGTGTTTAATCTCAGTTACACAATTGCACATATCTAAACTTTTGAGTCTAGACTTATAACCTAGGACAAATTCCACCTCTTCGGTAATTGTTTTGTCCTTTAAATTTTATATTTTTGTTATTGTTATCTCATGCTTTATTGACAGGAATAACAAAGATGCCTCCGAGATTCTTCCGAACAAGAGGACGAGGAAAGGGGCCAGTTACCGCCCCCAACGATCATGAAGCTGGATCTTCACGAAGACGAGCTCCATCAAACACCGAGAGTGACGACCCTCGGGAGAATAGAAGAAACCAGTTCGAGCCGGCCAGGCGGTCGGTTTCGCATAGTTCGACCCCGCCCGCTCTTAACCCTTACGAGCCGAACAATCCACAGCCCTCATACGTACCGCTGCAGAGATCACTGTCTCATCATTCATATGGAGACCCTACACCTATCTTTCGGGGACAATTTAACCCGGTAGGATTCATACCGGAACCCGTGGGTTTTAACCCACTGGGTCCCGATGACCACTTTTCCGGGGATCACGC
Organism: Helianthus tuberosus; assembly: GCA_030545235.1. Lineage (NCBI taxonomy): Eukaryota > Viridiplantae > Streptophyta > Magnoliopsida > Asterales > Asteraceae > Helianthus > Helianthus tuberosus. The sequence goes on from CM060430.1 coordinate 4,929,776, forward strand.
GGATGATATGGACGAGGATACGGACCCCGTCATGCCAGCGAGTGGTACCCCGAACCACCCCATCGAAATTTCGGATGGATCGTCCTTCCACGGATCACCCTACGGTGGTCCAGATAGTTTTCAAGCCCTGTTCGATCAACACCAGTGGTATTATACACCATCACACCACTCGTCATCACATGGGCAGCACCAGCAGCAGCCGTCTCATCAGCAACAGGAGCCACAACCACAGCCGCATCATCAAGATTCATCAGAGGATCATCGGTTTGTGGCAGTTACGCCACCACCTCCACCGCCACCAGTTCAACCGCCACCTCCTCAACCGCCAAGGCGTAGAAGAACCGGTGCACGCATGTCGGTGCGACCGGGGGGCTTCACTTTCGATTCCCCACGTCAGTCTAGTGCTAGTCACTACCCACCGCACTATGAGGACCCACAAATGGGTGGGCCTTCGCAGCCAGTTTTTCAACAGCCACCGCCCATGGGTTTTGAAAACCCAATACCAGCGTACACGGGTCCAAGTAATTACAACCCATTTGAACCACCAGCTTACCACAACTACGGATACGCTGAGGCAGATCCTTATATGGAAGCAGCAAATTATAACGCCCTCAATGCCCAAGGACCCTACGGAGATCCATGGGGGGTAAGCTACCCGAATCAGGGGTACCCAATACCTCCCAGGCCTATCATTAGAACGCAGTCGCAGCCGCCACGAATGTCTCCCCCAGAACGGGAGGAAATTCTACATAGATTGAATCAAGTTGAGCGGGAAGCTCGCCGCGACCGCCAAGAGAAGCAGACCTTCTTCCAAGGATTAATAGGACTGCTCAAGGGAAAGAACAAGAAGGATTATTAAATCCTCCCAGCTGTTGTTGAGCCCCTGCGTGGGCATATTTGGTTGTTAAGCCCCTACGTGGGTGTGTATGTTTGTTTGTGTGTATTGACCCCTGCGTAGGTCTATCTTTCCATAAACCCCTACGAGGGTATGTTGTATGTTTAGTCCCTGCGTGGACTTATGTTTGTTTAAGTCCCTACGTGGACAATTGTTGGGTATTAGTCCCTACGAGGACTTGTGTCTTTCTGTAAGACCCCTGCGTGGGCATGTTGGTATGTTTTAGCTCCTGCGTGGGCAAATTTCATGTGTAAAAGACCCGTTTAGGGCGATATGTAATATAGTGATAAATTAATGGAGTGTTATTTTTATAAATTTCATGTTTGCCATTTGTGCATAAATAAATTATAAATGAAATAAATAAATTAAAATCATTCCTTTCAACCTGCGTAAGTAATTATTTAATTAAGAATCTTTAAGTGTGAAACCTAGCCTCGTGTCAAATATAAGACCGGGCCAAAATGGTAAGACCGGTTTAAAAGATTCAAATCACTGTTAACATCTTAAAACATGTTAACACTCTGGCAGAAGTGATTCGTTAAAAATCACATGTCATTCTTAAATGAATAAGGATTCTTTAGAAGATTCCTAATCCAGTTTAATGATCTCTGAATCCTGGATTTACATAATCAATTAAGATGATCATATTTAACCATACGTGGTAATATAGTGCCTACGGGCCTTGCTCATTTCTACATGAGCCAAAAGACAGTGGTAGCTATGACTCCCTGTCTAATAAAGGTAATGAACTAGGTTCAAACCTTAAAAGTCTTGATTCTCTGAAATCATGGTTTATGAAATAGTCCATGAGACCAAGCCTTATGTGCTAATATATATTGTTATTGTTTTATGTTTAGGATAAATTTTAATTGAAATCCTAAATTAATACGATTAATAAGTTAACCAAATATGGTCTCTGTTTACCATGGTTAACGAATTACCCTAAGGGGTAATTCCATAATAAAATCCCAAATAAAATATTGACCTTGTTTTCTGCAACAGTTCAATACAAATGGCTGACTCCAATGAAGGCAATAGCCATCCTGTGGAGCCGAATGAGAACGCCCAGATTACATTAACGGGTGCTGAACTAAAAGCAATCATAGACGGAGCTATCACACAAGCTTTGGATAGACAATATGAGGAATACAGTGGTACTCGGAGTAGGACCCACTCTGCGTCACAGTCAAAGCCAAGGACACATTCTGAGGCTCATAACAAGCCTCCTCCCAAGAAGAATGGACCCAAGAAAGACGGTGATGACCGTCAGTCCACCAACAATCAAAGTGACCCATCTCAGCATATAGTACTACATCAAGGACCCCGTAACAAGGGTTGCACTTACAAGTACTTCGTGTCTTGTAAACCCAGGGATTTTACTGGGGAAAAAGGGGCCGTCGACTGTATGACATGGCTGGATGAAATGGACACGGTGGTGGATATCAGCGGGTGCGCTGAAGGGGATATAGTTAAGTATGTGTCACAGTCCTTCAAGGGGGAAGCATTGGCATGGTGGAGATCTCTGATGGAGGCCTCCGGAAAGATCCCGTTGTATAGTATGACGTGGGATCAATTCATTGCCCTGATCAAAGATAATTTCTGCCCTCAACATGAGGTGGAAAAGATAGAATATGACTTTCTATCGCTGGTGATGAAGAACCTCGATTGTCAAGCTTATATGACAAGCTTCAATACACTGTCTCGGCTGGTTCCCTACCTGGTAACTCCGGAGCCAAAAAGAATTGCTCGCTTTATTGGCGGTTTAGAACCCGAGATCAAGGCCAGTGTAAAAGCTTCTCGGCCGGTTACCTTCAGGTCTGTAACTGACCTTTCCTTATCCCTCACTCTTGATGCGGTCCGGCAGAGATCGCAGAGGAATAAGGCGGCCGAGAAGAGGAAGCATGAAGATGATGGTTCGCGTAAGTCGAACAAGAAGCACCGTGGGAGCGGTGATCACAAGAAGGGATCGGATTCGAAGAAAGAGGGGCATCGTTCTGGAGAGAAGCCCACATGCAAAACTTGCAAGAAACAGCACTTTGGAAAGTGCAGACTCGAATCAAACTCGAATAACGAGTCAAGGTCTTTTGCTTGTGGTTTGTGCAAGTCCAAGGAACACAAAACCTTGGATTGCAAGAAGATGAAAGATGCAACGTGCTACCGTTGCAACGAAAAGGGCCACATAAAGACTAACTGCCCTAAGTACAACAAGAAGCCTGAGGAGGCTAAGAAGACTAATGCCAGAGTCTTCAGGATGGATGCGAAGGAGGCTGTGCAGGATGATAACGTCATAACAGGTACTTTCCTTGTAAATGATGTCTTTGCAAGAGTACTTTTTGATTCAGGCGCAGATAAGTCCTTCGTAGATCATAAATTTTGTGAATTGTTGAAATTACCTGTCAAAACCCTAAAAGTGAATTATGAGGTAGAGTTAGCAGATGGTACCATTGAAACCGTCTCTACTGTGTTAGATGGATGTGTTATATCCATTAAGAACCATTCTTTTCCTCTATCTCTACTTCCCTTTAAGCTAGCTGGTTTTGACATAGTTCTGGGTATGGACTGGTTATCTCATAACCAGGCCCAAATCGTCTGTAACATGAAGCAAGTAGTGATAAAGACTCCGTCTGGTGAGTCACTTACCATTCGGGGAGATACCCAGTATGGACTACCTGAGCACGTGACTATGCTCAAGGCTTCAAAGTGTTTGAAGAAAGGGTGTGTCATCTACATGGCACAGGTGATTTTGGAGGAACCTAAACCGAAGTTAGAAGACATCCCTGTCATTCCTGAATACCCAGAAGTGTTTCCTGAAGATCTACCTGGCCTACCACCAGATAGACAAGTTGAATTCAGGATCGATATCATTCCTGGAGCGGCACCAGTTGCCAGAGCACCATACAGATTGGCACCCACCGAAATGAAGGAGTTGCGGACGCAGCTAGATGAACTGCTAGCTAAGGGTTTCATTCGACCTAGTTCATCTCCTTGGGGAGCGCCAATCCTGTTTGTCAAGAAGAAGGATAGGTCGATGCGTCTGTGCATCGACTATCGCGAGCTTAATAAAGTCACGATCAAGAATAGATATCCATTGCCCAGGATCGACGATTTGTTCGATCAGCTTCAAGGGGCAAGTTACTTCTCAAAGATTGATCTGAGGTCAGGCTACCATCAGTTGAAGGTTAAGGACGAAGACGTTCACAAGACTGCATTTAGGACTCGTTACGGTCACTACGAGTTCCTAGTGATGCCTTTTGGGCTCACTAATGCACCAGCCGCGTTCATGGATCTCATGAATCGCGTCTGCAAGCCTTACTTAGATAAATTTGTTATCGTCTTCATCGATGACATCCTTATTTATTCTAAGAATCAAGCTGACCACGAGAAACACCTTCGTTGTATTCTCAAACTTCTACGTCAGGAGAAGCTCTACGCCAAATTCTCTAAGTGTGAATTTTGGCTACGAGAAGTCCAATTTCTTGGACACGTGGTTAGTGAGCGTGGTATCCAGGTGGATCCCGCTAAAGTTGAAGCTGTTATGAATTGGCAAGAGCCAAAGACGCCTACGGAGATTCGTAGCTTCCTGGGATTGGCAGGATATTACAGGCGTTTTATTGAAAATTTTTCAAGGATTGCTGCACCCCTAACTTCCTTGACCAAGAAGAAAGTAAAGTTCGTTTAGGGCCCTAAGCAGCAAGAGTCCTTCGATGTTTTGAAACAAAAGTTGAGCAACGCTCCTGTGCTTACATTACCTGAAGGCGCTGAAGAATTTGTAGTTTATTGTGATGCATCACACACTGGCATGGGGTGTGTGCTTATGCAGAAAGGCAAGGTGATTGCCTATGCATCACGACAGTTAAAGGTGCATGAAAAGAATTACACCACCCATGACTTGGAATTGGGTGCCGTTGTGTTCGCACTAAAACTGTGGAGGCATTATCTTTATGGAATCAAGTTTGTGATCTTTTCTGATCACAAGAGCCTCCAGCATCTGTTTAACCAAAAAGAATTAAACATGAGGCAACGCCGTTGGATGGAAACTTTAAATGATTATGATTGTGAAATCAAATACCATCCCGGCAAAGCGAATGTAGTCGCTGATGCCTTGAGCATAAAGGAAAGGGTTAAACCCATTCGAATTAACGCCAAGCGTATGGAGATAAAGAACAGTTTGATAGAAAGGGTGTTAGCTGCACAGAAGGAAGCTGTGTTGGAAGCTAACTATTCTAATGAAAAGTTAGGAGTAACTGAGGAGCAGTTAACTCTTAGCAAGGACAGAATTTTACGGTTAAACGGACGAATATGGGTTCCAATTTTTGGAGGACTCCGTGATGTCATCCTCCAAGAAGCCCATAGTTCCAAATACTCCGTTCATCCTGGAGCTGATAAGATGTACCAGGATTTAAAGGCAAATTATTGGTGGATAGGCTTGAAAAAGTCTGTAGCCGCCCATGTAGCAAAATGCTTGACATGTGCGCAAGTCAAAGCCGAGCATTAGAAACCGTCAGGTTTGCTACAACAGCCTGAACTTCCTACGTGGAAGTGGGAGATGGTAACTATGGATTTTATTACCAAGTTACCCAAGACAAGGAAAGGAAATGATACGATATGGGTTATAGTTGACCGACTGACTAAGTCAGCTCATTTCTTACCCATCAAGGAGACTTATAGCTCCGATATGTTAGCCCAGTTATACGTTGATAAGATTGTAGCCTTACACGGCATACCTGTAGCTATTATCTCTGATAGAGATACTAGGTACACGTCACATTTTTGGAAGAGCTTCCAGCAATCTTTGGGCACACGTTTGAACTTTAGTACGGCTTACCATCCTCAGACAGACGGTCAGAGTGAGCGTACTATTCAAACGTTGGAAGACATGCTACGCGCATGTGCGATCGATTTGGGAGGTAGCTGGGATAAGAACCTACCATTGATCGAATTCTCCTACAACAATAGCTACCATACCAGCATAAAGGCTGCGCCATTTGAGGCATTATACGGTAGAAAGTGTAGATCGCCAGTTTGTTGGGCGGAAGTTGGAGAAGTCCAGTTATCAGGACCAGAGATCGTGTTCGAAACGACGGACAAGATTGTCCAGATTCGTAAAAATCTCCAAGCTGCCCGGAATAGGCAGAAGAGTTACGCGGATCCAAGTCGTAAGGATTTTCACTTCAAAGTAGGTGACAAAGTCCTACTTAAAGTGTCACCATGGAAAGGGGTGATGCGATTTGGTAAGAAAGGAAAACTAAGCCCGAGATACATAGGACCTTTCGAGGTTATCGAACGTGTCGGGTCAGTTGCCTACAAGTTGAACTTACCAGAAGAGCTCAGTGGAATTCACAATGTGTTCCACATCTGCAATCTAAAGAAGTGTTCCGCTGACGATTCACATGTCATGCCACATACAGATGTGCAAATAGATAAGAGCTTAACGTTTGTGGAAAAACCTTTGTCGATTGAAGATCGACAGGTAAGGAAGCTTCGAAGAAAGCATATACCTTTTGTAAAGGTCAAATGGGATGCCCGTAGGGGTCCCGAATACACGTGGGAGGTTGAATCCACGATGAAAGAAAAGTACCCTTATTTGTTTCAGTAAATCTCGGGTCAAGATTTATTTTAAGGGGGTGAGGATGTAACACCTCGAAAATTCACGTCCTATAATGTGTAGACACGTGTCAAATGTTAAACGTGTGAAAGAAATATTATAGAAGGACTAAAGTTGACAAACATGGAAAGTACGTGAATATACGTATTCTAAGTGTCAATTGTGAATAAATATATTGTACATTAACCCTACATGATGCTCATACCTTCAAACGAATAAATCATGGATCATACGAAGCTAAAAGTGAGAGATTTCAAACTACAGGGGCCAAATGTGTCAACATGTTTAAACTATACCTCTGAGTGACCTTTTGACAAACCCGAAGCTTCGTAATGGTTAATTATACTCACTAGAATGCACGACATAAATTTCATAAGGTTTCGTTATCGTATGAGCAAGTTGTGATCAAATTCGTGTGCGAGGGGTTAAAGCGTCAACATTAAAAATTAGGCCTTTTCGGGTAACAATAAAGTTAACCGAGGACTAATCAAAGTAGGTAAATGTCTTGAAGCCCTTATACGTCAATTACGAGGGCTCAAATTGCAAGAAACAAGAGCCTTTTCAAAGTTTGAAGAGACAAGGACTGAAAATGCAAATTAACAAAAGTTGTTTGGCTGACCCACTAGGGGGTCGCGTAGCGCGAGCCTGAAGGCTCTGGCAGTGGCGCTACGCCACTGCCATGTCTGGGCAGAATCCGAACTTTACGCATAGGGGCCTGCTAAGAGCGTTTGTGGGCGACTTTAACTCGATTTTTCACTTCACTTGACCCCTAAAACAACCCCTAAACATGTAGGACACATGTTGGTAACTCATGGTCAGTCCTAGACTTGTTTGTCAATCATCTATGGTGAGTTCTTCACTATATAAAGCACAACATGTTGCAACCTTCATTCTCACACTTGCAACTGATCATTGGAGCATTTCTGGAGCTAAGGAACTCTCCCATCTGATCATAATTCGTGCATTGGACTCTTGTAAGTCTGCTAGTCTTGTTTAGTTGTGTTTAGCTTAGTTAATTAGCTAAAAGTCAAACCGTCGTAATTACGGTTTGACTTCGAGATTAGTCACTAATAACTCAGTCTTATCTCGAATTAAAAATAGTTATGAGTTGGTATTTATGTGGGTAATAAAACCTTAAAAGGGTTTCCCATGATCACCACTTTAACTAGTTCAAAAGTCGGGTCAAACATATACTTAAAAAGTCAACAGAATTCTTAAAATGTCATTTATGCATAATTAGCTATCTAGAACATGTATAACCTGTTTGATCATTGTTGTAACTTAGTAATTAGTGTTAGAACTTGTCCAAACATGTTCAACCCGACTATTTCCTGTTTAGACCCGGTTCGGAACCGAAAGTCACATAGTTTGACTTTCACTTTGACTTTCAGTTCTGACCCGTTTAGGCATATTTTAGAAATGCCTCAGAGCTTTAATTGGACTAGGATACATGTTAGAACAACCCTCTGTGATTATACACCGTGGTTCACTAGTTATCCAATTAATATGCATATTTCCGTTAATTGCTCATACGTTGACCGTTATGCCCTTATTACCTTAAGACATGATTTATGAAAATGTAAAAGTGTAGAAACCTTGAATATTGATATATAAACTTGTATGCAAAATTTGACATCAGTTTGACTTGTAGATTAAGAGTTATGCTCATTAGCGTAATTACGGTGCTTTATGTTAATAAAATGGCGTAATTAGCATATAGCCTAATTAAACATACTTTTTGGTATCAAACGAATTACCCACTGATGTAATATATTATTTTGGGAATTTTAAAGATTTTTAATTAATTTTAGGCTGAGCATAACTCATAGTCGTAGGCTTAATTCGGTAATTGTCGGTTTTGCCCTCACGGGCCATAAAATGAGTTTTACACATCTAAACGACTCCAAACCTTTTGCCACTAATTAGTTATGATAAATGAATTATTTTAAGCCTTCTGGAAATATAAAAATATCAGACTTAAGTATCGAACCCGGTAATGGCCTTTAATCGCCTTATTTAGCGTTATTAGCGCATAGTATGTTTTAAAATCATATTGGACATACCCGGGTTGATACCTACTGATATAAGAAGCAAATTATCATATTTTAACAGTAAGCAAAAGTTGATAAACTCAGACTTCAGTTTTGAGCTTGTCGGCTTGTGTGAAATTACCAAAATACCCCTACGGGGCCTAGTTTGGTTAAAAAAATGATAAGTTTCACATACTTGCTTTAGCCTACTGTTAAAACTCATCAAATTGAGTATGTTTGCTGTTTACATCAGACTTGTAACTCAGTTGAACATATAAACGCTTTTACAAACTTTAAAATGACCAAACTACCCCTACGGGGCATAGTTTGTGTTTAAATTAGTTCGGGGCATAACGAAAGACATCCTACTGATGTTAAAACATATTTGAAGCATATTAACTTAGGAAACCTGTATATAGCTCTCATGACTACCCGTCACGCTTATTACGCGTACGGTTCGGTTTATGTAACAAGTTTACATAAATTAGCCGAAACGGGTCAAACCTTAACGGTTTTATCTCAAAATCCAGAATGTGAATAATAAACCCATATTAAACAAGTCTTCAAACTTGTCGGGTCTGAATCACATTCTATCCGGTCTTCGCTTAATTGTGCGTACGAACCATATCTTAAAACTAGCCGGTCTAAGCTTAAGCTTAATAAAAGACCCGTTAGAATTCTAATAGGTTATATTAAACCTTCGTTCCAGATTAGGAGAGACAGTAAAAGCTACGTGCATACTACTTATTGTGAATTATACTTGCATCAGGTAAATACTTTTAACTTATTTTCCCTATACGGGCTTGGGTTACGGTACATAGCGTACCGCTTGATCGGGCATCAAATCTCCACGCTTAGTGGGTAGTTGAATAATTTGATCGGCTCGTTTTAAACAGATGTGTTTACTTTACAGCCTTTGGGGGGTTAATGACCATGTCCCGGATATCCCTGGCATCATCTTACGAGATGGCCACGACCTGAGCACGGGGTGTAGGCGTACTCCCGTGTATAACTCACTTAAAGTGGTGTGTCTATTGATCTTTAACCCGGATACGTTCCGGGCTACTGAACGCATAAGTAACATGTAAATCGTTCACAAGATTATTATATTATTAAAATAATTCTCCCAAGTTAAATAAAATGATTTATGCCACGTGCATCCAAACCAATTTTCAATCATTTTCCAAAATGAGTCAGTTGAATGTATTTACCAGTGTAAACTGACGTATTTTCCCAAAAAGACTGAATGCAGGTACTAAACGTAATTGGCTGGATTGTCTCCTAAGCATCAATAATAGTCTCGCAAGCTTAGGATGCCAGAAGTCTGTTGAACAATTAAATGTTATTTTGTTTCGATCCGTTCTGTGGATAAACACCGGATATTGTGACTTTGTTTACAATAAATAAATTCGGATGTATTATATTTTCAATTGCTTCCGCTGTGCATTTATTATATTGTGTTGTTTGACTATTACGTTGCCAACCACGTCACGATACTCCCCCACCGGGCCCACCGGTGACACGTGGAAATCGGGGTGTGACAGGTTGGTATCAGAGCCAACACTGAGTGAATTAAACACTAGCCTTTTGTGTTTAATCTCAGTTACACAATTGCACATATCTAAACTTTTGAGTCTAGACTTATAACCTAGGACAAATTCCACCTCTTCGGTAATTGTTTTGTCCTTTAAATTTTATATTTTTGTTATTGTTATCTCATGCTTTATTGACAGGAATAACAAAGATGCCTCCGAGATTCTTCCGAACAAGAGGACGAGGAAAGGGGCCAGTTACCGCCCCCAACGATCATGAAGCTGGATCTTCACGAAGACGAGCTCCATCAAACACCGAGAGTGACGACCCTCGGGAGAATAGAAGAAACCAGTTCGAGCCGGCCAGGCGGTCGGTTTCGCATAGTTCGACCCCGCCCGCTCTTAACCCTTACGAGCCGAACAATCCACAGCCCTCATACGTACCGCTGCAGAGATCACTGTCTCATCATTCATATGGAGACCCTACACCTATCTTTCGGGGACAATTTAACCCGGTAGGATTCATACCGGAACCCGTGGGTTTTAACCCACTGGGTCCCGATGGCCACTTTTCCGGGGATCACGCGGATGATATGGACGAGGATACGGACCCCGTCATGCCAGCGAGTGGTACCCCGAACCACCCCATCGAAATTTCGGATGGATCGTCCTTCCACGGATCACCCTACGGTGGTCCAGATAGTTTTCAAGCCCTGTTCGATCAACACCAGTGGTATTATACACCATCACACCACTCGTCATCACATGGGCAGCACCAGCAGCAGCCGTCTCATCAGCAACAGGAGCCACAACCACAGCCGCATCATCAAGATTCATCAGAGGATCATCGGTTTGTGGCAGTTACGCCACCACCTCCACCGCCACCAGTTCAACCGCCACCTCCTCAACCGCCAAGGCGTAGAAGAACCGGTGCACGCATGTCGGTGCGACCGGGGGGCTTCACTTTCGATTCCCCACGTCAGTCTAGTGCTAGTCACTACCCACCGCACTATGAGGACCCACAAATGGGTGGGCCTTCGCAGCCAGTTTTTCAACAGCCACCGCCCATGGGTTTTGAAAACCCAATACCAGCGTACACGGGTCCAAGTAATTACAACCCATTTGAACCACCAGCTTACCACAACTACGGATACGCTGAGGCAGATCCTTATATGGAAGCAGCAAATTATAACGCCCTCAATGCCCAAGGACCCTACGGAGATCCATGGGGGGTAAGCTACCCGAATCAGGGGTACCCAATACCTCCCAGGCCTATCATTAGAACGCAGTCGCAGCCGCCACGAATGTCTCCCCCAGAACGGGAGGAAATTCTACATAGATTGAATCAAGTTGAGCGGGAAGCTCGCCGCGACCGCCAAGAGAAGCAGACCTTCTTCCAAGGATTAATAGGACTGCTCAAGGGAAAGAACAATAAGGATTATTAAATCCTCCCAGCTGTTGTTGAGCCCCTGCGTGGGCATATTTGGTTGTTAAGCCCCTACGTGGGTGTGTATGTTTGTTTGTGTGTATTGACCCCTGCGTAGGTCTATCTTTCCATAAACCCCTACGAGGGTATGTTGTATGTTTAGTCCCTGCGTGGACTTATGTTTGTTTAAGTCCCTACGTGGACAATTGTTGGGTATTAGTCCCTACGAGGACTTGTGTCTTTCTGTAAGACCCCTGCGTGGGCATGTTGGTATGTTTTAGCTCCTGCGTGGGCAAATTTCATGTGTAAAAGACCCGTTTAGGGCGATATGTAATATAGTGATAAATTAATGGAGTGTTATTTTTATAAATTTCATGTTTGCCATTTGTGCATAAATAAATTATAAATGAAATAAATAAATTAAAATCATTCCTTTCAACCTGCGTAAGTAATTATTTAATTAAGAATCTTTAAGTGTGAAACCTAGCCTCGTGTCAAATATAAGACCGGGCCAAAATGGTAAGACCGGTTTAAAAGATTCAAATCCCTGTTAACATCTTAAAACATGTTAACACTCTGGCAGAAGTGATTCGTTAAAAATCACATGTCATTCTTAAATGAATAAGGATTCTTTAGAAGATTCCTAATCCAGTTTAATGATCTCTGAATCCTGGATTTACATAATCAATTAAGATGATCATATTTAACCATACGTGGTAATATAGTGCCTACGGGCCTTGCTCATTTCTACATGAGCCAAAAGACAGTGGTAGCTATGACTCCCTGTCTAATAAAGGTAATGAACTAGGTTCAAACCTTAAAAGTCTTGATTCTCTGAAATCATGGTTTATGAAATAGTCCATGAGACCAAGCCTTATGTGCTAATATATATTGTTATTGTTTTATGTTTAGGATAAATTTTAATTGAAATCCTAAATTAATACGATTAATAAGTTAACCAAATATGGTCTCTGTTTACCATGGTTAACGAATTACCCTAAGGGGTAATTCCATAATAAAATCCCAAATAAAATATTGACCTTGTTTTCTGCAACAGTTCAATACAAATGGCTGACTCCAATGAAGGCAATAGCCATCCTGTGGAGCCGAATGAGAACGCCCAGATTACATTAACGGGTGCTGAACTAAAAGCAATCATAGACGGAGCTATCACACAAGCTTTGGATAGACAATATGAGGAATACAGTGGTACTCGGAGTAGGACCCACTCTGCGTCACAGTCAAAGCCAAGGACACATTCTGAGGCTCATAACAAGCCTCCTCCCAAGAAGAATGGACCCAAGAAAGACGGTGATGACCGTCAGTCCACCAACAATCAAAGTGACCCATCTCAGCATATAGTACTACATCAAGGACCCCGTAACAAGGGTTGCACTTACAAGTACTTCGTGTCTTGTAAACCCAGGGATTTTACTGGGGAAAAAGGGGCCGTCGACTGTATGACATGGCTGGATGAAATGGACACGGTGGTGGATATCAGCGGGTGCGCTGAAGGGGATATAGTTAAGTATGTGTCACAGTCCTTCAAGGGGGAAGCATTGGCATGGTGGAGATCTCTGATGGAGGCCTCCGGAAAGATCCCGTTGTATAGTATGACGTGGGATCAATTCATTGCCCTGATCAAAGATAATTTCTGCCCTCAACATGAGGTGGAAAAGATAGAATATGACTTTCTATCGCTGGTGATGAAGAACCTCGATTGTCAAGCTTATATGACAAGCTTCAATACACTGTCTCGGCTGGTTCCCTACCTGGTAACTCCGGAGCCAAAAAGAATTGCTCGCTTTATTGGCGGTTTAGAACCCGAGATCAAGGCCAGTGTAAAAGCTTCTCGGCCGGTTACCTTCAGGTCTGTAACTGACCTTTCCTTATCCCTCACTCTTGATGCGGTCCGGCAGAGATCGCAGAGGAATAAGGCGGCCGAGAAGAGGAAGCATGAAGATGATGGTTCGCGTAAGTCGAACAAGAAGCACCGTGGGAGCGGTGATCACAAGAAGGGATCGGATTCGAAGAAAGAGGGGCATCGTTCTGGAGAGAAGCCCACATGCAAAACTTGCAAGAAACAGCACTTTGGAAAGTGCAGACTCGAATCAAACTCGAATAACGAGTCAAGGTCTTTTGCTTGTGGTTTGTGCAAGTCCAAGGAACACAAAACCTTGGATTGCAAGAAGATGAAAGATGCAACGTGCTACCGTTGCAACGAAAAGGGCCACATAAAGACTAACTGCCCTAAGTACAACAAGAAGCCTGAGGAGGCTAAGAAGACTAATGCCAGAGTCTTCAGGATGGATGCGAAGGAGGCTGTGCAGGATGATAACGTCATAACAGGTACTTTCCTTGTAAATGATGTCTTTGCAAGAGTACTTTTTGATTCAGGCGCAGATAAGTCCTTCGTAGATCATAAATTTTGTGAATTGTTGAAATTACCTGTCAAAACCCTAAAAGTGAATTATGAGGTAGAGTTAGCAGATGGTACCATTGAAACCGTCTCTACTGTGTTAGATGGATGTGTTATATCCATTAAGAACCATTCTTTTCCTCTATCTCTACTTCCCTTTAAGCTAGCTGGTTTTGACATAGTTCTGGGTATGGACTGGTTATCTCATAACCAGGCCCAAATCGTCTGTAACATGAAGCAAGTAGTGATAAAGACTCCGTCTGGTGAGTCACTTACCATTCGGGGAGATACCCAGTATGGACTACCTGAGCACGTGACTATGCTCAAGGCTTCAAAGTGTTTGAAGAAAGGGTGTGTCATCTACATGGCACAGGTGATTTTGGAGGAACCTAAACCGAAGTTAGAAGACATCCCTGTCATTCCTGAATACCCAGAAGTGTTTCCTGAAGATCTACCTGGCCTACCACCAGATAGACAAGTTGAATTCAGGATCGATATCATTCCTGGAGCGGCACCAGCTGCCAGAGCACCATACAGATTGGCACCCACCGAAATGAAGGAGTTGCGGACGCAGCTAGATGAACTGCTAGCTAAGGGTTTCATTCGACCTAGTTCATCTCCTTGGGGAGCGCCAATCCTGTTTGTCAAGAAGAAGGATAGGTCGATGCGTCTGTGCATCGACTATCGCGAGCTTAATAAAGTCACGATCAAGAATAGATATCCATTGCCCAGGATCGACAATTTGTTCGATCAGCTTCAAGGGGCAAGTTACTTCTCAAAGATTGATCTGAGGTCAGGCTACCATCAGTTGAAGGTTAAGGACGAAGACGTTCACAAGACTGCATTTAGGACTCGTTACGGTCACTACGAGTTCCTAGTGATGCCTTTTGGGCTCACTAATGCACCAGCCGCGTTCATGGATCTCATGAATCGCGTCTGCAAGCCTTACTTAGATAAATTTGTTATCGTCTTCATCGATGACATCCTTATTTATTCTAAGAATCAAGCTGACCACGAGAAACACCTTCGTTGTATTCTCAAACTTCTACGTCAGGAGAAGCTCTACGCCAAATTCTCTAAGTGTGAATTTTGGCTACGAGAAGTCCAATTTCTTGGACACGTGGTTAGTGAGCGTGGTATCCAGGTGGATCCCGCTAAAGTTGAAGCTGTTATGAATTGGCAAGAGCCAAAGACGCCTACGGAGATTCGTAGCTTCCTGGGATTGGCAGGATATTACAGGCGTTTTATTGAAAATTTTTCAAGGATTGCTGCACCCCTAACTTCCTTGACCAAGAAGAAAGTAAAGTTCGTTTGGGGCCCTAAGCAGCAAGAGTCCTTCGATGTTTTGAAACAAAAGTTGAGCAACGCTCCTGTGCTTACATTACCTGAAGGCGCTGAAGAATTTGTAGTTTATTGTGATGCATCACACACTGGCATGGGGTGTGTGCTTATGCAGAAAGGCAAGGTGATTGCCTATGCATCACGACAGTTAAAGGTGCACGAAAAGAATTACACCACCCATGACTTGGAATTGGGTGCCGTTATGTTCGCACTAAAACTGTGGAGGCATTATCTTTATGGAATCAAGTTTGTGATCTTTTCTGATCACAAGAGCCTCCAGCATCTGTTTAACCAAAAAGAATTAAACATGAGGCAACGCCATTGGATGGAAACTTTAAATGATTATAATTGTGAAATCAAATACCATCCCGGCAAAGCGAATGTACTCGCTGATGCCTTGAGCAGAAAGGAAAGGGTTAAACCCATTCGAATTAACGCCAAGCGTATGGAGATAAAGAACAGTTTGATAGAAAGGGTGTTAGCTGCACAGAAGGAAGCTGTGTTGGAAGCTAACTATTCTAATGAAAAGTTAGGAGTAACTGAGGAGCAGTTAACTCTTAGCAAGGACAGAATTTTACGGTTAAACGGACGAATATGGGTTCCAATTTTTGGAGGACTCCGTGATGTCATCCTCCAAGAAGCCCATAGTTCCAAATACTCCGTTCATCCTGGAGCTGATAAGATGTACCAGGATTTAAAGGCAAATTATTGGTGGATAGGCTTGAAAAAGTCTGTAGCCGCCCATGTAGCAAAATGCTTGACATGTGCGCAAGTCAAAGCCGAGCATTAGAAACCGTCAGGTTTGCTACAACAGCCTGAACTTCCTACGTGGAAGTGGGAGATGGTAACTATGGATTTTATTACCAAGTTACCCAAGACAAGGAAAGGAAATGATACGATATGGGTTATAGTTGACCGACTGACTAAGTCAGCTCATTTCTTACCCATCAAGGAGACTTATAGCTCTGATATGTTAGCCCAGTTATACGTTGATAAGATTGTAGCCTTACACGGCATACCTGTAGCTATTATCTCTGATAGAGATACTAGGTACACGTCACATTTTTGGAAGAGCTTCCAGCAATCTTTGGGCACACGTTTGAACTTTAGTACGGCTTACCATCCTCAGACAGACGGTCAGAGTGAGCGTACTATTCAAACGTTGGAAGACATGCTACGCGCATGTGCGATCGATTTGGGAGGTAGCTGGGATAAGAACCTACCATTGATCGAATTCTCCTACAACAATAGCTACCATACCAGCATAAAGGCTGCGCCATTTGAGGCATTATACGGTAGAAAGTGTAGATCGCCAGTTTGTTGGGCGGAAGTTGGAGAAGTCCAGTTATCAGGACCAGAGATCGTGTTCGAAACGACGGACAAGATTGTCCAGATTCGTAAAAATCTCCAAGCTGCCCGGAATAGGCAGAAGAGTTACGCGGATCCAAGTCGTAAGGATTTTCACTTCAAAGTAGGTGACAAAGTCCTACTTAAAGTGTCACCATGGAAAGGGGTGATGCGATTTGGTAAGAAAAGAAAACTAAGCCCGAGATACATAGGACCTTTCGAGGTTATCGAACATGTCGGGTCAGTTTCCTACAAGTTGAACTTACCAGAAGAGCTCAGTGGAATTCACAATGTGTTCCACATCTGCAATCTAAAGAAGTGTTCCGCTGACGATTCACATGTCATGCCACATACAGATGTGCAAATAGATAAGAGCTTAACGTTTGTGGAAAAACCTTTGTCGATTGAAGATCGACAGGTAAGGAAGCTTCGAAGAAAGCATATACCTTTTGTAAAGGTCAAATGGGATGCCCGTAGGGGTCCCGAATACACGTGGGAGGTTGAATCCACGATGAAAGAAAAGTACCCTTATTTGTTTCAGTGAATCTCGGGTCAAGATTTATTTTAAGGGGGTGAGGATGTAACACCTCGAAAATTCACGTCCTATAATGTGTAGACACGTGTCAAATGTTAAACGTGTGAAAGAAATATTATAGAAGGACTAAAGTTGACAAACATGGAAAGTACGTGAATATACGTATTCTAAGTGTCAATTGTGAATAAATATATTGTACATTAACCCTACATGATGCTCATACCTTCAAACGAATAAATCATGGATCATACGAAGCTAAAAGTGAGAGATTTCAAACTACAGGGGCCAAATGTGTCAACATGTTTAAACTATACCTCTGAGTGACCTTTTGACAAACCCGAAGCTTCGTAATGGTTAATTATACTCACTAGAATGCACGACATAAATTTCATAAGGTTTCGTTATCGTATGAGCAAGTTGTGATCAAATTCGTGTGCGAGGGGTTAAAGCGTCAACATTAAAAATTAGGCCTTTTCGGGTAACAATAAAGTTAACCGAGGACTAATCAAAGTAGGTAAATGTCTTGAAGCCCTTATACGTCAATTACGAGGGCTCAAATTGCAAGAAACAAGAGCCTTTTCAAAGTTTGAAGAGACAAGGACTGAAAATGCAAATTAACAAAAGTTGTTTGGCTGACCCACTAGGGGGTCGCGTAGCGCGAGCCTGAAGGCTCTGGCAGTGGCGCTACGCCACTGCCATGTCTGGGCAGAATCCGAACTTTACGCATAGGGGCCTGCTAAGAGCGTTTGTGGGAGACTTTAACTCGATTTTTCACTTCACTTGACCCCTAAAACAACCCCTAAACATGTAGGACACATGTTGGTAACTCATGGCCAGTCCTAGACTTGTTTGTCAATCATCTATGGTGAGTTCTTCACTATATAAAGCACAACATGTTGCAACCTTCATTCTCACACTTGCAACTGATCATTGGAGCATTTCTGGAGCTAAGGAACTCTCCCATCTGATCATAATTCGTGCATTGGACTCTTGTAAGTCTGCTAGTCTTGTTTAGTTGTGTTTAGCTTAGTTAATTAGCTAAAAGTCAAACCGTCGTAATTACGGTTTGACTTCGAGATTAGTCACTAATAACTCAGTCTTATCTCGAATTAAAAATAGTTATGAGTTGGTATTTATGTGGGTAATAAAACCTTAAAAGGGTTTCCCATGATCACCACTTTAACTAGTTCAAAAGTCGGGTCAAACATATACTTAAAAAGTCAACAGAATTCTTAAAATGTCATTTATGCATAATTAGCTATCTAGAACATGTATAACCTGTTTGATCATTGTTGTAACTTAGTAATTAGTGTTAGAACTTGTCCAAACATGTTCAACCCGACTATTTCCTGTTTAGACCCGGTTCGGAACCGAAAGTCACATAGTTTGACTTTCACTTTGACTTTCAGTTCTGACCCGTTTAGGCATATTTTAGAAATGCCTCAGAGCTTTAATTGGACTAGGATACATGTTAGAACAACCCTCTGTGATTATACACCGTGGTTCACTAGTTATCCAATTAATATGCATATTTCCGTTAATTGCTCATACGTTGACCGTTATGCCCTTATTACCTTAAGACATGATTTATGAAAATGTAAAAGTGTAGAAACCTTGAATATTGATATATAAACTTGTATGCAAAATTTGACATCAGTTTGACTTGTAGATTAAGAGTTATGCTCATTAGCGTAATTACGGTGCTTTATGTTAATAAAATGGCGTAATTAGCATATAGCCTAATTAAACATACTTTTTGGTATCAAACGAATTACCCACTGATGTAATATATTATTTTGGGAATTTTAAAGATTTTTAATTAATTTTAGGCTGAGCATAACTCATAGTCGTAGGCTTAATTCGGTAATTGTCGGTTTTGCCCTCACGGGCCATAAAATGAGTTTTACACATCTAAACGACTCCAAACCTTTTGCCACTAATTAGTTATGATAAATGAATTATTTTAAGCCTTCTGGAAATATAAAAATATCAGACTTAAGTATCGAACCCGGTAATGGCCTTTAATCGCCTTATTTAGCGTTATTAGCGCATAGTATGTTTTAAAATCATATTGGACATACCCGGGTTGATACCTACTGATATAAGAAGCAAATTATCATATTTTAACAGTAAGCAAAAGTTGATAAACTCAGACTTCAGTTTTGAGCTTGTCGGCTTGTGTGAAATTACCAAAATACCCCTACGGGGCCTAGTTTGGTTAAAAAAATGATAAGTTTCACATACTTGCTTTAGCCTACTGTTAAAACTCATCAAATTGAGTATGTTTGCTGTTTACATCAGACTTGTAACTCAGTTGAACATATAAACGCTTTTACAAACTTTAAAATGACCAAACTACCCCTACGGGGCATAGTTTGTGTTTAAATTAGTTCGGGGCATAACGAAAGACATCCTACTGATGTTACAACATATTTGAAGCATATTAACTTAGGAAACCTGTATATAGCTCTCATGACTACCCGTCACGCTTATTACGCGTACGGTTCGGTTTATGTAACAAGTTTACATAAATTAGCCGAAACGGGTCAAACCTTAACGGTTTTATCTCAAAATCCAGAATGTGAATAATAAACCCATATTAAACAAGTCTTTAAACTTGTCGGGTCTGAATCACATTCTATCCGGTCTTCGCTTAATTGTGCGTACGAACCATATCTTAAAACTAGCCGGTCTAAGCTTAAGCTTAATAAAAGACCCGTTAGAATTCTAATAGGTTATATTAAACCTTCGTTCCAGATTAGGAGAGACAGTAAAAGCTACGTGCATACTACTTATTGTGAATTATACTTGCATCAGGTAAATACTTTTAACTTATTTTCCCTATACGGGCTTGGGTTACGGTACATAGCGTACCGCTTGATCGGGCATCAAATCTCCACGCTTAGTGGGTAGTTGAATAATTTGATCGGCTCGTTTTAAACAGATGTGTTTACTTTACAGCCTTTGGGGGGTTAATGACCATGTCCCGGATATCCCTGGCATCATCTTACGAGATGGCCACGACCTGAGCACGGGGTGTAGGCGTACTCCCGTGTATAACTCACTTAAAGTGGTGTGTCTATTGATCTTTAACCCGGATACGTTCCGGGCTACTGAACGCATAAGTAACATGTAAATCGTTCACAAGATTATTATATTATTAAAATAATTCTCCCAAGTTAAATAAAATGATTTATGCCACGTGCATCCAAACCAATTTTCAATCATTTTCCAAAATGAGCCAGTTGAATGTATTTACCAGTGTAAACTGACGTATTTTCCCAAAAAGACTGAATGCAGGTACTAAACGTAATTGGCTGGATTGTCTCCTAAGCATCAATAAAAGTCTCGCAAGCTTAGGATGCCAGAAGTCTGTTGAACAATTAAATGTTATTTTGTTTCGATCCGTTCTGTGGATAAACACCGGATATTGTGACTTTGTTTACAATAAATAAATTCAGATGTATTATATTTTCAATTGCTTCCGCTGTGCATTTATTATATTGTGTTGTTTGACTATTACGTTGCCAACCACGTCACGATACTCCCCCACCGGGCCCACCGGTGACACGTGGAAATCGGGGTGTGACACTACCTTGCGCTCCTTTGGACATTGAACATGGCAGAAAGTGTTCTCAATGCTATCAGACCATTGTAGAAGCCCAGTAGCTCCCTCAGACCTATAGAACTTGAGTGGTTTATCCGAATTGAATTGTTTGTAGTTACACGGAGTAGGTGAATTGTTGTTGTTATTGTTGTTGTTGGCTTGGTTAAGTTGGGTCACAAGGTTTGGGAGTATAGTAGCCATCTGCTGAGCAATTAAAGCCGCCATTTCGGCGTCTTGGGCAGCGTTGCGATGAGGAGGCATTCTAAAAGAGAAGGAAAATATGAGCGGACATGTGTGAGATTGATATTGGATAATAAAAAAGAAACGTTTAAAAATATCGACGATACATAAGGATTGTGATAATTTGTTTGCTACTTAAAACGAACAAGCGACACAGTGACTAATCAAAGTAAATGGGTCTTTATAATGTGTAGTGAAGACATGCTTTAGCCTATAAGTGGACACTCACCCCAAGAGTTCCCAGGTAAGAGTGGCTGGTCTGATTAAGTGGATTTGTACAAACACTCTAGCCTTAGACAGAAAACTCAGGGTACAGGCATCCATCCTTCTAGATTGCACGTGTTCACATTATTAAAACCCAAACTTTGATGAGATTTTGAAAACATCAAAGGCTTAAAGGAGCTAATGATTTGTTTTTAGGCTTTTAAGAATGAATTTGAGACTTGTAATCACCTAAGGATAGGTGATGTATTGTATTAAGAATCTATACGCGAGATAGGTCAAAAGCATTACTAATAAACTAATTCCCTATAACCATGGCTCTGATACCAATCTTTGTAACACCCCGACCGCGTAATACAACAAACCACGACGGAAACGTCGGGGAGTCACGTTACAGGAATTGTTTCACAACACATGGTACATAAGGTTTTGTTTTATTGAAATAATAAATTACATTGTCTTGGAACAAAAACAAACAAAATACAACAATTGTCCTTAAGTTTTAAGGTAAACTAAGGCCCGAGTCCATCCTACGTGTAGCACGCGTTCAAAATCATCACACATTAGCACCTAAAACATATGTGAAAGTAACGTCAGCATGGAAAGCCGGTGAGTAACATAGGTTTTGTGTGTCAAAATTCATGGCTTTGTATTTATTATTGCAATACCTCGTCCGACTACGAGAGTCGATGAGTGAAAACCTTGTATCTAAACTTGTATTAAATTGTTTGGTATTGCAATATGTTTAACCAACTATAAAAGTTGGTATGAGTTATAAAACATTGTAGCCATGAATCTTGACAAAAGTGTTTCTTTTGTAAAACCATATAAGAAAAATGATTTAAAAGAAATCTTTGTATGGTTTATATCTTTAATTGAAAATCGTTCGTGACTTGTCCAAAACCATTTCTCCTTGTTTGAAGTGATTTGGATAATGCTACAATATGTAATACAATAAGAGCATTTATATATAGGAAGTACCAACGGTGTATCCACCATCCTCTTATCATATTACACTCGACTCGTTTTCTAAATCACTTACCATGTATAACCAATCGTCTGTGTCATAAACCAATCGTCCTTGTCATAAACCATTCGTCTGTGTTATAAACCAATTGTCCATGTTATAAACCAATCGTCTTTGTTGTAATTGTGTAAACTATGGGCGTTTTGGTGAATACATTCAAGCCTGTGTTGACTCGTCTCGACTAATAGACCACCAAAGGGTTTATTAAAATATTCGACTAGCAAACCACCAAAGGGTTTGTTAAAATACAGTTTCTGTCGTTCCCCAAACTTCCCCACAAACCCCAGAAACTCTGGTAACGAGATTGTCAGTCCTATAGTACCATAACATACTACTGGTCGGCTTGGCCAAAGTTAATAAATGTCATTCGTGTCATGGATAACGCACCAACAAGTTTCCCACATTATTGAAAACATATTGTTATATAGAAACCATAAGCTTTGTTTTGAAAACTTGAAAATGATTTAACACATATGAATCACCCCAAAAAATTTGAAAAACGTAGAAGAGGGGACTATGTACTCACTTGGATTGCGTATATGTCTTGTGTAAACAAAGCTCAAGTGTTCAAGTGGTTCCTAATGTATCGGATAACTATATGTTAGTGTATCGAGACTTCAAACAGGAGATCAGATAGAATGAGATTTATAAACCAAACGAGTGAAGGATCTCGTGTAGTATGGTTCATAATACCTTACATTCTGATTGGAAAGGGTTCCTAAGTGTTTTGATCCGTTACGAGTTGTTAAAGTGGTTTAAGTCACTTTACGGGTCGTAAGTGTAACTATGGGTTCAGATGGTTAAATTAGTTCTATGAGGAGTCTAATTTGTCAAAACAAGTTTAATAATGTTGTGTGATCAGTTTAGATGTGAAAGCAATGGTCTTATATGCTTAAAACTATTTTTTGCGCCAAAAGGGCATTTTCGACAATTAAAAGGTACATATAATCGACTCGTCATATGACTAACCAAATGACATGCCCATAAGGTATAACCTCAGGAGGTTATTCCCTATATTACTACGGTCATAAAAATGCACTTGGTCGAATCCTAAGATTGACCAAACGGGTCAGATTCGAAAGTCAAAGCGGTAGTTAAACTGCTCGACTTTTGACTAAGGAAAAGTACTAAACTAGAAATGACGAGTTAGACATGTTAGAACATGTCTAATAATGTTATAAAACTGATTTGGTGTCAAAACTTTAATTTTTAATACCCGAAAACACTTTCGTCGTAAAATACACTTTTATGCATTTTTTACTTTTATTTCTTAAAAGTTTGACTCGTCTTTTCGCCTACTAAACGTGGTGATCTGAAGATGCAATCTCAAGGGATTAATACCTTTGTGATTACGTTCATGTTGCAAAGTTCAATTTGAACTTTGACTTGACCAAAAAGGTTATAACCGAAAGTCAAAAAAGTCAATTTGTTTGACTTTTGGCTCATAAATAGCCAAAATAATGAAATAGACTAGGAGTGAACACTTGTGTTCTTGGAATGATAGAACTTCAGTAGCAGGCTTCCAATTGCTGGAAACAAGCTCCAAAAGAATAGAGAAAGAAGATAGAAATGAGAAAGTTGGAATGAACAAAGGACCTTGCTATTTATAGTGATCTTGAGCTCACTAATTCAAGCCAAGTGTCCCTCCAGGTGTTATGACATGCTTAGTGTCCTCCCAGGTGTCCAAAGGAGAAGAAAAGTGGAAAAAATCGCGGGCTTGGAGGCTAAGGAATGAGCAGGTTGCTTCCAGGTGGTCTCTAATGTGCTGGGTGTCCCTTACGGACCGTAAGAATGGGGTCTTATGGTCCGTAAGACCCTTTGAAGCACAAAAGTTTTGTTTGTTGGCAGTTTTGGCTCCTGGACTTGAATTATCGCGTTTTTGTCATTTTTAACCCCTTTAACCTAATATTAGGTTATATAAAGGTGTTAAGGCATGTGTAACTTGGATTTTGATATGGAAATGTCGTGAATATCGTTTCGCTCGATCGTACGATTATGTATTTCGTAAATAAAATATAACATTTTATTAAACACGAAAATGATCGAAATCGTACAATGTTTGAAAATTAGCAAATGTCACACCTTCGTCATTACAGTAGCAAAGACTCATAACAACGACGTCATCAACGGTACGTTTCTCGTAAACAATGTCTATGCTTCGTGTTTATTTGATACTGGCAAGGATAAAAGTTTTGTATCTGTTGAATTCGAACCTTTGCTTAAGTGTAGACGCTCTAAGTTGCCAAAATCATTCGCTGTTGAAGTTGCTAGTGGTAAGTCCATCACTATCGATTTCGTTCTTCCTAAGTGTTCTTTGAATCTCAACGATCATAAGTTTTCGATTGACCTCATACCCATGCAATTGGGTAGTTTCGATATCATAGTAGGCATGGACTGGCTTAGGCGAGTTCGTGCTGAAGTCGTTTGTTTTGAGAAATTCATTCGTCTTCCTCTTCCTAATGGTGATTTTCTACATGTCTATGGCGAGAAACCTTCTAAAGGTCTCAAGCTTATGCCGTGTACTCAAGCGAACAAGTACTTACGCAAGGATTACTTCGCCTTTCTTACCCACGTTGTGGAAAAGAAGGACAAGGGTCCGAGCATGAGTGATGTTCCCGTCGTTTGTGATTTTCCCGACGTCTTTCCTAAAGATTTGCCTAGTCCGCCTCCTCCTCGTTCTATCGACTTTTGTATCGATTTAGTTCCTGGCGCTACGCTTGTTGTTTAATTTCCTTAATTTCCTGGCGCTACGCTTGTTGTTTAATTTCCTAAAGATATACCCAAAACCGCTTTTCGTACACGTTATGGTCATTACGAGTTCGTGGTTATGCCCTTTGGTTTGACTAACGCACTTGCGGTCTTCATGGACTTGATGAACCGAGTGTGCAAGCTATATCTAGACTGTTTCGTGATGGTCTTCATCGATGATATCCTTATCTACTCCAAGACACAAGATGAGCACGGGGGACACTTGCGTCTTATCCTAGAACTCTTACGTACTGAACAACTTTACGCCAAATTCTCCAAGTGTGACTTTTGGTTGAAAGAAGTTAAATTCCTGGGTCACACAGTCAACGATAAAGGTATTCACGTTGACCTTGCGAAAATCGAAGCTGTGAAGAATTGGATTGCTCCTAAGTCTACATCCAAAATTCGCTCATTCCTAGGTCTAGCTGGTTATTATCGTCGTTTCATTTCCAACTTTTCTAAGATCGTCGTTCCTCTCACTTCCTTGACTCAAAAAGATAAACCTTTTGTTTGGGGTCCTGAACAAGAGGGGTCTTTTCAAAGTCTCAAGGGCATGCTTTGCAATGCTCCTATCCTCCCTCTTCCCGACGGAACAACGATTTCGTCATGTATTGCGATCCTTCAAATCAAGGTCTTGGTTGCGTTCTTATGCAACGGGAAAAGGTTATTGCAAACGCATCGAGACAACTCAAAATCCATGAGAAAAACTACACTACGCACGATCTTGAACTCGGTGCAGTTGTTTTTGAATTGAAGATATGGCGACACTACCTTTTGATGGGATTTTAACATGTTTATCAAAGCAATTTCATCCATATGAAATAAAAACGCAGCGGAAAATAAGTTTAAAACATGTTACTTTTATAAGATATAAAACCATTTATATGCAAAATCCCAAAACCCGGATCCATATATGAGATGTATACTATCAAACACAACCATAGGATGTTTAGAAAACTACCTTCTTGAAGTACAAGGATTATGAAACGGATGATGCTTCTTGAAATGGTTGTCTTCAAGAGTAGAAGACCTCAAGCTTGTATACCCCAAGCTTCCAACAAACACTTCATGTTTAGCTAGGATTTCTACACTTATGAACTCACTTTTGAAACCCTCTTGAAGACCATCTCATGGCCGAAAATTATGAGAGGAGTATTAGAGTTCTTGCACTTGTAACAACAAACTTGAAAACCTTTTGAAGACCATATGTATGGCCGAAAATTAGAGAGCATTTCCTAGAGGTTTTTCAAGTTCACAAGTCTTGCATCTTCATTCATTTAACATCTTGGTATTTATAGATGTAGAGAGAATCTTGGCCACCCAACATGCCCAATCAAGATGCATCTAACACATGCATTTGCATGCCATGTGATTGGCCAAAGCTTTTAGGGAAGAACACCCAATCAAGAGGCTTCTAACTTATGACAACATGCATGGAACCCTATTGGACAAGAATATTTTGGGAAGACCCCATGGGGGGGGGGGGGTGGCGGCCTAGCTTATTTTTATAAAAAAAAAACAATTTCTTTTATAAAATATAAGTCTTACACATATATATATATTTTATAACTTTTATAAAATATAACATCATATGTTATAAGACTTATGCTATTTTTATTATGTTATTTAACCAATTAAATAACAAAATAAAATATTCTCTCAAAATAAATTATCCATATAATTTATTAGTTTGTCAAGTGCAATTATTTAGAAAACCAATTTCTAAATATTCTAAGTGTTGATATTTATTTATTTGATCATATCATAAATAAATATTGTAAGTGTTTGTCTAGCTTGTTATTGGGTATGACTCGACTTGGATCATAACGTACTAGCCACATCAATTTAATATGTGTCTTGGGCATACAGAGTCCAACACCTTTATGGTACTAAGTGTGTGGTCTTCACCGACCATAAGAGCCTTCAGCATATCTTCAATCAAAAGGAACTCAACATGCATCAACGTCGCTGGGTAGAGTTGTTAAACGACTATGACTGCGAGATTCGCTACCACCCAGGTAAAGAGAATGTTGTAGCCGACGCTCTTAGTCGTAAAACTCATGTAAAAAGTGTTCGTTGCTTCCAACTCGTAGACGATCTTCAAAACCGCATTCGAGAAGCTCAATACTTATCTGTTAATGAGGGTAACTGTTAGGATCTGAGTTTGAATTGTTTGTAAAAGTTTAAGATGGAAGATGTAAGAAGATAACAATTATGGAAATAGTGCAGCGGAATGAAGATAAACTTTAATTCACAAACAATGAGAGATTTGCTTTCATCATGAATACTTTTACTTTTAACTGAATGATTGAAATTACAATGATTTACGTATGCATGAAATACAAACTCCCCCTCAGCCTGAGATCACTCTATTTGCTCGTACAAAATGTCAAGTGATGAAGTGATAAATAGAACAGTACATGCATTATTCTATTTATAGTACAATGCAAACCTACGAGGAATCTAAGCTGACGTCACCTAGACAGTGACATCTAACAACCTCTAACATCTGTTATAACTAATACACTGTTACATTCATAACACTGATATACAACATCTATTGATTCAACATCTGATGAGCCTTATCCTATGTTGAGCCTCAGTAGACCTTCTTCATCAGACTTTGTCTTCTACAATTAAAGGGTGATCAGACCTTTGCTCTCAACAGACTTTAGTCTTCATCAGTGGTTTACTTTGGCAGACCTTGTGAATTAGCAGACTTTAGCTTTTAACAGACCTTTGGTTGCAGCAGTTGTTTGATGCCTTTGCCATTGGGAGGAGAATGATTTCAAGCACTGTTATTATGGATCAGTTGATAGTAGACTATTTTGGCTTTCAATCATCCGTTCTTTTGGTGGGGTTCACATGAGCCAATAATTTCCCCTAGAACAGATGATGCCAAAATCTTCTTTTATTGCTGATATTTATTTCTCATCAACATCTCATGTCATCAACATCCATTTCTAAGTCGAGGTCCAAAAGATCTAGGAGATCAGATGCATCTAGACCATATGCATTCTCCATTTCAAGCTTCTCAACACTACCATCTGATTTGAGCAAGGTCAATACGTGGGTGTCTGAGGATGACTTCCACTTTAATATTTTTGGATCAGTTGGTTTTCTTGGGACAAGACTTATTAAAGATGAGTTTGGTGAATGAGGCCTAATGGACAACTTTGCAAGAGTTTCTTTTAATTGAGCAGCAAGTTGATCAGTAACAGGATTAATGTGGTAATCAAGCTAACACCTTATTACCTCTTTTTTTTATTTCTTCATACTTCTGCTCATCTTCCTCATCAGTCTGCTTTTTCCTTTTTATTTATTTCAAGGCATTTGTGGATAAAGCAGATGCTGAGAGAAGCTTTTTGGGAGTATGGGTCTGTTGAGGGATGGCATGTATTGTAGGATAGTCTGGATTTTGAGGAACTTTGGGATCTTTAGCTCTGAGCTCTTCCAGCTTTTTGTAGGTCTGAACTATGTTGGATTCAGACCATCTAGCAATGGATCTAGCTGAACCATAATTAGCAGCCACAAGCTCTGTTCTCATTCTTTTAAGCTTTAATGCCTTATCTGGATCCACTTGTTTGCTTTTCTTCCAATTAGGTGGAGTTGGCTTTGCCAAAGGATCGTTAAGCATTTTTGTGATTCTTTTAGTTTCTTCCCTGAGAGCATCTGATGACAGTCTTTGAATTGAGCTCTGGTTGCCTTGTATTGTTTGTGCTTCATAATGTGTTCAACATAGTCATCCCTTAATTCCTTGTCAAGATCAGCATTAATTGGCCTCTTAGACATGGATTTGCTCAGGTCCTTAGCAAAGTCTTCAAGTTTTCTGACTTTGCTAAGATCATGTGATAATTGGCCCTGATATTTCCTGTCATCCATCCCTTTGCTATCTTCTTTAGCTATCAACTTAGCCTGTCTTGCTTTTAATTTCAGATATTCATCTAAGTTTTTAGGCTGTCTATAGCCATAAAGAGATGGGAAGGATATTTGTGATGGATCCTCTTTTGTGAATAATGATTCAATTTCACCTTTAACAGTGAGCACCTCCAGATGATATTGAACTGCCAGGGGAATGACTGATGGTAGTGTAGCAATTGATAGAGATGAAGTGGGTTTTTTGGGTGGAAGTAATGAGGGTGGTATGGTTTGAATGGGGGCAGATGATAAGGGGATTGGTGATTTAATCTCCTCATCATAAGGGGATTGGTGATTTAATCTCCTCATCATCTTCTTGTACAACAAAAGTTTTTCTTTTGGGTACAAACTTGAGTTTTGGTGATGGAGGACGTTTAGGTGGTGAAGGTGGATGTGTAGGATACCTTTGTGGTGTTGGAGGTGGTTGGGTTGTTGGTGGTGCAGTGAAAATGATCATGGCAGAGGTTTGACAAACATCTGCTGAAATAACTGGTGTCTCAGCAACTGTTTGGCTAACATCTGCTGATACATTTGTTGTATCAGCATATGTTGGGTAAGCTGGTGATGATGGTGTTGAAGCTTTCTTTTGCTTCTTTTGTGGTGGTTGTTGTGGAGAAGTTTTGGCTTTAGGTTTAGTAGAGGATACAGTTTTTGTAGGAGTAGCAGTGGTTTTAAGAGGGGTGGCAATTGGTTGTCTGACTTTTCTAGTAGACTTTCTTCTTTTTGAAGTACCAATATCTTCCTTTTTTCTCTACTCTGCCTGTTCTTGCTTTATCAAATTTGAAGCTTTGCTTTCCTTTGTATCTTGCTTCTTCTGTTTTTCCAAAACAATTTCTTCAGCCATCTTATTAAGGGTCTCATCAATCCCTTTTTCTTTTCTGGTCTCTGATGTTTTAACAGAAGTTTTTGGTTGAGCAAACTCTGGCTTTTGTTGCACCTTTAGTTTTGGTTTTGCTTTTGAATCAGGCTGCAAGCTTCTCAGTGAATCTTTTTTCCTCTTTTTAGCATCATCATCATCATCTTGAATGATTGTTGAAGGGGCAGAGCCAGTAATTTTGACCAGATGTTCCTTAATGGCCTTAATGTCTGCTTGTGTATCCTTGTACCTAGCATCAACCATATTTCTTCTAAGTTCTATATGAGTGTTGTGGTTGATTTCAGCCAAATTCCTTTGAGCTTGAAGGATGGGTTGCACAGAATTCCACAGCTCATTGGCAATTTGTTGAGTGCTAGGTTGACATTTAGAAAGCTCCATCATCTGCTTCATCATTTCTTTCATGTCAGCAACAGATGTTTCCATTGAAGTCATTCTATCCGTCAATTATTTATATCTTAATTCATCACCTAATTTAATAGGATCATCTAAATTCCTACCTGTGGTAGTTGTATGTGTTCTGATAATAGGAGAAGACTCCAAATCATCATAAACAAATGCCCTTTTTTTCTTGGTTCTGGGGACTTCCCACTGGAATAGAGGTTACGGTTGTAGCCTCAACAGTGGTTGCCTTCAAGGGAGTCTTAAGTATGTAACCACTGTCCAACTGTAAACCGATTGATTCAACGGTTTTAGTGGCTGCTCCACTTGAACTACCACCAAGAGTTTCGTGAAACTCAAGGGTGTAACCTCCTCAACTGTTTGTGGGATAGCAGATTGAAGTTGTTCAGACATAGTTATTTGTTGAGGTATACTCTCATTAATGTGTGAGTGAGAGGGACTGTTTTGAGTCTGAATTCCAATTGCTTCAAACAGAAGTATTATTATTGGTGGAATTTGGGGAGAGGATTGTGGTGTAGAAAGCGACATTGCCCTGGGAGAGGGGCTTTTAAGCATATTTTCAAATAAAAGGTCTGCTTCATGATGTGGTGTCCCTGTGCTTACAACATGATCCTTTTGTGAGGATTCATGAGGGGTTTGGATGGGTTGAGATCTTTCCAACTACTGTGAGGAAGTAGCAGCAGTGGTTTAAAGTGACATTTGTGTTGTCACTGGGTTAACCTCTGGGATCTCATCTTCTAGAGGACCCGTTTTATTTTGTTTGGTTTCGGTGGGTTTTTTGGATGTGGCAGGTTTCTTTTTGGATTTGGCTGGTGTAGGTTTCACAACACCGGCTGTGGTGTCATGATCACCAGGAGCAGTAGGTTCAGCAACAGAGGTTTGAGCAGCAGATGTGGACTCATCTAAAACAGGCTCATCCCCCTTTGCTTGTGTTTTAGAAACCGTTGACTCTTTGTCCATAAGGTGAGTAAAAGTTTCACGAGTAAGACTATTTATTTGGAAAGCTACACCTTGTTGAAAATCTTTTTGAGAAACATGTTTTTGTAGGTAATAACTTAATAGTCTTGGGTACATTAAAAAAGCATTATTAGCCCATTTTTTGAACATTTTCACGTTTGTGACCAAGTCAGAAAACAGTGCTTGGGAATAGTTGAAATCAGATTTTGTTAATATTGCATATCCCAAGTACTGGATTTTTAAAGGTATTTCATTAAAAGCAGTGGTCTTGGCAGAAAGACAAACGAGTAAGGTATGGAAAAATAATTTCATTTCAGCAGGGAATTTTGGTTTAAAAATCGTGACCCCTGTTAATTGATCATCATACCCTCTCTCAATGAATTCTGTATGAAGTTCTTGTTTTTCAAAAGAGGTCTTACCTCCCTGATCATTCAATCCAAATGTTGTTGATATGGAAGATGGGGAAATTTGAACAAGGGTTCCTCCGACTTTGGAAGTGATAGCATAGGGCACTTTCTTTTGTGATTGTATTTCAGCATTGGCCCAAAAATCTCGGAGTGTGTTTGGATAGATTGGAGCGTTGGCAGTAAGAATTGCTTTATATTTTGATGACGTGAGAACGTCAATTATTATAACAACCCTCCAAAATATTTTTGACACCCCTAATATAATTAAATTATCCAAATATGTCTTAAAATACACACTGTATGTGAAAACCGAGCCCAAAATAACATATATAATAAAAAATAAAATAAAAACAAGAAATTTGAGCCGCTCGCGGGGCGCGAAGCCCCTAGTCAACCCAGTCGCGGGCCGCGACAGCCAGTCACCAGGGCGACACCCTGAGCTGCCACGTGGCAGCGACGTGTTGGAGCTAGGGGGTGAGTCGGATCAGCTAGGGCCTACCCTAGCCACTCTCATGGCCGCGAGAAATCAGAGGAAGAGGTTCGCGGGGCGCGAGGGACCCCTGTTTCAGCCCTATAAATGGAATCGAGGGGCCTGCAGTTTTCGTCGCTCATTTTCTTTCAATCTCTCTCAATTTCTATAGTGTAGGCACTATACCCGGGCATAATACCCCCCAAAATAATGAAGTTCTGCCTCGTTGTAAGTATCATAACCCTCGGTTACATATTAGATACGCTGCCCGATTGATCCAGGGTTCCGTAACGGCTGTCATGGTTCTGCCCGACGTAGTCGTTGGAATACCGTCTCGGGGAGGGTATTACAAATGTAAATATGGGTTATTATACTAACGCGTGTGCATTTGTGTAATTTATAGATAATCACCAGGAAATCCTTAAAGAAAACCTAAGACAGCAATGTGAGTAATCTCCTTTTTGTAAACCTTTTTGCAAACTATTTTACAAAACCTTTATTTATTTTAAAGTATAATTAGCAGTGATTGAGTCTTTGTAGTCTTCAATTACTGCCGGTATGTTGGGGTTTTGTATACAAAATGTGAGACACGTTACCATTGGACAAAGAGTTAGCCAATGAGTATTATGACCCACCAGTCAGGACTGACAGTACTGAATGAGTAATTGTGTAGATATAAACAATGTAATCGCTCTCAATACTATAAATTGATAAAACTCTTCTTGATTAAACTGGGATTCACTCATCAGTATTTTCCACTGATAAATGTTTTTAAAACGCGTTTCAGGTAACAAAATGTAAGAGCCAACTAGAAGCCAGCTGGAGAGCACTGAAGGCTTGGGAAAGTGGCTAAAAAAGTTACCTAAATAAAGAAGATGTTTTTATCAAATAAAAATAGGATTTATTTCCTATGAAAATGTTTGTAATAGAAACTTGGGTTTTTCCCACGTATTGTTATGATATTTATACTTATGAAAATATGGTGGTTTTACTCTGATAAAATATTTCCTAACAACAGTCCTGATGAAATTTCCGCTGCCAAAATAATTAAACACCCGATACCACCAAAACTGGCTCGCGACCACCCGTTCCCGGGAGATAGGGATCGGGGGTTGCGACAGAAGGTGGTATCAGAGCTAAGCCACTGATTCAGGCACAGAAGTGTTCTGCTGACATCAAAATATTATTTAAAATGTTAGGAAATAATCTATGTGACTACGTGCATATCTGTACATCATGGTTGCAAAAGTCGCTAGGCGCTCCCTAGTCGGTCGACCGGGGAGTTGAGAGTACTCGGCCTAGGCGGAGAGTACTCGGGGAGTACTCGGACATGTAAAATTATAAAGAAATTAGTTTTTGGAAATTAAATATATGTCAAATAACATAAATTTACTAATATCTATAACAAAATACGTGAAAATGATATTCATTCTTTAATATGATAGGCACAGAAATTATATTTTATTATTTTTTAAGTCAAATTCGGCTCGAGTTGACCTACTAGATATGATTTTGGCCGAGGTTGACCGTGTTTGACCGATTCCGAGTAATTAGTCGGAGTCAAAGAAAGTCGCCTCGGCAGCCTACCTTGTAGCGACTACTCGGGGAGTACTCGGCCTTGGAAACCTTGTTTTACAACCATGCTGTACATTATCCTTTTGTGTTATTTGACAATTTGTTAGTTTACAGTATGAGTGATCAAGGAACATCGGACGCTTACCGTCAGTTGTCCAATTCACCTAAGAATGAAGGAACCTCTTCACTGCCATCCCCCTCGGGGTATTCGGATGACAACGAAGATGGGATATTCGTGTTCAAGGCCCAATCTGAAGAGCCATTCCCTCCCAAGAAGAGAGGATGGTTCAGCAGAGGAGCGCATGAACGTAGAAAGAGAATGAAACTGTTGCAGCAACAACGAACTTTAGCAGCCTCTAAGAAAAAACAGATGCCCACACTCAGGATATGCTCAATAGGAGTCTAGCAAATTTCCATATTCTAGCAACTACAGCTGCCGACCCAAACCTGGAGCAACTCATAGCACCCCAGCCCTTACCACTGTTTCCCACACAGCCAATGGAAATTGAAACTAACCCTGAAAATCAAATTCCAATGCCTGAATTTGATCCAACTGAGATACCTAGAGTACCAGCACCCAATCCCTTAGACCCAGACTTCGACCCGTGGTTTGACGACCTTAGGGATTTTCAGCAACGCTACCCAATACCAGAAGATGAACCCATGCCAAACCTAGCAGCTTACCCAAACTTGGACCCTCTAGATCTCTATTATGATAATGACCAGTATATCAGGGAAATTTTAGAGAATCCTTACACTTACCAGGGACCCATGCCCCAGTTCCCAAACCCAGTACCATCTCCTGCACCCCCAATGAGTACAGAGAATGTGCAAGAACTCCGAACCTTTGGTGAGGATATTTTGGAAAATAGTGAGAGGATGAGGCAAGTAGGATAACGACTCGTCTGGAAGTATGACGAGCGTAATATGGACTTTTGAAGGAGTCCCTACCCGTAGTAATAGTAGTAATAATAATAAAATAATAATAATATATAATATGTGTGTTTGAAAAAAAAAATTATAATAACAATCTAGACAATAGCTACGGATGCCTAATAGTATTGTAATTTCAATTTCAGTTATAGTGTAATATATATGGATGCATAATATAAAATAGAGTGAGTCGCAATGTTCGACGCTTTTGACCAATATGCGTGTTGTATGATTGGTTGCATTAAATATTATTTTGATGATATTAATATTTGATAAATGTTTATAATCCAGATGGCCGACCAAGTGAATCAAGAAAACCCGAATAACAACTCGGATAACAATAATAACGGAAACCAAGTGAATAACAGTGCCATCCAAAACCTAGTAGCACAAGGAATCATAGGTGCTATGCGTAATATTGTTCAAGCTGTGAGAGACGCTGAAAATAATAAAAGTAACAGTGGAAGTAAGCGACAAACTAATGAACTCAGTCACAGCGTAAACAATGTACCATTACTTCAAGTGCCTATTCCAAAAAGAAGAAGAACCATGTCTTATAGTTG
This sequence comes from Helianthus tuberosus, assembly GCA_030545235.1. Lineage (NCBI taxonomy): Eukaryota > Viridiplantae > Streptophyta > Magnoliopsida > Asterales > Asteraceae > Helianthus > Helianthus tuberosus. The sequence continues at coordinate 4,964,848 of CM060430.1, forward strand.
TTCTTACAAAGAATTCTGGTCTGGTAAACCAATAGAATTCTCGGGCAATGAAGGAGCCATTGCAGCTCTACGCTGGATAGAAAAGACTGAGGCAGTCTTGAAAATAAGCAAGTGTGCGGAAGAGGATAAGATAATGTTTGCCTCTAATCTGTTTAAAAACTCAGTATTAGAATGGTGGAACGCTATTCTCCAATCTAGGGGAAGTGACAGGATTTATAATATGGAATGGGAAGAATTTAAGAACATGATAGAAAGGAAATTCTGCCCTCCCAATGAAAAAGAACAGATAGCAAATAAGTTCTTAAACCTAAGAATGATTGGAGTGGATAGTAAGGGTTACACCACATTATTCTTTGAATATGCTAGAATAGTACCGACCCTTGCATCACCTGAACCAGTATTGATCTCCCGTTACAAATGGGGATTAATCAGTGAGATAAGACACGTAGTCAAGGCGGCTAGACCTCAAACTATAGAAGAAGCTGTAGAACTAGCAAACACCTTGACCGATGAGTTAGTGCGTACACGAGAAGAAGACCAGAAAAAGAACCTAGCCCAGAAACTTACCCAAGAATTTCGTTCTGGAAATTTCAATCGTGGGAAAAATGTAGGTTCTACCTCTGCACCCTACTGCAAGTATTGCAAAAGAAAGCATTCTGGAAGATGCTCCATATACTGCATTTTTTTGCAAAATATCTGGACACAAGGAGGAAGACTGCAGAAAGAAACCTAACAACAGGATATGCTATAACTGTGGAGAACAAGGTCATATTAAGCCCAACTGTCCGAAACTAGCTCCAGCCATGAACAACAAGAATACTAAGAATACTAGAGCATTTGTTCTGACGGCAGAAGAAGCAAAGATGATTCCGGACGTGATAGCCGGTACGTTTTTAGTTAATGATGTTTTTGCTAAAGTATTATTTGACTCTGGTGCGAACCAAAGTTTTATTAATACTTCATTTTGCAAACTTCTCTAACAACCATTAATTAAACTCCCACAAGAATGTCTAGTAGAAACAGCAAATGGAGAAACCATTAAGATTTCTGAAATCTTACAGGGAGCAAGAATAGAATTTTTTAAGTCAAAAGTTTATTGCAAACCTTTATCCAATGAATCTGGCAGGATTTGATGTTGTATTAGGAATGGATTGGTTAATAGCCAATAAAGCCAGTATTCTATGTGATCAAAAGTCAATCCAAGTAAATTCACCAAGAGGTGAAAAGATCTGTAACAACTCTCATCAAAAGTCATATTTATTTAATTAAATTGTTCAATAGGAAACCCTAATTGAGAAACCCAAGTAATTCTGAACAAACCCTAAAATTTTCAGAACATTTGAAATCAGGATTAGGGCCCCTAAAACTAAGGGGGGGGGGTAAACCCTATTCGGTAATATCTTAACAGTTTGCTGTCAAAAATTCGAAATAACACGAAACCAACTCAGCAAGCCTACTGGGACACAAGGCTACCCTAGGGTAGATTGTTACCCCAGGCAAGTCGCGACAGAACCAGGGACATCTTCCGCGACACGCGGGAGATGTCAATTTCAGGTATAAATACAGGGGCTTGGGACTTGATTTCTGGATTCAGTTCGACGTTAAAATTCTTTACGTACACAAAATTAGACACTGTTTACTACAAAAACACACACTGATCACGAAGTTCTGCCGCAATTCAGGGTAATAACTCGATCGCTGCTACGATTCAATGTCTGATCGATTAAACTATTCAATGGATGTTTAAGTGCTGCCCACATTAGGGTTTATGCTTTGTCATTCGTCGTTAAATTGATGGATGTTTAAGTATCGCACTTTGTCATTCGTTGTGAAGGTTTGAATCTCGTGAGTTATCGTAAATGCTGTATTAAGTTACTAACCTAGTTTGTGTGCATGATTATTTAAACTAGGTTATCAAGGCTAATCAGTAGGCTAAGCTATGTTCATAATTAAATCTGCAATGTGAGTCATTCTCTTTTTATCAAATCTATTTACAAAATCATGTTTATTTTCAATGGTTATAATTACAGGGATTAAGTCTATGTAATCTGAAATTACTGCCAGTATGTGGGGGGATGTGCACATAGCTACTAATTATTTATCATTTGTGGGTGAACGGACCCAACAAGTGATATGTCCACAGTCACAAGTCCGGTCAAGTGACAACTGGGTCAGTTAATTCAAAAGATAGAAACATTGTAATCGCTCTTAATACTGTAAATTATAACCAACAGGTCGTTTTATTTAAATAGAATGATTCACTCAGTATTTCCCGCTGACAAAACCTTTTTCAAACATGTTTCAGGTGATCTGTTGTGATCAAGGAAAAGTGCCAAGAAGCACTATAAGCATAAGGAAGTGGCTCAGTATAAAATAAAGAAACATGTTTTGTAAAATAAAGGATTTCTTCGTGAAATCTCAAGATTGTAAATTATCGGGTTTTATTCCGAATTGTGAAATAAAATAATCGGGAAATATTTCAGTCTTAAAAAGATCCTGATGATAAACTTCCGCTGTTAAACTCAATTAAATAAATACCACGGGATTTCTGTCCCGCGGCTCCTGAAACTGGTCAAACCGGGTCGGGGGACGTGACAGAAAAAGGTGGTATCAGAGCCACTGATTTAAGCCTATTAAGTATTTAGAAATACTTAATTTTACTGATTGCCAATTATGTGATGATGTGTTTTATTAACTGATTATTTGTTAGTTACAGTATGGGTAAACAAAAGCTGTCAAATATCTATCTTAAACTAGATAGGTCATCCAACGAAAAGGGAAGTTCATCCCAACCCAAATCCTCAAATCACTCTGTAATTCCTGAAGAAGGAATATTTGTGCAGAAGGCACAATATGAGGAACCACTTTCTCCAAGTAAAAGAAGTCTGATTATTAGAAAAAGTAAGGAGAAAATAAAGAAATCTCGAGAGAAGAAAGTTAAACAGGAAACCCAGGAATTAATCAATAAATCACCTTGGGAAGATAAGCTAGATGAGAAATGGGCAGATCTATATATGCTAGCCACAGTAGCAGAAAATGCAAATTTCTAAATATTTTAACTTAAGTTTTAGCACCTTATTCCCTACAATCCAGAAATCTTATGCAGTAAATAAATAAATTTGCAACAAACCCTAGTATGTTTTCCAGTTATCATTGTAATAAATTAGTACGCAGTGTGCAATAATATTTAAAAGGTTATTTATGAAATTTGTTATAAGATTTTAACTTAGTATTTTATGCATTTTCTATATATGCTACATCAGCATGAGTGAGCTATCTGAAGCCCTTCAGGACCTCAATCTTTACCCGGTGAATATAGAAGTTTCTAAAGAATTCACTGGTTACTTCGCTGATAAAGAAGAACCTATGGAATTTCAATCCAAACCACTGGCAAAACCTAAACCCAAGAAAAGAAACAGATTTGCGGGCTGGAGGCGTGTACGTAGGAAAAAGCCAGCAACAAGAAAGGGTACCAAAACTGAAGAACCAAAAGACAAAGGGAAAGGGGTAGAAATTGAGGAAAATGTTAATCAAGTAGAGATAGAAGCTGAAAAGAGTTTTAAGCAAACAGAAAGAGAAGTCGGAGAAAGTTCTAAACAGAAACAGAAAATGACTCCCTGGGAAGTTTTAGATCATAAACTAGTAATAAGTGACCTTATCGGACCTGCCGATGGAAACCTTGAACCAGCTAATCCAAACCTTATATTTACTAAAGAAGATCTTTTCAGCTACCCACTAGAAGCTCCAATTCCAATCAATCTGGAACCTGCTATTCCAGATCCTATTGTTCAATCTCAACCACTACCAGTAGAATTAGATGAATGGTGGACAACTGATTGGCAATACCAAAATCTTTTAAACAACCCTGATACATTTTTCCCACAAGTTGACCCAGAACCTCCACTATACCCAACTATGAGCCTGGAGAATCTGGCTGAACTTCGTCTCTGGGGCGAAGAGTTAATTAATACAGGAAATAGGATTAGGGATGTTGGAGAAAGAGTTACTTGGAAGTATGACGAAAGGGAGCGTCGTTTTTAAGAAATTAGCTGACAAGATAATGGGAGTTTGCAGGAATATTTGTTTAATAAATAATCATAATAACCAGTATGTGTAATAACTTAACAATAAAACGTTGTATGATAACCGTGTGTACGATGCATAATATAATATATAGAAATGAAACTCAGGACACCGATAGTTTTTGGTTATACATGTTAATGTAATTATGTGCAAACTGTTTTATTATATTTGTATCTATACTAATTATTTATATAAAAATTATTTATCAGATGGCAAACATTGGTAATGAACCAGAAAATGAGGTTAATCAGTCTGAGCAACATCCAGGAGATCAATATATGACTAGGAAAGATATCGAAAATATTGTTGCTCAAGGGATAGCCAATGCTATTCCCGCAATCGTTGCTGCTGTAAAGAATCCAATTGAACCGCAACAAATCGTTCCTAGTAAACGTATTTCTGAAGATAACTTCAGTAATAGTGTAAACGGAGGCAATGATCATGTTAATCATAATGAGGAACCACATCAAGCTCCATTTCCAAAGAAAATGAAAGCCGCAACGCCTGGTTGCACTTTCAAAGAATTCCTTGCTTGTAAACCCACTGAATTTGCAGGCAATGAAGGAGCAACAGCATCACTGCGTTGGTTAGAGAAAACCGAGGCAGTAATTGCTATAAGTAAATGTGATAAGGATGATCAGGTCATGTATGCGTCAAATCTTTTCAAAGAAGTGGCGCTAGAATGGTGGAACACGGTGCTACAATCTAAAGGAAGAAATAGGGCTTATGCCATGCAATGGGAAGAATTTAAGAGTCTTGTAGAAAGAAAATTATGTCCCGAATATGAAAAAGATCAAATGGCAAATAAGTTTTTAAACCATAGAATGATGGGGGTAGATTGTCGCGGTTATACTTCGACATTCTTCGAATATGCTAGAGCAGTACCAACGCTGGCTTCGCCAGAACCGGTACTCATTTCTCGCTACATTTGGGGACTAATTAGTGAAATCCGCAATATCGTTAAATCTGCGAGACCTCGCACTATTGACGATACTGTGGAATTAGCTAACACCCTAACTGACGAACTAGTACGCACCCAAGATGAAAACAGGAAGAAGGAATTAGCTCAGAAAATTACCCAAGGATTTCGTACGGGTAATAATAACAGCTTCAGGAGAAGAGGAACAGGGCAATCTTCAAATATGCCGTTCTGTCAAAGTTGTAAAAAGAAACATTTTGGAAAATGCAAGGTATATTGCAATTTTTGCAAAACTGTAGGGCATCGTGAAGAAAATTGCAGGAAGAAATCCATAATTTGTTACAATTGTGGAGAGGCAGGACATTTCAAAACAGAATGTCCTAAAGTGATCAAACCAGCAGACAACAAATCCAAGATAACTGAAGGAGCTACTAAGAAGAATGTTAGAGCATTCCAGCTAACCACTCAAGAAGCAGAACTCATTCCAGATGTGATAGTTGGTACGTTCCTAGTTCACAACGTGTATGCAAAAGTATTATTTGACTCTGGTGCAAACCAAAGTTTTATAAATACTTCATTCTGTCAAGCTCTTAACCTACCTTTAACTCAACTTAGACAGATTTTTACAGTTGAAACGGCAGACGGAAATTCAGTTAAAATAGATAAAGTTTTGCAGGAAGAAAATATAGAACTTTTAGGACATAAATTCTCTGCAAACCTATTACCTATGAATTTAGCCGAATTTGATGTGGTATTAGGAATGGATTGGTTGGTAGCCAACCATGCTCGAATCCTTTGTGATCAGAATTCCATAGAAATTCAATCACCCACCGAAGAAGTAATTAGGATTACAGGAAATAAACCACATAAACCCATGAAGTTCATAATTAGGTACAAGAAGAAGACAATCTTAAGACAACCTTCCGAACAAGATATGGCCATTATGAATTTAGTATCATGGCATTTGGTTTAACCAATGCCCCAGCTGCGTTTATGGACATGATGAACCGAATATGTAAGCCATATTTGGATAAATTCATAATTGTCTTCATAGATGATATTCTCATTTACTCTAAGAGCAAAGAGGAACACGCAACGCATCGGCATGCACTTCTAAGTTTATTAAGAAAGGAAAAGCTTTATGCTAAATTCTCGAAGTGTGAATTTTGGTTAGAACAGGTACAGTTTCTTGGACACTTAGTCGATCATGAAGGAATTCATGTAGATCCCACAAAGATCGACGCAATTACGAAATGGAAAACCCCTGAGTCACCAACTGAGGTTAGAAGTTTCTTAGGATTGGCCGGTTATTATAGGAGATTTATTCGAGATTTTTCTAGAATAGCCATTCCTTTAACTAAGCTAACCTGTAAATCTGTTAAGTTTGAATGGGGACCAAAACAAGAAGAAGCCTTTAGAATTCTTAAGAAAAGATTAACCAATGCACCCATACTAGCGTTACCAGAAGGAAGCAAAGACTTTATAATCTATTGTGACGCTTCTAAGTTAGGTTATGGATGTGTGTTGATGCAACGTCAAAAGGTTATAGCTTACGCATCTAGAAAACTTAAGAATCATGAAGAGAATTATTCAACCCATGATCTAGAACTAGGAGCCATAATTTTTGCCCTAAAGATTTGGAGACATTACCTTTACGGTAGTAAATTTACCATTTTCACTGATCATAAGAGTTTAAGGTATATTTTCGGGCAAAAGGAGTTGAATATGAGACAAAGACGCTGGATGGAGACACTTAGTGATTATGATTGCAATATCCAATATCAAGCAGGAAAGGCTAATGTAGTAGCCGATGCTTTAAGTCGAAAGTATCATGAAAAGCCAAAAAGAGTCTGTTCTCTTAAATTAAATCTACAAGTAGATTTAAATGAACAGATTAGAAAGACACAAGAATCCGTAAACCAGGATGATACTGAGAAATTAAAAGGAATGATTAAGGAACTAGATCAAGGAACAGATGGAATATGGAGATTCCATAAGAAAAGAATGTGGATACCCAAATTAGGAAATCGACGTCACCGTATATTAGAAGAAGCCCATAAGTCTAAGTATACGATGTATCCTGAAAGTGATAAGATGTATCAGGACTTAAGAAAACATTTCTGGTGGATAGGAATGAAGAAAGATATAGCAGCTTATGTTTCTAAGTGTTTAACCTGTTCACAGGTTAAAGCTGAATATCAGAAACCTTCAGGTTTATTACAACAGTTGGAAATGCCAGTTTGGAAATGGGAATTGACCACAATGGATTTTGTTACCAAATTACCTAAAACAAGAAAAGGTAATGATACAATCTGGGTGATTGTAGATAGGTTAACTAAGTCAGCTCATTTTCTACCAATGAAGGAAACTTTCAGTATGGAGCAATTAGCTAAATTATATGTAAATGAAATAGTTTCATTACATGGAATTCCTTTATCAATTGTTTCTGATTGAGATAGCCGTTTTACCTCTCATTTTTGGACAAGTTTCCAAAAAGCATTGGGAACCAAGCTAAATCTAAGCACAGCTTACCATCCTCAAACAGATGGACAAAGCGAAAGGACAATTCAGACAATGGAAGATATGCTTAGAGCTTGTGTAATTGATTTCGGAGGTAATTGGGACGATCACTTACCATTAATAGAATTTTCTTATAATAATAGCTATCACACGAGTATTAATGCTGCACCATTCGAAGCACTTTATGGACGAAAGTGCCGAACTCCAGTCTGTTGGGCAGAAATTGGAGAAAAGCAACTATCCGGACCTGAGATAGTGCAAGAAACAACCGACAAGATCATTCAAGTCAAGGAACGACTGAAAGCAGCACGCGATCGATAAAAGAGTTATGTTGATAACAGACGGAAGCCATTGGAGTTTCAGGTAGGAGACAAGGTGTTATTAAAAGTCTCTCCTTGGAAAGGAGTGGTAAGATTCATCAAAAGAGGAAAGCTAAGCCCCAGGTATGTTGGACCTTTTGAAATTATTAGAAGAATAGGACCTGTAGCCTATCAGCTACAACTGCCAGATGAAATGGCAGGAATACATGATGTATTTCATGTATCAAATCTCAAGAAATGCTTATCTGATGAATCTCTAGTAGTGCCTCTTAAGGAAAAAGAGGTAAATGAAAAGTTAAAATTTGTAGAAAAGCCTCTACAAATTGAAGACAGGAAAATCAAGAATCTCAAGCACAAAAGATTGGTTCTAGTCAAAGTAAAATGGGACTCCAAAAGAGGACCAGAATACACTTGGGAGCTTGAATCAGAAATGCAATGGAAATATCCACACTTATTCCAGTAGACCTCGAGGACGAGTTCTAAAACAAGGTGGGGAGGATATAACAACCCTCCAAAATATTTTTGACACCCCTAATATAATTAAATTATCCCAATATGTCTTAAAATACACCCCGTATGTGAAAACCGAGCCCAAAATAACATATATCATTAAAAATAAAATAAAAACAAGAAATTTGAGCATCTCGCGGGGCGGGAAGCCCCTAGTCAACCCAGTCGCGGGCCGCGACAGCCAGTCACTAGGGCGACACCCTGAGCGGCCACGTGGCAGCGACGTGTTGGAGCTAGGGTGAGTCTGATCAGCTAGGGCCTACCCTAGCCACTCTCGCGGGCCACGAGAAATCAGAGGAAGAGGGTTGTGGGGTGCGAGGGCCCCCTGTTTCAGCCCTATAAATGGAATCGAGGGGCCTGCAGTTTTCGTCGCTCATTTTCTTTCAATCTCTCTCAATTTCTATAGTGTAGGCACTATACCCGGGCATAATACCCCCCTAAATAATGAAGTTCTACCTCGTTGTAAGTTTAATAACCCCCGGTTACGTATTAGATACGCTACCTGATTGATCTAGGGTTCCGTAACGGCTGTCGTGGTTCTGCCCGACGTAGTCGTTGGAATACCGTATCGGGGACGGTATTACTAATGTAAATATGGGTTATTATACTAACACGTGTGCATTTGTGTAATTTATAGATAATCACCAGGAAATCCTTAAAGAAAACCTAAGACAGCAATGTGAGTAATCTCCTTTTTGTAAACCTTTTTGCAAACTATTTTACAAAACCTTTATTTATTTTAAAGTATAATTAGCAGTGATTGAGTCTTTGTAGTCTTCAATTACTGCCGGTATGTTGGGGTTTTGTATACAAAATGTGAGACACGTTACCATTGGACAAAGAGTTAGCCAATGAGTAATATGACCCACCAGTCATGATTGACAGTACTGAATGAGTAATTGTGTAGATATAAACAATGTGATCGCTCTCAATACTGTAAATTGATAAAACTCTTCTTGATTAAACTGGGATTCACTCGCCAGTATTTCCCACTGACAAATGTTTTTAAAACGCGTTTCAGGTAACAAAATGTAAGAGCCAACTAGAAGCCAGCTAGAGAGCACTGAAGGCTTGGGAAAAGTTGCTATAAAAGTTACCTAAATAAAGAAGATGTTTTTATCAAATAAAAATAGGATTTATTTCCTATGAAAATGTTTGTAATAGAAACTTGGGTTTTTCCCACGTATTGTTATGATATTTATACTTATGAAAATATGGTGGTTTTACTTTGATAAAATATTTCCTAACTACGGTCCTGATGAAATTTCCGTGCCAAAATAATTAAACACCCGAGACCACCAAAACTGGCTTGGGGCCACCCGTTCCCGAGTGATAGGGATCGGGGGTTGCAACAATTATTGAGTGAAAGGAAGTATTTTTGTTTGTTTTCTAAAAAATGGGAAGATAGTTGTGGGGATGTTTGACTGTTAGAGCCATGATCGGAGAAGAAATTAGAGTGGGGTTTGAATTTTGAAGAAGAAGATGGAAATCGCTTTTGTGAATTTTGAATTCGAGACGACAGTAAAGCTCTGTTTGGGGATAAAACAGGGTTTTTTATAAAGTGAAAAAGTGAATGCTGATGTGGCAGCAGTTACAAAGATCTGATGGATAACATCTGTCCACGTGGCAACCTCTGTTGGGATAATGGATGATAGTTGTTTGGAAACCACTGTTGGGCAACAACAGTGGCTGATTTTAGTCTATCAGTGGATAGGCATCAATGGTTGAGACCACAGCTGTTTGATCAACAGTGGTCATAAGCAGTGGTAAAAGGAAAATAGAGGATACCTTTCAGTAGTGGATGAATTGTTAGCTAAACAGAGGTTTGAAAAACAGTGGTTATGGACAAGCTTTTAAGGATTTAAGAAAAATTTTCAATCAAAGCTATTTTTAAGGATGAATTTTTGATTTTCTGAAAACATTTTAAAGCCTTCTATTTATGCAAAACAAAGTTTTGTCTCTTAATCCATGTTTAGCATGCCACTTCTAGAGATCAAGCTTTCAAACGTAGATGTGTCTAAAGTTTTTGTCAACACATCTGCCAGTTGATCCTTAGTTGGAACATAATGCAGAGAAATCAAACATTTTTCATAGCTATCCCTCACAAAGTGATGTCTGGTGTCAATGTGTTTGGTGGTTGAATAAGAGACTAGATTTTTAATGATGTTTTCAGCTTCTTGACTATCTAACATTAGAGGAGTCTTTAGAGCAGTTACACCAAAATCCAGTAGTTGATTTTGAAGCCACAAAAGTTGGGCTGTACAGCTTGCAGCAGCAATATATTCAATTTCAACAGTGGATGTGGAAACAACTGTTTGCTTTTTTCTTTGCCAAGATACTAAGCAATTGCCTAGAAATTGACACCCTCATGATATGGACTTCCTTGTGGTGTTACAACCAGCAAAATCACTATATGAAAAATCTGAAAGCTTGATATTCCCATTAGCAGGATACCAGATACCAAGTGTGGGAGCACCTTTTATGTATCTGAATATTCTTTTTATGGGGATGAGATTAGACTTCCTAGGTGCTCATTGGGATCTTGCACAAACACATGTTGCAAACATGATGTCTGGCCTAGATGGAGTTAGGTACAATAGAGACCCTGTAACACCCCGTGTTTCGGAAGTCAAAGTACAAGTCAAAGTCAAAGTCAAAGTCAAAGGAAGAAAAGATTTCTAATTGCAATCTGCCACTCCTTTCTTAACTACTGATCGCGCTATTTGACTTGTAATCAACTTCTATTAATTGTTTATCTTAGTTGTATTATGTGGAGTAATGATAATAATCGCAGTTTAATCGATGTATATTTATCGCCGATAATCGCGTACGACTGTGAATGATAAGAAGTAACAATGCAATAAAGTTAACTTAACGCTAATCTACTTAACGCTGATCTCATCGCTAACGCATCGCAATAGGAATCACAGTGAATTACAGGTTCTGGATATTGTTTTACGTGTGTGTACAAAATATGTGTTAAATGTGTGTGCTTATATTTATGTTTATGTTTACGTTTGAGGTGTAAACGCAATCGAAACTCAATCTCATCGCAATACAAAACGCAGAATAGCTATGTTTAGGTTTATGGCTGTGTTAGTTAGGTTATTTGTGTGACTATTGATTTATACTATCGCATCGCTTACTCGCTACACGCTCGAACACATCGCAATGCTCAACACGCAAAACGAAACGTCGAAACTAACTCATCGTGCCACTTCGATCGAATGACCATTCGATCGGATGGTGATGTGTACGAAAATGGTTTAGCAAAAACAACTAAAAATTAACCCTAATTTAGACACTCTAAGCTTTAAATTTATAAACTAAGACTCGATCTAAAACCCTAAACCACACAACCGGCAAGTGTACCGATCAATGTAGTAAAGCTAAAGCAAGTCCGAGTATCGAACCCATGAGACTCTAAGGATTACGCTAAGACTCTATAAAGACTAAGACCGACACGACACAAACTATTTGTTTATTGATTGGGGGGGGGGGTTCTAAAAGTCCTAAGAATGCAAATAATGAGAAACTAGATTAGCTAAGTAACTAACACGAATTCTAACGAAGACTTTGACCAGTGGTGAATGAAGACTACCTAGGCTAGACGCAAGCTAAACTCAGAATGGATCTCTACTCGATGATTTTGTGGTGTGGAACCGGGATCTTAAGATGCTAAACCTATTAAGACACCACTAAGCCCCTCAAACACTCTCAAGGCGATTCTTGTGGCACAACCTAGGCTGTTACGTTTACCGGTTTTCTAGATTTCTTTTCGTCCTCTAGTTTCTTGAAAGTGCCTATATAAGACGCTCTACCTTTCAGCGCGAACGTCTAAAGCGGCAATGGGTTTTAATCTTGGTTTAATAGACTATGGAATGTTAAGGACTTATAACCAAACCTAGACCTATTAATATCCTCGAGCCTGTCAGCGACGAGTTTAGCAGCACATTTGATTTTATAAAATTACCGAATATTACTTCTAAAGTTACTTATGCAATTTTTACCCTAAAGGATTAATGATTTATTATGTAATAAAGACCGTCACCTAAATCAAGAAACCCTAATACAACCCTATTATGTGATAAAGACCGTCACCAAGGATTATATGAAGCAATAAACAATAATAAAATAATCGTCAAGCACGCATACGCACCAAGTTAAAATCCCGAAGCTTTTACAATACAAGAATAATCACAACCACGCCAAAAATCGAATAAAGACCCAAACTTTATTAAGCTATTGTCATTAACCTAGGTAGTTTATGAAGTTTAGCCAAGAAACATGATCAAAAACAAAGTATCAAACATAATCAAATCTGAATTCATCGTGTAATAACGTAAAACGAATGAAAACTAAAGAAACAGGAAGATTAAACCCGTATTCTTCACTCCCGATCGCTCCAAGATGTTACCCGATGATTCCTTGCTTCCCGAATGCTCCAGAACCTTCAAATCAGCCTTCAATGGTGGCCAAGAACTCCAAAATTCGTGATATCTTCGGCTGATGTTGTTGATGATAATAAATAATCCAAGAAACCCTAATTTTCATTGCTGATTCAAGTCGGTTCGCGTAACAAGCTTCCACGCGGCCCGCTTAAGAGTGATTTTAAGTTAAGGCGTGCCGCGCGCGCCTCAATATTCTGAAATCTCTATTTTAAGTTCATGCGGCCCGCTTGTGAGTGTCTCATAAGCTGAAGCGGCCCGCCTGAAACCTTCAGAACTGCATTTTCGCTTCGTTTCACTCTCGAGCTCCTCGATTTCCGTTCCAGACTTTCGCCTCTCCAGATTTTCAGTCGTTTCTGCTCCTTTTGGCTGTAAAGACCTGGAAAATACAAAAACATCAAAAGTATGTACATTCTACTCTAATAACGGACAAAAACGACAATCTAACAACTAAAACCGGACGCGAATAAAGATGTATTTTACAATACATCAAATATCCCCACACTTAATCTTTTTTCGTCCTCGAAAAAGAATTATGCAAACAGAATCATAGTCGGAATAATCGAACAGGCCAAAAGCTTAAGTTATTTTATTAAAACCGAAACTCGTGTTAGCCGCTATTGCAAGTATATCGATCCTCTAAAACCCAACCTGGTTCCAAGCCCTTATCATGCAATTTAGTTCAAGTTCGGTCAATCTACCTAAGGTCTCACGCTAAGAATTGCAAGTCCACCTAATCCCCCCTCAAGCTTATAGGACAAAAGGAACAACCACTGGGTTATTTCCTAACCGTTTTATACCAAGATCAAAAGAGTTTAAAATCAAATCTATTTTTCCATTTTTTTTTTCTTTTCTTCTTTTTTTTTTATTTTACGAGCGTAGACGTTGCATTCCCTAACCAAAAGGCATTCCGGCTGTAGAGTCGCTATTCCCAACCACAGATTGCTTAGGCTTCGGTACTTTTTATTTATTTTGCAAGGTCGATTTCACACACCCTAGCGGTAATCCGACTGTAGAGTCGCTATCCCCAATCACAGACTACATAGGAATGGCTACTTTCATTTAGTTTCTAGCTCGTTTATTTCATTTTTTTTCTTTTTTCAGCGAGATAATGACCAAAAACTCTAACGATCTTAGCTTATAACGGCATCCCTTATACTATTTTTGGCGGTTTCAATTTCCCCACTCTCCCTAGATGAGAACCCACTAGTAGACCGACAATTAGGTAATTTTAAAATCAAAGGAACCTAGAACCGAATCGAGCCTACCCGCGCATCCCAAACTAGACACACGATTATTTTATCTCATATTATCATTATTTGAACCCGAACAAAAACCCGACTTTTCTATCATTTTCCGTTTTTATTTTGCAAACTTCTTATTTCAAAAGACATTTTTCTAATTTTTCAATTTTTTTTTTTGGATTTTTGAATTTTTGACTCAAGACTCACTAACTAGACACTAAATGATAGTTTCCCATCCGCACACTTAAACTCTACATTGCCCTCAATGTAGGATGGAAACCGACTCAAAAAAACTAAAAATAAATAAGAAATAAAAAATAAAGGGCAAATTGGAAAGGACTTAGCTGGTTTATTAATGCGCAAACCCCAAATCTCTCGTCCAATCCAGCTCGATCGTATAGCATTTCGGTCGCGATCGGCTTTGACACTGACTGACATGCTTGATAAAAGCCTGAAATCTGATAAGCAGCTCCAAAATCACCCGAATGGAGATTGAGTACGGGTGGTACATATTCAAACCTGCATAAACAAAAACAAGCAAAAACCAAAGCAATATCGACTCGACACAAACGACAAACTCAAAACTACTAAATTAGACTCATAGTACAGAATAAAAGACTCAAAATACAAACTCTACAAGTAGGTCACAACTGTTCACACACTCATGGAGGATCATACACACACAGCTCACCTCCATACCAATTCTTACGGGTCGTAGCACTACCATCCATAACATTGCCCGCATCTCTCCAAACTCTCTCATACCTCTCACAATCTCTCAACTCGTCATCAGGTGATTTGAATCTAGATGTTTCATATCGAAACCTATCCCCACACTGAGCCTTACTCAGCGTCTCTATCTTAGATTCTAACCTCATCAATCTCTCTTCCAACTCCTCGACTCTCCTATCAGGTGGATCCCCACACTTGGGTTTTAACACCTCCTCTAAACTCGGCTCACTCACCACCTTTTTCTCATCACTCTCAACCCTCTCATTCTCACCCACTGATGCTATCGCCTCGACTCTCTCACTTGGCCCTCTCGCATTATTCACCTTAAAAACTACCGATTCGTCACCCGCTCTAAGTGTGATTGTGCCTAAGAAGACATCTATAAGCGCTTTAGCAGTGTTCAAGAACGGGCGCCCTAAAATCAACGGCACTTTATCATCGGCCTCCATATCTAGCACTACAAAATCTGCCGGGAAAACAAACTTATCCACTTTTACTAACAAATTCTCTACAATCCCCCTAGGATACTTAACTGTCTTATCTGCTAACGAGAGGGTCATACGAGTTGACTTCAAATCACCAAGGCCTAGTTTTTCGTAAAATGAATATGGCATCAAATTAATACTAGCACCAAGGTCTGCCAACGCGTGGTTTTTAACATTACCACCAAACAAACATGGGATCGTGAATATGCTAGGATCAGTGAGTTTCTCAGGAAGTTTATTTAAAATCACTGCAGAACACTCTCCATTCAATGGAGTACTAGAACACTCACCTACCCTATCCTTACGCTTGAGAAAATCCTTAAGAAACTTGACGTATTTAGGCATGGATCTCAGGGCCTCTATGAACGGAAGATTCACCTTCAGCTGGGTGAACATCTCAAGAAATTTCTCGTATTCCCTAGCATAAAGCTGTTTCCTAGCACGGGCGGGAAACGGAAGACGAGAAATATCAATCACTGGTGGTAGCCGAACCTTCGTCGGCTGCTTCTCCACTATCTTCTCTGCTGGCGACTCCTCGGCGTGTGCGGTACTTGCTGGGTCTAGCCTATGTTGCACCTTACCTGGGGCCTCCATCTCGATCTCCTCATCTACCTCATCATCACTCCCTAACTCAGCATTCTCTCTCACGACCTCTCCTAGACTCATCCCACTACGAGTAGTAATTGCTTTCACAGAATGGTTAACTGGGTGAGTGGTACCTGAAAACTGACCAGGAGGGGACTCTCTCAACTGCCTAGCTATATCAGTCACTGTTCTCTTAAGATCTAAAAGAGTGGACTCTTGATTTTTAAGCTGAAGTTCATGACTCTTATTAATTTGATCTTGAGCTTGCATGAACGCCTGATTCTGCGTCATCATCTGGGCGAACATCTCCTCTAACCTACTCAAATTTCCCTCTGAAGCCTTTCCACTACCTTGACTCTCTTGATTCGACCCTCCACTAGCAAACTGACCACCTGAACCACTACTCGTGTAAAGACCAGGCCCCCTATTTTGATACTGACCAGATGGGAAACCAGGGGGATTGCCTGAAGAACGATATCCACTACTACTACCACTACCCTGCCAGCTGGGGTTAAAACTATTATTATTACTAAACTGACCCCTAGACTGACCCGCTATGAACTCAACCTGCTCTAACGTAAGTGTGGGACAATCGAGTGTGTCGTGACCTCCCCTACAAACCTCACACTTATCAACTTTCTTCTTAATCTCATTTAACTCTTGCCTCATCTCTTCCCTCATCTCTTTCCTCACTCTCTCGACTACAGCAGCTACCGATGGATCCAAGCTAACTTGGTTTACCCCTCGACCGGCCGAGGTGGTAGGAACAGGAATGGAAGTCCTGCTAATAGTGCTGTAATCCATATCAGAGTGTGCAAAGCTCTCGAACAAATCATTACACTCATTCACCGTCTTCTTTCCTATAAGCTGCCCTCCTGCTGAAGTATCGAAACGAACTCTAATCTCAGGAGTAAGACCATTGTAAAACTTTTCAACTAACGCCCAATCAGACAACCCATGCTGCGAGCAACGAGAGAGAAGCGTCTGAAAATGCTCCCAAGCTAAGTGGTATGGCTCATCAGGCTCCATACGGAAGGAGTGAATCTGATCACGAAGGCGAGACGCCTTGGCTGGGGGAAAGTATTTAGCTATGAAAGCATCGCGAAGACCAGCCCAAGTAGTGAAAGTGCCTACGGGCTAAGAATCGAACCAGACGGCTGCGCGTCCAGCGAGAGAGAATGGGAAAACCTGAAGGTACCTGGTCTCTAGATTAACACCCTCAATGGAGAAGGTGCCACAAAGACGAGTGATGCGATTTATATGGGCGGGAGCATCCTCGTCGTCACGAACATGGAACTGGAAAGAATTGGTAATAGCGGTCATGATGTAGGAAGGAATCTGCCAGGACATATCATTCATGATGTTCGGAAGGGTGATGGGTGAAGTAGCGCCGGTGAAACCGGTGGTAGCCTGCTGGTAAACGGTGCGGTTCTCCATTTGAACTACTGGTGGGGGACTAGGTGTACGAGAACGGGAGGGTGGTGGGGAAACGTGTGGTGAAACGTGAGGTGATGACTTCGGTGTGAAATCGAAAGCGGGGGTGGACTGCGAAAACGAAGAAGAGCTAGAAGAACTTACCTCAGTCGCAGAAGACGAGAAGGAAGACTTGATCGTAAACGGATTCGGCAGAGGTCCCTGCGAACGCGTATGGGGCATCAACTGCAAAACCGAATACGAACAAGTAAGAAGACTCTAACAACGACTCACTAATCTAGAAAAGACACTAAAGCAAATATTTTTTTGATTTTTTTTTATAATTTTTAGACTCCTACGACTCAACGAACACAAATAGCACGTAATATGTCAACTAAGTCCAAACAAAGTAATCAACGCAATCGCCAAAGAATCCCCGGCAACGGCGCCAAAAACTTGATGTGCTGAAAATGGTTTAGCAAAAACAACTAAAAATTAACCCTAATTTAGACACTCTAAGCTTTAAATTTATAAACTAAGACTCGATCTAAAACCCTAAACCACACAACCGGCAAGTGTACCGATCAATGTAGTAAAGCTAAAGCAAGTCCGAGTATCGAACCCACGAGACTCTAAGGATTACGCTAAGACTCTATAAAGACTAAGACCGACACGACACAAACTATTTGTTTATTGATTGGGGGGGTTTCTAAAAATCCTAAGAATGCAAATAATGAGAAACTAGATTAGCTAAGTAACTAACACGAATTCTAACGAAGACTTTGACCAGTGGTGTGACAACTCGTATTTCAGAACCTATCCTTGTGTTTAATGTAACGTATGCGAACTTTGTGTGACTATGTGATACATTGGTTTTAATGAATAATTATAAATTGTACGTTACGTATTTTGTGTGATTGTATTATTAGTAAGAATATTGAATAATTCTTGGTCGCGCAACACTAGCCAGTCGCACAACATCTCTTGAGCCGTACACTATGTCTTTACCCACACGGCCCACTATGATTGAACTCGAGACAAGAGGCAGCCCATACAAGGGTCCGGCCCAACACCCTCTTTTCTATGTATACGTGAACATGTAGGCATATTCCACAACTCTTTTCCATATTGTAAACCCTAGAAATTATTTCCCCTCACTTGATGTGCGACAGCAGTGGACACCCCCTTCGAGGCATCATCCGATTAGATCGAGCTCATTGGTTAGTAAATTATCATGTATGTTATTTCATAATGGTGATCTTGTTTATGTGTGACTGTGATCGATTAGGTGGTGTATCCGTTAGAATGTTAAGTGAAATTATGATGATTATGTGTGATCCGGTTAACATATTAATGATGATAACATGATTATATGAATCTATGTATATCGATATGATACACATGATCTACTGACAATTGAAATAGCATGTGATCATGGCAATTAAATTTGAGTGGGTCTTTTGTATCAATTATCTTTCATTAAATGTATGTCAGAGCCATGTGACCAAATTCATGAATCATGAATGAATAAATATGTTTTTTTTGGGTGTTTATGATTGGACCGATTCTAATGTAATATGTCATGGTTGGTGTGGTTAATTATTGTGATTCAGACTTGAATGATGAGTATTTGACAAAACAGTTCGACTATTTTGTAGACTATGTGGATGAGTTATGATTATTGTTCATATTTTAACTTGGATTAGGGTTCATATGTACTCGTGAGGATTACTTGTTTGATCGATCTATTTGCATGATTTGAAACTGATAGTTGTTGATTGATTATCTACATGTATGGAAACTGTTACATTGAGCCAAACGAATTGATTAGAGATTTGGTAAGTGAGTGCATGAAATTAGGAAATCATAACTAATCACACAAGTTTCTTAATCGCACAAGACCGAACACACAAGAAGTCTAGTCGCACAAGTCTTGTTCGGTCGCACAAGATGCCTTCAGTCGCACAAGTTGTAATGTTATTTGATTGTAGGGCCGGGTATATGTTTGGCCCGGATTAGCCCAATCGCACAAGGGTACTTGAGTCGCACAAGATTGTTTGTTGTTTGTTTGTTATTTGGGCCGTATGTATATATATTGGGCTGGGTAACAAGACTGGTCGTACAAGATTCATGAACCGCACAAGATGGACTAGTTAATCATATGTTGGGTCGGGTGTATTTCTGAATCGCACAAGACATGTTATTAAGGCCGTGGTTATGCTTATAGTGTTGGTTGGGTTTCTTGACATTGGGCCGGGTAGTATTGGGCTCTAACGGATGACTCGCACAAGGCCACAAAGCTTGTGCGAGCCCAAACTTGAATATGTTATAAGTGTTGAACGTGATGATGTGTGTTGCCATGATTTGTGTGTGTTTCTTACATGCTATCTTACGTGATACTTATGTGCACTACTTGAAACCAAAACCTGACTTGTATGGTAACCATCTTAGGACGTGGTTGACCACTAGCAGCTCGATTGACCTTTCGTTTACCTACCGAGCAATCTAAGGTGAGTTCACACTCTACAAAGCATGGGATTCCCAGGGGTTGGGAATGGGGTTAAGGAATATGGATTCCTCGTCCTTTCTTGGGTAGGACAATACTGGTTCAGGAATGTAATTCCTCGTCCTTACGGACATATAACTTTTACTAGACCAAAAATCTATCACGAAGTCCCTCCTTTTTATATCGACTTAATCGCCGGGCCAATGGCGAGCAGGTCATTAGTTAGATAGCGCTATTTAGGTCTGACAAGCCTCACACCGTGCCGCAGAGGACGGGCGTGAACTAATGGATCTGGGCACGTCAATGCTGATAGACATTGACAGTTCAGGGCACTTAAACATGACTTCAGTCAGTAGTCGATATGGTAACGAGTCTAGTGTATACATGGGGTAGCCCCCACGGCCGAAATGCCAGATAACTATCATGGGGTAGCCCCCACGGCTGGATTGCCAGAGTAAATGGGTTAAACAAATCACGTTTTCAACTATGGGGTAACCCCCACGGCAGGATGCCAGTTAAAGGAAACTGTTTTTGGAACAACTTAAAACGAACACCCAACCGTGAACTCACTCAACTTGTTGTTGACTCGTTACTACATGCTTTGCAGGTCAATAGGTACTCATGGAGCTTGCACAGGGAGGAACGGTCTTTGTGGGACATGGCCGTGTGTGCCATGCTATAAACATTACCTCATTACGTACTTAACACTTACCATGGGTTTTACCAATTATGCTTCCGCTAAACACTAAACTATTCTTTGGTTTTGAACACCTTTCATATTGTGGGTTGAATTATGTTTACTTACATGCTTGTTCAATATGATTGGTGGCTTAATCCTGGTCAGTCACGCCTCCAAGCGGTGATACTCCGCGTGTGGATTTTGGGGGTGTGACAGATTGGTATCGGAGCCATTGGTTATAGTGAACTTGGTTTTAATAAGGGGAAAAAGTTTTTGTTAAAACCAGACTATAACCTGTACAGTGCTCAACGATCCACAACGACGTTTCGCTCCACGTGCAAGGCTCGACATTCTAGGTGATATGGTTTATGTTTTATTGCCTACTTGCTAGATTACGTAGAACTTTGCTTATGGTATGCTTAGATAAACGTAGCAACGATAGTTTGAAAACACATGTGTGCTTGCTTCCTTCTGTCACTCCACACTTACACACATTCGTGACACCTTTCCTAGTTGTGTTTGCTTCGATGTGAAGATCATGAGGGAACGTGTGAACCTAACTCAAGCCAGCTGACGGCTCTTATCAACGAACAAGTTACGGCAGCACTCGCAGCCGCTCAGGCAGGAGGTATAACCTGTTGTTACGAACCTATCCTAGGATGTTAGATTCTACTCTCATGACCCAACTCTCGTGCTTAACCCTGTCTTTTCTTCCTCGTGCAACAAAGTCAGAACGCTCAGCCGCCTGTATGCACATTTAAGATATTTATGGACTATCGTCCTAGTACTTTCGGTGGCACTAAAGGAGCTGTTGGACTCCTCCATTGGTTTGAAAAGCTCGAGTCTGTCTTAGAGATGAGTGAATGCCCTGAGGCTCGCTGGGTGGAGTATGCCACTGGTACTCTTGAAGGCACTGCGCTAACTTGGTGGAACGCGCAAGTGCAGATACTGGGGCTGGCGGCTGCTAATGCCACCCCATGGAAGGATTTTGAGGAACTGATCAAACGTGAATACTGTAGTCGTGATGACATCCACAAACTGGAAATGGAGTTCTTTAACCTGAAGATGACAAGGTCAGAGATAGAAGCGTACACGAAACGATCCAACGAACTAACGGTGTTATGTCCAACAAGGGTGGATCCTCCCATCAAGCGCATTGAGCTGTACCTCAAAGGCTTAGTACCAGAGATTCAAAGTCATGTGACATTGGCCAACCTTGCAACCATCCAGGATATTACTCGTCTTGCTCAACGTCTCTCAGATCAGGCGGTAGGACAGAATAAACTGCCGAAACGTATTAATGCTGCTACAACTACTTCGGATGCTCCCAGTGACAACAAACGCAAGTGGGATGGAAACTTAAGCAAGGGTTTCACTTCGGTTCAATCTCAGTCGAGTACAGGAGCCACAGTCAGCAGTCTTTTGGTAATCGAAGTCAGGGTGGATACGAGGGAAACCACCCTAAGTGCAATCGATGTAATTTGCACCACAGCGGGCAGTGCAACAAAGATCGTCGTTAGAGATGCAACAAGCTTGGTCATAGAGCCAAAGATTATGGAAGCTCACGTCCTGCAAACCAGAACCGACAACAGCAGCCACAAGCTCCACATAATCAGCAGCAACAGCAGGGTAACAAGGGATGCTATCAGTGTAGTGCTGAAGGTCACTTCAAGAGACACCGTCCACAGTTGAACCAGAATCAGAGCCACAACCAAGGAAACGGGAACAACAATGGAGACAACAACGGGGGTAATAACAACGGCAATGGTGCCAGGGGTCGAGTGTTCGTGATTGGTTAGGATGATGCTAGGAATGACCCCACGTTGTAATGGTTTCGACATCGTTATTGATATGGATTGGCCACCTCAACATCGAGCAGGGACTCCTTGCAACGAAAAGATCATTCGCATTCCTTTTGCTGGTTAAGAACCTTTGGTAATTCATGGTGACAAGCTCCTGGAGCGACACCCATAGCTCGAGCACCATATCATTTAGCCCCATCTGAACTGGAAGAGCTGTCTACGCAACTACAAGAACTCTTGGATAAGGGTTTTACTCGTCCTAGCTCTTCGCCTTGGGGAGCTCCAGTGCTATTTGTGAAGAAGAAAGACGGTACCTTCAGGATGTGTAGCGACTATCGAAAACTCAACAAGGTGACAGTGAAGAATCGTTATCCTCTTCCACGCATTGATAACCTATTCGACCAGCTGCAAGGGTCGAGCTTTTACTCGAAGATTGATTTGAGATCGGGATATCACCAGCTGAGAGTCCGAGAAGAGGACGACTCCAAAATAGCCTTTAGAACTCGTTATGGACACTATGAGTTTTTGGTCATGCCTTTCGGGCTGACCAACGCACCTGCGGTTTTCATGGACCTTATGAACAGAGTGTGCAAGCCTTACTTGGATAAGTTTGTAATAGTTTTCATCGACGATATCCTGATTTATTCGAAGAATCAGGAGGAACACGAGCACCATCTATTCCTCATTTTGGAACTCCTTCAAACAGAACAGCTGTACGCCAAGTTTTTCAAAATGCGACTTCTGGCTTCGTGAAGTCCACTTTCTAGGCCACGTGGTAAACAAGGATGGGATTCACGTTGATCCATCCAAGGTAGACTCGATTAAGAACTGGCCTGCACCTCGCACACCAACCGAAATACGCCAATTCTTGGGTTTGGCGGGTTATTACAGACGGTTCATCAAAGACTTCTCAAAGATTGCACAACCTTTTACACTACTGACACAGAAAGGTGTTGCTTACCGTTGGGGTAATACACAGGAAATAGCGTTTCAGCACTTAAAGGATAGACTTTGTAGCGCACCTATCCTCTCATTGCCTGAAGGCACGGACGATTTTGTGGTCTACTGCGACGTATCAATTCAGGGTCTTGGTTGTGTATTGATGCAACGGGATAAAGTCATTGCTTATGCTTCACGCCAACTTAAGATTCACGAACGGAATTACACTACACATGATTTAGAGTTGGGAGCTGTTGTTTTTGCGCTCAAAATATGGCGACATTACCTGTATGGCACCAAGTGCACCATCTACACCGATCACAGGAGTCTCGAGCATATCTTCAAGCAGAAAGAGTTGAACATATGACAACATCGATGGGAATTACTGAACGATTACGAATGTGCTATAAAGTACCATCCGGGCGAAGCCAATGTGGTGGCCGACGCCCTTAGTCGAAAGGATACTACACCTAGGCGTGTACGAACGTTGCAACTCACTATTCAGTCTAGTCTTCCTTCTCAGATACGAGATGCTCAGGTAGAAGCATTGAAACCAGAAAACGTCAGGGCCGAAGCCCTACGCGGTTCAAGACAACGGCTGGAACAAAAGGCAGACGGTGCCTACTATGTAACAGGATGCATTTGGGTCCCACTTTATGGCAGCCTACGAGAGCTTGTGATGGATGAGGCACACAAATCTCGCTACTCGGTACATCCTGGTTCGGATAAAATGTACCACGATATCAAAACTACATATTGGTGGCCTAGCATGAAGGCCCACATAGCAACATACGTTAGCAAGTGCTTGACTTGTGCGAGAGTCAAGGCGGAATACCAGAAACCTTCAGGCCCACTTCAGCAACCAGAGATACCATAATGGAAATGGGAGCAAATTTCCATGGATTTTGTTACTGGCCTGCCTAGATCTCAACGTGGTAATGATACTATTTGGGTGATCGTGGATCGACTCACAAAGTCTGCTCAATTTTTGGCCATCAAGGAAACGGATAAGTTCTCCACACTAGCAGACGTATATCTTAAGGAAGTTGTCTCGAGGCACGGAGTGCCCACCTCTATTAGCTCGGATCGAGATGCACGTTTTACTTCTGAATTGTGGCAAGCAATGCACAAGTCTTTTGGCTCACGTTTAAATATGAGCATAGCTTATCACCCGCAAACGGATGGGCAGTCTGAACGCACCCTCCAGACCCTCGAAGACATGCTCAGAGCATGTGTTATTGACTTTGGCAACGGCTGGGAAAAGCATCTGCCGCTTGTGGGATTCTTATACAATAACAGCTACCACACCAGCATTAAAGCTGCTCCGTTTGAGGCATTGTATGGGCGAAAATGCCGGTCACCTCTTTGTTGGGCAGAGGTGGGGGATAGTCAGATTACTGGTCCAGAACTTGTGGTAGACACAACAGAGCGAATTGCTCAGATACGACAACGAATGGCGGCAGCTCGCAACCGTCAGAAGGTCTACGCCGATAAGGGCAGAAAACCACTAGAGCTCCAGGTTGGGGAGCGAGTACTACTCAAAGTTTCACCCTGGAAGGGTGTGGTTCGTTTTGGTAAATGAGGCAAACTTAACCCATGATACGTTGGAACTTTCGAAGTCATTGAGAAAATAGGCAAGGTGGCCTACAAACTGAACTTACCAGCAGAACTCAGTGCAGTTCACAATTTTTTCCACGTGTCAAATCTGAAGAAGTATCTGTCAGATGAGACCCACATAGTTCCTTTGAAGGAGCTCACTATCGACGAGCAGTTACGATTCGTCGAGGAACCAGTTGAAATTACAGACCGGGATATTAAGGTCCTCAAGCGTACTAGAAAACCTCTCGTTCGAGTTCGTTGGAACTCACGTCACGGCCCAGAGTTCACCTGGGAACGCGAAGATCGGATGAAACAAAAGTATCCCCAACTATTCGCAAACGGTACAACCACTACTGAGGCTGAAGCTACGGAATTTCGGGACGAAATTCCAGATCAACGGGGGGAGGATGTGACACCCCAGGAAAACCAGGAAAACCATGCAACTTAACTAGCTTCCTCAGTGAGTACGTGCTAAATTTCGGGATGAAATTTCTTTCAACTTGGGGATAATGTGACAACTCGTATTTCAGAACCTATCCTTGTGTTTAATGTAACGTATGCGAACTTTGTGTGACTATGTGATACCTTGGTTTTAATGAATAATTATAAATTGTACGTTACGTATTTTGTGTGATTGTATTATTAGTAAGAATATTGAATAATTCTTGGTCGCGCAACACTAGCCAGTCGCACAACATCTCTTGAGCCGTACACTATGTCTTTACCCACATGGCCCACTATGATTGAACTCGAGACAAGAGGCAGCCCATACAAGGGTTCGGCCCAACACCCTCTTTTCTATGTATACGTGAACATGTAGGCATATTCTACAACTCTTTGCCATATTGTAAACCCTAGAAATTATTTCCCCTCACTTGATGTGCGACGGCAGTGGACACCCCCTTCGAGGCATCATCCGATTAGATCGAGCTCATTGGTTAGTAAATTATCATGTATGTTATTTCGTAATGGTGATCTTGTTTATGTGTGACTGTGATCGATTAGGTGGTGTATCCGTTAGAATGTTAAGTGAAATTATGATGATTATGTGTGATCCGGTTAACATATTAATGATGATAACGTGATTATATGAATCTATGTATATCGATATGATGCACATGATCTACTGACAATTGAAATAGCATGTGATCATGGCAATTAAATTTGAGTGGGTCTTTTGTATCAATTATCTTTCATTAAATGTATGTCAGAGCCATGTGACCAAATTCATGAATCATGAATGAATAAATATGTTTTTTTTGGGTGTTTATGATTGGACCGATTCTAATGTAATATGTCATGGTTGGTGTGGTTAATTATTGTGATTCAGACTTGAATGATGAGTATTTGACAAAACAGTTCGACTATTTTGTAGACTATGTGGATGAGTTATGATTATTGTTCATATTTTAACTTGGATTAGGGTTCATATGTACTCGTGAGGATTACTTGTTTGATCGATCTATTTGCATGATTTGAAACTGATAGTTGTTGATTGATTATCTACATGTATGGAAACTGTTACATTGAGTCAAACGAATTGATTAGAGATTTGGTAAGTGAGTGCATGAAATTAGCAAATCATAACTAATCACACAAGTTTCTTAATCGCACAAGACCGAACACACAAGAAGTCTAGTCGCACAAGTCTTGTTCGGTCGCACAAGATGCCTTCAGTCGCACAAGTTGTAATGTTATTTGATTGTAGGGTCGGGTATATGTTTGGCCCGGATTAGCCCAATCGCACAAGGGTACTTGAGTCGCACAAGATTGTTTGTTGTTTGTTTGTTATTTTGGGCCGTATGTATATATATTGGGCTGGGTAACAAAACTGGTCGTACAAGATGCATGAACCGCACAAGATGGACTAGTTAATCATATGTTGGGTCGGGTGTATTTCTGAATCGCACAAGACATGTTGTTAAGGCCGTGGTTATGCTTATAGTGTTGGTTGGGTTTCTTGACATTGGGCCGGGTAGTATTGGGCTCCAACGGATGACTCGCACAGGGCCACAAAGCTTGTGCGAGCCCAAACTTGAATATGTTATAAGTGTTGAACGTGATGATGTGTGTTGCCATGATCTGTGTGTGTTTCTTACATGCTATATTACGTGATACTTATGTGCACTACTTGAAACCAAAACCTGACTTGTATAGTAACCATGTTAGGACGTGGTTGACCACTAGCAGCTCGATTGACCTTTCGTTTACCTACCGAGCAATCTAAGGTGAGTTCACACTCTACAAAGCATGGGATTCCCAGGGGTTGGGAATGGGGTTAAGGAATATGGATTCCTCATCCTTTCTTGGGTAGGACAATACTGGTTCAGGAATGTAATTCCTCGTCCTTACGGACATATAACTTTTACTAGACCAAAACTCTATCACGAAGTCCCTCCTTTTTATATCGACTTAATCGCCGGGCCAATGGCGAGCGGGTCATTAGTTAGATAGCGCTATTTAGGTCTGACAAGCCTCACACCGTGCCGCAGAGGACGGGCGTGAACTAATGGTTCTGGGCACGTCAATGCTGATAGACATTGACAGTTCAGGGCACTTAAACATGACTTCAGTTAGTAGTCAATATGGTAACGAGTCTAGTGTATACATGGGGTAGCCCCCACGGCCGAAATGCCAGATAACTATCATGGGGTAGCCCCCACGGCTGGATTGCTAGAGTAAATGGGTTAAAAAAATCACGTTTTCAACTATGGGGTAACCCCCACGGCAGGATGCCAGTTAAAGGAAACTGTTTTTGGAACAACTTAAAACGAACACCCAACCGTGAACTCACTCAACTTGTTGTTGACTCGTTACTACATGCTTTGCAGGTCAATAGGTACTCATGGAGCTTGCACAGGGAGGAACGGTCGTTGTGGGACATGGCCGTGTGTGCCATGCTATAAACATTACCTTATTACGTACATAACACTTACCATGGGTTTTACCAATTATGCTTCCGCTAAACACTAAACTATGCTTTGGTTTTGAACACCTTTCATATTGTAGGTTGAATTATGTTTACTTACATGCTTGTTCAATATGATTGGTGGCTTAATCCTGGTCAGTCACGCCTCCAAGCGGTGATACTCCGCGTGTGGATTTTGGGGGTGTGACAAGTGGTGAATGAAGACTACCTAGGCTAGACGCAAGCTAAACTCAGAATGGATCTCTACTCGATGATTTTGTGGTGTGGAACCGGGATCTTAAGATGCTAAACCTATTAAGACACCACTAAGCCCCTCAAACACTCTCAAGGCTATTCTTGTGGCACTACCTAGGCTGTTACGTTTACCGGTTTTCTAGATTTCTTTTCCGTCCTCTAGTTTCTTGAAAGTGCCTATATAAGACGCTCTACCTTTCAGCGCGAACGTCTAAAGCGGTAATGGGTTTTAATCTTGGTTTAATAGACTATGGAATGTTAAGGACTTGTAACCAAACCTAGACCTGTTAATATCCTCGAGCCTGTCAGCGCGAGTTTAGCAGCACATTTGATTTTATAAAATTACCGAATATTACTTCTAAAGTTACTTATGCAATTTTCACCCTAAAGGATTAATGATTTATTATGTAATAAAGACCGTCACCTAAATCAAGAAACCATAATACAACCCTATTATGTGATAAAGACCGTCACCAAGGATTATATGAAGCAATAAACAATAATAAAATAATCGTCAAGCACGCATACGCACCAAGTTAAAATCCCGAAGCTTTTACAATACAAGAATAATCACAACCACGCCAAAAATCGAATAAAGACCCAAACTTTATTAAGCTATTGTCATTAACCTAGGTAGTTTATGAAGTTTAGCCAAGAAACATGATCAAAAACAAAGTATCAAACATAATCAAATCTGAATTCATCGTGTAATAACGTAAAACGAATGAAAACTAAAGAAACAGGAAGATTAAACCCGTATTCTTCACTCCCGATCGCTCCAAGATGTTACCCGATGATTCCTTGCTTCCCGAATGCTCAAGAACCTTCAAATCAGCCTTCAATGGTGGCCAAGAACTCCAAATTCGTGATATCTTCGGCTGATTTTGTTGATGATAATAAATAATCCAAGAAACCCTAATTTTCATTGCTGATTCAAGTCGGTTCGCGTAACAAGCTTCCACGCGGCCCGCTTAAAAGTGATGTTAAGTTAAGGCGGGCCGCGCGCGCCTCAATATTCTGAAATCTCTATTTTAAGTTCATGCGGCCCGCTTGTGAGTGTCTCATAAGCTGAAGCGGCCCGCCTGAAACCTTGAGAACTGAATTTTCGCTTCGTTTCACTCCCGAGCTCCTCGATTTCCGTTCCAGACTTTCGCCTCTCCAGATTTTCAGTCGTTTCTGTTCCTTTTGGCTGTAAAGACCTGGAAAATACAAAAACATCAAAAGTATGTACATTCTACTCTAATAACGGACAAAAACGACAATCTAACAACTAAAACCGGACACGAATAAAGATGTATTTTACAATACATCAGATGGCCATCCGATCGGATCGTCATCCGATCCGACACTGGTGCGCCCTTTCCTCTTTTGGAAACCCTATAAATATCCCTCTGTCACATCATAAGTGATGTGACAGCTCTCTTGTTCGAACCAGCTCGTTCCAGCCTCTCTTCCTTCGATTTCTCCCGATTCATGTAAGTTTAACCATGAAATCACCGGATTTGAGGTGTTCTAGGGTGAGGTCATCATGGAGTTCTTATGAACTTCAAGTCTTGGCTTCATTCCACCAAGAACAACTGGGATCTAAAGGATTTCAACATGATTTTTATCTAAATCTAAACACTTTCAAAGTTAAAGGGATTGAAAGATTCTTTCTAACTTTCTTTCAACTCTTCTACACTCAATAAGCTCAAAACCGATAGAATCGGAGCTGATACAGGCCCTCTACTCATTCTCTAGTAAAGTGGCGGTTTCAGATCTGATTCCTATCAACGAGACAACCGACTTCGGGTTGAACATTAACAACCATCAATGAACAGTCAACTGGTCAGATCAGGGTGATTCCTATCCGATCGGACGACTTGGGACTTGACGAGGTTCCATTGTTCAGTACGTAGTCATACCGTCTCAAGCAAACCGCAAAAACTTTCAAAAACATCAAGTCCTAAATAATCAGGTCGTCGGGACGGATCGCCGTCCGATCGGATTGCCATCCGATCGAACGACAATCCGATCGGATTGCATTTGGACTTCAACATTTAACTTTTGTAATAGAGTGTCTAACCGGACGGATCGACATCCGATCGAACGACCGTTCGATCGAGCGACCTGAAAGGTAGAGATACTTCTCTGTTTTCAAAATGCTACAACAAAAACTTCAAAGCCATCATACACAAACACATCCATCCCAAACGAGTGGCCAACCGACCGAATGGCCAACCGATCGGATGACCATCCGATCGGATAGCCATCCGTTTGGATGACACTTCGACACTTCTCACTTGCATCGTTTTACGTGCTACTTATCGTTTATACTATCGTTCTGTAACTAGGCTGACTCTCTAGCGCTCCCTTCAATCCATTAATCAATCATCACTGTGAGTATACTCGAACCCTTTTTCGCTTAACGCACTTTTGGGTGTTACATACGTTACTTATTTCAAATCACAACGCAAACACTTTTAACGCTAACCGCTCTCGCATGTTATACGTGACTTGATGAATGCCTGTTTGTTATGTTAACACATTGATTGCTGTCTATCGGCCTTAGCAACGATAGTACTATAGTTTGGACTCAGCACATGTTTACTCAGGGGTTGTTAAGAATTTTACTTCACGTGTTCGCAGTGGTGAACATGTGTTGCGCACACTACAAATCGTAGTCATTGGTATTGATAGGATCTTTGTCGATAACTTACGTGCTTCACTTTAACGTACTGCATGCTGGTTATGCGTAAATCGCTTTCGCTACTATTATGCTATCAAACTTGTATGCTCACCTTTACACTATGTGTATTGACTTTTACTTTAACGTATGTGACAGGTGCTTAAATGCTAGGAATGTTATGTTTTGATGAATCAAGCTAGGATGGAGTCTAGAAACGAACAATTATTTGAAATCTGAGTTGTCAGAACATTGTTTTGTTTTGAGATATCTATGTCTGTAATAATTGTTTTATTTGATGGGTTATGGTATGGGACATAATGTTAACTATCTGGTAATTTAGTTTTTATGGATTTCTCATGAACAATCTGTTTCGCTCAGTGCCGCGCCCCGATGTTTCCACCATCGGTTGGGGTGTGACAGATTGGTATCAGAGCCATAACTATAGGGAACTAGGAAAGACACAACCTAGTCCAGGTTGTTGTCTTAGTATCGACCTAGACTATAGTCTAAGTACCCAATGCGACCTCTATTTGTGAGAACTCTATCGCTTATGCAATACTAGGAATACCAGTATGAATTGGGACAACTCGCACAAGGTGAGTTACTTTGCTCGAGTGAAACACCTCGTATGAAGTAGGTCACGTTGCCCGAGGTGTACACTTTGTACAAAGTATTCCGACTCCATCTCCAAATGCTCGACAATCTTTCCTAGGATTGTCAAGTCGTTTTAGCCTTTCCTAAGGCTAGCACAGCACGATCAAATGATTTGGTCGAGATTAGGTGTGAAAACCATAAACTCTCGATTGAATCGCTCGCACGATGCACGATTTCTACTATTAAACATGAGAATTTGCGTTGGATCAGGAGTGAAATCCATACTTCGATGCAAATCCCTCCCTATACAAACAAGAACAGAGCCGTTAAGCTAGGGGTGAAACCCGAATCTTGATGACTTGTTCCGTCCCTTATTTCGTTTTACGAAACTCTCACCAGAGTCTTGACGGACTCCAACGACCCAATTTCGCGTATTAACCGGAAGGATGCGTGCCAACCACCGTGATGCGGTGTAAGCGTACAATCACGAAGGCTAAAGCGTGTACTCGAG
Organism: Helianthus tuberosus; assembly: GCA_030545235.1. Taxonomy (NCBI): domain Eukaryota; kingdom Viridiplantae; phylum Streptophyta; class Magnoliopsida; order Asterales; family Asteraceae; genus Helianthus; species Helianthus tuberosus. Next base: position 4,996,568 of record CM060430.1, read on the forward strand.
GCCGTTGTGAATAGTCGACTCACTCTGGGTAGTCAATGTCTAACACGCCAAGACAATCCATTTTCGATTTCAAGCTCGACTTCGCTGATTTTATGTGTTTATGTGTTTCGATTCTGAACTCGCTTTTGCCAAACTCCGTGATTTTATGTGTTTTCATGTGGTTTTATGTGATTATATGCTTTTGTTTTGGTGATTTTACGCTTTCGGTCATCGCTTCGATCAACATACACAACTCGCACTGCACATTTATCTCAAAACGCTAACAAATCGCTGATATTACGCTATGATTAAACGCTATGCTACTTGCTATGTTACTCGCAATCGCTACTCGCTAAACGCACTCGCTACTCTCGATCGAAATCGCAACTTGAAGGGTAGGTGAATACGTGCAAAATATGTAGGTGAATAAGTGTAAGATATAGTCAAGAATGTGCTTACGTGGATTACGTGCTTATGTGGACTACGTGCTTACGTGATTATGTGCTTACGTGCCTATGTGTTCACACCGACCACATGTTAGTATGGGATGACATGTGATCGTGTGATTTTTCCTGTGACTATGTGTTAGATATAATGTAGCGTGAGGTGATAAGATAGACTATGCTCGACTTAATAAATGCGTCTGAATCATACGACGATGTCTGTTGCAGACAATGTCGTCATTCGGTTCGCACACCACCCGTTCCTCTCGCCGCAGCAATGCTGATAAACGCATCGCCTCTATCGTCGCTAAGTAAATGGCGAAAGTCATTCCCCAGAATCCCAGATTGTTAGTGAACTACATGAAAATGCTAGCAAATCGTCTGAGGAATCTAGGACCGAATCGCCCAAGGGAACTTTCAGCTTCAAGCAGTTTAAAGCATGCGGACCAAAAGAGTTTACCGGCGAAGGTGGACCAACTTCTATGTTTCAATGGTTCGACTCGATCGAAGTCACCCTGCGCCAAAGCAACTGTCCTGATAATCTCCGCACTGTTAACGCCACTGGCATCTTCCAAGCTAGGGCTCTGGACTGGTGGACCGCTGAGAGAAACAAGCGTGGGAATGATGCAGCCTATGGGCTCACGTGGGATGAGTTGAAGGACATTATGATGAAAGAGTTCTGCCCTCCCCACGAGCTTCAGAAGCTGGAGGACGAGTTCTGGCACATCAAACAGGAGGGTGGCGATAACGCTAGTTTAAATGCTCGCTTCAAGCAATTAAGTATCGTCTGTCCAGGTTAAGTTACTACTCCTGAAATCACCATCAAGAAATACATCCGTGCTCTACCGGATTGTGTGGCTGATTTCGTGCAAGCTGCGAAGACGACAACTATCGAAGAAACTTTCTTGCTCGCCGCCGAGATTAACGACAAACGAGTTCGAGCTGGATTCTTTGATAAAGCCTCCAAGAATCTTCATCGGGTTACCACTGCTCCCACTGCTGAAGCCACCGCCGCATCATCTCAGGGTTCAAAGTCGTCCCGTCGCAAGAGAAAGAACAACAAGAATTGCGCTATCACAAACGCCGCACCACTCAATGCTTCTCCAGCCCCACCGCAATACTAAAACCAACAGGTAGCGGCACCAGCAACGAATGCACCTCCAGCCAAGCGTGCATATATTGGTCCTCATCCGCTCTGCCCTACCTGCACTTATCACCACGCGGTTGGAATTGCGTGCAGATTTTGTGCTCACTGTAACCTGTACGGCCACTTTACTGCCAACTGCCGTACCGGTCCTCACCAAGCCCCTGCTCAAGCTTAAGGTCAAGCCCCTGCACCACAAGCTCTCCTTCCTACTCCACAGGGTCCACAAGCAGCTCCTGCCCCCACAACTAATGCACGAGCCTGCTATGCGTATGGTGATCCCAACCATTTCGCAAACATGTGCCCGAACAGGGTTGTGAAGCAAGAGCCCCAACAGCAGCCACAACACCAACAACAACAGCCCCAGCAACAGCAACAGCAAGCAGCCTGCGGACGTGCACTCAACATCAACGCCCGCCAGGCTCAAGCAGATAACAACGTTGTTAATGGTACATTTCTTGTGAATGGTATTTATGCTTCATGTGTGTTTGATACTGGAGCAGATAGTTGTGTTTGTATCGTTTGAATTCGAAAAGCTCCTCAATCATAAGTGCGCTCATCTCCCCACGACGTTCGATGTTGAAGTTGCCACTGGAAGAACCATCGCTGTTAACTCCATTCTACGTGATTGTACGCTTGAACTTAACAATCACATTTTCCCTATCGACCTTATTCCGATGCAGCTCGGTAGTTTTGACATCATAGTAGCATGGATTTCCTTTGGGAAAATCATGCTGAAGTCGTGTGCTTCGATAAAATGATTCGTTTCCTTCTCGCCAATGGTGATCAATTGTGTGTTTACGGTGAAGTCGCATCGAAGAAACTCCAACTCATGTCCTGTGTCCAGGCTAGCAAGTATCCCCGCAAGGAATACCAAGCTTTCTTGGCACACATTGTAGTATCGGAGAAAAAGGAAGTTAAGGCACAGGATAAGGTGCCTGTAGTTCGTGATTTTCATAAAGTTTTCCCTGATGAATTACCTGGTTTACCTCCAAGTCGTGATATCGACTTTCGTATCGACCTCATTCCTGGAGCCAATCCCGTTGCTAAAGCTCCCTATCGACTCGCCCCTTCAGAAATGCGGAAACTCTCGAGTCAGCTCCAGGAATTGCCTGAAAAAGGCTTTATTCGCCCTAGCACCTCTCATTGGGGCGTGCCTGTCCTTTTTGTCAAAAAGAAGGATGGATCGTTCTGGATGTGCATCGACTACAGGGAGTTGAATAAGCTAACCATCAAGAATCGCTATCCATTGCCACGTATCGATGATTTATTTGATCAGTTACAAGGTGCTACGTGTTTCTCGAAAATCGATCTATGCTCAGGCTATCACCAGTTGCGCATTCAGGAAGAGGATATACCAAAGACCGCCTTTCGCACTCGATACGGCCATTACGAGCTTGTCATTATGCCCTTTGGTTTAACCAACGCACCCGCGGTTTTCATGGATCTGATGAATCACGTGTGTAAACCCTATCTAGACTGCTTCGTCATCGTGTTTATCGACGATATCCTGATCTATTCCAAGTCAAAATCCGAACACGCGCATCATCTACGTTTGGTTCTTGAACTACTCCAAGGGAATCGACTCTATGCCAAGTACTCCAAGTGCGAATTTTGGCTAGAGGAGGTTCAATTCCTCGGTCACATTGTCAATAGTCAAGGTTTTCACGTCGACCCCGCAAAGATCGAAGCCGTTAAGAGCTGGGTTACTCCAAAGAACCCGACCAAAGTCTGTTCTTTTCTCGGGCTAGCGGGCTATTACCTCCGATTTATCAAAGGATTCTCAAAAATCGCCGTGCCTCTTACGTCTCTCACGCAAAAAGACAAGCCTTTTGTTTGGGGAACTGAAGAAGAGACTGCTTTTCAAACTCTCAAGCTTATGCTCTGCAATGCTCCCGTACTTACTCTACCTGACGGAGACGATGATTTCATAGTCTACTGCGATGCTTCAAACCTTGGTCTCGGCTGTGTGCTTATGCAACGAGATAAGGTTATCGCTTACGCGTCTCGACAACTCAAGATCCATGAGAAGAACTATACAACCCACGATCTCGAGCTCGGTGCAGTTGTTTTGGCGCTAAAGATCTGGCGACACTACCTTTACGGTACCAAGTGTATGGTCTTCACAGAACATAAGAGCTTACAACACCTCTTGAGCCAAAAGGAACTCAATATGCACCAACGCCGATGGGTTGAACTTCTTAACGATTAAGACTGTGGGATTCGTTATCATCCTGGCAAGGCAAATGTTGTTGCCGACGCTCTCAGTCGATGAAGCTATTTGCATAGCATTCGTAATACTCACGCCCAGCACAATCTCGAAGCTCTTATTCGTGACGCCCAACATGCTTGTTTTACCGAAAATACCATGAAAAGGAAAGGATTACAAATGATGGCGCTCAATTTGTAAATAAGTCGAATGGTATATTCCATTATCTAGACCGAATTTGGATTCCCAAGCGTATCAACTTACGAAAAATCTTGCTAGATGAAGCCCATAAGTCTCGCTATTCTATTCATCCGGGTGCCGACAAGATGTACCAAGACCTTTGTCAAGGCCTGGAATGAAGAGGGATATCACTATTTACGTTTCAAAGTGCCTGACCTGCTCGAAAGTCAAGGCCGAACAGCAACGACCCTCTGGCTTGCTCGTCAAACCCGAGATCCCTATGTGGAAATGGGAGAGCATAGCTATGGACTTCTTAACGAAACTCCCGCGCACGCCATCAGGTCACGACAACATCTGGGTTGTCGTTGACCGTCTGACTAAGTCCGCTCACTTCCTGCCAATACGAGAAGACTATAAGGTAGAATGATTGGCACGAATCTACACCGACGAAATCATCTGCCGACATGGGACGCCTCGTGACATCATTTCTGACCGCGATGGTCGGTTTACCTCGCGTCTTTTGGAAACGTTTCAATTTGCCCTCGGTACTACTCTTAATCTAAGTACCGCTTTCCATCCCCAAACCGATGGTCAGACTGAAAGAACGATTCATACCCTTGAAGACATGCTTCGCTCGTGTGTCATAGATTTCGGTGGTAATTCGGACGCGCACTTACCTTTGATCGAATTCTCGTACAATAACAGTTATCACTCGAGTATTCAAATGACACCTTTTGAGGCATTATACGTAAGAAAATGTCGATCGCCTATTGTGTGGCACGAGATTGGAGACGCGCAAATTACCGGTCCCGAGCTGTTGCAAGAAACGACTGACAAAATCCTTCAAATTCGAGACAATCTACAGAAAGCTCGAAGCCGTCAGAAAAGTTACACCGATAGGCCGTAAGCCCCTTGAATTTGACGTTGGCGATCACGTACTCCTAAAGGTATCCCCTTGGAAGGGTGTGATCAGATCTAGAAAGAAAGGAAAGCTCGCGCCTCGATATGTTGGACCCTTTAAGATTCTAGAAAGGATCGGCAAAGTGGCCTACAAACTCGAACTACCGGAGGAACTTAGCAAAGTCCACCCGACTTTCCACATTTCGAACCTCAGAAAGTGTCTGGCCGAGCAGAATTTGCAAGTACCACTCGAGGATCTACAAGTGGACGAAACATTACACTTTGTGGAAAATCCTGTCGAGATCATGGACCGAGAAACCAAGAAACTCAGGCGTTCACGCATTCCCATTGTGAAGGTTCGCTGGGAAGGCAAACGCGACGCCGAGTTCACCTGGGAACTTGAAAGTGACATGAAGGCAAAATACCCACAGTTGTTTGTTATGCCTGCGCCTTAATTTCGGGACGAAATTCCCTAAACTAGGGGAGGCTGTAACACCCCGTGTTTCAGAAGTCAAAGTACAAGTCAAAGTCAAAGGAAGAAAATATTTCTAATTGCGATCTGCCACTCCTTGCTTAACTACTGATCGCGCTATTTGACTTGTAATTAACTTCTATTAATTGTTTGTCTTAGTTGTATTATGTGGAGTAATGATAATAATCGCAGTTTAATCGATGTATATTTATCGCCGATAATCGTGTGCGACTGTGAATGATAGTAAGTAACAATGCGATAAAGTTAACTTAACGCTGACCTCATCGCTAATGCATCGCAATACGAATCGCAGTGAATTACAGGTTCTGGATATTGTTTTACGTGTGTGTGCAAAATATGTGTTAAATGTGTGTGCTTATGTTTATGTTTATGTTTGAGGTGTAAACGCAATCGCAACTCAATCTCATCGCAATCGCAATACAAAATGCATAATGGCTATGTTTAGGTTTATGACTGTGTGTTAGTTAGGTTATTTGTGTGATTATTGATTTATACTATCGCATCGCTTACTCGCTACACGCTCGAACACATCGCAACGCTCAGCACGCAAAACGAAACGTCGAAACTAACTCGCTGTGCCACTTCGATCGATTGACCATTCTATCGAATGGCCATCCGATCGGATGACCATCCGATCGGATCGTCATCCGATCCGACACTGGTGCTCCCTTTCCTCTTTTGGAAACCCTATAAATACCCCTCTGTCACATCATAAGTGATGTGACAGCTCTCTTGTTCGAACCAGCTCGTTCCAGCCTCTTTTCCTTCGATTTCTCCCGATTCTTATAAGTTTCTTCCTAAATCCTTGTACTTCTATGATCTACACATGTTTCTTCATCATTTTCACCATTAAATCTTCAATTTTAACCATGAAATCACCGGATTAGAGGTGTTCTAGGGTGATGTCATCATGGAGTTCTTATGAACTTCAAGTCTTGGCCTCATTCCACCAAGAACAACTCGGATATAAAGGATTTCAACATGATTTTTATCTAAATCTAAACATTTTCAAAGTTAAAGGGATTGAAAGATGGTTTCTAACTTTCTTTCAACTCTTCTACACTCAATACGCTCAAAACCGATAGAATTGGAGCTAATACAAGCCCTCTACTCATTCTCTAGTAAAGTGGCGGTTTCAGATCTGATTCCTATCAACGAGATAACCGACTTCGGGTTGAACATTAACAACCTTCAATGAACAGTCCACTGGTCGGATCAGGGTGATTCCTATCCGATTAGACGACTTGGCACTTGACGAGGTTCCATTGTTAAGTACGTAGTCATACCGTCTCAAGCAAACCACAAAAACTTTCAAAAATATCAAGTCCAAAACAATCAGGTCGTCGGGACGGATCGCCGTCTGATCAGATTGCCATCCGATCGAACGACAACCCGATCGGATTGCATTTGGACTTCAACATTTAACTTTTGTAATGGAGTGTCTAACCGGACGGATCGCCATCCGATCGAGTGACCTGAAAAGTAGAGACACTTCTCTGTTTTCAAAATGCTACAACAAAAACTTCAAAGCCATCATACACAAACACATCCATCCCAAACGAGTGGCCAACCGACCGAATGGCCAACCGATCGGATGACCATCCAATCGGATAGCCATCCGTTTAGATGACACTTCTCACTTGCATCGTTTTACGTGCCATTTAACGTTTATACTATCATTCTGTAACTAGGCTGCCTCTCTAGCGCTCCCTTCAATCCATTAATCAATCATCACTGTGAGTATACTCGAACCCTTTTTCGCTTAACGCACTTTTGGGTGTTACATACTTTACTTATATCAAATCACATCGCTCACACAACGCAAACACTTTTAACGCAAACCGCTCTCGCATGTTATACGTGACTCAATGAATGCCTGTTTGTTATGTTAACACATTGGTTGCTGTCTACCTACCTAGCAACGATAGTACTATAGTTTGGACTCAGCACCTGTTTACTCAGGGGTTGTTAAGGATTTTACTTCACGTGTTCGCAGTGGTGAACATGTGTTGCGCACACTACAACTCACAGTCATTGGTATTGATAGGATCTTTGTCGATAACTTACGTACTTCACTTTAACGTACTGCATGCTGGTTATGCGTAAATCACTTTCGCTACTATTGTGCTATCAAACTTGTATGCTCACCTTTACACTATGTGTATTGACTTTTACTTTAACGTATGTGACAGGTGCTTAAATGCTAGGAATGCTGTGTTTTGATGAATCAAGCTAGGATGGAGTCTAGAAATGAACAATAATTTGAAATCTGAGTTGTCGGAACAATGTTTTATTTTGATATATCTATGTCTGTAATAACCGTTTTATTTGATGGGTTATGGTATGGGATATAATGTTAACTATCTGGTAATTTAGTTGTTATGGATTTCTCATGAACAATCTGTTTCGCTCAGTGTCGCGCCCCGATGTTTCCGCCATCGGTTGGGGTGTGACAGACCCAATCATGCTTCTATACAATGTTTGATCAACCAAGTCATATTTTTTATCTATAGCGACCAGCTTTGTGGTTGCCATAGGTGTACTGCATGGTTTACATTCATTCATCTCAAATTTTGTTAAAAGTTCCTTTACATATTTGCTTTGATGAATGAATGTTCCATTTTGCAATGGTTTAACTTGGAGACCAAGAAAGCACTGAAGTTCACCCATGGCACTCATCTCAAACTCAGCTGTCATGAGTTTTCAAAATTCCTCACACATGGAGGTACATGTGGGTCCAAAGATGATGTCATCAACATAAATTTGGACAATCATCAAATCTTTTCCTTTACATTTTAAAAACAGTGTTTTGTCAATTTTACCTCTTGTAAAACCTATGGAAATAAGAAAAGTGAAAAGAGTTTCATACCAGGCTCTAGGTGTTTGTTTTATGCCATACAAAGCTCTGTTGAGCTTGTAGACATGATCTGGATAAATGGCATCTTCAAAACCAGGAGGTTGGCACATATATACCTCTTCCTGAATCTTACCATATAGGAATGCACATTTGATATCCATTTGGTACACCTTGATGTTGTGGTTGACAGCAAAGGCTGGGAACAATCTGATGGCTTCAAGTCTTACTACAAGAGCAAATGTTTCATCATAATCTATGCCTTCTTCTTGTCTAAAACCTTGAACCAAAAGTCTGGGTTTGTTTTTTACAACAATGCCCATTTCATCAGTTTTGTTTTTAAAGACCCATTCTGTGCCAATTGGACATACATCCTTTGGCAACGGTACAAGTTCCCATACTTGTTGTCTCTTAAACTGCTGGAGCTCTTCTTGCATGGCTTCTACCCAACTATTGTCTTTCAGTGCCTCGTGGTACTTGTCAGGTTAAATGAGTGATAGAAAGCCATCAAAAAGATAGATTTTTTGGAATTGACTTCTTGTGAGAACCCCTTCGCTGATGTTGCCAATAACTTGATCTGGTGGATGAGATTTAAGGAAGATTAGATCCCCCTTGTATGGAACAATGGCATTGAGTGGTGAAGGCTGCAGATGTGAATCATCTGAGCTAACATTTGTTGGCAATTTTGAAGAGCCAACATCTGTTGGAGATGGAGGTGGAGGAATATGAGGAATGGATGTGAAACTGTGTTGACTTTTATCCAAATTTGATGGACTTTTGTCAACAGAGGTTGGACTTGATGAAGTGGCAGAGGTTTGGCAGCTATTTTGAACATCTGCTTCTTTGGTGATGGAAGTGACTTTGTATTGTGGAATCACAATGTCAATTCCATGATCTTGAGGGAAATATTGTGGTGTACCTGCAGGGTTAGTCTTGACAGACACATCTTCAAATGTAAATTTATCAAGGTCAAATAGTTCAGTAGGATTTGCTGAGATTTTTAATGAAGAAAGTTCATCGAACTTTACATTCAAGGTCTTTTCCACACACCTAGTCCTTGTGTTAAACATGTTGTAGGCCTTGGCAGTGGTTGAGTATCCCGGAAAATAACCACAATCTATTTTGGCTGCAAATTTGAAATTGAGTCTTTTTAGCTTAGAATAAAGCATGGGCAACCAAAGATTTTCAAGTATGAGATCAGTGGTTTGATCTTGAACAGAGTTTCATAGGCAGTCTTTTGATGCCTGAGGTTGATTAAAACTCTGTTCTGCACATAGCAAGCAGTGTTTACAGCCTCTACCCAAAAGGTTAAGGGTAAACCTGAGTCTGCAAGCATTGTTCTGGCATCTTCAATCAGTGTTCTGTTTTTCCTTTCAACCACCCCATTTTGTTCTGGTGTTCTTGGAATAATGTACTGCCTTACAATTCCTTTTGACACACAGAATGCTTCCAACTCCTTGTTTCTAAACTTTGTTCCATTGTCACTCCTAAAGATTTTTACTGGCCAATAAAATTGCTTTTCAACTTGTTTCAAAAAGTACTGCAAGATACCTGTAGTCTCATCTTTGGAGTGCAAAAAGTAAGTCCATGTAAACCTTGAAAAATCATCAACAATAACAAGACAATATCTTTTCTTTTTTAAACTCATGATTTTACAGGGCCAAACAAGTCCATGTGCAACAATTGTAAACACTGGGTTGTTTTGGACTCTTCAATGGACTTGTATGAGCTTTTATGTTGTTTACCTTTTAAACAGGAAACATAATGGTCATCACAAGTAAAAAAGTTTTGGTGGAAGGCGTCTTACAAGGCCTTGTTTTGAGAGTGTGGTGATTTTTTTAAGATTTGTGTGTCCAAGTCTCCTGTGCCAAAGTTATGTCTCTTTGGTAGAGGCAGCTGAGAACGGACAAGCATAAGTTGTTGGATTATCCTTCAACATATCAACCACATACATATTGCCACTCCTGTGAGTAACAAGTTGTGTTTTACTTCCGACTATGATTTCCTTAATCTTTTTAACCACTTCTGGCCCAACAATCTTACAAGTTTCCTTAGTGAAGAATGACCCATAGCCCTTGTCACTCATTTGAGATACACTAAGAAGATTAAATTTAAGATTGTCAATAAGATTGACATTTTCAAACTTAAGTTTCCCAGCCTGAATAGTCCCTGACCCCAATTCCTTCCCCTTTGAATTGTTACCAAAAGATATATCACCCCTCCATGTTTAATGAAATCTTTGAGTAGGGCTCTGCATCCTGTCATGTGCCTGGAACCTCCACTATCTACATACCATAAACTATCTAAGCATGCAAAAGCTCCCTACACATCAAGTAACAGATTAGTTTAGGAGGGTTTCCGAAGCCAATATGACTTTGGATGGGGTCATAGTCATGTCATCCTCAAGTCAAGGAGAATGGTCAGTGGTTTTGGCTGATTTTTGTAACCACTGTTGGGGACCATTTCCTGTCAGATGTTGGTAGCCATAATGATGCCTGTTTATTTTAGGTTTAGAAGGCCTTTTGTAGGCCTCTTAACCATGAGGGACCTTTTGGTACAGTGGTTGACCATATCCCCTTGGGAATTTGTTTGCAGGTGGTGCATATGTTACTTGGACCTCTCTGGGAACAGAGGTTGCATTCAGCTATTTTATAACAGGTGTTTCAACAGGGACAAAGGTCTGTTGACTTTTGGGTGTTGATTTTTGTGGACTCTTTAGTGTTTTAGACGTAAACTCTTTTCTTTTGACTTCAAAAGTTTTGAGATAAACACACTGTTGAGTATGCTGATTCTTTTTCCCACAAATTGTGCAATGGGGTATAGGCACAATCACACTGGTTTTGTTAATGTCATATGCTTTTAGAAGAAAACAATCTTTAGTGACATGATTCTTCTTTTCATAGAAACACAAAACAGGTTTTTGACTTTCTCTTTCCTTTTCCCTTTTTCAACTTCCTTTTCAATAGAGGTTATAACCACTGCTGGGATGTCTTTTAAGGGAATGATTTTAACCTTGGGTGCTTTGACACCTTCAATTGTTGAGAAGTCCATTGCCTTAACATTTTTCAAGAATGTCACACTCATTAGACCAGGTGGGTTTGAATTGATATTTTTCAATTTCCTTAAAAGTTAAGGATCCTTCTGATTTTTCTAAAACAATTTTCTTACCATTTTGATCAGTGACTTTTATTTCTTGACCAGCCAAATTTGTGGGAATAATTTCAACAAAGCTAGAGTCATTTACAGCAGTGTTTTCAGAAACTCGGTCATTTTTTCTAAACCCAATACCAAATTTCACATTGCTTTTGATCTGCTTTTCAAGCATCAACTCATAACCTTTACAAGATTCTAACCATTTCTCACAAGTGATTTGGGTAGACTCAAGCTCCTTTTTCAGCTCTAGTATTTTTCTACCATAGTTTGGAGTTGATCTTTGATTATGCTTGAATCATGTTTTAGACTGCTGATTTCATTTTCTTTTTCAAACAATTTGGATTCTAACTCTTTAAAAGTTTTCTCAAATTGTACTTCATCATTTAATATCTTGTTTCTAAGGTTTTCATTCACCTCTTTGATGTTAGCAAAAGCAATAATGCATTTATCTGAACACAAGTCTTTGAGAGCTTGAGGTGATACCTTAGCAGCAGCCATCATGGCACAATCACATTCACCATCACACACACTGGAATCCCATGGATCAGCAAGAGGTTCCAACAAAGGTTCTATCAGTTGTTCAACAATAATTTCATCAAACAGATGTTCACCAACATTTTCTTCTGTAACATCTATTTCAGCATTCTCTTTTACCAACTCAGAGTTGGACTCTACTTCCTCTTATTCAAGCCCTTCTGGTATTGTTTCTAGTGCCATAAAACAAAATTCATCAAGTTTCTTATCAGAATTAGCAACTAGAACAAATTTTCATCAGTTAAATCCTCGGGGGTAAGCTGCTCCAATCAACAAAGCCTTGTGTAAAGAAGCTCTGTTGACCGGCCTCTGCCTGAGCAGATGTTTGTGCAGCTTATGGTGCAGGTTGCACTTGGACCTGAGGTGTTTGGGCTTGAATGTATGGAATTTGAGTAACAGTGGTTTGGACATACTGTACAGAAACAGTGTTTACAGGGTGTGCAAAATGAGCAGTGCTTTGCATCTGAGGTGCAGGGGTATATTGGGAATAATGAACAGTGTTCTGGGTTTTTTGAGGTCTTGGACTGGGATGTGTAATTATGGGACCACTGGTTTGGCTCCTACATTCCCTAGCAAAGTGACCAAGCCTATTACACTTATAACACTTTATCTTTGATTTATCCTACCCAACTTTTAAGTTCCCATACAACCCTTGAAACTTCCTACTAGTTCTTTTATAAAACTTGCTTGTTCTCACACTCAATAAGGCAAGTTGATGTAAAATGTCCATTTCTTCCAGATCTATGGGGTCAAAATGTTGAAGGTCATTTAATTCAAATGATAAGTTGTCAGAAATCTGGTTTTCTCCATTTGTTGTGAAAGCATAGTTGGGTGAGTAAGAATCAGAGTTGAATGCTCCACCAGATGTTATGTCAATGAAATGATCATAACGCTAATCCTTACTGCTACTAGATGTTTCTTCCTGACCAAAAAGTGTTGTACTACCAAAAAGAGTAGACATCAACCACCTTTCGTGACTCCTGTAGCTTCTTTTTCTGGTTAAGCTCTCTCTCATAAGTGAGGAGCCTACCATGAAGCTGAGTCAAACTCATCTCCTTAGAACCCACAGAATTTCTAGTAACAAAGGCTATAGTGTCCCATTTTTCTAGTAGTGATCTAAGAAATCTACTATTTAAAGTTGAATTAGCATATTCTACATTTACCAGTTTAAGCTCACTAATTAGACAACTAAACCTTTCAAACTGTTGGGTTAATGACACTCCTTTGACATGACAAAATATTTCATATTGTTGGTTCAAAACCACTCTGTTGTTCTCAATGACCTCTTTTGTACCACTGAAAATCTCTTTTAGTACATCCCATAGCTCCATTGCACTATTACAATGTAATAGGCCAGCATATATATATATATATCATTGGGTAGTGTTGCAGCAACTATACTGAATGTTTTAGCATCTAACTCAATTTTCTGAAAATCCTGCTCGGAGTAAATTTCAGGTTTCTTAGGTACTTGGACCTTGGGATCTTCTGCACTCGGCACCATCGGAACATGTGGTCCAAAGATAACCGATTTCTAGCATCCGGTGTTTTGTTGTGCAAGTACATGACCCATCCAATGTTGCCAGATATTATACTCAGATCTGACAAGCATAGGTGGTTTATACAGGGTGCCAGTGTTATGAGGATCTTGTGTGTTTTGAGACATTTTGGTTGTTTTACAAAGATTTTGTTTAAACTACTTTGAACGTGATTAAACTTTTAACTCTATTTTTCAACTTCCTACGAACAAACGATATCAGTGAAATGAGCTGATCTTTTATATCAAATTGATTGTTAAATCAGATTTGATTGACCAAAGCTCTGATGCCAATTGTTAGGATCTGAGTTTAAATTGTTTGTAAAAGTTTAAGATGGAAGATGTAAGAAGATAACAATTATCGAAATAATGCAGCGGAATGAAGATAAACTTTAATTCACAGACAACGAGAGATTTTCTTTCATCATGAATACTTTTAACTGATTGATTGAAATTACAATGATTCATGTATGCATGAAATACAAACTCCCCATCAGCCTGAGACCACTCTATTTGCTAGTACAAAATGTCAAGTGATGAAGTGATAAATAGAACAGTACATGCACTGTTCTATTTATAGTACAATGCAAACCTCTGAGGAATCTAAGCTGACGTCACCTAGACAGTGACATCTAACAACTTTTAACAACCTCTAGCATCTGCTATAACTAATACACTGTTACATTCAAAACACTTAAATACAACATCTGTTGATTCAACATCTGATGAGCCTTATCCTCTGTTGAGCCTCAGCAGACCTTCTTCATCAGACCTTGTCTTCTATAATTAAAGGGTGATCAGACCTTTGCTCTCAGTAGACTTTAGTCTTCATCAGTGGTTTACTTTGGCAGACCTTGTGAATCAGCAGACTTTAGCTTTTAACAGACCTTTGGTTGCAGCAGTTGTTTGATGCCTTTGCCATTGGGAGGAGAATGATTTCAAGCATTGTTATTATGGATCAGTTGATTGTAGACTATTTTGGCTTTCAATCATCTGTTCTTTTGGTGGGGTTCACATGAGCCAACAATAACCTCTATAACGAGACGAAATGTGGTGCAGAAGATCAACTCGTAACCAAATCCGATGGTATTCTTCACTATCTCAATCGCGTCTGGATTCCTAATCGTAATGCCTGTCACACCCCGACCGCGTTAAAACAACAAACCGCGACGGAAACGTCGGGGAGTGGAGTGACAGAATCATTGTTTCACAACACATGGATTAAAAGTTTCGTTTTATTTAAATATTAGGTAGTTAACATTGTCTTAAAGTAAAAACAACCGAGTTTAAACATAACATATCGTCTATCATTGTTATTAAGTCACTAAGGCCTCGTCCGGTCCTATGTGAGCATGCATCCTAGTAATCAACAACATCACCATCAAACATCACCTGAAACATATGTGAAAAGAAAAGTCAGCAAAGAAATGCCGGCGAGCACATAGGTTTTGTGAGTATGTTAGATTCATGGCTTGTATTCATGCTGCAATAACTCGTACGACTACAAGAGAAGATAATTGAAAACCTTGTTTTGAAAAGTGTTTTGTATTGCAATATGATTAACCAACTTAAAACAAGTTGGTTATAGTTTATAAAACCTCGTTGCCGTGAATCTTGACTAAAACATTTGTTTTTGTAAACCAAGTTGTAATTCGTTCTTGTAATAAAACTCGTATGGTTTATATCGTTTAGTAAACATCCTTGCGTGTCATTGTTCGAAATCGTTCGTCCAATTGAACTAAATAACGCCATGGGATGTAATAAGATAAAAACATTTATATATAAGAAGTACCAGCGGCATATCTACCATGATTTTATGACATTACACCCGTCCCGTTATTTAAACACTTATTAAAAACCAATTGTTCAATTGTACTTGTTTTCAATCGTTCGTTTATCAAACCAATCGTTCAAATTGTTTAACTCGTTCAAATCATTCGAATCGTTCAATCGTTTAAAATCGTTCGTGTTTTAATTGTGAAAACTAACTTTTGGTCGTCTCGCTTAATGCATTCAAACCTTCATAACTCGTCCATTGTTCAACTCGTATTAACAAACCACCAAAGGGTAAGTTAACAAACATCAGGTTCAGTCGTTACCCACATAACCCCCATACATAACCATGGTGCCAGTCCGATAACGGGATTTGTCAGATCCTATGGTACCATAACATACTACTAGTCGGCTCGGCCAAAGCTAATGAATGTCATTCGTTATGTAATTATGTCCCAACAAGTTCGTTCACAGTATCAAAATCATTATGTTTAATATAAACCATAGTATTCGTTTTTGAAATCATCATTAAAAGCATCGAAATCATTTAACACATATGAATCACCCCAAAACAATTGAAAACAGTAAAATAGGGGAACTATATACTCACTTGAGATTGTAAGGTATCCTCGATTAATGTGAACTATCAATGCTCAGGTAAATCAAGGAATTCAAGTGGCACCTAGTAATCGGATCGCTATGTTAATAAATCGACACCTAAATCTGAAGATCGGATTGAATGAGGTCTTGTAAACCAAATGAGTGTTGGAACTCATATGACATGGTTTAACAAAGCCTACATTCTAATTCAGAACCTATCTTAAGTGCTTACGACCCGTTATGACCCGTTAAGGTAGTCTACGCTACTTTAATGCGTCATTTGCGCGAATGCACGTTCGAGACGCCTAACTAGTCCAATGACAAGTATTATATGCCCTAACATGTTTAAATATGCCTCATAATCAGTTTAAGTGCCAAAATTTAGGTTACATAGGCTTAAAATCCAATTATGCATGAAAAGGGCATTTTGGTCATTTACCTAAAGCATATAAATTACCTATCATACAACTAATTAAACTAAGTGACCATAAGGTATAACCTCGGAAGGTTATTCCCTATACAACTATGGTCACAAAATATGCTTGGTCGGATCCTAACGATCGACCAAACAGGTCGGGTTCGAAAGTCTAAGCGGTTGTTAAGACCGCTTGACTGACGACCCTATACAAGCACTAGACTAAAAGTGACAAGTTAAACATGTTTAACTAAATTAGAAAACAAGTTTGATATCAAAACAAAGTGTTTTGATACCCGAAAATAGCTTCGTCGCAAAATACGCATAAATACGTATTTTGACCGAAACTTTGACTCTTCACTTTGACTAATCAACGTGGTAATCAGTAGGTATAGTCACAAGGGACTATAACCATCGTGATTACGCTCACGTTGTAAAGTTCGATTGAACTTTGACTTGACCAATTCATGGTCAAAACCGAAAGTCAAACGGTAGTCAAACTGTTTGACTTTCAGCTTGTAATTGCTGAAAATAAAGAGCTACCCATGAAAGAACACTTACAATGCTCTAATGACTGAAGAAGATGATCAAGAAGACCAAGAAAACTTCAAGAAAACTCAGCTGCGAGGCCTCCTAAGAAGGTAGCAACTCCTCTTGAGTGTTAGAGAAAGAAATGAGAAATGAGCAAGGAAAATGAGCAGATTTGTGGGGTATTTAAACTTAATTGAAGCTCTAGGATCATGCCATGTGGATTATGTGTTGCCCAAGTAAGTGTAGGATGATTACAAGTGTGTGGACTGAATTAAAACCACTCAAAATCACCCACAAGTTTGAAAAACTATGTTAGAATTACATGTGCAGCAGCTGAAATGAAGAATCTGTCTAGATTGAGCCATCGCATCGTGCCACCACATAGGGGGGACCCTGTCGCGCAACGCCACCACATACCTAAGCCAGAACTTTCACAAAATGGAAAGAATGGTCCCTGCAGCATGTTTAAGCCATTTTCGACGCGTTTAAACCCTGTTAAGCCAATTTCAAGGCTATACAAGGATGTTAAAGCATAGGGGACTTAAAATATGCTTGGAAACATCTCGGATGTCGCTTCATTTGGTCGTACGGTCACGTTATTCGGTTAATTACGACGAAACTCGAACGGACGCGAAAAACGATCCAAATTACGCGACGAATGGTATTTTTGCATTCCAATCACTAAAATAAAATATTTTAATGATTACAAAAATTTTTGGATGTCCGAATATGTTTAGAACGTAAGATATGCGCGTAAATGCAAACTTATGCACTTTTTGACGCTTTTAGTCCCTGTTGATCAAATAAGTTTATTTTCGCATACCGAACCCCTCAAAGCCTATTTCTAAGCTATGTAAAGGATATTTAGTGTATGTTTAACTTATGATCAAGTTCCGGAATGTTCGTTACTATACGAATCGGTATAGTTTCGCAGTTTGTCGAAATTAGTCCTTGCGATCGAATAAACTTGTTTTCGACACACCAAACCCTCCAAAACTTATTTCTAAGTTAAGAAAAGGTTATTTGAGGTATGTTATGCCTAGGTCACTGTTCCAGAGTGTTTGTCGTGTTACACTGCTTACGTTTACGCATTAGTTTGCGTATAACTTTCCAGAAAGAGATTTAAAGCTTGAAATCGAACAAGAATCAAAACGTAAAATCGTCAAACACAAATACACAAATAATAACACCAAAACACATCGTTTTATTGATAATTGATATTGTTTTACACTATACATCGTTTACAAAGCACAAATGTCACAATGCCATTTGAAAAATCTTGATGAAGGAGGCGCATAAATCTCAATATTCTATTCATCCTGGCGCTGATAAGATGTACCACGATATGTGTACATCTTACTGGTGGCCTGACATGAAGAAAGATATCACCACCTTCGTTTCAAAGTGTCTCACTTGCTCCAAGGTCAAAGCTGAACATCAACGTCCCTCTAGCCTACTCGAACAACCAGAAATTCCTGTCTGGAAATGGGAGAGTATCGTAACGGACTTTATTACTAAGCTTCCTCGTACTTCATCTGGTCATGACAGTATTTGGGTGATCATTGATCGATTGACCGAGTCTGCTCACTTTCTCCCTATTCGTGAAGATTACAAAGTCGAGAAATTGGCTCGTATCTACACGGATGAAATCATTTGTCGTCATGGTATCCCCATTGACATCATCTTGAATCGTGATGGTCATTTCACCTCTCGTCTTTGGCAAACATTTCAATCCGCTCTTGGTACTCACTTCAATCTTAGTACCGCTTTACATCCTCAATCCGACGGTCAAACCGAGCGCACTATCTAAACTCTAGAGGATATGCTTCGTTCTAGCGTAATCGATTTTGGTAGCAACTAGGATATGCACTTGCCTTTGATCGAATTCTCGTACAATAACAGTTACCACGCGAGTATTCAAATGGCACCATTCGAGACATTGTATTGTCATAAGTGTTGTTCGCCTATTTGTTGGCATGAGATCAGAGAAGCTCAAATCACCGGTCCCGAGCTTATACAAGAGACAACGGACAAGATCCTACAGATTCGAGACAACTTGCTAAAATCCAGGAGCCAACAAAAGAGTTATGCTGACAAGAGACGCAAGCCTTTGGAATTCCATGTTGGTGACTTTGTACTTTTCAAGGTGTCCCCTTAGAAGGGAGTAGTTCGATTTGGTAAGAAAGGAAAACTCGCTCCTTGCTATGTAGGTCCTTTCAAGATTCTTGAAAGTATTGGCAAGGTAGCGTATCGACTGGACCTACCTCAGGAACTCAACAATGTCCACCCAACTTCTCACGTCTTAAACTTGAAGAAATCTCTAGCTGAAGAAGAACTTCAAGTTCCACTCGAAGATCTTCAAATCAACGAGACTTTGCATTTCGTGGAGAAACCTGTCGAGATCATGGACCGAGGAGTCAAGCAATTGAGGTACAGTCTAATTCCCATAGTTAAGGTACGATGGGAAGGAAAACGTGGCGCTGAGTTTACTTGGGAACTCGAGAGTGAAATGAAGGCTAAGTATCCGCACCTGTTCGTTGGATCTTTCTCTTGAATAAATTTCGGGGATGAAATTTCCTAAAGGATGGGAGAATGTAACGCCTCGCCTTTTTGGAACTTTCCTTATTTAGAAAGTTTGTCTGTACTTCTATTTTTGGAACTTGTAATCCATTTGTAATCGTATTTCATTTCCAATCATTGTAATCCAAGGCTATGATCGTAATAAAACTTGATCATTTTACATGAATTATACATTGATTATACATGCTTGTTATACATTCGTCTCTCATGCAAACTCATACTTTTTTTACATACAATCTGTTGTAAATACGTGTTTTGATACTCATTATACATATAATACTTATACATGCATTCACGATACTCAAATTATGTTTCATACATGTTCGATACTTGTAAATATGCTAAAAAGGGAACTTATGACTTGAAATAATAAAAACATCAAACTTCAGGGACTGAAATTAAATAAAATCAAACTTTCTGGAATAACGTAGCGCCACGCTACGCTACGCGGGGCCATCCCCCTTTTGCTTCGCGTGCCACGAAGGGTGTCGATCAACAGAACATTGTTTGCTGCATCCGGGTTGGCCAATTTTTCCCACCATTTTACTCCCCAATCACTTCTAACCTTCATTAAACACTACACCCTACTAACTCACTATATAAACAAGCTTCCTATCACTCATTTTCACTTTCCAAACTCCTCTACACTCTCAAATCTCTCTCATATCAGTTGCAAACATCAAAACAAGGCAGAATCTTCTAAGAGCTAAAGTGAGTTCAAACTCACTTTTCTTCAACTTTTCTTCATTTTTTCTTCCTCTACAAAGCTTGGAACACCTCTAGGAGTGTTGTCACAGGTTTACCATGGTAAACCAAGATGGAACATCACCATTTTGAGGTCCAAACTTTCTGTTGTGGAAGATTAACTTGTTAACTTTTATTAAACTTATAATTTCATACGCAATCTTATGCCTACCTTACTTCTAATCAAGTATATGGTTAGTGAGCTTGTGTATGGTTGATCTTATGGGTTTAGAGGTGCAAACACCCTCTAAACTTTCTGTTTTGATAGGGTTTAAGACAACCCACAAGTGTTAAAGTAAACCAAGCCTACCATAGTTCATATGGCAAGACTTGTACTTGATGAAAATGTGAACCTTGGAAGCCATGGTTATCCTAACTTGTTCCACACCTCACTTGATGTTTTAATCTTGCTATTCCAATTAGCTTACTAGTCCTAAAATAACACAACCCCGTCTAGCCTCCAACACTTGGTTCATTCCTTCCATGTTGAGACGGCAAACCCGGGTTGATCTTACTTGGCTACTTGATGAAATGTAGATAGTTGTATATTTCCTTTTCATTCATGACCATCCGAATCATCCTTGTGATGATTTGTGCATTGGTGAATTCATACAATAAGGTTAATCTTACCTCCATGCTTGACTTATATGACATCTATGATACTTATGATGGACTTAGCTTTAGGATTACTATATAACATATATAAATATATACATATACATACATAGCTAAACTCATGATGATAATCGGTTTATGATTATGTGTTGTGAACTTAGGTTTTTTTATCTAATGTTCTAAGCTCCTCGTTTTCGATTCTAATGGGCAAACTAGGACCTATGAAATCACATACAAACTTAGTCTCGAAACGAGTACTTAGACAAGATATATTTTATGAATACATACTTTTTGTAATTT
Source organism: Helianthus tuberosus (assembly GCA_030545235.1). Classification (NCBI taxonomy): domain Eukaryota; kingdom Viridiplantae; phylum Streptophyta; class Magnoliopsida; order Asterales; family Asteraceae; genus Helianthus; species Helianthus tuberosus. Next base: position 5,017,552 of record CM060430.1, read on the forward strand.
AAATTCCAATCCGAATCCTTCGTCAAAATTCTGAATACTCACACAGCTTCGTTTACCCCATGTAGGGTGACCTCGGTGTTCCAACCTCCATCTCTTCAACTCGCGGGATTAACAAAGGAAAGCTTTGCAAAACCGTGAGTATACTCGAACGCCCTCTTTACATTTTACACTTTTGGGTGTAATATGTTTACATTATCAAATACACGCAATCACACTTATACTTTATGCAAACACAAACAATCCAATCATACATGCTTAAATATGTGATACTTGATTTGTATTCTTGGAACATTCTTATATTCACTTGTCATTAACTTCGTACGAACCTCCCCTTAACATGTATAGCGCTATAGGAGTAACGCACCGCCCATAGTCTTGTGGTCATGTTAAGTCTTTAATTCATGTGGTAATAAGAGGATTGACTTGTATAATTGCATGCCATAATTACATTAATCTAGTTAACTACTTTTACCATGTGGATTCGTTTAAACCTTTTTATATACTTATGTTATTATTAAACTTGTATAATCGCCAATACATTGTGTATTGAGCTATACTTTTAACATGTTGCAGGTTGATGATGTTGATATTGACGAAATCTAGTAGGGATGCTTTAGAAACACATTTAGACATACTAGATATATTGTTGAATTTTGTTGTTTCGTCTTTGAACAATGTTGTACTTTCTCTTTCAAATGTTGTACTTTGAATTTCAAATTGTTGTAACTTGGATTATTTGCAATGAAATGAAATCGGTTTTGATTAAATATTGTCACAACAGTGTTATGAAGTCTCGAACAATCTCGTTTTCGTCTCACTCCGATGTTTCCGCCATCGGTTGGGGTGTGACAGTGACAGGTTAGGAGTAGCTACTATTTCAGATAAGATAAATGGGGGAAGATTGAGATGGTTTGGGCATGTGAAGAGGAGGCAATTGACAAAACCAGTTAGAGCAGTAGAAGGCTTAACTGTGGAAGGGAGGAGGAGTCGAGGTAGGCCCAAGTTGATTTGGGATGAGCGGATTAGGAAAGATTTGCTAGAGTTACACCTCTCTAAGGACATGGTCCAGGATAGGGGTCTATGGAGATGTAGGATTAAGGTTAAGGACTTTTAGGAGTAGATTCATTAGGTCTGAGCATTGGGGCAAATGTTCAGCGTTTCTTTATGGTCTAGGCGGATTTTGCATTGATTGTGTTTTTCATACATTTTACCTATCCACCACTTCTTTTGTTATTTAGTATTGCTCTTTTTAAAGATATGTGTAGTTTCTTGCTTTTCTACTATATGTCTTTGGTGTCGAAGGTCTCTTTGGAAGCAGTCTCTCTATCCCTAGGGATAAAGGTAAGGTGTGTCTACATCTCACCCTCCCCAGACCCTAACAATAGCTTTGCTATTTGTAGGATTTACTTGGTATGATTGATTGATTGATTGAATTGAATTGATTCTCCTATGTTATTGTTACAAAGAGTTGGTGATTTAGTTCTAGGTTTATGTTCTCTAAGATTCTTCATGTGATTAGTAGTCACACATTCTTCATGTGAAAATAATGAAACCAAAATCACAGAATATGATGTCTTTGCACGTTCCCATTTGTATTTTTATTTTGTTACTTTTAATGTATGCAGTTCCAAACGTCTCGTTTGTGGTGTGCACATATAATTTATATATGTATGAGTCCTCGGGGGGCAAAAGTGAAATTGCACTAATTTTAACGTTATTTTACTAATTTCGTGAAAATAACGTTGAAAGCGGGAGACGGTTAATCATGCATCATATAGTGGCGTTGATAGTCGAAAGACAAGGGGGTATATGCACTAATCGGCCTTTTTGCCGAGAGTTATGCGCCTTATGTCCAAAGCTTGATGCAAAACTATTATGGAGCCAGGGGTCTCACTGGAAGCAGCCTCTCTAGTCCTATGGGGTAGAGGTAAGGTTGTCTACATCTTACTCTTCTCAGACCCTACCTTAGCTTTGCTATTGGTTGGATTTACTGAGTATGATGATGATGAATGTATGCAGTTCCAGAAAGAAGGAGCAAAGCTACTCTCAATGTTTGGGATATTAGTTTCTCCAAAGCTTCGCTCTTCTCAACTTTCATTCCATACAGGTCAACTTTCAATAGCTATCTAATTTGACTAGGAAACTTTTGATGTGAAGCGTTAAAGGTTTTGAACAAGGATCTTTGTACTTGATTTCTTGTTCGCTTTTAGAAAACATAAAGTGTTACTTTTTCTTGCAGCCGTAGAAACACTTGTCGAAATAGCAAATTTGTGTTCATCGATTCTTGAAGCTCATGGTGCGCTAATTAAGGTTTCAAAGAACACCAAGCGATGACAGAATGGTGGGATTTGTATGTCCAAAATACCACATTTGTGCACAACGAAGAAAGTTGTTACACCAAGTTTCGAATTCTCTTTTGTTCATTTTTTAATTTTATGTGTTAGTCTATGAACAAAAGAATTGGGATCGTTTATCGTATATTCGTATCTTGCAAGAACTAATTTGAAATACGAAATACTAGTGTATTTGTTTGACATTATGAAATATGTTGTGTATAGAATCAAACCCTTTAAAATCATGGTCTTCTGTGGTGCTGGTGATCAAGTCAAACCACTGTATTTTGTGCTTTTAATACATATAAAAAAAATTACTTAAGAATGGCATGTCGACCGGCAAGAAGCTGTATCGCAATCCTCTTTTGAATAGCAAATCCAATTCTACCAAAAACAAAACTCTTAACCTTTATTGAACTTCTATAAGGATGTGGAGTTGTCGAGTACCCATAGATCTAACTAGTTTCATAGTAGAATAAGAGTGAATACTTGTGATAGCATGTATTTCATGAAATATGAGGGTCTAGAAAGACATTTTCCTCATCTTCTTCCACTAGAGTCTCATCACCATTTTCCTCATGTATTAATTCAACAAACGTAATCAATACAGCCAAACAAAAACATAATATTTTATATCAATCGCAATCGAAAAATAAAATAATTCTAGTCAAAATTATACCAAAGAGACATTGTAGGCTGTCCATGAATAGAGTCAAAGATGAAACAAATGATACAAGCACAACTATCAAACCGATTAAAAAAAATTACATCACCAAACTCCAAACTAAAATGCCCATTTATCAGATTCATTTTTCCTGCTTTGACTGTCTGATGACACCTTAAACGGTTCAGTTGACCCGAACGGGCTCGAGTCGTCAAATGAGTAGGTTTGACCATGGTCAAATCCCCCTACACTGCTACTCATAGAATCAAACCTAGCAAAGTTACGGTCTTGAGTGGTGCTGTTCATCGAGTCAAACCTTGAGAAGTTATTATCATGTGTGGCGGTACTCATTGAGTCAAACCTCGAAAAGTTATTGTCCTGTGTGGTGCTGCTCATGGAATCGAATCTCATGAAGGAATCTTGTTTAGGAGAGCCACGATCAGTGGCGCTAAATGAATCGTAGCGCGAGAAATTATCGAAGAAAGAATTCTCCCCTGCTCCGGTACTGTAACGTGGTGAGTTGGCGGCTCTAGAAGCAGGTGAGCCAGGGACGGAATCGTCAAATCCGAATGGACTTTTCGTTTGGAAGAAACTATTGCCTTGAGGGGAATCAGTTCTCCTTGGACTTGCGGTGAAGCTATTTTTGTCAAAGAAATAACTTTCTCCATGCTTCTCATGTTCGGCATCCTGTGAAAGTTATAATATTTACTTAACTAATCTATATGTTCATACTTCATCCATTTAATTTAATAAAAAAATTGAACTGACCTTAGTGGTGTCATTATTGAATCCCCACACTGAATCCACATCATCATTGTTGTCAAAAGTACCCCATCCTTGGTCATCAAAGCTCCTAATTAAACAATAAAAATTATATTTTCCATACAAAACAAATTGGAAAATAAGAATTGAGAACAAACCAAAATTTTGACCCGGGCGCGCGCTGCGGCAGCAAAGTCGTGTTTGTGACTTCGTTACACGCGTAACAATGATAACATTGACGTGTGGTACGCGCACGTGACATTACGTGTTTTTTTTACTTTGTTACACACGTTATGTTCGTGACATTAACGTCATTAGACATAGATAAAAAAAGAGTATGTCTCGGACGTTAGTGTAAAGTCGTAAAAGTAATTTAGACACTAACGTGGATAGGCATAGATGTATAGTCATAAAAGTAATTTAAACAAAAGGAGTTGTCAAGTTATTAAGTAGAAAAGGTTGGCGGGTCAGAGTTGTCAATTACCAAAAGTTAGAAGTGAAGAGGGTGGTAAAAGTAATTTAAACAAAAGGAGCTGTCAAGTTATTAAGTAGAAAAAGTTGGAGGGTCAAACTTGTAAATTACCAAAAGTTAGAAGTGAATGTGTAACTTACCTAAAGATAAGGGTTAACAGTGTTTCATGTCAAAAGTTTGAGGGTTAAATGAGAAAGGTCCACCGACCTTTCTCTTTAAGATATAGTAAATAAATAAGGTAGAGCCCGTGCAGTATAGAAACTACAAAATAAAAGATTAAACCGTAAAATGAATTCACTCAATACCTTTCTGTTTCTGCATCAAAGTTCTTCCCGAAATGGCTAAACGAATCCTCCTTGGTTGGACTTTCAAATATCTTTTGTGTCGTGGGACTGCCAGCTGGACTTTTTGCTGACTCATCTTCACTATGTGCGTATACCGAGTCAGCCTCATAACGCTTCTCTGACTTCGCGTCAGTGTTTGAATATGAATCTTGAGAAACGTCATCCATATGAGATGAATTTTCAGGCTGAGGTGTGGATTTGGCATTTGCAACATCGAATTGGAATCCTGTCAATACAAGCACGTTAAAGCAAAATGCATATATGGTGAAGCATATAAGGCGGGAAAATTTTGTAGAGGTATCATTGCTAAACGGGTCGTGTTCGCGAGTTGGTGAAGCATATATGGTGATATATGCTAAACGGGTCGTGTTAACCCCGACCTGAACCCGAAAATTGTGTCATACATATGAACCCAAACACGACCCGAATATTCACGGGTTGACCCGAACATGACCCGTTAAACCCGGTTTTTTCTATTTTTTTCGCAACTTAATATACTAAAATTAAAATTTACAACAACAAAACATAAATGTATATAATATACAATTACATTTAAATTATATAATGTTATATAAATCTCTTTTTAAGTTATAATTATAGCATAAAATACACCCCTAATTTAATTTATGACATAAACATATTGTAAAAAAAATATAATATAATATAAATTGGCTAAGCGGGTCAACTCGCCAACCCAACCAGGTTGACCCGAACCCGGCCCGTTTAGCTAAACAGGTTCGCAGGTTCAACCTGAAACTGACCCGAACCCGTTTAGAATAAACCCGAACCCGCGAATTTCGTGTTAGGTTCGTGCCGTGTCGTGTTTTCAGGTCTTGTCGGAAATTCACACCCCTAAGGCTGAGTAACAGGTCTATAGGATTTCTGTTTAATTCTTTCTAAAATATAACCAAATTTTGTTTAGATAAATGGATCAAATAGCCGCCTCCTAAATATGGTGACTCAAATAAAAAGAAAGCCGAACCTTCGTCTTCAAACTTATCCCAATCTTCATCCCACACTGCTGATATCTCTGGAACTCCGGGCTGCCAACCTTTATAAGCAAAGAACGTAACCAGAAGCAAAAAATATTATAATTATCATAGCACTAGTATTTTAACCCGCCGCGTAACGGCGGAGTTTTATACCGTCAAATATTTGACCAGATTCATTTCCAAACAAAATTTACTTGAAACGTAGACCAACTGAAAACGCATATAAAAATAAGCACGAAAACGTATTGTATTTCACCCGACTCATTACCGAGTCGAAACGTAAACCAACTTGGATTAGACCGAAATGTACTTAAAAATAAGCACGTAAGAAAATAGTGTTTTTTTAGTTAAAAAATGGTACCGCGCATTGCGGTGACGACGAAACGTAAAGTAACATGAATTTATACCGCCTAGTGAAAACGTATTATATTTAACCCGACTAGTTTTCAAACAAAATTTAATGTCAAAACGTAGATCAACTGTAAACGTATATAAAAACAAGCACGTAAAACTCGAGAGAATTAAAATGACATTTTTCAAAGATTTTAGCATGGTTGTAAAACAAGGTTTCCAAGGCCGAGTAGTCGCTACAAGGTAGGCTGCCGAGGCGACTTTCTTTGACTCCGCCTAATTACTCGGAATCGGTCAAACGCGGTCAACCAAAGCCAAAATCGTATCTAGTAGGTCAACTTGGGCCGAGTTTGACTTTAAAAATAATAAAACATAATTTCTATGCCTATCATATTAAAGAATGAATATTAGTTTCACGTATTTTGTTATAGATATTAGTAAATTTATGTTATTTGACAGGTATTTAGTTTCCAAAAACTAATTTCTTTATAATTTAACATGTCCCCCCAAGTACTCTCCACCTAGACCGAGTACTCTCAACTCCCCGGTCGACCGACTAGGGAGCGCCTAGCGACTTATGCAACCATGGATTTTAGAAAGTTAAGGGGGTGTAAGTGTCAACGGTGAAAGTGGAGTTTCACAAAAGACAAAACAAATTACTGTAGCATGATGTGACCCTAGCTACAGTGATTTTGTCACCCAGAAATGTTATTATAATATAATAATAATATAATATAATTAATAGGGTGATGTTATTGCTTGTGAAATGAAAGAAAATACCTTGTGGAAGCTCAATAACTGCAGTTGATTTAACATTAATTCCATGCTTCTTGCAGCGTTCGGCTAAAGCCTTCAGTAGTTCCTCAAGATCTGATTGTATACGATCAGCACGAACCTGGACAACCAATATTATGTTTAAGTTTTGTCATTTTAACTTATTAAATTAAATGTTTACTGAACTTAAAAAAGGAAAAACAAAAGTCTAACTTACTTGCAGGATACCATCAGCACTGCCACCTTGTTCCATCTTCACAAGTGCTTGATTCAACTCCATCTTTCTCTCCTATGAAAGTCAACAAGAATTTCTACTGAATTAGTTAAACTTAATACGGGCCTGTATTATGTGTTAAAGTTCATGTTTTCATGGCAATATAAAAGGTATCCTTACACCTGTAACATAATTATCAAGTACAACTAGGGGGATTCTCGCGTTTTTTGTTGTGGGTCGGTCCGGTTCATTATAGTCGATATTGGCACTCGGCATAGCAATCGACACACGCTTTACATGAATTGTAAACCATAAAAACGAATATTTGCACCGGTAACGATGTTGTTCGGTCGGTAACAGTTCGGTTAGTTACGGTACAGATGTTGTTTGGTCGTTATATGTTCGGTTGGTAATGATAAAAAGAAATCAACTATATATGACCCGTTCGAATAGAACTTTAATCGAATCATACATAATAATAAATACAAGACGACGCGGTTGTTAACGGCGAATAGCGACAAATAGCGATAAGGTACCTATATACTACATAGCGAATAGCGATAAATAGCGGGTGGCTATTTTATAAATAGCGATACACTAGAAAAAGAATTTTCAAAAATTTTATACGTATATTATATCAAAATACCCTGGTATATATGCTATTTTACATGTATATTTAACAAAAACCTAAAATCCACCTATTTTATAGCTATATTTAGTTGCTATTTATATTTAAAAAATAAATAAATAAATAAAGTGTCGCTATCCATCGCTCCAACCCAAATAGCGACACTGGACCTATACGCTACGTAGCGCGCTATAGCGATCGCTACGATCGCTATTGACAACTCACGACGGTATATTCAAAACTTTATAGAACATTATATCATATTATAATAATAATAATAATAATAATAAACGAAAAGGGTAATCGACGTCATTATATGAAAAAAAAACTAAACTGATTTTATACGGTACCGGTACCGATGTTGTTCAGCCATTTTCGGTAATTTAAACAAGAAAATCATTAAAGTTTAAAATTAAAATATATGTTTAAAGTCAAAAGTAAATATAATAATTATGTATTGTAATATCGAAATGACAAAAATATGAAAAAGACTATATATTGTTATAAAATTAAAATTACTATTCATTGCAAGTTTCAAATTATATATATATATATAGATACAAGGTAGGGTTCGGCTACAAAGTCCAAAATTCCTAAAAAGTGTAAGTCATAAAACACTATAATTTCAGCCATATAACACGCCTAAAACCCACAAATAACAGAGTTGAGATTACTAAAACACCATATTCAAACCCTAAAAGTCCATAAAAACTTCAAACACACCATCGTAGAACTATGAATATAAACACAATATGCTAATTAACATAAAAGTATAAAATACAATAATGTTTGTCATTCCATGGATAGCACAATGCTATTTGTTAGGCAACTAAAAAATTGATATTGAAGGGCAAGCACTATAATAAGAATCATACCACTCGTTAATCGTTATATCAAGTATCAACATTTTAACTTTCTGTAAGGCCTGGATATATTTTCTTTTGCGTATAATAAATTAATAATAATAATACATTAATACCTGAATATCACGGAATGAGGCCTCCTCAATAGTTAATTTAGAAGCCACTTCTGCCACCTGTTTGTATTTCTCTTCATATTTCTTCGCAAGCAACTCTTCCTGAAATAAAATGGTGCAATAACTTCTAGAAACAACAAAAAAAGGAAATCAAAAGATAAGCATGGTTGAAAATCTCAAAAATTACCTCACGTTTATCAGCTATAGCACGTTCTGTAATCTCATTAAGTCGGTTATCACATCTGCTCTTGTATAACACCTAATAAAAATTAAAAGAAAACAGAAAAAAGTTGGTGAGTATAAGTTTAGTCGTGCTAATGATTGCAAATGAAGAAGATCCTCCATCTTACATACATCAAGATCACAGTATGTTAGGGGTGAGCAGAAAACCGAAAAAACCAAACTGCACAAAAAAAAAACTAAAAAAACCCGAACCGAAATTTACGGCTCATTTACGATTTTAAATTTTATGAAAAAACCGAAAAAAAACCGAACCAAACTGAATAACCTAAAGAATCATTTTTTTAATGTTTGTTATATATTTATTTAGGAATTATTAATTTTATTCTTGAATGTTAGGTATTAATAACAAAAACATTAATATGTTTATTTATCTTTGAAATGATTTATCTATTGCCTACAAGAAATAACAAAATTTAACATAATAAATTAATAATTAAATGATTTTCAAAGTACTATAAAAAATGTCTTAATAATACTTTGGAGAAACCTAAAAATAGAATAGAAGATTAGATTCATGTGAACAATATAAATTAAAAAGGTTAAATATAATAATTTGAATCTAAAGATCTAAGAAAGATCTTAATTTTGGATTATACATTTTATTTTTGAATCTTACGTAATTTTTGTTTCAAAAACTGAAACAGAACGGTTTTTAAAAACCGAAAACCAAACATTACGGTTACAGTTTCGGTTTTAGCATAAAACTGAACCATGCACACCCCTACTGTATGTGATATATTTCAAGCGAGTTTATATTATATAGCTCAAATACATATAAAAATAATAGATAAGGGTGGCTACTCACAAGATCTTGCATCTTGTTCCTGTAAAACACCATCTTTTCTCTAGAATCCAGAATCACCTTGTCATCGCCCTTTAACAAAAACAAAAACAACCAATAACAGTGAACATTCTACATCGTATAAAAATGTGGCATGCGTAAAATGCGCAATGGAATGATTCAAGTAGATTCAAATAAGACTATCATGAAAGATAGAAGTTTACCGCTTTTTCGGCTTCCGTTGTCTCTCGGGAAACTGAACGAGAAGTATTCTGATCACCACCGTTGCTGAGGTGTTGAGCATCCATGGAGGGTACAGGTCTTCTCTGTTGATTAAACTGCATTGGTTGGGCCCCACGAGGAGGCCCGTGAGGCATTGGTTGAGAACCAGACATCACCTGCTGTTGTACGGGCGCAGAACCTGAAGACAAGATAACATTCATCGATCGATCAACAATGAACTTTGAAGGAATCTTTTTAGCCCTTCTAGACTATGAAACTAGTCATTTTCAAAGTAACATAGCGTCTATATCAAAATTTTCATACATTTACAAATAACTAGACTATGAAACTAGTCATTTTCAAAGTAACATAGTGTCTATATCAAAATCTTTATAGCCTTTTTAGCCTTTCTCCCGCGCGTTGCGACAGCGTCGAAACGTAAAGTAACGCGAATTTATACCATCTAATGAAAACGTATTATATTTAACCCAAATCGTTTCCGAACATTCTTTGCGTCAAAACGTAGAACAACTGAAAGCATACATAAAAGTAAGCACGAAAACGTTTTATATTTGACCCAACTCATTTTCAAAAATAATTTACGTCGAAACGTAAGAAAATAGTGCTTTTTAAGTTGAAGGATGGTACCGCACGTTGCGGCGGCGGCGAAACGTCAAGTAACTCGAATTTATACCATCTAATGAAAACGTATTACATGACCAGACTTGTTTCCAAACAACATTTACTTCAAAACGTAGACCAACTGAAAGCGTACATAAAAATAAGCACGAAAACGTATTATATTTCACCCGACTAACTTTCGAAAAAAAGTTATGTCAAAACGTAAACCAACTTGCATTTATACCGACACATACATATATATAAAAATAAGCACATAAAACTCGAGGGGCTCAAAATTACATTTCATAAAGTTTTTAAAAAGTTGAGGGGTATAAGTGTTAAAGCTAAAAGTTGAGGGGTTAAAGAAAAAAAGAAAGTTATTGTAGTGCCGATGTGACGAACGCTACAGTGAAACCATGTTGTGTTTTAATAATATTGATAATTATAATTTATAATAAAATTATTTTATGTGAATGACAATGAAATGTTGGGAAAGGAGTTAATACCGGGAGTAGCACCCCAACCACCGGGTGCGGGTCTAGCGGGTGGACCGGTTAACGACAACAGAGTTTCATCAAGCAACACGTTACTAGGAAGTGTCGGTGGAAGATTGTGGCCTTCTCGGTACCTCTCCATTAGATACAGCGCTATACAGAACTCCCTCAATGAAAGCATGCTGTCGTTATCTTGATCCGATAAGTCCCAAACCTGTTTCAAAATTTCTGTGAAAGAATATTGTTAAAACGAAATTTATTATCAGACACAAGTTGCACTTTTAAGTAGGGGTGCTAAACAGGTCGTGTTCACGGGTTGGCGGGTTCAACCCGACCGGAACCCAAAATTTTTTAGACAAACCTGAACATGACCTGAACTCGAAAATCGTGTCATACATATGAACCCGAACATAACTGTTCTACCCAATTTTTTTTTCCACAAATTAATATTTTAAAATTAAAATTTACTAAAAAACACAAATGTATATAATACAATTAAATTTAAATTATAAAATCTTATTGAATTTTCTCTTTTTAAGTTATAAATATGGCATAAAATACACACCGAATTTAATTTATGACATAAAACATATTGTAAAATAATATAATACAATATAAATGGGTTAAACGGGTCAACCCGCCAACCCGACCGGGTTGACCCGACCCAACCCGTTTAGCTAAACGGGTGTTCGCAGGTTCAACCTGAAACTGACCCGAACCCGTTTAGAATACACCAAAACCCACGAATTTCATGTTCGGTTCATGTCATGTTTTCGGGTTATGTCAGAAATTCACAGCCCTACTTTTGAGGCTTGAAAAACAAACTTTAGGCGCTAAGAATTTACGAAATACCTCTTGGTAGCCTCCAACTCAAAAATAAACTACGCGCCTGTTCACCAGTGATTTTCCCATCTCTGTCAGTATCAACTTCCATGAACACTTTCATATACTTATTAACACCAGCGCGTGTCATTTTCGGCCACTGAGGTTGTGACGGATTGGAAGCTTGAGTTGGGCCTTGTAGATTTTGAATTGGGCCTGGGCCCTGTTGACTTGGTCTTGGAACAGGTGTTGCTGTTGCTGACTGTACCGGAGCCCCTGTAGGCTGCCTTGTAAAAGCACTCAATGCACCAAGCGGGTCAATCTTTGTTGGAGTCTGGGCCTCGGAACTTACAGCAACAGTTGATGATGTGGGCGGTTTGGATGATGTTTGAGAAGCGGAAAACACGCCACCGCCAAACATCTGGTCGGAAACACTTCCGTTTCCTCCAACTGACGGTCTAGGAGTCGGAAAAGATGGTGAAGTCGAGCTGATTGCGGTGACGGGGACTTGTGATGAAGCTACAGGAGCCCTAACACCTCGGGCCGCAAGCCAATCACCTGAAACGTTAGGGTTTGATAGACCGGGACCCACCAGACCGCCTGACGTGATATTAGGACCACCAACACCCTGTGGTGGAAAATACTGTGCTGAGGTAGGTGGGACCATTGAATTCGGAGGCACTTGTGATCTTATGCCAAAAGTTTGAGGTTGCATCGGACTGACAACCCCAGGCTGCTGTGTAATAGGACGTGGGCCTGGGCCCATTGAACTGACAACCCCGGGCTGCTGTGTGGGAACACGTGGGCCTGAGCCCATTGAATTGATAACCCCGGGCTGCTGTGTAGGAGGACGTGGGCCTGGGCCCATTGGATTCATAACTCCAGGCTGTTGTGTAGGAGGCCGTTGGGCGATAGGATTTGGCTGAGCTGGCGCAAGTGCGGCAAGGTTTATTTGTGGAGGAGGGATTTTCGCAGAAGCAGGTCCGTATAATGCAGCCTTTACGATGTCGGGTGTTAGTTCTCGTTTACTTTGTGCCACTGTAACAAGCTTAAGGGCATTATAGAATTCTTGACGGCCAAGAAAGCCAGTGCGGTTCTGATCTGCATGCTGCCATATCTGTAATCAAGTATTACATATATTAATTATTAATAACTACACTACCGGATGCTTAAATTATTATTTTTAATTTTAGTTTGGTAATATTATGCAATACAGTCCTAGTTGATTGTGAATTATAACTGCGACATGCTGTAGACAATGGTCCAAAAGAGTTGCCTATGTGAACATTACTGAAAGTATATAAGACAGCTATGAAACAGAGACATAAGACATTTCTTAAACTATAGTCTGCATGTAATTGTGTAAAGTCTAAAATTGATATTGGCATAGGAAAGTAAACTATGAATATTCATCATCTCATCTTAAGCTTGTAAATAGCAAATACAATGACCATATTCAAAACATTCTTAACCCAAAGAGATATTTGAATAAGCTACTCTAACATTCTTCAACTTAACGCACCAAATCGCATCATGCTGAACTGGTCTCCTTCGCGGTTTCCAAGTCATCTACGAGTTCAGATTTCTACTTTAGCTCCTTGAAGATGAGCTTCAAACAAGCTGACGTTACGATTATGTACTGTTTGCTCTTCGGGGAATTGGTTTGGATACGAGTGCTCTATTAATGCTCTTATTTTCTAACCCAAATCCTCATAGTATTGACCGAGGGGTGAGGACACACTTCAAGTCACCATAAGCAATGTTAACTCAAATGCATTAATCAGCCCAAATCTTGTAGATGGCAAATCCAAATTAAAAAAACAAAGGCAGTTGGAATCCATCTCAACTTTCAACCTTATCTACTTCTACCCACATCCTAAATTACGGGAAGATGTTTTCTACAAGTAGGGGCTTAGTGGGTTCCTTGACGGCATTCTTTATTTTCAAATCATAACATTCTCTAAAGATCCTAGAGACTTCATCTTCGAGAAGCTAAAGTTGAAATTTGAACTCGCAGATGACTTGGAAACTGTGAAGAAGATAAGTTCAACACAAAGCAATTGAGTGCTTCGAGTGGAAGCAGGTTGGAGTAGCTTATTCGAATATGTGTAAAGCCTAACAATGGTTAAATCACTAATTCATTAAATTCTCCTAAATGGTTAAATCACTAATTCATTAATTCTCCTAATCAATCAACTAACTAAACTACAAACATCATATATTAAATCAACACAAATTCAATAAAATTCTCCTAATAAATCAACACAAATTCTCCTAACAAATTCACTCAAACTCTCCTAATAAATCAACACAAATTCAATCAAATTCTCCTAATAATTGAACACAAATTCTCCTAATAAATAAAAACAAATTCAATCAACAAATCAACACAAACAGAAATTAAACTCTAAAACCTGAGCAAGCACAGGCTTAGGCAAATTCGAGCCCTGGAAGAACGCAACAGCTTCAGCTCCACTAATTCTCCCATCGCGATCCAAATCCGCCCGTCGAAAAAACGCATCGAACTGATCCATTACCGATTCAACAACTTCCGAATGAAATCAACCGATCGAATTGCACAACTGTCACCTAGGGTTTCAGATCCGGAGGAGCATGAATCGAATGAGAAACACCGGTTGATGATAAGGAGATCTTGCACTGGATCGCGTGGAAGTGATGGAAGGAGAGGTGAAATTGTTAACGGTGATTGTTGTTTGATCGGATCGAGAACGGACACATAGTGGAAAAAGGGTTTCTAGAAAATTGAAACGCAACTGATGTTGTCTTTTTTTTTTTCGTTTTATGTGTAAAAATAATACAAGTAGGGAGGTAACTTACTAACTTGTAAATGTATTTTTCAACGAATATAAGTTCGGCTATCTGAAGTAACTCTATGGTAAAAGATGAACCGTGATTAGGGTTGCAAACGAATCGAAGGAACACGAACGAGACCTTGTTTGTGTTCGTTTGTTAGAGAATATATGTGTTCACGAACGGTTCATGAACACTTACCGAACAAGATTTTATGTTTGTGTTCGTTTGTTAAGAAAATAAACTTGTTCATGTTCGTTTGTGTTTGTTTGTTAATGTTAGACAACGAATGAAAACAAACGTTGATGAATACAAATGGAAATAACAAACACAAACACGCGTTCATGAATAGATCATATAAGACACTATCACTTATTAAATATTTTATTTGTCAGGGTCTTGTAATATTTAAAAAATATATAAAAACAAAACACTAATGAACTATCAAACACAAACGAACACGTTACCAAACGTTCACGAACATAAATGAACGAACGCGACCTTTGTTCATGTTTGTTCATTTAACTAAACGAACGAAATTTCTTGTTCGTGGTCGTTTCTTTAATAAACGAACGAACACAAACGAACTTCCCGCCGAACGGTTCACGAACTATTCGCCAAACATTTGGTTCGTTTACAGCCCTAACCGTGATCGTAGAGATGTAGAGAGTGTTTGTTAGCTTAATCTCATCATCTTCAGTTCTGGAGAAAACCTGCCGACTATAGGCCCACTATGGTAAACTCAGTTGGATAGTGGCAAAGTTTGAACTAAAACTTAGTTGGAGCCGAGGCACCCTGACCCCAATAAAGCTTCACCTGTGCAGTTACAACTTTTCGAATAAGAGATTTAATCAACCTTTTTAATTTTAATTTTAATTTTAATTATGTTTAATATGAGTAAGAGTTTTAGAAAAAAAAAAAAAAAGATTAGACCAATTAATCCAATAACTTTGGTTTAAAATTCAATCAAATATGGATTTCATCAATTTTTTAATCTTAAATATCTCTATATGATTCACACTACTTTACAATCTAAAACTACTTTCAAATTTGTGAGTGCGTGAAATAGTTAAATAACGAATATGGTTAAATTAAATTGGAGTTGAAAGAGAAATTATATAAGTATAAGGTGTTGATGAGATAAGCTCAGTAAAACAAGATTGTCACTTATCTCACTATGAGTTCTGCAAACCAAAGTTGTATAGTCACCAAAGTTAATTAAGAGCTAGTCAAATTTAGGAAAGCCGCATACTGAGTCATTTTCTTTAGTCAAAAAAATGCGTTGTGTATGCATTGAGGGAGAACGTTGATGAAACTTTAAATCAAGTGAAGAAATCACCAATTTGAGGTTGATCCAAGTTGGAAATCAAGGAAGACATGGCCACAATCTACAACGAAAAATAAATCGTTTTTGTGAATAGTTCTTGGCCAAACTTGAAGGTTTTCTTAATGATTATTGAACACATGTTCATCTATCAAAGAAATATGAAGATTTTTGGTTTGTCTAAGTTAGAAAGGGATTTACTTAAATGTATATGGTAGCTAGAATCACTAAAACTTCAATATTTAGAGGTTTGCGATGATAAGAAGTCGGGGTATTAAGTAATCAAACAAGTTAATGCCATATGTTGAACTAATGGTAAAATTAGTTACATTGGGTTAGAAATTACCTATGTGGGTGAATAGATAGTGTTCGAATACTCACATGTCAGGATCAAATTTGCAATAGGTAAAAATGAATTAGGGAATATGACATAAATTGAAGTAATTTGTTTTTTTTAGTATGGTTATACACATAATAGCCTCTAATGATCTTGAATGATGATAATCATATAGCTAATTGTTTAATATGGTTGGTAACATTGGAATTGGAAATGTGAATTATTGGTGAAGTGATCCTTAAATTGACCTCCTTAAATGGGTTAGTTGGTAAAAAAGAGTAATTTGAGATTTAATACAACATTGTGACATTAAAATGCTAGTACTTAGTATTAATATCTTCAATGGAATTGTTAAACAATGAGTTGGGTGTATAAGGCAAAGTGGCCCATATATTGACACAAAGTGAGTTTGACTTAGGTAGTCAATGACTTGACGAAGGAACTTAAGAATTAACCGATCCTATAGACAAAGGTGAGTGTTACATAACCAGAATAGAATGGTATATTTTGCTTGCTACATGTTTTGAACTAATTGGTTTATACATGTTTATAAAGTATGTTTATGGAATCCCCCTATTGATTAGGAAAGTATACGTTTGTATGTTATGTGTTTTTACTAATTGGTTTAAACATGTTTTAAAATATGTTCATGGAATTTTCGTTGATATGTTCTAGACTTGGTGATTAGGTCAATATTGAACATGGTGTAAAGTCTCGTTAGAAAATAAGCAGCAGATGGGTAGGTATGTGATTAAATAGAATGAAATGAACACATGGATAGTTATATAATCAAACGAATTGAAATGATCACATGGGTAGTTATGTGATCAAAGGAGTCATGATGATGTTTTGTTACCCACATGCTAAACCACAATTGAAATTTTATAATCTTAATTTTGACCCGTTAGGCAAGTATTAATTCAAATTGAAAAAATTTCTTAGGACAGTTCCAACTTTTAAATTGTTTTTTTCCATCGATCATTTTCTAACTGGTGTCTAACCCAATTAGTTTTTTGCTGACATGAAACCATCACCACCTCCAGCAAATAACTAAGTTTTTGTCTATGTCGGCAAAAAACCAACTAGGTTAGACACTAATTAGAAAAGATGTAGTTGAGGAAAATAGTTTGAAAGTTTGGACTGTCTTGAAAATTTTCTCAAGTTGGGATTAATGTTGATCAACGGGTCAAGGTTATGATTACTAAACTCCAATTTCCCAATGCTAAAGGTAGTGGTGAATTAGAATGCATGTTAGTACTTCATGCACGGTGTGTTTCCTTGAACGAAATAGTGTACAACTTAAATAAAGGGTGTTAAAACTCATTCTCATATGTGTTTTTTGGTTTGATATTAACAAAATTAATGTTGGAAAAAATCCAATATGATTTGCAAGTCCCCTACCATTATCCATTGTACAATAGATGAATTATGGGATACGACCATATACCTTGGGTATAGACCCGTATATGGTATGCTAGATGTTAAACGATTATATATGAGATGTTAAACACTTGGACAATATTTTGGCGAAGGAGTTTGGGTTTGGAATTATTATTTGGGTTATTATATGTAACCTCAGTTAGTTGTATACTAAGGGGTTGTCCATGATCAGGTTTTAGAATGTTGTGCATGTTAAACATATACTTGCAAGTAAATCATCGAAAACATGGGGTTGTCCATGATCAGGTTTTAGAATGGTGTATCGAACACCTTTTTATACACGTTGGTTGTCAATATGTTTTCGTCAAACGTAGTTAGATATGTTAGACATGTAATAATTACTTTATTTTTTGATTGAATGTAATGTTTTTGTAAAGGTTATAAATTTGACTCTTTGAAAGTAATTGTATGTGATCTAATTTTGAAATGTTAAGGCCAAATTAATACTGTATGTGATCTAATATTTTGAAATGTTAATGCCAAATTTCCATACTATAGTTTACTAACATGTTGATGCTATATGTTGTTGTATCTTATACATGGGGGGTTTTCCAAAAAAAAGTTGATTTTCCATTTCTAACCCAAAGGTTTTTATTTTTGTATTTTAACCCATTGATTTTTTACTTTTAACACAAAGGTTTTATTCTTATTAAATTTAACCCTAACACTTTTTATTTTCAACTTTGGTCCCCCACACTTTTCATCTCTAGCAAATTTTTCGTTTTACGTTTCGTTTTAAATTTTGCGAGTTAACACGCCACAACGTGTGTATGGGGTTCAACGTTTTTTTCGTCTGGTTTTACTTTTCTTTTTCTTATTTTATTTTTACAAGCTTTTGCGCTGTTGGTGGTTGTCACGCCCCCAAATTATCACATGCGGAATCACCGTTGGATGTGTGACGTACCAGGACCCAAGACACCAATCACATTGAACTACGCATAATATTTAAATAAAACATTCCATTCATTACAAAATATAACCCAAGTCATAAGTTTAAACCAAAGTAAATGTTCAGCAGAAGCATATAGTAATAGTTATTCAATCGTTTCAAAACAAGTGTTCAAGAATCAATGTGACAAGTATCCAAGAGTCTCAACCCATGACCACTCCAGCGCTCCCAGATAGCAAGTCCATAATCAAGAACCTAACGACCTGCAAGCATGCAGACAAGTGTGTCAGACGACGCTGGTGAGTTCAAAGTTTTGTTAACGCGTTTAGTTACCAGATATAAGTATAATCAGTTCAATGATTTGATGTTGTAATAACTCGTGTACCGCTGATGGCTTAAAGTTGTTTTGCCCAAACCCCATTGTCTCTATCAAAGCAATGGTCAAGACTGGGATCATTAGTTCACTCCCGACCTCCCCGGTACGGTGTGAGGTTGCCAAACCTAAATAGCACTATTAACTAATATCCCGTTGCCTCCCCGGTAACGATCGGTAGATGGGACTTAGGTGATAGACATGCGGGTATTAACAAACATCCCAATAACCTAGCATTCCTCCCTGGAACGTTTACCCGATGTCCCTCCCCGGGACGCATGCTTGGAAAAGAGCAGTGAACTCACCTTGGTTTACTCGGTATGTATTAATTACCCGTCCAGTTGGTCCACCCCAAACCCTACCGTGGTTACCAAACAGTATCAGTTTCAAAGTCATTCGAATCACACGTTTGCACACAATAAGTCACGTATGGTTACACAGTTTGCATTTAGCATTTCTAGCTCTGTTATCATGTAACACTCACAGGAATATCATAACGGTCCACAAACCATACACATGTCATCTAACATTACACCTTATGGTTAAACAGTAAGGTCATCATGTAACTACTACATTTCATAAATAAGATACCAACAATACGTATTTCTCAAACTGTTTACTGTTCCAAACACCAGCCCCTTCGACGAAACTCCCCAGCGACGAAAGTCCACCTTTCGCCGTTATGCATGTGACGAAACATATGTATGTTTCGTCGAGATGGGGTTTGGCGAAACTCCTGAGAGATTCGTCATGTACTGGTCGACGAAAGTCCCAGCTTTCGTCGAATCATGCCTTTCGTTGGTTCACATCTTTCATCGCTCAATATGTGCAGTCACAATTTACCAAACACACATACAGTTAACCTACTACGACATACACAGCAGATCAACAACGACAACAACGATAACTCATGCTCATACTATCCAAATCATAAACGGACATTCAACATTCAAGCGTAACGATTTGCATTCCACACATGTAAAATTGTAATCAACAATAATCATTAACACACACACAAACCCTAACCCAAATCTACAAGATTCATGTATTTCATCATCTGATCATGACAATCATCTCATCGATTCCCTAAATAAACCTTCACCCTAACTTTGCATAGAACCCTAATCATGAGTCAACCACACACATGGACAGGAATCACAGAAGGTTTACTCAAGTCAAGATAACATTACTAACCGTGTTGTTGTGTGCACAAAGGTGTTGGAACGATCGATCGACGATGCAGGCTTCTAGAGTATAATTGTCGTCAACAGAGAGCAAGGTGAGTAGTTCTAGGGTTTCGCTAACTTCCACTTACGTAACTTATGCGACTACACATATTTTATAACCTAATCACCTTTGGCCTCACATGGGCCAAAAGCCCATTTCGGCGAAACCCACTGGACGAAACTCCAGTGTTTCGTCGTCTAAAGAGTGGCGAAACTTCACAAGTTTCGTCGAGATGGTCATGAGGATGGAAGTGTTGTGTTTATAACTTTAAGAAATTTATAATTTCCAACAATTAACAAACACTAAACAATTTATTAATCGTAAACAATGAATAATTAACCATACAACATAATGGATTGCTAAAGCACAGCTGTGAAACAAGTAACGTGTCGAGAAAGACCTTGGAAAGCCTGGTTGTCACAGTGGTCGCTGGCAGTGTGTGGCATTAGTGCAACTTGGAACGGTTTTACAAACGTTTTTAACGTCTTAAGTTTTTTACTAATATTTGTTTTGAGTTTACCCATGTACTTCCTTTACTTAAAAAAACTAATTTTTTACGTGCGTATATTTATGTATGTGTCGGTATAAATTCGATTTGTTCTACGTTTTGATAAACAGCAGCCAGCTGTGAGAACTTATCTGTTTCCTTGATTGCTAAAAAGTGTGCTGACTTCGTGAGACGATCCACGATTACCCAGATGGTATCGTTTCCGTTTTGAGTCCTTGGCAAGCCTGTGACAAAATCCATTGCGATTTGCTCCCATTTCCACATGGGTATTTCTGGTTGTTGCAGCAATCCAGACGATTTCTGATATTCCACTTTAACTTTCGAGCAGGTTAGACATTTACTCACATAGGTTGCGATGTGAGCTTTCATCTTCGGCCACCAATACATGACTCTGAGATCCTGATACATCTTATCCGAACCTGGGTGAACAGAGTATCGAGACTTGTGTGCTTCGTCCATCACAAGCTCTCTAATGTTACCAAACAAAGGGATCCATATCTGTTCCATGCAGTAGAGAATGCCATCAGATCTCTTTATAAGTCGCTTTTCCATGCCTCGTAAATATTCAGCTTCATAATTTTCTTCTTTTAACGCTTCAGTTTGAGCAGCACGGATCCGATAAGGTAAATTAGAATGAATGGTGAGTTGTAAAGCGCGAACTCGTCTGGGATTCGATTCCTTTCGACTGAGGGCATCAGCTACCACATTAGCTTTGCCCGGGTGATACTTGATGGCACAATCGTCGTCGTTCAATAATTCTACCCAGCGACGCTGTCGCATATTCAATTCCTTCTGGTTGAAGATATGCTGAAGGCTCCTGTGATCGGTGTAGATGGTGCATTTGGTACCGTATAGTGCCCCCAGATCTTCAACGCGAACACCACGGCCCCCAATTCCAAGTCGTGAGTCGTGTAATTCTTCTCATGAACCTTCAACTGCCGGGACGCATAAGCTATCACATTGTTGCGTTGCATCAGTACGCATCCAAGACCCTGAATGGAAGCATCACAATAAACCACAAAATCTTCGGTGCCTTCAGGTAGAGACAAGATCGGTGCGCTGCTGAGTTTCTGTTTTAATAACTGGAATGCCTCTTCTTGCTTCGTTCCCCATAAGTATACTACGCCCTTCTGTGTTAACGAGGTGAGAGGTTGCACGATCTTCGAAAAATCCTTAATAAATCTCTGATAATACCCAGTGAGACCAAGATATTGTCGCACCTCCGAAGGAGTCTTTGGTGCCGCCCAATTCTTGACAGCATCAACCTTTGCAAGATCCACGTGTATCCCCAATTCATTAACAATGTGTCCAAGAAAGTTTACCTCCCGAATCCAGAAGTCACACTTAGAGAATTTTGCATAGAGTTGCTCCTTCCTCAGGAGCTCCAAGATAAGTCGTAAGTGCAGCTCGTGATCTTCCTTGTTCTTCGAGTAGATGAGAATGTCGTCAATAAACACAATAACGAAGTCGTCGAGATACGGCTTGCATACACGGTTCATGAGGTCCATGAAGACCGCTGGCGCGTTCGTCAACCCAAACGGCATAAATAAAAACTCATAGTGCCCATAACGCATTCGAAAAGCTGTTTTAGGAACATCCTCCTCTCGGACTCTCATCTGGTGGTAGCCCGATCTTAAGTCGACCTTCGAATAAAAGCTTGACCCTTGCAACTGGTCAAACAAGTCGTCCATGCGTGGCAGTGGATAACGGTTCTTGATAGTCACCTTGTTGAGTTCCTGATAATTAATGCACATGTGAAAGGACCCGTCTTTCTTCTTTACAAACAAAACCGGGGCTCCCCAAGGTGAAGAGCTGGGTCGAATAAAGCCTCTGTCCAACAACTCTTGCAGTTGATTAGACAACTCCTGCAATTCTCCAGGTGCTAAACGGTAAGGGACACGAGCTATCGGGGCTACTCCTGGCGCAAGATCAATCTGGAATTCCACTTGACGGTGAGGAGGTAAACCAGGAAGTTCCTCAGGAAACACGTCGGCAAATTCGCGTACAACTGGCAGATCCTCGATCTTTCTTTCCCTTGATGGAGTATCAGTAACAAGTGCTAGAATAGCAGGATACCCCTTTCGTAGACATTTCTGCGCTTGCATAGCTGAGATGATACCAACCATCGCACCACTGCGATGCTCCTGAACCGATAATGATTCCCCACTAGGGAGAGGGATACGTACAATCTTCTCTTTACACAGAATCTCAGCTTGGTGTTTAGACAGCCAATCCATACCAACCACTATATCAAAACTACCGAGGGTAACAGGAAGGAGGTCAATATTAAACACATGACCCACAAGATCTAGTTTACACCTAAATAGGACATGCGAAGCTTCGATCATTTTGCCATCAGCTAATTCTACTACATGCTTAACTTCTAAAGGTGTTGGGGCTAACCCTAATCGTTGACCAAACTCTAGGGACACATAACTCCAATCAGCACCGGAATCAAATAACACAGAAGCAATAAGATTGTTCACAGAAAACGTACCAGTCATGACATTGCCGTCGTTCCTAGCATCACCAGCACCGATCGTAAATATCCTTCCACGAGCTCCATTGCCCCATTGTTGCCGTTATTATTGTTCCCAGCATTGTTGTTGTTCTGGCAGTTGTTGTCGTTGGCATTCTGCTTCAGCTGAGGGCAATCCCGCTTGATGTGGCCCTCATCCCCACACTGGAAACACCCCTTCTTAAAGCCCTGATTCTGATGGGGTTGCTGCCTTTGCTGATGTTGTTGCCACTGGTTTTACTGCTTTGGGTACGTGGCTCTACAGTCTTTTGCCTCGTGGCCCAACTTGTCACATCTGCGGCAAACCCGGACACACTATTGTAACACCCCGAAAACGGGTTTGGTAATTAAACTCTGTTAGTACTAAAAGACGGGTAACGTACCGTTATTAGTAAAAATAACCCGGCAAATATTTGGATTTAAATAAGAAATCCTAATATTAAATAAAAACGAATCAAAGTTTTAAGGAATTAAGTTTATAAGAGCCTGAGTTAACGGGACTTAAAATAAAATGGGTTATGACTTCCCGAACACAGTAAGCTAACTATGAATAATTAACCTAGTTAATAAGAGGGAATGTTACTAGAAATAAGTAGGTTATGGCCTACTTAATAACTAACCAAACTAGAGGGACTTAAGTTGCGAACAAAGGGACTTGATTTATAAAAACTAAAAATCAAACACAATACACACTTAGTGTGTGTGTGTGTGCGTACGACCAGGGACAAGAGCAAGGAGCTCAAAACCCTAGATCAACAAATTGGTCAAATTGAAGCTTGAATCAAGATCCAAATCAATGCATGAACGCGTAGAAACGATCACCAAGTCAAGGGGATCGTGAGGTATGTTGAATTTCTAACATTCGTGAAGTTGTAAAAATTTGATAATCATCCTAATCGCGAATTAGGCATGAATTAGATAAGCTATGGCTAGATTAGTGATGTATACTTGCTTAGGAATGAAACCCCAAGTGAAAATCATGCATATGATGCTATGACTTGAATGATTTGGTGATTACCTATATGTGTGTTAAATGGGTTTATTGACAATATGATGAACACTCGGATTAGAGTGTTAATTTGATGAATATTGATTGTTATGATATGAGTTCTTGATGTAGTTCATGAACACTAGACATAGAGGTTTGATTTTGATGTAAATCTTGGTGAAAATAATTAGTTATGAACTAGTTAGTAAATATGTGAAAATTATGCACATTAGGTGTTTGTTAAAATGCCTAAATGAGAACTAAAGTATTGAATTTAGAGTGAAAACGCGTATTTGAATGATATGGAAATTACGCATGATATGAAGTGATAAGAGTTCTAAATACTATGTTGATTTAGACTTAATGTAGTAAACATGTGATTGAAAGTAGATAACTTTAGATAAGTTAAGTTAACTAATCATGCAGCCGAATAGTAGCTTTGGCATAGAAAATAAGTGAGGTGGAATAGTCATGATTGTTAATGACTAATTTAACCGCCTCGTAAATGTTTGACAATAGTTTGACGCGTAACAAGCTAGGTGAAAGCTTGGAAGAGGGAGCGGGTCAAACGGAGCAAGTACGGAAAGAAAAGCGTGGCGAGGTAAGTGTAATTTACACACTTATGTAGAATACCCGTTTATTCGATACATTGTAAACGTGATAACAATAATATTGGAAATATGGAAATTTGTCAAATATCGACTAATGTAAATCAAGGTTAAAAGGATACCCATGGCGTAAGCCGAAATGGGTTGAAATTGTAAGAAAAGGGTGTAAAAAAAGGCTATGGTTATAAAATCCGGGATGGGATGGATGTATGAATTGGAAATCAAAAACGATGTTTTTGATTAAATAAATAATGTTGGGCATATAGTCCAAACGGGTCGAATGGTGGAGATAACACCATTTGACAACATCGACTAATGTGGTTGTCAAGTCTTATGTTAACAGGACCGATTAGCAAATCGGATAATTGCGTCACCATTGATGGTGTGATAATGAAAACAAGGTATAAATCGGGTCTACTTGTTGATCCGGGCCAGGTACGCATAATTATATTATAGTTAAAAGTGTTATTTTGGTCGAATAATTTGAGAGAGAGTCCTTAGTCATAAAAGGACTAAAATCGACCAAAACGCCCTTGTTGGCTAATTCAAACAAACAACCTTTAAAATTTTTTGGAAACGAGTTGTATGATTGGGTAAATACTTAGAATAAGTATAAAAGTTGAAAGAGGTATAATATTAGTCAAATGGCACTATTTGAGTTTTGCCATAAAATAATGATTCGAGTAGTAAAATTTGGGTTATATAAGATCACCACACTAAACCCACCTTAAATACAGTTGTGGTGGGATATTATAGGGTAAGAAATGTGGTGATGGAATGCTAGAAGCAATCGAAAGCGATTTTAGGTTCGAAAGTGCTTAAATACCCTTAACGGGTCAAAATAAGCATACAAGCGAAAACGAGTTTAATTTGTGTAATAAACCGGTGATTAGAATCAAATATGGTAGATATCATTAAGTTGAAGAAGTGTATGTGTTATAAGGGTCAAATAAATACGTTTGATGATGAAATCCCGAACGGGTCAAAAGTTGGTAAAAAGGGTAACAAGCCGAAGAGTTAAAAGTCTGAAGTTTTAATATGTAGGATGTTGGATTTCAACTCCATTAGATGGAGAATTAAATTACGGTCGCGTAGGAAAAAGAATCGGGTAAAACGGATCAATAACGAAGAAGTTATGGCCGTTTCCGTAAAAACTGGCATAGCTGAAAATGCAGGACCCAGATCTGAACTCGCTGGAAAATCTTATCTGTCGTGACACGCGACAGATGACCATAAATACGTCGCGACACGCGTGAGACGAGGGTGTCTCTGTCGCGACCCGCGTGAGAACCCAAAGTTGGAAAAAAAATCATTTTTCTTGTCCGTTTTCGTATCCGGACTTGTTCTAAACTCATTTTAAGCCAGTATAACTAATCATTTCATGGTTTATGAAATGCAGGTATAACTTGGAACTTCGGATGACAATCAAGCTCAACAACGAACCGAACAAAAATCAAGAATCAAGCTTCCGCATTATTTTAGTTGCCACATTTTAAACGACGTTATAAACATTAAATGTTGAAATGCTAAAAAGTTTTAGTAAACCCGTAATTTCCAATGCATATGTAATCTTAATTACATGACTGTTTTTCGTAAATGATACGTTAAACCTTAATTTATAAGAACGGGTGTTACAAGTTGGTAATCAGAGCTCATGGTTAAAGAATAAAGTGTGTTCGGTTCGAGGCTTGATCGCAAATCCGGTAAGTACATATATGTTAATAGTTTAGCATGCTAAAGTGTTGTAAGCAACACATAGGGCTATCGTGTGATACACGTTACCCCAATTGAAATGATTAATATAGTTGACGAAAATACGTGCATTGACGCGTATAGTAGAAAAAGCCTTGTATTAGAATACGGGCGATTATTGAAGTAGAAGTTGCTAACTTTTGTGAATGTTTTAATTGAAGGACACTCGCGTTTGAAGACGACGAGAGTCAAACGAATTGTGGATATGATGATGGAATGGTCCGAGATATGACAAGAAGAGCATACTCATTAAGGACCTAAATCGCGTAATGGTCGCGAACAAGGCTAATGGCAAGAAAAACCCGTAAGGGCAAGCATTTACCAGGTGCACGTTTAAATTATTGCATGAATATAAACATGCAACCAATACATAGAAATTGATAGTTGCAGATTTAGATTGAAAACTTGGACAAACCTGAATAGAATACCTATCCAGGATATTGTTTCCAAGAGAAACAAATAGAGGCATTACTTACATAGGGTATAATGTGAAGATTATAAAAAGGTCATGTATACCAGGTGTTGATCGCTTACTCTGGCCAAGTAAGTAGTGAACACGTGGTACCATGAACTTCTTATGATGGACACATTTATGTCCGATATAGTAAGGGTGGGGTGAATGGGACTAACTTAAATGGTACCCAAATGAATCAAATAAATAAGACGTTTGATGGTAAACGTAAACGTAAGTCGGATGACGGAAGCGTATTACGTAAGAATAACGAGCCCAAGAGAAGGGACAAGGATTAAGTAAAAAGAAAATACAGACCGACCAATGGGAATGCTAAGGCATAGGGATAAAAGCTTGACTGTCACAAGTGATGAAATTCACATGGACAAGTCAAACGAATTGAATAAAGAATAAAGGACTTGATTGAATAAAAGCGATGGATCTCGCTAAGACGACCAAATAAATTAAAATAACGTCTAAAACCATATAAAAATGGTTACTTGAAAATGATTACGGTAAAGATACCCGATGAATGGATAGGATTTGGAAAGAATGCGTAAACCAAGAGACGGGAACGCGAAACAGAAAGTCAAAAGACTCGGAATATGAGTCATGACTAAAAGACAATGAGAATTTGCAAACAGAAATGTAAATAACTACGCTCAACTATTTTAAAGTTGAACGGGTCGAATCAAGAACAGAGTTTGATGTTCACAAGTGATGAAATTTCACACGAACAAGTCAAACGAGATAAATGAAGTATAAAAACTTGGTAGTGCAAGTAAGCGCAAACCGAATAATGGAAGCGCGAAACATTAATGAACCTACGTGATGGCTCATAAAGGAATATATATAGGAAAAAGGCAAACTAGCGAAACAAAAATGTTAAAAACATTAAAATAAAAGAACCCAGGTAATGGGACGTAAAGAAGTATAGGTAAGAACCGGGTAACGGTAAGTGTAGGGCAAACTGACGTGTAATTGACGTTAGAAGTCAAGAAGTCGGAAAGATAATTCAAAAGAAAACAATGTAGCCTTAGACTACGGTCAAGGTCAAAAGAAATCCAAAAAGTAAAGGTGAATAAATCTAAAACATAAGAAGGGGTGCCTTAACGCCATATGTGTATATAAATGTATACACATTGAATAAAGACTCGAATAAAAGATGATCTACGGGATCATCATAACCTACGGGATATTAATTAGAGCAAAGGTCTACGGGGCCAAAATGACCCACGGGTCATGAATTGAAGCAAAAGGATCATAAGGGCCTCGCCTCAAAGAGGTGAAAGCCTAAGGAAATAGCCTACGAGGTTAAGTGAAGGAACCTACGGGTCGATAGTGTAAGGTAAGGGAACTTGTTATGATTCCCCGTATAAAACTAAGATTTTAAAAGAATAAATTATGGACTGTCAATATCATGTTATGGATAATTGACAAAAGTTAAAGAAAAGATCCTAAAACTAAAACTTCGATTTTAGTAAGAAATAACGTTGTTACAAATATAAATTCTGATAGGAATTTGAATAGTAAGCATGAAAGGTTCAAGTCTTGACACTGATAGGCGCAAGACGATATATATTCGAAAAGTGATATTTTCGAAAATGAAAGGTTGATACAAACTAAACATGATGTGACACGATCACGGTTAGGAAATGTAATGTGAAGTAAAATCACATTATAACCAAGCGAGCGGTGAAAAGTAACGAGACTAATAAGTCTAGTTAGTAAGACCGGTTAAGGCCAGTAATTCAAATCAATAAAAATTGGTTTGCTTGTAAGCGGTGGATTCGGTATAACTGAACCGAATAAATAAATCTGAAAACAAAAGAAATTATTGCTAAAAGTGAAATATTTCACTAAAGACCTTTAAACGGGTCAAGGTAACGGATTCACCAAGAGTTCGATAATATATAAAAGCGATGGAAATCGCTAAGTTAACTAAACTAGTAGAAATAATGGAATTACGTTATTTCAAGTTACATTATGTCGTATGAGGTACGTAGAGGTTCTGTAACCAAAAAGATGTTACCATAATTTTTCTGGTAATACTAACAATTGGTTAAAGTATGAATAATGCTTAAGAGATTACTCAAGTCAAACGCATTGAGTTTAGAACTCAATGAACTATGTAAGCAAGGTTTCGAGGACGAAACCTCTTTAAGGGGGGTAGACTTGTAACACCCCGAAAACGGGTTTGGTAATTAAACTCTGTTAGTACTAAAAGACGGGTAACGTACCGTTATTAGTAAAAATAACCCGGCAAATATTTGGATTTAAATAAGAAATCCTAATATTAAATAAAAATGAATCAAAGTTTTAAGGAATTAAGTTTATAAGAGCCTGAGTTAACAGGACTTAAAATAAAACGGGTTATGACTTCCCGAACACAGTAAGCTAACTAGGAATAATTAACCTAGTTAATAAGAGGGAATGTTACTAGAAATAAGTAGGTTATGGCCTACTTAATAACTAACCAAACTAGAGGGACTTAAGTTGCGAACAAAGGGACTTGATTTATAAAAACTAAAAATCAAACACAACACACACTTAGTGTGTGTGTGTGTGTGCGTACGACCAGGGACAAGAGCAAGGAGCTCAAAACCCTAGATCAACAAATTGGTCAAATTGAAGCTTGAATCAAGATCCAAATCAATGCATGAACGCGTAGAAACGATCACCAAGTCAAGGGGATCGTGAGGTATGTTGAATTTCTAACATTCGTGAAGTTGTAAAAATTTGATAATCATCCTAATCGCGAATTAGGCATGAAGTTGCGAACAAAGGGACTTGATTTATAAAAACTAAAAATCAAACACAACACACACTTAGTGTGTGTGTGTGTGTGTGTGCGTACGACCAGGGACAAGAGCAAGGAGCTCAAAACCCTAGATCAAGAAATTGGTCAAATTGAAGCTTGAATCAAGATCCAAATCAATGCATGAACGCGTAGAAACGATCACCAAGTCAAGGGGATCATGAGGTATGTTGAATTTCTAACATTCGTGAAGTTGTAAAAATTTGATAATCATCCTAATCGCGAATTAGGCATGAATTAGATGAGCTATGGCTAGATTAGTGATGTATACTTGCTTAGGAACGAAACCCTAAGTGAAAATCATGCATATGATGCTATGACTTGAATGATTTGGTGATTACCTATATGTGTGTTAAATGGGTTTATTGACAATATGATGAACACTCGGATTAGAGTGTTAATTTGATGAATATTGATTGTTATCATATGAGTTCTTGATGTAGTTCATGAACACTAGACATAGAGGTTTGATTTTGATGTAAATCTTGGTGAAAATAATTAGTTATGAACTAGTTAGTAAATATGTGAAAACGAGTTGGCGTAAGCACGCGCGTTGTAGCGTGATGTTGATCATGAATGTTATGAATGTTTTAGTATCTAAATTCTGAATTTTAAATACCTATATAAAAATATTAATGTTCCTTATTAAATGCTAATTCATACAAAATATTTTAAATATTAAATATGATTTTTCTTTGTTGTTTCCTTTTGAACCCACTTTCAAAAATAAACTGTCGCAAATATAATCTGAATATTGACTTTCACAAAAGTCAAAATTTGGCTCAATTAAAACTTGCCGTTAAAATCCCTTTCGTCCATTATGATCTGCTTCTTATTTCGTTTGATTCCTGATTTGACCTTTAGACTCGGATTCCCTTCTTCATCCAATATGAGTTTAACTAAAAACTTAAATTTGTTTTTTTATTTGAAAGTATTTGATTCACTGCTCTTAATTTTCCTAAACTTTGTTTATTTTTGAAATCAGAAAATGATTCTCATGTTGCTTCTTATTCAAAACACTT
Source organism: Helianthus tuberosus (assembly GCA_030545235.1). Lineage (NCBI taxonomy): Eukaryota > Viridiplantae > Streptophyta > Magnoliopsida > Asterales > Asteraceae > Helianthus > Helianthus tuberosus. The sequence continues at coordinate 5,048,311 of CM060430.1, forward strand.
AAACAAACTAACAGAAACTGTAATTTTTTGGGTTTGAATTTTTCAAAAAAGAGTTTAATGGATTCGAAGAACAGACTAACAAAAACTGTAATTTTTGTATTCGAACATCGATTTGTTTATTCGTGTTTTAATACATTTAAGGGATTTAAGAATTTAACAATAAATCTGTGAATTCACGATTTACTATTTCGTTTTGTGACTCGTCGGAATTTCTCGCCGGAAATCAGTTGCGCCTTGGGTCGGTTGTCCTGCTTGTTGCCTTTGCCGCTAGGAATGGGACTCGGGCACCACTGTCAATTTCGGTGTTTTTGGTGGCCGTTATCATTTTTATTTCCATTGCCTGCAACCTGAATCATTGATTAATTTTCTTCTTCTTGTATGATGATTAGTGGATATCTAAGGGATTAGGATTTTAACCTTGGCATTTTCCGGTGATTCGTTGTTCGTACTTTAAATATCGGAATCTTCGCTGGAGTCGCTAATCTCCAAGTTGGTTCTTAAAATTGTCATGGGTTATAATTGATCCTTTATAATCAGTTGATGATGACGATCAAGAATGAATCGGCAATTAATCTTCTCTTTGTTGATTTTGTAAGTGAATCGCAAAACAGGGGAGTATGTTGGGGTTCCGTTATTTGGTTTGAATTGTGGAACCAAGGCCTCTGATGCCAATTGAAGATGAGAGGGAGTTCTAATAGGAAAAAAAATTGATCTGAATAAATTGAGTGTCATTATGTATTAATGTGACACACCTTTTCGAATAGTCACAACTTCCATATTTAAGTGTAGTGAATCATTGTATCTTTTCATATATCTTATGAACTATCATGATGGTTTGTTATGTTTTATATGGGTTGTGAGTTTTAAAGGGGTGTGATATATTTAAAGTAGCTTGAAGAGTTGGGATTTTTTGTATGTATATTAAGGGTTGTGATTTTTTGTAAGGGGTATGATAAATTTAAAAGTTGTCTTTTTTTTTTTTGTAAGGGTGTAATATATTAGTTTGAAGGGTTGTGACTTTTTGAATGAGTGTGATCCAAATCATTGTGTCCTAAGTTACTTTTTGTATATGGGTATAATTATGCACATTAGGTGTTTGTTAAAATGCCTAAATGAGAACTAAAGTATTGAATTTAGAGTGAAAACGCGTATTTGAATGATACGGCAATTACGCATGATATGAAGTGATAAGAGTTCTAAATACTATGTTGATTTAGACTTAATGTAGTAAACATGTGATTGAAAGTAGTTAACTTTAGATAAGTTAAGTTAACTAATCATGAAGCCGAATAGTAGCTTCGGCATAGAAAATAAGTGAGGTGGAATAGTCATGATTGTTAATGACTAATTTAACCGCCTCGTAAATGTTTGACAATAGTTTGACGCGTAACAAGCTAGGTGAAAGCTTGGAAGAGGGAGCGGGTCAAACGGAGCAAGTACGGAAAGAAAAACGTGGCGTGGATGCGAGGTAAGTGTAATTTACACACTTATGTAGAATACCTGTTTATTCGATACATTGTAAACGTGATAACAATAATATTGGAAATATGGAAATTTGTCAAATATCGACTAATGTAAATCAAGGTTAAAAGGATACCCATGGCGTAAGCCGAAATGGGTTGAAATTGTAAGAAAAGGGTGTAAAAAAAAGGCTATGGTTATAAAATCCGGGATGGGATGGATGTATGAACTGGAAATCAAAAACGATGTTTTTGATTAAATAAATAATGTTGGGCATATAGTCCAAACGGGTCGAATGGTGGTGATAACACCATTTGACAATATCGACTAATGTGGTTGTCAAGTCTTATGTTAACAGGACCGATTAGCAAATCAGATAATTGCATCACCATTGATGGTGTGATAATGAAAACAAGGTATAAATCGGGTCTACTTGTTGATCCGGGCCAGGTACGCATAATTATGTTATAGTTAAAAGTGCTATTTTGGTCGAATAATTTGAGAGAGAGTCCTTAGTCATAAAAGAACTAAAATCGACTAAAATGCCCTTGTTGGCTAATTCGAACAAACAACCTTTAAAAGTTGTTTGGAAACGAGTTGTATGATTGGGTAAATACTTAGAATAAGTATAAAAGTTGAAAGAGGTATAATATTAGTCAAATGGCACTATTTGAGTTTTGCCGTAAAATAATGATTCGAGTAGTAAAATTTGGGTTATATAAGATCACCACACTAAACCCACCTTAAATACAATTGTGGTGGGATATTATAGGGTAAGAAATGTGGTGATGGAATGCTAGAAGCAATCGAAAGCGATTTTAGGTTCGAAAGTGCTTAAATACCCTTAACGGGTCAAAATAAGCATACAAGCGAAAACGGGTTTAATTTGTGTAATAAACCGGTGATTAGAATCAAATATGGTAGATATCATTAAGTTGAAGAAGTGTATGTGTTATAAGGGTCAAATAAATACGTTTGATGATGAAATCCCGAACGGGTCAAAAGTTGGTAAAAAGGGTAATAAGCCGAAGAGTTAAAAGTCTAAAGTTTTAATATGTAGGATGTTGGATTTCAACTCCATTAGATGGAGAATTAAATTACGGTCACGTAGGAAAAAGAATCGGGTAAAACGTATCAATAACGAAGAAGTTATGGCCGTTTCCGTAAAAACTGGCTTAGCTGAAAATGCAGGACCCAGATCTGAACTCGCTGGAAAATCTTATCTGTCGCGACACGAGACAGATGACCATAAATACGTCGCGACATGCGACGATACGTCGCGACACACGTGAGACAAGGGTGTCTCTGTCGCGACCCGCGTGAGAACCCAAAGTTGGAAAAAAAATCATTTTTCTTGTCCGTTTTCGTATCCGGACTTGTTCTAAACTCATTTTAAGCCAGTATAACTAATCATTTTATGGTTTATGAAATGAAGGTATAACTTGGAACTCCGGATGACAATCAAGCTCAACAACGAACCGAACAAAAATCAAGAATCAAGCTTCCGCATTATTTTAGTTGCCACATTTTAAACGACGTTATAAACATTAAATGTTGAAATGCTAAAAAGTTTTAGTAAACCCGTAATTTCCAATGCATATGTAATCTTAATTACATGACTGTTTTTCGTAAATGATACATTAAACCTTAATTTATAAGAACGGGTGTTACAACTATCCATGATGATAATAACCACACTTGTTGCACTTTGGCTTCTTACCAGCGTAGGAGCCTTGATTTTGATTGCTGCCCTGGTCTTGGTTAACTGAGGACGACTGGCTGAAACTGCGGTTGTTGCTGTTGTCAGGCCTTTTCTGAGATTGACTCGCACTGGTTGCCTTATCAGCGTCGTTCCATTTTCGCTTGTTGTCGCTAGCAGGTGTAGTAGCTGTGGTTGCAGCAGTAGTAGCAGAAACGCTCGGTGGTAGTGAGCCATTCTCCACCTCCTGATCTGTGATCTTGTGAGCCAAACGGATAATCTAAGGTAAGTTATTGAGGTTCGCTGCAGTAACCAAACCCTTCACCCATGGAGCTAATCCCTTGATGAACAGTTCTATTCTCCGGTGCGAAGGTCGGGACAAGTTCGGGCACATGGTAGCCAACTCATGAGACCGTTTCACGTATGCCTCAATCTCGGATCCCACCATCTTCAGATCATAATACTCATTCTCCAGTTTCTGTATCTCATCACGAGGGCAATACTCATCCCTTATCAACTCCTTAAAATCGTCCCAAGTAGTGGCATTTGCTACCTCGATGCCCAACATCTGAACCTGGGCATTCCACCACGTTAGGGCACCATCCTCGAGTGTGCCCGTAGCATACTTCACTCTGTCCCCAGCAGGACAGTTACATATTGCAAACACCGATTCTGCCTTCTCAAACCAACGCAGGAGTCCTACAACCCCTTCAGTCCCACTGAATGTATGTGGCTTACAATCCATGAATGTCTTGAACGTACAAGCAGGCGGATTATTTTGGTTTTGTTGCGCTTGCTGACCTAATGGACGAAGGAAAAAAAATACGTCACAGGGGTTAGAGTTGTGTACGCGACACAAGAATAAAAGATAATTGGCACATATCGTACCAGCTTGGTAGGTTGCCAGAGCCTCAGCCACTCGTGTGTTGATCATGTTTGTTAACTCAACCTGAGTCATCGTAATGTGTTCGCGTCCATGGCCTCGTCCGCTCATGATTCTAAATAAGGAGAGGGAACAAATTTTAAAAGTCGAGATAAGGTAATAGTCAAGTCTCACGTTGAAGTATACAAACTACCAAGTTTCCACACAATAGGGCAGAACCCTTCTCACACTCGCTAAGCCTCACCGGGACTTACATGCACCTCACGTTATTATTATGTGTGCACCCATAATAATAAGGCAATTTTCATGCTCATCTCAGTGCCTCTTAACTTGTGCTAAAAGTTTCCCCCGCAGTCATGTCACACCCCGATATTTCCACGTATTACCGGTGGGCCCGGTGGGGAGTATCGTGACGTAGTTGATATCATCATAGTCAAACAACACAAAATTTAAATGCACAGCAGAAGCAAAAGATAGATTCATTTCAACTGAATAAATTGTAATATTAAGTATCACAAAATAGTTGAAACAGATCCACAGGCGGATCGAAAGAAAAAGGAAATTGTTCAATAGACTTTAACATCTAGAGCTTGCGAGACTTGATTATTGATGCCTGGAGTAGTCAGCCGATTACGTATAGTACCTGCACTTAGCCTTTTTGGAAAATACGTCAGTTTACACTGGTAAATACAACTTAACTGACTCATTTTGAAAAGAGTTTGAAAATTAATTTGAATGCACTTAGGCAAAAATATCTTTTATAACTTGGGACAATTATTCAAAAATAATCTTGTATACAGTTTTACTTATTTGTCGTCCATTAGGGCCGGTTTGTAGGGCCGGACAAGATTAACCGACACGCCACAGGTATAATGCCCACAAGGTTGATTCCTTTAAGTCGATTACCAGTTTTTACATAATGCAACTGTCAGGAGTACGCCTACACCCCGTGCTTAGGTCGTGGCCATTTCTTTGAATGATGCCAAGGATATCCGGGACATGGTCATTTAACCCCCAAAGGCCATACACCAAATAATATAGAATAAAACGAGTTATGTAAATACATTAATCACAATCCGATTTAAATGACTACATACCCGACCAAGCGGTATTATTATAATACCGTATCCCAAGCCCGTATAGGGAAAATAAGTTAAGAGTATTTACCTGAGCAATGTATAAATCAAAAACAGCAAGTGCACGTAGCTTTTACTGGGCTCCTAATCTGGAACGAAGGTTTTTAACAACCAATTAGAATCCTAACGGGTCTTTAATTAAGCTTAGACTTAGACCGATTAGTTTTCAAAAGGAAGATACGGTTCAAACGCATGATAAAGCAAAGACTGGTTTAGAATGTGGTTTTGACCCGACAAGCTTGTATTCTTGTTTAATATGGGTAACTTAAACACATTCTGGATTTTGAGATGAAAACGATATGGTTTGACCCGTTTCGGCTAAATTATGCAAACTAGTTACATAAGCCGATCCGAACGCGAAAAGTGCGTAACGGGTAACCATATGAGTCATATACAAGTTTCTTAAGTTAATATGCGTTAAATATGTTATGACATCAGTAAGATATCTTCTATTATGCCCAAAACGGATTTAAACCCAAATTACGCCCCGTAGGGGTATTTTGGTCATTTTAAAGGTTATAAAAGAGTTTAAATATTAATCTGAGTTTCGGGTCTGATGTAATCAGTAAAAATACTTAATTTTCTAAGTTATATCAGTAGGGTATAACCTATATGTGAAATTTATCCTTTATAACTAAACTATGCACCGTAGGGGCATTTTGGTAATTTCACTTAAGCCTAAAAGATAAAAAACTGGAAATCTGAGTTTAAAAATTTTGCCTTACTGTTAAAATATAAAAATTTACTGAACATATCAGTAGGCATCAAACCTTATATGTTTAAAATAGTTTTAATACATATTATGCGCTTAAAACACGTAAAAAGATAGTTTTAAGCGATTTCCAGTTTTTATAAGAAAAGCTGATATTTTTATTATTCCAGAAGACTTAAAATATTTTATTTATCATATTAGATCAGTAGAAAAGGTTTGATATCAAAAAGATTTGTAAAACTCATTTTATAGGCCAAAAGGGCAAAACCGACAATTACCGAATCAAGCTTAGAACTCTATGTTATGCTCAGCCTAAAATTAAATAAAAATATTCAAAAATCCCAAAATATTATTTTATATCAGTAGGTAAAAAGTTTGGTATAAAAAATTAGGTTTAGATAGGATATATGCTAAATACGCCGTTTTATTAATAAAAAGCTTTCTAATTACGCTATTGAGCATAACTCTTAATCTAGACCTCCAATTGATGTGAAAATTTAGGGACATGTTTATAAATTAGTAATAAAGATTATTGTCCTCTCACATTTTTAAAATTCTTGTTTTAAGGTCAAAAGGGCATAATAGTCAACATTTAAGCATTTAACGGAAGCATGCATATGAATCGGATAACTAATGAACCAAGTTGTATAATCACAGAGGGTTATACTTATATGAAACCTGGTCCTAATAAAGCTCTAAGACATTTCAAAACTATGCTCTATTGGGTCAGAACTGAAAGTCAAAGCAAAAGTCTACTTTTGCGACTTTCGGTTCCGAACCGAGCTTAAACAGAAAATTGTCGAGTTGAACATGTTTAGACATGTTCTTACATTAATTACCAAGTTATATTAATGACAAAACAGGTTGCATAGCTTCTACATTGCTAATTATGCATTAATTTGAAAATAAACTTTCTGTTGACTTTTTAAGATTAACTTTGACCCGACAATTGACCTAGTTAGAGTGGGAATCAGAGGGTGCCATTTTAAGGGTTTATTGCCCACATAATTACCAACTCGTAGGTACTTTCAATTTGAAATTTGACTGGACAAATTAAGGTTAATGACGAAGTTAAACCTTAATTTCGACGGATTGACTTTAGGCTAATTAACTAAGTAAAACCAAATTAAGAAAGGTTAGGGACACTTACTGAAGTCCTATGCACGACTAAGGATGCTTGGGAAGTGTCCTTGAGCTCCAGGAATCTCTAGAAATTGAGTTTGAATGGTTTTCAAAGTGTATGCCAAAGTGTTGCAACAATGGGTTCTTATATAGTGAGTTTAATTCATCAAGATCATGCCACAATAGCCTATAGATGTTCCTTTATCACTTCCAGGTGTCCCTAGGCATGGAAATACCATCAAACAAGCCCCTTGAATCGAATACAAGGTTTCTAAGTCGGTTTAACTTGCTGAACTCGCACCTGTGCATGATTTCTGACCAGCTAAGGCCATCGCGTAGCGCGACGGCAGAGGGGGTTGTTGGTGGCGCTACGCCAGCACCTCAGTCACCAGCCACACAAGTTTCAGTTATTTACATTTCAGCCCCTGGTCCTTTCAAACGTGGTGTTAAGTTTATTTCTTTCACTTTTGGTCCTCTAACTTGACTTTTAAGGGCTCCAAGACATAATTAAACATTGTTAAGTCCTTGGTTAACTTTATGATCACCCGTAAAGCCTTGAATTTCAACGTTGACGCTTTTAACCCTTCGTATACGAATATTATCATAACTTTCTCATACTTTATCGAAACCTTGTGAAATTTTTATCACATATTCTAGTGAGTATAATTTATTGTTACTAAGCTTCGGGTTCGCTAAAAGGTCACTCAGAGGTGTACTTTAAACATGTTGACATATTTAACCCCTGTAGTTTGTAATCTCTCACTTTCTTTCACAATTAGCTTCGTATGATCCATGATTCATTCGTTTAAGGGTATAAACATCGTGTAGGGTTGTTGAAAGATATATTTATCCATTTTTGACACTTTGAACCCTCTTATTCACATACTTTCCTTGTTTGTCAACTTTAGTCCCTCTAAGTAATTCTTTACACGTTTTAAAGTCCATGACACGTGTCGATACATTATTGGACATAAATTTTCGAGGTGTTACATCCTCACCCCCTTAAAAGAAATCTCGACCTAGAGATTTACTGAAACAAATAAGGGTACTTTTCTTTCATTGTGGACTCTACCTCCCACGTATACTCGGGACCTCTTCGGGCATCCCATTTAACTTCCACAATTGGCACATGCTTCCTTCGAAGCTTCTTAACCTGTCGGTCCTCGATCGACAAAGGTTTTTCCACAAATTTCAAGCTCTCATCTATGTGCACATCCGTATGTGGCATGACCAGCGACTCGTCAGCTAGACATTTCTTTAGATTGCAGATGTGGAATACATTGTAAATACCACTGAGCTCTTAAGGTAAGTTTAACTTATAAGCCACTGCTCCTACACATTCGATGATCTCGAATGGTCCTATATACCTCGGGCTTAGCTTACCTTTCTTACCGAATCGCATCACTGTTGGATCGTTGTTTGACCCGACTGAGTCGTTTAGAAGAGTTTTACATCCAGTTTAAAGGCGGAATCAGTAAACCGGAAACGAAAATAGCTTGTACTCTTAATCTGTTGCTTGTATTGATAATAACAATGTTTACAACCTGAACAGAAATTGGCAGCACTTCGTTACTTGCACAATGACCTTAACCGTTTCGTTTGAAATGAACCTATCACATCCCTATTTATAGACAAGACCCTTCCGTTTGAACTTGGTTCAAACGGAACCCTATGGTTTCAAACAATAGATTCAAACGGAACCCTATGTTTCAAACGGAACCCTCTATAATATGACTATTTTCAAACGGAACCCCTTGAAACATATTCTAAAGTCTAAACTAAACTCTATGTTGACTCATATTGACCTAAGACTTAATGTAGACGAAGTCAACAGACATTCCGTGCACTAACAGACTCCCCCTTGGATGTTGACGTAGTCTTCAGCTCCTGAGTCTTCAGTCTTAGTCTTTTCTCTAACTCTGTCTTTTCATCATAAGCACTCTATCTTCACATTCCCATATACTGTTGATCCAGACTCCCTCTTTCACATACTCCCCCTCTCAATATGCTAGAATTTGAGATGTCTGGTTCAAGCTTTGAAATTTAGTTTCCGTGGAAATTCCTGAAACCTGCAATCACTCATCCAACTATAAGTGACAACATTTAAAACTTTCAGATATTATAATCTAACAATTCAAACCTTATAAACCACTTCTCATGAATTTGGCAGTTTCATCGAATCTAATCGGAAACTAGCTCTATAACAATATAAGCATCCAAATCCCCCACAGTTAATCATCCAAGTCCAAATTAATGACCTTGGAGATATCACAAACTGTTTTTGAATTTTTGATTTAAAAAAAACTTCAAGTTTCAAATTAATGAACTTGTTTTATTTTCAGAAACACAATCAGCTTACTTAGATTTTGAAACTCAGCACTCAGACATCAGTTGTCGAAAATAAAGCAGAAATCAAAATCTTTTTGTATTTTCTGAAAATATAAAGCAGTAAAGAAATATGTACAAACATATTTACAGACAATATTTTTGTTTGAGTATGCGTCAGAGGATCATATCAGTTTATTGACAAGTCACAAGTACCGTTGAGCTTAATTTCACTTTAAGAATTAAACAATTCACTTAGATTGTCGATATACTTCTCCTCTTAAATTTTCACACAAATTTCAACTGATTCAGGATACGAATTAGATGTCTTATGAACTTAAACTCATTCATGTGTCCCACCTCTTGAATATACTCCCGTATCCAGAATCCCAATAATCAGTCTTACAGGTGAGTATACTACAATGATATCTGTATATAAATTAGGTATGCGAGGGCCGAGGGATCTCAGGTCGATACTTCCGTATACGCAGAGAGATATCAGCTTCGACTTTACGGTATGTCCCCTTTAGAGGATCTTGTTGCTTACAACAGCAGCATTTATCAATTTTATTGTTTCAGCATGCTGAGGGTTTAATGCTGTGTTTCAAGCATTGCAGCAAGTATTAGCCAGGGACTAGGTCAGAACTACCGTTCAGCAGAAGTCCCGGAATAATACCCCAGACATCATTGAGTATAAAGACCTAGTATATCAGATTAAGAGACCTTTCAAACGAGATTTCAGGGGTTACCTATATATCCAAGTAGTGTTCCCCACAAAATAAGCAAGTTTGAATTTAGGTTTATATCCCGAAAAAGTTTACTAAATGTATAAAAACCTACCGACACATCCACGGTGAGATCGTTTAACACATTTAAACTTTCCATTTCTTTAGCATACTGTAACTGTCCACTGATGTACTATCATTTCCTCTTTTTACGCAAAACTCAATTTTTTGAATTTTATCATGTTTTTGACTTTTTCAAAATTTTCAAATGTTTTTGTATTTTCTAATGACAATTTTTCTCCCCCTAAAATACAAAACCATTTAAAGAAAATTTGACAACCAACACTGATAGCTTTGTCTCGCCATCCATTTTCTGCTTCAAGTGCTCTGATTTGCAGAAAATATAACATACCCCCATGATTTACAACCCATTGATCTTAACAGTTTGAAAACCGTTTTTCAATCTGATGAAAGTAATCATGTTTGTTCAGCCGTGAGGGTTTCGGCGTATTCAATCAACATACATTCAAACAAAATTAAAAACAACATATTTTTGGTTTTTCAAATTTTAACAAACTAAAAACATATTTTTGGTTTTTAATTTTTCAATTTTTATGATTTTGAAAATATTGTTTATTTATGTACAGAAAACACTCAAACTAAACTCCCTGTTCAACCAAACCAGGGTTCAGCAACCTCTTCCTGTGCCAGGTTGCTCCAACTTCTCTGTTCACAATCTTCAGCTTCGTTGAGCACCTGTACATTCAACAATTTGATCATTTGAACAACGCAACCCAAGCCTGTTTAGACTCAGGTAGTTGAATATGAATCTTTCCAGGTAAAACTGGATAATTTCTTTCATTTTTCTCAAAAACATCATCAAGTTTAATCTCAACTTTTTCATCTTTTACCGAATTATCATTTTTCTTAACAAACCATGTGTGACCCGTCGGTGTTCCTCGTTTATAAAAATGTGACTCTTTTTGAACCTTTTGATTTTGAACAACATTTTTAGGTTTCCAAAACTCTTGAGGTTTTGTCATATCAACAGATTTTCTCCAACTCTGTGTTGTTCTCAATCTGGGTGTGTGAGAATTCCAGGTCTGTCTTGAATCGAACCTGTTCGGGTTTGATTTCCAATTTTGATTTGAAGTAAACTTGTTTGTATTGTACCTCCAAGTTTGTTTCGAATCAAATCTGGTTGACCTCGATTTCACATCCTCAGATTTCTGTTTTTCAATATCAACAGGCTTTGGATTTGGACACTTTCTTGCAACATGTCCAATTTGATCACATTTAAAACACACTTTCTTTGAAACATCCTTGGCATGTTGTTGTTTCTTTTTCATAGCATCAAACTCTTCATTTGACTGTTGTCCAAATTTGAGTTTTTCCTCTTCTTTCAAACTTTTCCCTTGAACAAAATTCATCTTTTGTTGCAAATTTGGTTTTTTACTTTGATTCCAATTCCGTTTTTTTTATACCCCAAACCAGCCTTCATGTTTTTCTTCTTAAAACCAGGTTTGTTATAAAAAGATTTATGACCTTTACCAGCAAACTTTGGAATCTCAGACTTCTCAATCTCAACCATTTTAAAAACTTGATCGACCTTCTCTGAAATCACATTCTGAATCGGGAATACAACATCTAAGAATAATTTGTCCGATCCAATCATGGTATAAACCAATCCTTTTGAATCATCATTCAAATTTTTCTCGGATTTTGTGTTTTTCAGATAACCATCATAAAGATTTCCTTCATCTTCATCCTGTGATTCAGACTTACCTTTTGTAGACTCATCTTTCAAAACGCTTTCAACAACCTTACTTACCACCTCTGAATCATTAGCATCATCAGATTTGGTGTAAGTCACATCGATACTTTCAGGTAACTGGTCAGCTATGTTCAAACCCTTTGCCACCTTTTCCTCATCATAAAAAGTATAATTGTTTCTCAATGGTGGTGGTACCTGATGAAACTCTGAACCAATACCCTTTTTGCAATTTTCAGTATCTTTGTCATCTGGTGTGATGTTGAAAATGCGTTCGAGAATGTACGAAGAATTATGATAACTTTGAAGTTTTGTAACAACCTTTTCTTTTTTCAGCCAAGACTTGTTTAAGATTTGCAATTTCATCAACACATTTGTTCAATTCAATTTGCTTTTCTTTAAACTTTCTTTCATACATTTCTTTAGTTGTTAAAGTTTCAGACAATCTTTGATCAAAACTTTTGACTTGGCTCTTCAAAGTATCATAAGCTTCTTGTACTCTCTGACTCGACCACTTTAAAGAATCATACTGTTTTTGTAAATCTTGAAATTTCGATTCTTTTTCAACACAATCGACACATTTTGTAGAACACAGTTGTCTATAAACATCATTATCCTTTTCAAGACCTTGACATTTCTGTGTCAATTTTTCAACTTTTAGTTTCAAAATTTCTTCTTTTTCAATCATATCTTTACATTTTATTGTAAAACCATTTTCAAGTTTGCTTAATTCATTATCTTTTGTTTTTATGATGTCATCTTTTTCAGTACAGGCTTTGCACATTTCTATGCAATTCCTGCACTTGTTTTCTTTTTCATCAACCATTTCAACATTAGATAGATCAGAAGATTTTCTAACCTCAGTCTCATTCAGCACCGGTTCTTCTGATTCATCTTTCTGATTGTTCTCCTTTTCTTCTTTCTGAACTTCTGCATTCTTCTGTTCTTCTTCAGCTTTCTGTTCCTCTTCAGCAAGCTTTGCAACAGTCTTCACTTCTTCAATCATCTTCTTCAGTTCTTCTTCTTTTCTCTTCTTCATCTCTACCACCTTTGGTAAACTTGCTTCAAAAACTTCTTTTAACTTGATCATCAAATTTGGCAAATAGCTTTTATCAGAAAGCCTTCTTGTGTTGAACGTGCCCTCACTTGGAAACACATTGGTTATAGCATCAAAATCCACTTTTGATGGATCAACTACTGGATTACCCTGTGGATCCATGTAACACTCTAGTTCTTCATTCCATCTTTTAGCTCTCTGGGCTTCTTTGAATGGTTCATTCAATTTGCCAATCTCCCATCTTGCACTGTCTCTTCTCCACCATCTATCATGATCATCATTTGCAACAAATGCATAACCAACTGCATCTTCTTCAGGTAGAACTTCTTGACTCCAGTCATACCCTTCATCATCATATATAACTGCAAGAGCCCTTGATCTTTCTTCTGGTTGCTTTAATCTTGGTGGCTCAGACTTGTTCTGATGGTAAATTGCCTTCCTGTAGTAATCTTCATTGAAAGGGTTTTCAGAATCATCAGCAGCATACGCATTTCTGCACTCGCGCTTAAAGTGACCTCTTTGTTTACATTTGAAGCATGTCACCTTGGATTTATCAAATCCCAATTTGGTAGATGGTCCACCAATTGACTTTCTCCCCGTGATCTCCATGAACCGCTGTGCCCGACGAACCGCACTGGCCATGCACCATCTTATATCCATAAGTTCCATCTCCTCGGGGTCTAATTGATCATAATCTTCTTTAGTCAAATTGGTATTGCCAATCTTCCCTGCAACGAGGCTTTCATACGATTCAAGTACAGATGCCAAGAAAACCATCTGTTGTTTTGCTGATTCTTCGCTGAAATTCTGCCCATTCTTCAGATCCACTGCGATATTACACTGAAACAAATTCTTGGAAGCAGATTGACTTGAAGTGTTTGAAGAAGATCCACTGTGAAAACCACTGTGAAGACTTTCATTGTTCACTGAACTTGAACTTTCTGCAGAAAATGCAGTTCTTGGAGACCCAGCCTGCGGTACTCTGTAGTAAAGCTCTACATTCTGCTGATAAGCTGGATTGTTGACTTTAGATCTCTTTATCTCCAACTCATGGCTTTCAAGTCTTTCAATCAGCAAATCCACTTTCAAATCTTCAGGCTTGATTGTGTTTTTCAACATTAGAGCGAAGTATTGCCACTCTTGATCATTTGGCAATGAATCAAACAATTTATCCACCAGCTCCTCTTCAGAAGGTAAGATTTGGTGTCTGATTAGCTCCATTTTCAGATGTCCGAATCTCTCAATCATTTTACAAACAGATTCATTTTTCATACAATTGAATAAATCAAACTCTTTACGCAACAATTTCTTTTTGTTTTTAACAATTTCATTACTTCCTACACATTTTCTCTCTAACGCTTCCCACAAACTCTTTGAAGTCTTTTCTTGTTCGAGCAATGAAATAATATCCTCTCTTACTGACTGTTTGATCAATGTTATCATTCTATGTTCAGCCACAACATTTTTTATATCTTTTTCTGAAAAATCTTTTGCATCTATTAACTCTCCTCCCTCTTTTACTGGTGCAACATATTCATCTGTCAGTTTTAACCAGCTTTCAGTAGCAAAAGCTTTTACCCAACCCTCAAATCTATTTTTCCACCAGTGATAATCTTCCACTTTCATTAGCTTTGGTGGCTTCTGTTGGCTCCCGTACATGTTCTCAAACTTCAAATTCTCTGAAATCTCTTTTGAATATTCTTTCATCTCAGATCTTCTATCTGACGATTCAGAAGTGAACGCGTACATATCGCTAAACGGGTTTATGAAAATATCATCCATCGTGAATGTACCTGAACAAATCAGACAACACTTAGACAAATTTTGAATTGGAAATTATCAGATTCAAACGACACTAGTTCAAACGTAATGGTCTGTTCCGTTTGAAATCAAACTTTTTCAAACAACAATAATTTTCAAACGATAGAATGTTCAAACGATGCACCTTTTCAAACGATTAATATTTTTCAAACGATAAATGTTCAAACAATGGCTGTTCCGTTTGAATCTACAGTTTCAAACGATAAAGATTTTCAAACGATCAAATTTTCAAACGATACACTTCACACAATCAGTTCAAACGATGGACTGTTCAAACGACAGACTCAAACGATGAACTTGTTTCAAACGACAGACTTTTCAAACGATACACTTATATTTTCAAACGATAGACCTATATTTTCAAACGACAGACCTATATTTCAAACGATGAAGTTATTTTTCAAACGATAAAGCCAATTTTCAAACGGGAGGGTCTGTTTTCAAACGATAGAGTATGTGACGTCAGCAAAACGCGAAAATTTTCAAACGGTCTGATCGATTTAGATCGGTTTTAGGTCGAATTTTAATTCCAAACTTTCAAGGATTCATTATTAGTAGATTTCGTTTACTATGTGATCGTTTCAAGTCCTTTTAACCGTGACAACAAGTTAAAATCAGAAAAGAAAGGTAGAAGTGAGATAATCCGATGATTTTCAGCTGTTTTCGGTATGAACTCCTCGTCCTGAGCTCTGATACCACTTGTTGGATCGTTGTTTGACCCGACTGAGTCGTTTAGAAGAGTTTTACATCCAGTTTAAAGGCGGAATCAGTAAACCGGACACGAAAACAGCTTGTACTCTTAATCTGTTGCTTGTATTGATAATAACAATGTTTACAACCTGAACAGAAATTGGCAGCACTTCGTTACTTGCACAATGACCTTAACCGTTTCGTTTGAAATGAACCTATCACATCCCTATTTATAGACAAGACCCTTCCGTTTGAACTTGGTTCAAATGGAACCCTATGGTTTCAAACAATAGATTCAAACGGAACCCTATGTTTCAAACGGAACCCTCTATAATATGACTATTTTCAAACGGAACCCCTTGAAACATATTCTAAAGTCTAAACTAAACTCTATGTTGACTCATATTGACCTAAGACTTAATGTAGACGAAGTCAACAGACATTCCGTGCACTAACAATCACCCCCTTCCAGGGTGATACTTTAAGCAAGACTTTATCACCAACCTCAAACTTTAGAGGTTTTCGCCTTTTATCAGCATAACTTTTCTGCCTATCCCTAGCAGCTTTCAGGCGGTCACGAATTTGGACAATCTTGTCTGTCGTTTCAAGGACTATATTGTGACACCCCAGGAAAACCACTAATCTTCGCAAACCTGCTCGGGGAGCCGCGATACGAAACAGGTAAACAACGTCACACAATTAGCTTCCTCAGTAACTGCATGCTAAATTTCGGGACGAAATTTCTGTCAAGTTGGGGATAATGTGACAACTTGAGTTTCTAAGATTCCATCCTTGCATTTATTGCACGTTAATAGTCTAGATCGTACTTGTTTGCTTTACGACTGGACACACCTTATTATGATGAATACGTTAAATTGTAGAGTGATTGGCATGCTATACTTGATGTGCAATATAAGTATTAGTGTGATATGTGCATTGTGTGTATATATGTGATACATGTTCCTCCTAGCCGAAAACAACCCCACTTATTGAAAACACATATAAGTGTTTTCGTCCACTGTTATTAGCTGAAAACCAAATGGGCTTTAGGCCCAGTACCCCATCGAAATCTTATATGCTACCATAACCCTTTTTCACGAATTCTATTATTTTGGCAAACCCTAAAAATCACCTCCCACACTCTCTTGCTCACGCGTGAAACCGGACGGCAGCCACAACCCTTCAAGCTTTTCCTTGCAATCAGACCTAGTGACCTTCTTCTCGGTTAGTTTCACTGTCGATCGAATCATGCATGATTACATGTCTGTTTGTGTACGTTGGATTGAATACTGATGTTATGTGGGTATATTATGATTCTTTACGAATGATCTTATTGGTTGCATGATGATCTCGATTTCACAATGGTTCGGTAATTCATATGATATTCTGAATAGTTTGATTAAATCGTTTTGTATGTAGAGATCCGTATAATCTGCATGTTGTTTATATTTGGTTAATATAGGTGATCTTAGTATGTAATGGTAGGATGCTAGATAGTAGCAGGCAATGGTTCTAATGTATGCAGATGTTGACTACTGAATGATCATAACAGTTCATTGATATTGATGATATGAGTGTGACCTATTGAATTTTATTAATTGCCAACATGTGACTTACTGACAAATGGTAAGAATATGTGAATTCTTTTGTACTCATTTTGTTGCATGTGGTTGTCAGATTCCTGTGTTTGCTAGATGTGTCTTATTTATTTATTTGGGTATAATATGATTTAACATATTGTGGTATAATGCAACACATGTGTCGCAACATACTGTGTTTATGATGACATTGTTTTAATAAATAATACATGTCCTAGTTGGTCCAATAACATCTTGTGGTGACTGATAAATTGTCGGCCATAATTGTCATGGGATGAGGTGATAAATTGTGTATGTCTATTAAGGAATAACCTGCAAAGTATTTATGTCTTTGGCCTCACATGATTAGGGTTGTAGTTTGCGGCTGTTGTTGTGATGATGGATAGCATGGATGAAAGTGTTGAATGATTTTGAGATGCTCGATCTTGTAACTATAACCGATGATTAGGATTATTGTTAGGGTGTAACTGTTCGATGATGTAACCCAACGAAATCACAAAGTGATTTCGGCCCAAAGTATGTTCGGCCCAACTAGTGTTTTCGACCCAACTTAGATTTCGACCACTTATTGTTTTGTTCAATGTCTTACTGTTATTAACTCTATTAGTCCATTAATCCGGTTAAGTGGTTAACTTGGTTAAGTAAGTAACTCGCATGATTTTTATTGATTCTGTTAAGTTAGCAAGTTGAAAACTCTAATTGTTTGTTAACCCCGTTAGTTAACTACCACTGTTAGTCTATTAGTTTGTTATGTATATCAATCCAGTTAAGTTGTTAACCTTGTTCAGTAGGTTAAAGGATGATAATGTTTGAATAAACTGTGAAAGACAAAATATGTGAAGCATGAATGTTATGAATATGACTACCTGTTTAATTGGTGCATGATATTATTTGTCAAATACACTATGTGATGATACTTTGATACAAGTTGCCCGCGAAACATTACAACATGTACTGATTGAATATACGTGCATAATATAGGACGTAATTGATTACTTGCGAGCACCTAGTTAAGCATACCGAGCAAACCAAGGTGAGTTCACACAGCCAAGGCATGGGATTCTCGGGTTGGGAATCGGGTTGGATTGTTTGAAATGGATAACTACTCATACTTACGCTATCACTAGACTATAGACCATCGTCCTCAGGATAGTCAGGACACTTACGTAAAACCTACGTAACCTAGTATCTACCATTGTCTCCCGGGTCGGGAGGACACTTACGTAAAACCTACGTAAACTAATACCTACTACTGTCTTCCGGGTCGGAAGGACACTTACGTAAATCCTACGTAAACCCCACACGTACCACTGTCCTCGGGGAAGGGCACTCACGTAAATCCTACGTGACCTTGTACGTATTCCTGTTCTCGGATTAAGAAGAACACATGGTTGCAAATAGTCTAGTAAGTACAAACATGGGAAGCCCCCATTAGTAAAGATAAACGTGGGAAACCCCCACTAGTAATACATATGACCATGGGAAACCCCCACTATTAGCACATACCTACATGGGAAGCCCCCACTAAATGCATATATGATTTGTTATAACGAACTTATTAACTGTGAACTCGCTCAACTAGTTGTTGACTCTCTGCTGCATGCCTTGCAGGACCTTAGGTACATTTGGAGCTTGCACAGGGAGGAGCAGGTCGTTGTGGGACATGGATCAATGATGCCATGTTAATTATCTAAACATTTGAATTTACATTTTTCATTGGGTTTACATACTTATGCTTCCGCTACACACTTATTGATGTTTGGTTTTGAAAACACCTTTCGTATTGATGAATGACTTTTACTATTTACCTATATGTTCAATATGATTGGTGGCTTGATCCTGGTCAGTCACGCCTCCAAGCGGTGATACTCCGCATGTGGATTTTGGGGGTGTGACATATATCAGGTCCTGATAACTGAGCTTCTCCTACTTCTGCCCAACAAATAGGCGTTCTGCATTTCCTACCATATAATGCCTCAAAAGGCGCAGCCTGAATGCTTGTATGGTAGCTATTGTTATAGGAGAACTCGATCAATGGCAGGTGGTTATCCCAACTACCACCTAAATCAATAACACATGCACGAAGCATGTCTTCCAACGTTTGAATTGTACGCTCACTCTGTCCGTCCGTCTGAGGATGGTAAGCCGTACTAAAATTTAAGCACGTACCCAAAGATTGTTGGAAACTTTTCCAAAAATGTGATGTGTATATGGTATCTCTGTCAGAGATAATTAACACTGGTACGCCATGCAGAGATACAATCTTATCTACGTACAATTGGGCTAACATGTCGGAGCTATAAGTCTCCTTAATGGGTAGGAAATGTGCTGACTTAGTCAGTCTATCTACTATCAGCCATATAGTATCATTTCCTTTCTTTGTCTTTGGCAACTTGGTGATAAAATCCATAGTCACCATTTCCCACTTCCAGGTGGGAAGTTCAGGCTGTTGTAGCACACCTGACGGCTTTTGATGTTCAGCTTTAACTTGTGCGCACGTCAAACATTTGGCTACATAGGTAGCTATAGACTTCTTCAAGCCTATCCACCAATAATTTGCCTTCAGATCCTGGTACATCTTATCAGCTCCAGGATGAACGGAGTATTTAGAACTGTGGGCTTCCTAGAGGATAACATCCCGAAGTCCTCCATAAACTGGAACCCATATTCGTCCATTTAATTTTAAGATTCAGTCCTTACCATAGGATAACTGCTCTTCAGTTACTCCTAGCTTTTCATTAGGATAGTTAGCTTCCAACACAGCTTCTTTCTGTGCAGCTAACAACTTTTCATTCAAACTATTCTTTAATTCAATGCTCTTGGCATTGATTCTTATAGGCTTTACCCTTTCCTTTCTACTTAAGGCATCGGCGACTACATTTGCTTTGCCAGGATGGTATCTTATCTCACAGTCATAATCATTCAAAGTTTCCATCCAACATCGCTGCCTCATGTTTAAATCCTTCTGATTAAACAGATGTTGAAGGCTTTTGTGATCAGAGTAGATCACACACTTAGTTCCATACAAATAATGCCTCCATAGTTTTAGTGCAAATACAACAGCACCCAACTCCAAGTCATGGGTGGTGTAATTCTTCTCATGCACCTTTAACTGACGTGAAGCATAGGCAATGACCTTGCCTTTCTGCATAAGCACACAACCCATACCGGTTTGTGATGCATCACAATAAACTACAAATTCATCAATTCCATCTGGCAACGTCAGTACTGGAGCGTTGCTCAACTTCTGCTTCAAAATATCAAAAGATTCTTGCTGCTTAGGCCCCCAGTCAAACTTGTTATTCTTTCGAGTTAGTAGAGTCTGGGGTGCTGCAATCCTTGAGAAGTTTTCAATAAATCGTCTGTAGTATCCTGCTAAACCTAGAAAGCTACGAATTTCGGTAGGCGTCTTTGGCTCTTGCCAATTCATGACAGCTTCAACCTTAGCGGGATCTACTTGTATACCACGCTCACTAACTATATGTCTAAGAAATTGGACTTCATGAAGCCAAAATTCACACTTTGAAAACTTGGCATAGAGCTTTTCATGTTGAAGCAGTTTCAGAATGCAACGGAGATGCTTCTCATGGTCAGTTTGTCTCTTTGAGTAAATGAGAATGTCATCGATGAAGACGATGACAAATTTATCCAAGTAAGGCTTGCAGACACGATTCATGAGATCCATGAATGTCGCAGGTGCATTAGTGAGCCCAAAAGGCATCACTAAGAACTCATAATGACCATAGCGAGTCCTAAATGCAGTCTTGTGTACATCTTCATCTTTAACCTTCAGTTGATGATAGCCTGACCTTAAATCGATCTTGGAGAAATAACTCGCTCCTTGCAACTGATCGAACAGATCGTCGATCCTGGGCAATGGGTATCTATTCTTGATAGTGACCTTGTTAAGCTCACGATAATCGATACATAAACGCATCGATCCATCCTTCTTTTTCACAAACAAGATTGGCGCTCCCCAAGGAGACGAACTAGGTCTAATAAAACCTTTGGCTAGCAAATCATCTAGTTGTGTCCTGAATTCCTTCATCTCTGTTGGTGCCAACCTATAAGGCGCTCTCGCGACAGGCGCTGCTCCAGGGATGATGTCAATTTTGAATTCTACTTGCCTGTCTGGTGGTAAACCAGGTAGTTCTTCAGGAAATACTTCAGGGTACTCAGAAATGATGGGAATATCTTCGACCTTGGGCTTCTGTTCATCAATAGTCACATGTGCCATATAAATGACACAACCCTTCTTCAAATATCTAGATGCTTTGAGCATAGACATTTGTTCAGACAGTCCATACTGGGTATCTCCCTGAATGGTAAGTGACTCACCAGACGGAGTCTTAATCACCACTTGCTTCTTACTGCAGACGATCTGGGCTTGGTCATGCGATAACCAGTCCATGCCTATAACTATATCAAAACTGGCTAACTTCAAAGGAAATAAGGACAATGGAAAAGAGTGGTTCCTAATGGATATAACACATCCATCTAACACGGTTGATGCGGTTTCTATGGTTCCATCGGCTAATTCAACCTCATACTTCACACTTAAGGTTTTAACAGGTAAATTCAGTAACTTACAAAACTTATTATCTACAAACGACTTATCAGCTCCTGAATCAAATAGCACCCTTGCATAAACATCATTTATGAGGAAGGTACCTGTGATCACATTGTCGTCCTGAACGGCTTCTCGTGCATCCATACGGAAGACCCTTGCATTGGTTTTCTTGACCTCATCAGGCTTCTTGGCGTATTTAGGACAGTTGGTCTTGATATGCCCTTTCTCATTGCAGTTGTAGCACGTGGCATCCTTAATCTTCTTGCAATCAACAGTCTTGTGCTCCTTAGAGTTGCATAACCCACATGCAGCTGGTCCTGACTGAGACTTGGACTCAAGTCTGCATTTTCCAAGTGGCGTTTTTGCAAGTCTTGCACTTTGGCTTTTCCTCTGTTTGCTGATTACCTTTGTTGGACCCAGACTCCTTCTTGTGGTTCGTATTACCTTTGTGCTTCTTCTCAGATCTTCGCGAGGTATCATCCTCACACTTCCTCTTACCCTCTTCAGAGTTCTTGAGCGATCTTAGCCTGACCGCATCTAAAGTAAGGGACAAAATAGATCAGCTGCCGACCTAAAAGTAGCAGGTCTTGAAGCCTTAACACTGGCTTTAATTTCTGGGGCTAAACCCCCAATGAAGCGAGCAATCCTTTTGGGTTCCGGGGTTACCATATACGGAACCAGTCTAGACAGGGTATTGAAACTAGTGAGGTAAGCTTGACAATCTAAATTTTTCATCACCAACGATAAAAAGTCTGACTCAATCCTCTCAACCTCGTGTTGAGGGCAGTAGTTCTCTTTAATGAGAGCAACAAACTGATCCCATGTCAGATTGTAGACTGGGATCTTCCTAGCAGCTTGAATGAGAGACTTCCACCATGCTAGTGCCTCTCCCTTGAATGATTGGGATACATACTTCACTACATCTCTTTCAGCACAACCGCTGATATCGACCACGGTGTCCATTTCATCTAACCAAGTCATACAGTCAATTGCCCCTTTCTCCCCAGTGAAATCCCGGGGTTTGCAGGAAACAAAGTACTTATACGTACAGGACTTGGTACGCGGTTCATTATCGAACACTATCCTCTTGGATGGAGCACTGTGTTGATTAGATGAATGTCGATCATCATCTTTCTTTGGCTCATCTTTCTTAGAGGGTGGCTTGCTGTGAGCCTCTGAATGAGTCTTAGGCTTAGAATGCGGTGCGGATAGGGTCCTACTTCGAGTCCCGCTAGATTCATTATACTGCCGCTCTATAGCTTTTGTAACAGCATTATCTATTAATGCTTGCAGCTCCGCACCGGTCACATGGATCTTAGCATTTTCATGGTTTTCCACCGGATGACTGTTTACCTCTTCTGACCTAGTCATGTAGCTTTAATTGCTACATAAAAGAAAATCAGGACAAGATTTATTTGGAAGTCTATACAGTACTATCGTTCTTGACGATTTATTAACCATGGTTTTAATAACTATTTTTGGTCAATTTGCTAAATATATTCATATTCAGGATCTTTATTACAATCCCTAATTATAATTTAATAATAGCACAAAAAGGCCTAGTCACGTAGACAAGTTTAATTTATAAGCCCAGATTTTATGGAATCAAGGCATTAAGGTTTGAATCAAAGTTCGTTACCTTTTCTTGACAGGGAGTTGTAGGCTACCACTGTCTTTAGTCTCAGAGGACATTAATTATAGCACGTAGGCACTTCATCTTTAGAGGGATGATTATTTTAATAAGGAAGTTTGGAGTAATCCAATTTAAGGATGACTTATGCAATTTTATCGAATCACATTTTTGCCACCAATGTTAACGTGTCTTCTGATGTTAACAAGTATTTGAATCTTTTGAATAGGTTTTACCATCTTGGCCATGTCTGCAACAACATTTAGGCTAGGTTTTACCTTTAAGATTCTTTTTAATATTTGACGCAGAAAAATCCTAAATTGAGATGTTAATAAGGATCTGAATCTAATTGAGGAACTACCATCTTGGCCGTGTCTTAAGGTGACACGTGGCTAGGTCTTGTCCTTTTTAGATTTTGCCATCTTATTATAATGGTAGATCTTAAATAGAAATGTTATTTTAAATCTAACCGTTCCATTAAAATTTAAATAAGTACATGGTTGCCCTAAACGGGACTTCTAACTGAAATGACTTGCCCATGCAAGGGCTAATCAGAAAAATAACAAAGGAAACAATTAAGGACAAAATAAAACGAATTAGGATTAGTCCTATGTTCTTTGTCTAGACTCGAGAATGTGGAACTGTGTAACTTAGATTAAACGCAAAAGGCTAGTCTTTAATTCACTCAGTGTTGGCTCTGATACCAACCTGTCACACCCCGATATTTCCACGTATTACGGTGGGCCCGGTGGGGAGTATCGTGACGTAGTTGATATCATCATAGTCAAACAACACAAAATTTAAATGCACAACGGAAGCAAAAGATAGATTCATTTCAACCGAATAAATTGTAATATTAAGTATCACAAAATAGTTGAAACAGATCCACAGGCGGATCGAAAGAAAAAGGAAATTGTTCAACAGACTTTAACATCTAGAGCTTGCGAGACTTGATTATTGATGCCTGGAGTAGTCAGCCTATTACGTATAGTACCTGCACTTAGCCTTTTTGGAAAATACGTCAGTTTACACTGGTAAATACAACTTAACTGACTCATTTTGAAAAGAGTTTGAAAATTAATTAGAATGCACTTAGGAAAAAATATCTTTTATAACTTGGGACAATTATTCAAAAATAATCTTGTATACAGTTTTACTTATTTGTCGTCCATTAGGGCCGGTTTGTAGGGCCGAACACGATTAACTGACACGCCACAGGTATAATGCCCACAAGGTTGATTCCTTTAAGTGGATTACCAGTTTTTATATAATGCAGCTGTCAGTTGTACGCCTACACCCCGTGCTTAGGTCGTGGCCATTTCTTTAAATGATGCCAAAGATATCCGGGACATGGTCATTTAACCCCCAAAGGCCATACACCAAATAATACAGAATAAAACGAGTTATGTAAATACATTAATCACAATCCGATTTAAATGACTACATACCCGACCAAGCGGTATTATTATAATACCGTATCCCAAGCCCGTATAGGGAAAATAAGTTAAGAGTATTTACCTGAGCAATGTATAAATCAAAAACAGCAAGTGTACATAGCTTTTACTGGGCTCCTAATCTGGAATGAAGGTTTTTAACAACCTATTAGAATCCTAACGGGTCTTTAATTAAGCTTAGACTTAGACCGGTTAGTTTTCAAAAGGAAGATACGGTTCAAACGCATGATAAAGCGAAGACCGGTTTAGAATGTGGTTTTGACCCGACAAGCTTGTATGCTTGTTTAATATGGATAACTTAAACACATTCTGGATTTTGAGATGAAAACGATATGGTTTGACCCGTTTCGGCTAAATTATGCAAACTAGTTACACAAGCCGATCCGAACGCGAAAAGTGCGTAACGGGTAACCATATGAGTCATATACAAGTTTCTTAAGTTAATATGCCTTAAATATGTTGTGACATCAGTAAGATATCTTCTATTATGCCCAAAACGGATTTAAACCCAAATTACGCCCCGTAGGGGTATTTTGGTCATTTTAAAGGTTATAAAAGAGTTTAAATATTAATCTGAGTTTTGGGTCTGATGTAATCAGTAAAAATACTTAATTTTCTAAGTTATATCAGTAGGGTATAACCTATATGTGAAATTTATCCTTTATAACTAAACTATGCACCGTAGGGGCATTTTGGTAATTTCACTTAAGCCTAAAAGGTCAAAAACTGGAAATCTGAGTTTAAAACTTTTGTCTTACTGTTAAAATATAAAAATTTACTCAACATATCTGTAGGCATCAAACCTTATATGTTTAAAATAGTTTTAATACATGCTATGCGTTTAAAACGCGTAAAAAGGTAGTTTTAAGCGATTTCCGGGTTTTATAAGAAAAGCTGATACTTTTATTATTCCAGAAGGCTTAAAATATTTTATTTATCATATTAGATCAGTAGAAAAAGGTTTGGTAACAAAAAGATTTGTAAAACTCATTTTATAGGCCAAAAGGGCAAAACCGACAATTACCGAATCAAGCTTAGAACTCTATGTTATGCTCAGCCTAAAATTAAATAAAAATATTCAAAAATCCCAAAATATTATTTTATATCAGTAGGTAAAAAGTTTGGTATAAAAAATTAGGTTTAGATAGGCTATATGCTAAATACGCCGTTTAATTAATAAAAAGCTTTCTAATTACGCTATTGAGCATAACTCTTAATCTGGACCTCCAATTGATGTGAAAATTTAGGAACATGTTTATAAATTAGTAATAAAGATTATTGTCCTCTCACATTTTTAAAATTCTTGTTTTAAGGTCAAAAGGGCATAATAGTCAACATTTAAGCATTTAACGGAAGCATGCATAATAATCGGATAACTAATGAACCAAGTTGTATAATCATAGAGGGTTATACTTATATGAAACCTGGTCCTAATAAAACTCTAAGACATTTCTAAACTATGCTCTAATGGGTCAGAACTGAAAGTCAAAGCAAAAGTCTACTTTTGCGACTTTCGGTTCCGAACCGAGCTTAAACAGAAAATTATCGAGTTGAACATGTTTAGACATGTTCTTACATTAATTACCAAGTTATATTAATGACAAAACAGGTTGCATAGCTTCTACATTGCTAATTATGCATTAATTTGAAAATAAGCTTTCTGTTGACTTTTTAAGATTAACTTTGACCCGACAATTGACCTAGTTAGAGTGAGAATCAGAGGGTGCCCTTTTAAGGGTTTATTGCCCACATAATTACCAACTCGTAGGTACTTTCAATTTGAAATTTGACTGGACAAATTAAGGTTAATGACGAAGTCAAACCTTAATTATGACGGATTGACTTTAGGCTAATTAATTAAGTAAAATCGAATTAAGAAAGGTTATGGACACTTACTTAAGTCCTATGCACGACTAAGTATGCTTGGGAAATGGCCTTGAGCTCTAGGAATCTCCAGAAATTGAGTTTGAATGGTTTTCAAAGTGTATGCCAAAGTGTTGCAACAATGGGTTCTTATATAGTGAGTTTAATTCATCAAGATCATGCCACAATAGCCTATAGATGTTTCTTGATCACTTCCAGGTGTCCCTAGGCATGGAAATACCATCAAACAAGCCCCTTGAATCGAATACAAGCTTTCTAAGTCGGTTTAACTTGCTGAACTCGCACCTGTGCATGATTTCTGACCAGCTAAGGCCGTCGCGTAGCGCGATGGCAGAGGGGGTTGTTGGTGGCGCTACGCCAGCACCTCAGTCACCAGCCACACAAGTTTCAGCTATTTACATTTCAGCCCCTGGTCCTTTCAAACGTGGTTTTAAGTTTATTTCTTGCACTTTTGGTCCTCTAACTTGACTTTTAAGGGCTCCAAGACATAATTAAACATTGTTAAGTCCTTGGTTAACTTTATGATCACCCGTAAAGCCTTGAATTTCAACGTTGATGCTTTTAACCCTTCGTATACGAATATTATCATAACTTTCTCATACTTTATCGAAACCTTGTGAAATTTTTTATCACATATTCTAGTGAGTATAATTTATTGTTACAAAGCTTCGGGTTCGCTAAAAGGTCACTCAGAGGGGTACTTTAAACATGTTGACGCATTTAACCCCTGTAGTTTGTAATCTCTCACTTTCTTTCACAATTAGCTTCCTATGATCCATGATTCATTCGTTTAAGGGTATAAACATCGTGTAGGGTTGTTGAAAGATATATTTATCCATTGTTGACACTTTGAACCCTCTTATTCACATACTTTCTTTGTTTTTCAACTTTAGTCCCTCTAAGTAATTCTTTACACGTTTTAAAGTCCATGACACGTGTCGATACATTATTGGACATAAATTTTCGAGGTGTTACAAGTCAAGTAGTAAAACAGAAGGTATTACAGGATTACGAATCACAAAAGTCGAAGAGTAGTGTTACACTATCAAATCACCATAGTATCTAGTATGTCGTTTCATGCAATTTGTGAGTGTGTGACTACTAAACAAGTAACGCATAAAGTAAACAGAAGACGAACCTTGCGATCTGGAGCTGAGTGTCATGGTCGATTTTCGAAGTTGTTCGGTTATAGTCTGGTTTTATAAAAAAATACGTTGTAAAACCTAGTTCACTATAACCAGTGGCTCTGATACTAAACTGTCACACCCCCAAATTATCACATGCGGAATCACCGCTGGATGTGTGACGTACCAGGTGCCAAGCCACCAATCACATTGAACTATGCATAATATTTAAATAAAACATTCCATTCATTACAAAATATAACCCAAGTCATAAGTTTAAACCAAAGTAAATGTTCAACGGAAGCATATAGTAATAGTTATTCAATCGTTTCAAAACAAGTGTTCAAGAATCAATGTGACAAGTATCCAAGAGTGTCAACCCATGACCACTCCAGTGCTCCCAGATAGCAAGTCCATAATCAAGAACCTAACGACCTGCAAGCATGCAGACAAGTGTGTCAGACGACGCTGGTGAGTTCAAAGTTTTGTTAACGCGTTTAGTTACCAGATATAAGTATAAACAGTTCAATGATTTGATGTTGTAATAACTCGTTTACCGCTGATGGCTTAAAGTTGTTTTACCCAAACCCCATTGCCTCTATCAAAGCAATGGTCAAGACTGGGATCATTAGTTCACTCCCGACCTCTCCGGTACGGTGTGAGGTTGCCAAACCTAAATAGCGCTATTAACTAATATCCCGTTGCCTCCCCGGCAACGATCGGTAGATGGGACTTAGGTGATAGACATGCGAGTATTAACAAACATCCCAATAACCCATCATTCCTCCCCGGAACGTTTACCCGATGTCCCTACCCGGGACACATGCTTGGAAAAGAGCAGTGAACTCACCTTGGTTTACTCGGTATGTATTAATTACCCGTCCAGTTGGTCCACCCCAAACCCTACCGTGGTTACCAAACAGTATCAGTTTCAAAGTCATTCGAATCACATGTTTGCACACAGTAAGTCACGTATGGTTACACAATTTGCATTTAACATTTCTAGCTTTGTTATCATGTAACACTCACAGGAATATCATAACAGTCCACAAACCATACGCATGTCATCTAACATTACACCTATGGTTAAACAGTAAGGTCATCATGTAACTACTACATTTCATAAATAAGATACCAACAATACGTATTTCTCAAACTGTTTACTGTTCCAAACACTAGCCCCTTCGGCGAAACTCCCCAGCGATGAAAGTCCACCTTTCGTCGTTATACATGTGACGAAACATATGTATGTTTCGTCGAGATGGGGTTTGGCGAAACTCCTGAGATATTCATCATGTACTGGTCGACGAAAGTCCCAGCTTTCGTCGAATCATGCCTTTCGTCGGTTCACATCTTTCGTCACTCAATATGTGCAATCACAATTTACCAAACACACATATAGTTAACCTACTAAGACATACACAACAGATCAACAACGACAACAACGATAACTCATGCTCATACTATCCAAATCATAAACAGACATTCAACATTCAAGCGTAACAATTTGCATTCCACACATGTAAAATTGTAATCAACAATAATCATTAACACACACATAAACCCTAACCCAAATCTTCAAGATACATGTATTTCATCATTTGATCATGACAATCATCTCATCGATTCCCTAAATAAACCTTCACACTAACTTTGCATAGAACCCTAATCATGAGTCAACCACACACATGGACAGGAATCACAGAAGGTTTACTCAAATCAAGATAACATTACTAACCGTGTTGTTGCGTGCACAAAGGTGTTGGAACGATCGATCGACGATGCAGGCTTCTAGAGTATAATTGCCGTCAACAGAGAGCAAGGTGAGTAGTTCTAGGGTTTCACTAACTTCCACTTACGTAACTTATGCGACTACACAGATTTTATAACCTAATCACCTTTGGGCCTCACATGGGCCAAAATCCCATTTCGGCGAAACCCACTGGACGAAACTCAAGTGTTTCGTCGTCTAAAGAGTGGCGAAACTTCACAAGTTTCGTCGAGATGGTCATGAGGATGGAAGTATTGTGTTTATAACTTTAAGCAATTTATAATTTCCAACAATTAACAAACACTAAACAATTTATTAATCGTAAACAATGAATAATTAACCATACAACGTAATGGAATGCTAAAGCACAGCTGTGAAATAAGTAACGTGTCGAGAAAGACCTTGGAAAGTCGGGTTGTCACAGTGGTCGCTGGCAGTGTGTGACATTGGTGCAACTTGGCACGGTTTTACAAACGTTTTTAACGTCTTAAGTTTTTTACTAATAGTTTGTTTTGAGTTTACCCATGTACTTCCTTTACTTAAAAAAAACTAATTTTTTACGTGCGTATATTTATGTATGTGTCGGTATAAATTCGATTTGTTCTACGTTTCGACGTAAACTTTTTCTAGAAACGAGTCAGGTCAAATACAATATGTTTTCGTTAAAAAAATATTGTTAAGTGCATATTTTATGTACGTTTTGGTATAAATTTAAGTTGGTCTACGATTGGACATTAATTTTTTGGGAAATGAGTTAGGTCAAATATAATATGTTTGTCGTCTTATTTTATGGATGTTTCGTAAATTTTGTTTCCAACCGAGTATAGTCAAATTGTGGTTTCTTATTTTTTTTCAAAAGCTTTAATTAATCCTTTTTAATTAAACGTGTCAATTTTTCCTTTATACCCGTTATGTTTTCTATGTATGAGTTGGATCACATATAATACGTTATGATTGTACGAAATAAACTCGATTTACTTGACGTTTTGATCCAATCGCAATGCTTATATAGGTTACATTGAGTTCAATCGGATATGTCGAAACACACATTTTCATATGGTTAACGCATTGCATAACTTTTGAATTAATTCATTCGATGTTTACGATGTACCCGTGCCACAACGTGTGCGGATGTTATTGCTAGTTTATCTTAAATTTAGTATCATAGGTGTATGTGTGTATGTATAAAGTATTGTATTTTTTGTTTTAAAGTAATATTTTATTTAAAAAAATCACACTTTTAATAACACAAATTACAATACCAATATATCTATCGGTAATTATACACGTCCGAAAAACAATTCATCTGCTCGAAGATTAACCATTTTGACACTTTAGACTATCACACGTTTGTGATATCTTATAAGTATCATCTCCTGATGCTAATCCTGCTGACCGGCTTGTCGAAGACCCGGGACTCTAACCCTAAGACATCAATCTGACCATGATCTGTAGATTCTGAACTTCCAATGATCACGAGTTCACAACTCCAGATCCTATACATCTCCAGACAATCCTGAAGTCTGAACCACCCGAATACTGTTGCACGAATTTCAAAAATGTCGGAATTTCACTATATGACATTGAAATTTTTATTCCCCTCATTTTTGCAAATTCTGACGTCTTATCACTGAATTCCCCCTCAAACTGAGCAATTCAGTCTTTAACATCTTTGAAAAACTTGACTATGCTGAGAATATGACAATCTCTGCCCTGATCGTCAGTTTTTTCATCTATGTGGATTTAACAGTTTTTGGCCCATAAATAGTCAGATACTCTAGATAGTAGACATGCTGCATCAGTATCATGACTACCCCACTAAATTCTTCAATCCGTGAATGTATCATCAAAAATGTTAGCTAAAGTTCCAGACGAAATGACAATTAAACACCAAGTGTCCCTTCGTACGAAGCTGGAAATCTACCTTCGTATGATATTGTGAGATATAAAAAATTTAGCCCTCAAGCATGTTCATACGAACCCAGAAGCGCCTTCGTACGAAGCTGGAATGTCCCTTCGTACGAACCCAGGGATGGTTTTGTACCAACATGTATAACAGTATGAAATCTCCCTTCGTGCGAAGTTGCGCCTTCGTACGAAGCTGCGCTGACATCACCAAGAACACTTTCAAACACATTTTTCAATCCAGAATCTTTATTTCTTTGGATTCCGTGATGAAATTTCACAAGATTGTGCACGAATCAATTCCAAACAAAATGATGTCTTCAGTTTCGAATTTCATCCGTGAATTGATTTTCAGTTTTATGTTTTTCTATGTTTTAACGTCAAAACTCACTACACCTCCAAAATTATTAAGCATAGGTGATTCAATCAACTGTTAGATCGATTGAATCGGTATCGTAGCTCTGATAGGAAACGTTGAGTTTGACGGAGCTTTGGTCCCGAAACGACCGGTTCGATGATAAGAAATGAGTAGAAGTAGAGATAGACACCGAACAATCACTTATAATCTGGTTTCTTTTGATTATTCAATGTTATAACACTGCGGAACCAGTCGGACAACATTTCCCCTCAGAGACCAAAAGCTTGTCCAACACAAGACCCAAGCACCTATATTTATAGGCTGCATGGCTTCGTACGAACCCACATAGGGTGCCTTTGTACGAAGCTGCTTGGTCTTGCGCGTCCATACGAAGCAGCATATACATCACAAAACCTTTGCTTCGTACTAGATTTCACTCTATTCTATACAATATTCAACACACGCTCTATCTAGTCTATTCGCACAGTGGCGGACATACAAAATATGCACCAACACTTTGGTTATCTCCGTTCGATCACTCGGAAGCTCTAAATCGTTTGGTTTTGCTCGAATTTGTTTGAAAAGTAAGGTATTGTTTCCTTTGTTTTCACGTGGTGTTCTTCTCCTTGCTCGGTAACTCAATAATCAGATGAATAATAATCTTCGTTCGAAGTTGCTTAATCTCATTGTTGATAGACGCAACCTGAACTCCACCTGGGTTAAACCGGCTAAACCACCGTAGTGCTTTTCTTTTATCACCGGTGACTACATTGATTTCCATTCGTGTCTTAACGTACCGGTGTTAATCCTTTGCTTTTCTTTTTTTTGTATTCCCATGTGTAATTGAGTTAGTAGTAAGGTTATAGATCATTCTCTACATACATATGAAGAAGACAAACAGATAATACATATATAAAAGTAAGCTAAATGAAAGAGATTCAACCACATATGATAGTGGATTTTAACACTTGTACAGTACAACCCTTTTAGTACAATTTTATTCTATTAGTGTTGATTTAAAATTCTTGTACTACTAATGTAAAATCATTTAATCAAATTTTGAGGAAAATTAAATAGGACATTAATGTTAATTATCAACATATGGGTAGGGATAGTGTACAAAGTGTGAGAAGTGTAAAAAGTGTTTTAAACCATTAGATATTTGATATAATGGTTGGAATCAATAGGGACCAAATTATAAATTGTGTTTTAATTATTTGGACTGATTTGAAAATTGTAGGGGTAATAGTGTCTTTGTATATGTTTCAAATTAGGTAACCTCTCCTAAATTCTAGCGATTCACTCCTAAATTCTAGTGATTCAATTTTAAACATATTCTAAAATCCGGACATTATAAAAAATCCAGAAATATGTAACTGCTACAAGAAATATATAACACTATACATCCATAATATAGCACTATATAGCACTATATAACATGATATAACACCGTATAACACTATGTAACACCATATAACACTATGTAAACACTATATAACAATATATAACACTATACATCTATCATAGACATGCTATCAGAAAAATATAACACTATAACACTATATAACTCCAAATAACACTATATAACACCATATAATACCATATAACACTATATAGCACTATACATCCATCATATAACACTATATAACACCAAAAAACACTATATACCACCATATAACACTATGTAACACTATATAACACTATATAAAAATATATAACACTATACAGTTCTGAATGGTGGTTGCAGTGTTATATATATTGTTGTAGTGTTATATAGAGTTATAAAAGGGTTATATGGTGTTATATGTTATTCGTAGTGTTTAATAGAGATTTGAAGTGTTATATAAAAACCTTCATTTTGCATCTATCACTATATAACACTCTATAAATTTTCATTCTGCGATCTTCAAAATTAATAATTGATAAATGAGATGACATAAATTCGTCGATTAATTCTTAATTCGTATTCCTATAATAAAGGGTGGCGGTTATGGAAGGTTATCAATTAATTAAATCAATAAGAAAATTACTTGTTTACCCTTTTGAATTAATTTAGATTGAGAACACATGTCATCTCCACAATATTTCTCACACTTCTCACACTTTTGAATTAATGTGCAGGATCTTCAGTCATCAATATATATATATATATATCTATATGTATTCATCCTAATAAAGCAATTACTAGGGTGCCACATGGCATTTATCTAGGGTGCTTATGCCACATGGCTTTTTTAGGCTATACAATGACACGTGGCATCCGCTTATGCTTCCATTTTAGTTGTGGGTCGTGCGGGATCTGTTTAGGAAAAATGGGTAAAAAAGGTGGAAAGAACTATATACATGTTATAACCCGACTTCACATCAATCTTCAATTGACGACTCCCTCATTCACATTCTCTCTGGAGAAACCCTAGCCGCCTCCTTCAGCTAGACCATCGATTCTCATCTTCGTCTTCAATGTATGATTCCATCTAATAATCCAATCTCTTTTTTTATTTTGTTAGATTTAATAACGAAATTTTGTTTTTGATTCGTATATCTCCTCTACAACTTTCATTCGCATCACATCTAGGGTTTCTGTCTTCCATTCATACATCTTTCTCTCTTCTCCGGTCTTAAAGGTATTCTATTTAATTGATTTCGAATTGGGTTTTGTTTACTTTAAGGAATAATGAACTATGGTTGGTTGTATTAGACGAAATCTGACTATTTTTGCTTCAATCTTTTGATTCCGGTTGCTGAAGTTCACCCATTAGGGTTTGCTTAAAGATGGTA
The DNA here is from genome assembly GCA_030545235.1 of Helianthus tuberosus. Classification (NCBI taxonomy): domain Eukaryota; kingdom Viridiplantae; phylum Streptophyta; class Magnoliopsida; order Asterales; family Asteraceae; genus Helianthus; species Helianthus tuberosus. The sequence continues at coordinate 5,082,785 of CM060430.1, forward strand.
TTGAACAGAGCTTCGACGAACTTTTCGATTTTCTGGTGGTTTGACGTCTCGGCTGGACTCCATTTTACTTCAACCATAGCTGAATTAATTGCCATCGAGAAAGACACTGCGTTCATTGAGGGTTACATGTCTAACATAGACTCATTTAACTAACCCTAGTTAAATGCAGTGCCATGAATGTATGACTAAATTAACTGTGGTTAGGTTAAAGTAGTAACCTGAAGTTGCGGGTTGTCACATCATCCCTAACTTGAAAGAAATTTCGTCCTGAAATTTGATAAGCATTCTCGGAGAAATGAAACGGTGAGTTAAGATGACTGTGGATTTTCCTCGGGTACCACATCATCCCCAACTTGAAAGAAATTTTGTCCCGAAAATTGATAATCAGTCTCGGAGAAATGAAACGGTGAGTTAAGATGACTGTTGATTTTCCTCGGGTACCACATTTTCAGTTTTATAATACCTTTAATTATTAAAGCTAACTGTCGTAAAATATTCTATTATATTAGTGTAAAAAGACAAAATGACCTTAAATTATAGTTTTTTGAATACTCAAAAGTGTTACTTTCAATAAATCACAAGAACTGTGATGTGCGTTAGGTGTGATTTATTTTAAATTATATTTTAAGCCCTTTTTTTAACACTTTAGTCAAGTTTTAAATTTGTAAAACACGATATTTTACTAACACTAAACACACATATGGGCAAGTGCACCCATCGTGAGCGTAGTATAGCGTTGGTAAGATACCGAGGTCGTCCAATGACACAAGAGCTTTTAATACCGGTTTATCCTCAACGTCTAATCAAATCAAAATTTTAGAAAAAGGTTTTAACATGAAAATAAAAACTAAAAATGCTGAAAATAAAAATAAAAATAAAACAGATAGACAAGATGAATCACTTGGATCCGACTCGCCTTTAGTGTAACCTTTGATGTTTTCCGTACTTTTACACTTTTTAAGAGATTATCTTAGTTATAGTAGTAGGCCCCTCTTTTGAAGGTGACGTTACCCTCAACCCAATAGTGTCACACCCCCAAAATACCACATACGGGAACCCCCGCTAGGCGTGTGACGTACCAGGATCTAGCCACCAATCACATTGAACTCATATCATTATTAAAAATAAAACATTCATTCATTAAAATAATCGTTACAAAATATTGTTTACATTTCAGCGGAAGAATACTACATTAATTAAGAATTTCATAACCCAAGTGTATAAAACCATTAGACGTGTCTCTTGATTCCTTGCAAATCAACCCATGACCACTCCAGCATCCCAGACAGCAAGTTCCAACAAATGGTACCTAAAGGCCTGCAAGCATGCAGAAAAACGTGTATCAGACAACGCTGGTGAGTTCACTGATTTGTTAATCCGTTCGTTACCGATTACTGATTCATGTTATGTTATGTTGATAATAACTCGATATCGCAGATGGCCCTTTTTGCCCTTCTCCAATGCTCTATCAAACATTGGTCATGATTTAAAGTTATTAGTTCACGCCCGTCCTATCTAGGTACGTCGTGAGGGTGCCAAACCTAATAGCGCTATCAACTAATAACCCCGTTGCCCTACAAGCAACAACCCGGTAGTATGATGGGACTTAAGTGATAGAAAGTGAGTGTATTATCCAACATCAACGTTTACTGAAAACCGATGCATATCCCCTGCAAGGATATGCGTTTGTGAAATCCGCCTCACATCCCCTACAAGGATGTGGGTATTTGAAAACCGCCTCATATCCCCTATAAGGATATGGGTTTATGATAATCCGTTTACACGTTTTATCAGTTTGATTGTCCCCACCGGACGCATGTTTGTTTAGAGAGAAGTGAACTCACCTTGGTTTGCTCGGTAGGATTAGTTACTTATTCACACATAATCAGTCAAAGCCTATGATGTTCATGTACACGAAATCCGTTTACGTTCACGTTGTTCACGTATGTTCATAGTGTGTATTCGTAGCAAGGATCATCGCATAACAAGATACCAATCATTCACAACACACGTAACAGATAAGTTCACCATTCACATGCATGTTTCGTAATAGTACTTAACCGTTAAGTGAGCTATTCATCATAAGCAAGTCATGTTTCCTCAGTCATAATTAATCATCATTGACAGACAGTAATATGATTTCATTAACATAATCAACTTAGTCCACTGTTCTGTTAGTTTACCCAGCCGGCGAAAAACCCATTGTTCATCATGACCCCGTCGACGAAGAACCCATGTTTCGTCGACATGGATGTTTCGTCGAGGAAGTAGTTTCGTCGCATACATAACAGTTACACTATGTATTTCACAACAACAATTAACAACCTATTGGCATGTTTATTGGATCATTCGACAGTTACACAAATAAATCGCGATTCTTGATCATTGTCTAACAGCTAATAATCATGATCATTCAATCAATTCAAAAACTTCAATCATTCCAGTGTGTACACGTTATCATACAAGCCAAAATCATGGATTGCACATCATTAACCATTCATATTCGTAATAATCAACACTCATCATTGATTCACAGTTATCATCATCATCATTATCATAACTAATCACAGTACAGTCCTTGTCTATCGCTCCTATAAACCGTGTAACGCATGCTAATGATCAACCATATTAGATTCAGTTTACAACAAAACCCTAGATCACGTTCTAATTATACATGTTGATAACATTCCACAAGATCACCAAGTTTATCAATCACAATCAGGTTCACGCTACAAAATTAAGGCTAATTAAGAACATGAATCACAAAACTGATCAAAACATATCGATCGGTAGAAGTAGGATGATGATAATTAAGATAAATGATGCTTCCAAATGAAGAGAAGTTGCCATCCAGGAGGGGGCAGCCGACGGTTTGCAAGAGGAGGAGAAGTGTTTTTAGGGTTTGAGAAACTACACAGCCGTGTATACGTTTATAATGCGAACAGGGCCAGGCTCTAACTGGGTTTCTCTTGGGCCGAAGCCCATCATGGCGAACCATGTCTTTCGTCGGACACAGGGTGACGAAAGACCATCATATTTCGTCGAAGACTGGATGACGAAAGACCATCATATTTCGTTGAATACAAGACAAAACAATATAAACAACTCTTAAGTCGTTCACTAAACAACCAATCACAGCAATGGTGCACATAATACAATATAAAACAATTTGCTGAAACAGGATTGCTAGACAACTGATGCGTAGAGGAAGAACCTTGAGATTTCGGGTTGTCACATCATCCCCAACTTGAAAGAAATTTCGTCCCAAAATTTGATAAACAATCCAAAATAGCAAGGTGTGAAATCAGGATGACTGTGGATTTTCCACGGGTACCACAAGTAGTTTGAGTCAGCAAGGATACAATCCTAAAGGGTTGGATTATTGAAAGATAATTAATTAAGTTATTAATGTGTAATGTGGTAGGCCCCTCTTTTGAAGGTGACATTACCCTCAGCTAAGTGGTTTGAGTCAGCATGGATACAATCCCAAGTAGCCGGGTTAATGTATTAATAGTAGTTTACATATGAGGGGATCAAGCCATTCACACCCCTGCCATCCAATACCAGTGGGTATTGAAGGAGGTCCTAGTAAGCTTAACCTAGGTCCTTGCAGAATCTATACACTGAACAAGGCAAGAACCTTACCAAACCATTCCCTTAACCCCCGACCAGGTAGCCAACATATCTCTATATAGACCGTAGAGATATGAATGGTGTAAATCTTTTATATTATATAGACAGCAAAATAATGCCAAGACACCACGGACAAATGATAAGGAAGTTTCACCTTCAACATAAGAAACTAGTTATTAAAGTCATTAATACAAAACCAAATAAAAAGTGCGAAAAGATTAAAAAACAAAAGTATTACACTAAATGCTTGTCTTCACCAAGTGATGTAAGAGACTTAGGCAAACATGACCTTTGATTTTCAAGAACTCTTACTATCAATCTTGGATCCCGAGACTACTACACACACTCTATGATGGATGATGGATGATGGTGGTGGATGTGGATGTCGGTGTTGTGATGGTGGTGGAGTGTGGGTGAAGTGGGAGTGGTTTGCCAAGGGAAACTTTTGAAGTGAACCAAGCACCTCTATTTATAGCCTGCACAGAAGCCCGGACACGGCCCCATGTCCATCCACTTTCTCTTTCTTCATTAATTGCAGTTTGTCTGTACTAGCTCCACACGCCTCCATGTTCGCTGGGCACGACCCCGTGTGCAGAAGCGTATCTGTACTATCAAGATTTTCTTGGATTCTGCGAATCTTAGCGTTGACCACGGCCATGTTGAGCTGGGCATGCCCCCGTGTTGGGGAATAGAAGCTTCTACGCTTTTGTCTTTTCTGCAGACACCTGAGCACGCCCCCGTGTCCGCTGGGCACGGGGCCGTGTTCATCCTTCTGATCTCTTGTTTTTGCTTGGGAAGATGCTGTCGAGGGGTCGGGTATGCCACGTTTATTCCTTTTCTTGTATTTATGTTAGATTTGGCTGCATTTTTGCTTCTTTTGTTCATTTAAGCTCATTTAACCCTGAAAATACAAAAGGAAGACAAAAGCACACTTTTTCCAACATTAGTACTAAAAAAGGGTTAGTTTTATGCCTCATTTGATGTAATTTATATGTTGCATTTTACACACATCAAATACCCCCACACTTGAATCTTTGCTTGTCCTCAAGCAAAACTCTTTATAATGTGGCTTACACACCCAAATGGAATGGGTAGAAGAGAAGGTTTGGGCTTGTCTTAAGTGTCGGGATTCCAAGATCTTTATTAGGCTTTATTTTTATGCTATTTACAATCCTATTCGTTATGATTTATTTAGAACGTTTCATAAGAGAAATTACTTATTTGGGCAAAACATGCCTCTTTAAAATTCCATTTATATACAAGTTCACATACCTCACGGGAGATCACTCAACACTCGGCCGAAGATGTATTTTTATGAAACACTCGAGACCGGCTTGGAACTTACTTCTACCATATGCTTGCCAAGCAATCAATCCTCCTCCTTTTTAACTACAAACCTTTGTAAATATCAAGAGGACTTGGGGAACAGTTAGGCTTGGGTTAAAGGTAGGTGGTTTTGGGTTAGTGGTTAGTAGAAAAGGGCGAAAGGCGTAAGAAGCGTCGGTCGTCGTAAAACTTTCTGTTTTTGTGACGTTTTATTCAAACGAAGCATGTTTCAAACAAAGTTTCTTTTGATGAACTTGTTTGTTTATTGCTAGACTTCATTTTTTTTATAAGGAAGTCACATGAAGACCGAGCTTTTTACTAAAATAAAGGGTTTAAAAATAAAAAAAGGGTTTTTGGTGGGTAAAGGGTGTTTGTTTTGTGGGTTTAGAAATGAAAAGGTTTAGGCTCAAAGGGGTTAACTAGGGGGATTTTGGGTAGGTGGTAAAAAAAAAGAAAAATAATGGTGTTGAAAGAAAAAGGGTTAGTCCTAATGCCTCCATCATTTACTTACTTGGGTTTAAGTTGATAAGGACCGGGAATGCATTGTCATGGCAAGTTCTAGAGTCGTAAGAAACCAAGCGGCTATTCACACAAGAAACGAAAAATGAGCATTTAGTTTAAAGATGTGTATTTGTATGCTCAATAAAGGCTCAAAACTCAATTTTTGTGGGAATGGGTTTATAATGTGATCAAGTATATATAATCAAATTTTAACTAGATTTGTCATGCCGTTTCATAATTTTCATACGTTGGTTCTTTTTATCACGACGCTATCGGTTGTAAATTTGTAAAAATATAACATTTTTAGAACTTATTATTCCCAACTTAAACCAAGACAAGTAAAAAAAATGAAAAGTTTTTGAAAAAATTTGGGGTGTTTAGCGGTTCCAATAGAGAATTTCGCATACAGCCTTTCTCGTCTAAGTGTCTCTAACACTTCTTGTAAGTGGTGTACATGTTCAACTTCCCTTTTCGAATACACCAAAATATCATCGATAAACACGATGACCGACTTATCCAACATTGGCTTGCAAACCCGATTCATGAGGTCCATGAAGGCCGCGGGTGCATTTGTTAGCCCGAATGACATCACGAGGAATTCGTAATGTCCGTATCTCGTGCGGAACGCCGTTTTCGGTACATCTTCTTCTTTGACTTTCAACTGATGATACCCCGATCTAAGGTCGATTTTGGAGAACCAACTTGCACCTTGTAGTTGGTCAAATAGATCATCAATTCTTGGAAGCGGATATCGATTCTTTACCGTGAGTTTGTTCAACTCCCGATAATCAATGCACATACGCATGCTCCCATCCTTCTTTTTCACAAATAATACTGGTGCGCCCCATGGAGACACACTTGGCCGAATAAATCCTTTGTCAAGCAAATCTTGGATTTGGGACATCAATTCTTGCAATTCTGATGGTGCGAGCCGATACGGCGCCTTGACCACAAGTTTCGCGCCCGGAATCAATTCAATTCCGAACTCTACCTCCCGTTCTGGCGGTATTCCCGGTAAATCTTCCGGAAACACATCAGCGTATTCACGTACCACGGGTACATCTTCAATCTTCGGCGTCTCTTTATTGGGTTCGTTGCGTATATCATGAATGCTTTACATCCGCGCCTCATAAGGTTATGAGCTTTTAGTATTGAACACATAACGGGACTGCCCCCTTTTTCGCCATAGATGGTAACTTGCTTTCCAGTTGGAGATGTCAATTTTATCTCCTTGCAGGAACATATCACTTCTGCATGATGTCGAGCTAACCAATCCATCCCGACCACTACTTGGAATTCTCCCATTGACATAGGGATCAAGTCTATTAAATATTCCTCATCATCAATGTTTATTTTGCAATCTTGACATACATCACATACAAGGAAACTTTTGTTATCACCTATTTCTACCTCTAATGGCATAGGCAATTTTGTTAGTACAAAAGAAGGATGTCGAATAAATCTATGTGAAACAAAAGATTTATTCGCACCCGTATCAAATAGCACATGTGCGGGAATTGAGTTTATAGCAAATATACCTGAAACCACATCGGGTTCCACCTTTTCCTCGGCTGCCGTTAACTGGAAGGATCTTGCTTTAGCTCTTGGTGTCTCAGTACGTGTATCCTTGTCATCTTTCTTTCCGGTCAACTCCGGGCACTCAGATTTCTTGTGACCCGGCTGATAACATTTGTAACACACCGACACCTTCCCCGGACACAACGCAGCCGTGTGCCCTGTTTTTCCACAAATAGGACACGGCTTGTCCTTAAACCGACACTCACCCTTGTGCCCTTTCCCGCATATCTTGCAGTTTGATGACCCGCCTTTTCCTTCTTGTTTCTTTGAGGATTTGGTCGTGCGCGCCTTTTTCGTCGGGCTTGGATTGACTACCTGTGCCCTTCTTTCGCCTTTCTCAATCTGTTTCTTCAACTCTATCTCCCGTTCCCGAGCAACGTTTATAATCTCGGTGAGAGTTTCATACTTTGAAGGAGTCATAAACTCCCTATACTCGGCGCTCAGCATATTATAATAATAGTATATTTTCTTCTCTTCATTCGTTATCAGATCATCACAAAACTTCATTTTATCCATGAACGTTCCTGTGATTTTATCAATAGATTCACCCTTGTGTCGAAGCTGCATAAATTCTTCCTTGATTTTGTTAATGACTGCCTTGGGACTATGATGTTTAAGAAACGGCGTCTTAAACTCGTCCCATGTCATAGCCTTAGCCGCTTCACTTCCGATCTCTTTCTTCTTGTTATCCCACCAATCTTTCGCCTGACCCCTTAATTGACCCGTGCCATAAGCCACGTAGTCATCCTCATCGCAATGGGTCCTTTCAAATACTCCCTCCATATCACTTAGCCACCGTTGGCATATTATCGGGTCAACCTCCCCATTGTAGATTGGCGGTTTACACGCCATGAACTCTTTGTAAGAACAAGATTTTCGTCCTCCCGACTTCTCCTTTGCTAAATTGGTATTATCCTCCAATTTCTTGATTCTTTCTTCCACCACTGATAATACCGTATTTTGTATTTTGTCGATGAAACCCGACAAGCTGTTTTCGATTGCCTTTCCTACTTCCTCAGCAATCACTTCTCTCGTTTGCTCGGTGACTCTCGGCACCGCATCATCATTACCTTTATCCATCATCTTTAACTGAAATGTTTACATCGAGCGTTAAACATTTCATCTATGGCATATGGTTAATTTACTTCGGTTTATTCAAGTTCATAACTTGTTTTCACCGTTCTCATTTAATGCACTTTCCGGGTTTGAGTGTGTTAA